>CM052806.1:2051610-2130007 GCA_028533885.1 Nasua narica
GATAGATAGATAGATAGATAGATAGATAGATAGATAGATAGATATCCACACATATTTATATTATAATATAGATGTTTTTCACTGTGAAAAACATCTATGTGGTAAACTATCTCTGGTGTTACAAGGGATGTTGGTCTTTTGCTTCCATTCTTACCATCTTATTGCTTTTTTCTCAATAAAAAGAAGGAAGGAATTATGAAGCCCAGGTGAAAAAGTTTAGGCTTTTAATGGACAGGGAGAGAAAGCAGCCTCTGCCTTGTAGACCTTTTAAAGTCAAGTCTACTTTTTGATGCAGGAATCTGTGACTTTTTAAATTACCTTTCCAGGTTTCTTTTCTTTCTTCTTCTCTCCTTTCCTTCTCTCTTCCTCCCTTCCTTCCTTTCCTTTTTTTTTTTTTTTTTGCTAAAATCAGTTTCATTAAACCTGTTCCTTATAAAATAACAATTCCATAACTAAATATACATATTTTTACTTTTTTTAAGATTTATTTATTTGACACAGAGAGAGAGAGAGAGATCACAAGCAGACAGAGAGGCAGGCAGAGAGAGAGGGGGAAGCAGGCTCCCCACTGAGCAGAGAGCCTGATGTGGGACTCCATCCCAGGATGCTGAGATCATGACCTGAGCTGAAGACAGAGGCTTTAACCCACTGAGCCACCCACGTGACCCACATATTTTTTTTTAAATAAGGCAACATGAAGACATCTGTTGAAAAAGGGGTGATAAAAGCAACAAAAATATTTGAATTAATACAATCACAGTAGATATTCAAATGAAAGGATAGAAAAACTCTATCGTTTGCTGCATTAACCTATGTGAAATAACTTATTTGTGCTGGTTCATTAGGCTTGGAGGAATCCTCAATGGACCGTATGATGCAGAATAAAATTAGAATAAAATATCCCAACCTCCGACATTTTCAACCCCGCTACGAATATCATAAATATATGCTTGCAAAGCTGTTTACACATCAAAAATTTTAATCAGATCCTTGAGACCACTTGGGATCAATTCATCCAGATTCCCAGACATGGGACTAACAGGATTCCCTTTCTGCCAACTGGGGACCATCTCTGAGGAGCGGAGTCATTATGGTTTAAGGACAGTTTTTTGTTTTGTTTTGTTTTGCTTTTGTTTTTGTTTTTTTAAGCAAAGGCACAGGAGCTCGCACAGCTGATGAGCACAGCAGGAGTCTGCAGGGCAGGGACCTGGGGTGAATAGCAGCAGCTCTAGGGTGCGTGGAGCTGAGCCCTAAGGCGGTCCGGTCCCTAAGCCGGTCTCCTCCTCCATAACATACAGCTTAAGGTTTCAGAGAGGTTTAAATGAGGTACCAAGCTCCAGCCATCAGTGGAAAAAAAAAACTCCATATAGCGATGCCTGTTCACCCAGGGCTCGCCACCCTGCTTCCACGACGAATGTCCCCTGTTGTCACACTCGGGTACCCAGGTATGCACCCCAAGCACACGTGTATGCGTGGCCCCCTCAGACGTGCCTCGGTCCCCCTTTCCCCGTGTTCTCATTCAAACGCTCAGAGCTGCTAAACCCCCCACAGTTGCTTAGAAGTTTGCAGACCTTGTCTTCCGGCTTCAGTGTGAACTACCTACCAATTTAGAAAAGCTGATGGAGTACGAGAAGAAATTGGACCCTCACTGGAACCTGGAACCGAGCTGCCATCGTCTGTCTCTGATTGTTTCCATAAACAGACTCATTTCATTGGCATGAACTTCTTCTTCAGGGGGCTGGGAGCTTGACGCCTGCATTCTGATCGTTTTATCCAGATGCGTTAACTGAGAGGCTGGTGTTGAAGCGTTTTTTTTTCCTATGATTTTGGTGCCCCAATTTTTTGTTTATTAAGCAATATATGAAAATGGATTTCATATGTATCATAAAAATAAGTTGACGCTTGGGGGTCAAGGGGACAGGGGCTCCGCCCATCCCACAGTCAAAACTCTGAGGATGAGTGGACCCTCGAAGTTCTATCCCGTTTGGTTATATGTACAGTGGGCTGCATGCTTGGCCGAAAGTTACTGTCACCAGTCCCTCTTTGGGTCTTAGTTTGCCCTGCAGCCCAGCTAACAAGGCTTGTGTATCTGGAGTTGTACCAGTGACGAGCATATGGCCCCATTGATTTAACAAGCAGGGACAAGTAAAGAACTTATCTAGGATTATTGGGCCCACTCTTTGAAATGATCATGATACGTATTTCACATTAAGGCGATGGCTTCTCAGCTGACTGTTTTTTTTAAACCCCAGGCATTTCTTTCTTCTTAAAAAAAAAATTTGACTCAAAATCTCAGTACATAGGAAAGAACGAAGTACAAAGCCGAGCTTCTCTGGTGAAAGGAGGAGACAGGGACCCGACTGCTTGCCAGGAAAAGCCAGAGTCCCTCAGGACACCGTTGGGGACGGAGGGAAACTGGATCACACAGCCTTCCCTCCCGGATGGATTCTGAGGGAAAAATCCAATTTCTCTGCGTCGGAAACCCCTGATGCTATTGAGGGTATGCGGTGCCTGAAGTGGCTTCAGTTATGCCGAGCCTGCATTTTTCCTGAATTTCCGTTCCTCTGATTGTCTTCTGTGTTTGCGACCTGTCACTCCCGCCCCCTCCCTGTGACCCCCACCCCCCCACCCCCCGCTCTTTGTCCTGACAAATTCGAGATCGATCTGGTTCTGTCCTAATGGATAATATCGTGAGAGAGGCTCCCCCTAGAAACAACTTCAGTGTGGACTACGATGGCTTCCCACCCCAAGACAGCACCCTCTTCCTTTTTCTCCAGGACCTGGGCCACGGTTCCTAATGCTGACGTTAGTTGCTGGACCCCAAGGTCAGTGAGAATGCCTCGGCCCCTGCTCCTGGGACGGGCGTGGTTTATTCTCAGCGTGACAGAGTGTGCTTCTGGCCGGTCGGGCCTCCTGACCTTGAACATCAGCACAAGGCTGCCACCCTTGGGACATTTCCTTTGGGTTAATCTACCCAATGCCTTGCGCCTTCGTGACCCAGGTAAGGAGAGGGGAGACCATCCGGTGAAATCAGTATCGCTCTGCGGATCCCGTTGGCCTTCTCACCCTTGGCCAGGTGTTGGCATCACTTTGGGGAGAAATTTCGAAAACGCTACATCATCGACTCCGGACAGATTCAATCGGAGCGCCCAATGGCTCTGCTCAGAGGTCAGCGTTTCAAACCACGGGCGGCCCGGTGCCGGAGTGCTGCGTGTGGCCAAGCAAGTTCTGGCACCTTCCACGGAGATAAGCCCGTTTCCAGGAAGCCGCTTCCCTTCTCCAGGCTGCACGGCTTGTCCTTCTAGCCACGCGGTGCTAAATCCGCATTGCCATGCCCTCTATCTGCCATCCTTAGTCGGTTCTCCTGGGACAGGGTGGCTGGGCCCCTGGCCTGCGCCTGACTCTCAGGAAAGGACAGTGCTTGACAGCACCTATGGCTGTCACATCAGGGGACTCTGAAGAAAGTCCATTTGTCCCTCCAAACCTCCCCGTCTTCAGCCACCTAGCTGGCCAGTCATTCTGACATTTCAGTTCCCACCTGGCTCCAGAGTCCTTTACTTGGTTGGTGCAAAATGAATGAGGCAGAGACAGCGAGTGACTCTAAAGCCACAGGACTGTGGGTTCCTGTGCACAGAGCGTCACGATGATGGCTCAGCCCACCGCTCGGCCCTGGGTAGAGGCTGCAGAGATGCCCCCCGGCCCAGTACGGCCCTGTGCTCCCTGCAGGCCCAGGCAGGCGCCGTGTCCCACACCCGGTGGCAGACACAGGCTTCTCCCGTGTCTGCCCAAGAATCAATAGGTTTCTATTCCGATTACGGCTTAAACCCTTATTTATTTATTTGTTTGTTTGTTTTTTAATTTTATTTTTAAGAGTTCCGATTCCTGGTGACTTTTTAGAGTTCTCCTTAGCTGCATTTTCTAAACTTCCGTCCGAGAAAACATACTGCTTCTGGTAGAGGAACAGTAACGAAGATGTATTACTAAAAGAGAAGTTGGGTTTCGAGATTTCGGAGATGGGTTTCGAGATCTGCTCCAGTTTATTTTTCGAGACCCAGCCCCAACTTCTGGGGTGAGCTTAATGTCCTGCAAACAGGCCGTATCACCACTGAGATAGTAAAATGTTCCCTGTTCTGAGGACTACGGTTCAGGAAGGTATGAGGCCTTTTGCTAAGTCATGTAAAAAGTACGCAAGCTGCCCTTATTTCACAAATGAAAAATTAGAACCCTCAACTATTTCTTCTCTTGTCCTTCCCACCTTCATTCTGAATGTTTCATCGTTGATTTGAAATTATGTTTTGGGCTCAATAATCGGTCTTTTGGGACGTCTGGGGGCCTCAGTCAGGGAAGCATCCATCCACCTTCGGCTCAGGTGATGATCCCAGGATCCTGGGATCGAGCCCCACATCGGGGTCCCTGCTCAGCGGGGAGCCTGCTTCTCCCTCTGCCTGCTCTGCCTTCTCTGCCTGCGGCTCTCCCTGCATGTGCTCGATCTCTCTCTCTCTCTCTGACAAATAGATAAAATCTTTAAAAATAATAATAATAATAATTGGTCTTTCTAAAATTAGGAATTAATCTTCAGAGTGTTATATGTTGAACCCCACAAATATTTTAAAGTTTTTCCCAAAATATGTGGTTAGTGCATCTTTCTCTCTTACTCTGTACTTTTATTTGTTTTCTTATTTAAATTCAATTAGCCAACACACAGTAGTACGTCATTAGGGGTTTTTTTTAGTATTTTATTTATTTGACAGAGAAATCACAAGTAGGCAGAGAGGCAGGCAGAGAGAGAGAGGGAAGCAGGCTCCCTGCTGAGCAGAGAGCCCGATGCGGGGCTCGATCCCAGGACCCTGAGATCATGACCTGAGCCAAAGGCAGGGCTCTGACCCACTGAGCCGCCAAGGGGTCCCTCATTAGTTTTTGATAGAACATTCAATGACTCGTTAGTTGCATACTTTTAAATTTCTATTTGTTAAACTAAAGAGTACGTATTTTGGGATCTTGAGAACTTGATTCATGTCCTAGGTTTTCCTGATGGGAGAGGGGTGGTCAGAGGCATTAGACCCAGAAACATGGGGACTCCTCGGCTCTGCTGTTTGTCCTCCAAGAAGCTCATTTTCTTCATCTGGAGAATGGTGGTTACATTGCTTTCTTCATGAGATTATTGTGAGGACAAAATGAGGTAATGCCTATAAATCCTTTCACACGATGACTGCCGCGTCATAAATGCTAAATGACTCTCGGTTGCTTGTCTTGCCTCTTAATCATACACACAGAGATATTTCAAGTTTATGTAGCTAAACCCCCACGCTGTTCAGAGAGCCCTGTGTTCTCCTGACCCTTCGCCTCATGCGTGACTCATCGGTAGAGTCGGGGTTGAAGTTGGCGACAGGCAAAAATATCTCAACTCTCTTTCCAAATCGATGATTGTATGTCAACAACAGGGATACAATGGAAATCTGTATTAAAATTTTTTTTTCCTCCCAGAAAAAAATGTGGATGGGTTTTAGACCCTCAACTGAAGGTTTTAACGGGTAGCAGTCACCAGTGAATGCAGAGTTCCTCCTAAGAATCCCTTTGTTTGTTTCCTTGCTCAGCACCATTTATTTATTTTTTATTTATTTATTTTTTTGCTCAGCACCATGTAAAGAGCACCTGCTACCAGAATTCTAGGATGTGAATGACAAGGTAAACATCTGTTTCCAGAATTAAACCCACATTCAAAATACTCTATCCCACCACCGATGTCAGGGACCCGGAGCCCAGCCCAGAGTTTCCACTGTGTTCCACCAAAGAAGAGTATAAAATTCTGGGTCTTCCCCCATAAAACATTTATCAAGCTTGAGTTGCATTAGATCTACTCCTTGTCCGTTGTGTTCTTCCTTAGGAGGCTGTTTATAGTTTGTCACTCAAAAGGCAAGACAAGATCCAAGCAAAAAAAGGCAAATCGCCCACGTTTACACATACGGGCAAGTGCCTAATGTCTCTCGGAATCAGGCTTCTGAACAGATGAAGTTCAGCCTTTGTTTGTGTCTGGTTACAAACTTCCCCACGCTCTCAGTTTCTGTACCGCGAACTGTCCTTCCAGAATATTTCATGTGTACACCCATGCACCGCAAAGCCATCTTCCACATCCACCCTGAGAGCTGGACATTTGGGTTTCCTGTGAACGGTGATCACAGAAAAATAAAGCAAGAAATGGGGTGCCTGGGTGGCTCAGTGGGTTAAGCGTCTGCCTTGGGCTCAGGTCATGATCTCTGGGTTCTAGGTTCGAGCCCTGCATCGGGTTCTCTGCTCAGCCGGGAGCCTGCTTCCCCCTCTCTCTCTGCCTGCCTCTCTACCTGCTTCTGATCTCTCTCTCTCTGTCAAATAAATAAAATAAGATCTTTTAAAAAAATTTTTAAAAAGCAGGAAAAAAGCAAAAACCACCACCACCAACAGCAACAACAACAACAGCCACAAAAACATGGAATCAGCCAGATCTCAGCATTCCTGGCTTCGTTACTTCATCGATGCTCAAATTTATTTATTTATTTATTTATTTATTTTTATTTTTCTCGATGCTCTAATTTAGGTTCAAAAATTAACTCACCTGAGCTTTAGTTTCACAGAGGCAATCACAAGACCACACCCACAGAACGTTCTCGTTCCCTCTGTTTCCCTGTCTTGCATGGCTCCCGTCTGCTTTCCCGTAGCTCTTTCTCCTGATCTTTTTCCGTCCCTCCTACTACTCATCTTCATGTAACCTCCCCTTCTCCTCCTCCCCGCGTGACCCAGCAGTCCTGCATCACTGCAATCTGTTTATTTGGAGGAGACGAAAAAGCCACTCGACAATCCTACATCACACCGGACTTTAAACCCCTCAGGAACTGGAAAGTATGAAGGTCTGTAGGCTTCGTGTCCAGTCTCCTCAACACCCTGGGTGCCTCAGCTGCATCTCTGGGATTGTATGGTCTCAGGCCCCATGCACGTGCTGCCTTTGCTTCCAGAAAGACAGCTGTCAGTATGCAGGGTCTCCCTAGGTCATAGCTGGGGAAACCATGAATCTCTTCCCATAGCTATTCTAGAAATGGATTCAGCCTTACAGTGTTGGGATCACCTCAAGCTGTGAGTCCAATCTCCCACCAACCACTACAGTTGGGGAACCAGATGGCCCTGATTGGCCTACATTACCTACCCAGCAAGAACATATGACTGTCACACACACAGGGAGAGGGCTGCCATGGCTTTGGAAAAGGTGAATAAACCTTCTACATCTCCTCATCCTCACCATCGCTTTCTATAGAGCTCCCTGTTCCTTTCACTTTCGCTCCCATGCTGTGCCGTTCCAACCCAAGCCGATCCCGATGGCCAGCCACAGAAAGTTCCATAGCAGCATCCTGCCCCCAGAGAACAGTGCGCTGGATGTGTTTCCAAGAGGAGGACACCTGCTCAGCTGCCCAGAAACACATAAAGAATTTCCCGAAACTGTAAAGACTTCTTATAAACCACACATGACTCTGAAAGTTTTCTTTCTTTATTTTTTTTGATGGATTTTATTTATTTATTCATGAGAGACAGAGACGGAGAGAGGCAGAGGCAGAGGGAGAAGCAGGCTCCCCGCTGAGCAGAGAGCCCGATGCGGGGCTCGATCCCAGGACCTGAGACCATGACCCGAGCTGAAGGCAGAGGCTTAACCGACTGAGCCACCCAGGCGCCCCCTCCAAAGTAAAACTCATCTGCAAAAATAGACTTCCGCCCTGGTGAAGAGAAACTGCTCTATGGGAGAAATTAGGGGGGACAGGGCAATAGCAGAAGAGTCATTGATTAAACTTTGGCTTATTCCTCACTCAATCACTGCAATGACTACAAAGGTGTCCAAAGTGCCCGGGGTCATGGGATTCACTAATTATTTACATTAAATTGAGATGTTTTGATAGAAAAGTTTGTTTGCAATACGATTAGGCTTATGTGAAATAAACAAAAACCATGCGCGTGGGGACGGTGAAGACAAAAGAAAGCATGAAAATATTAGGCGTGTCCATCTTTGGGATGATGGATACGTTTTTAATAGTAGAAAGGAGGATACACTTTAGTTTTTAAGTTACCTCACATATTATCAACAGATCCCGTAGAGAGTCTGTCACATTGTGATGAAGATACACAGCCTCTGGAAGTGCTTCACGTGACTATTATCTGCTGCTTTTAGGTTTTTAAAATGCCGATACCTGGGATGCCTGGCTGGCTCAGTCAGTCGAGCACCTGGCTCTTGATTTCGGCTGCGGTCATGATCCCAGCCCCGCGTCGGGCTCTTCGATGAGCACGGAGTCAGCTCCACATTCTCCCTCCCCCTACGCCCCTCACCACCACGCTCTCTCTCTCTCCTTCTTTCTCTCTCTCTTAAATAAATGAACAAATCCTCTTTAAAAATACCAACCTAACACCTAATCGACCTAAGAGGGCACCTGGGCATACTGGTCCTGGGCATAACTCGTTAATACCGTATTATTTGTCCTCTCTCACACTTCTAGAATGTTCTACTCTGCTCTATTAAGCCCCCATCATATACACCATGCTGCAGAAAAATTAGCAAACGTGCTACATGTATATATACCTTAATAAGTTTCAAAACTTCACAAAGCAATACAAATATGACAGATGTCTTCATCTTTACGAAATCTCATCGTCACCCACCAATACAATGCCACCTAACAAAAACACCTGTTCCAGAACATGCTAGAATTCTACTTTTTCTGCTTGAAAAACCAGAGCCACGAGCATTTCCCTGGCTGAGTTCCCAGATGCCTGCTGCTTTAGTTTTATCACAAAGTTTGCCCATTTTAATCTGATTCTTTCTTCATGATACATGAGGCTCTCCTTGCAGGGTAAGTTCATCTGAGTGCAGTTCTCTCATTTTAAATTAATCGGCTGCTTTCAACATTATCCAGATTGAAGTGTTGATTGTGTACTATTTATCTTCTTAATAAAAAAAATTAATCTGCAAAAGATACATCAAAGAAGATGCTCTGTTCTCCACTGTGAGAGATGAAGTGGCCTGATGTTCTCACTGAGAGTAACATTCGCTTCCTCGGATTTATTGTGGGGTAGCCATTATTTTATTTAAATGTGATTGCTTTCTGGACTTTATGTTTTTAACATTATTCCCAGAACACCCATCAGATTCACTCCAGATCTCATTGAGACAGGAGCAGCGTGCTGGCAGGAATGCTGAAAAGCGCCTCCTAATTTCCACTTTTAAGCCAACACCCCCCTAGCATCCCGTTTTAGGACCAAAGATGGAACACCCACACCAAAAACATATATTGCAAAGAGATGCTCTGGTCTACAGAACACGTCTCCCTCCCACCTGCTCAGTGTGGTCCCTTCCTGACAGCCCCTCCTCGGCTGCTTCCCCAACCACCTTCCTCCTTCCCATTCTACCATGTGACGTGGGAAGACGGGCTCATTCATAAATGCCAGAGAGAACCAGGGAACGTGTCCACGGAAGCCTAAGATATTCGATCCCCTTCTGATTAGCGCAGGATTCTACTTGCCAAGAGGTCAATCCCATGTGTCCTTAAAGAACAGATACATACGGTTACTTCAAGGTTAAGAGAAGATGCAGAAAGACAAGGGTCTTTCTATAAAACTATGCTCAAAGGAATAAATAAACGAGGTAAGGGGGTCATGGCAAAAATGTTAACAGAGCCCTGAGATTAAGTCTAGCTCCCCGGATCTTTTCTTCACTCAACCCCTCAGCCTCAACCGGTGTGTCCTGGGAACCAACCACACATCCTGGAATGGAGCAGAAAACCATAGATTCCCAACCCCGCCTTCATGGCGGATGCATTCCATGAGTCCAATAACAACACAGACCTTCACAGATCCTCACCAGGTGCCATGCGCTGCTCTAGATGTTTCCCACAGATTCATTCTCTTAACTCTCAAAAGTCCCATATGGAAGTTACTATCACTGCCCCAATTTTTACAGATGAAGGAACAGAGGAACAGAAAGTCTAAATAACTGGTGCCCGAACACTTGGCCAGCCAACTGCAGAGCAAACTTTTGGGACCAGGGGGGCACTGGTCCTTGCAGCTGAATCGATGGTGGCTGCCAAGCTCGACACTCATCCGCACAACGAGGAAGGTTACAGAATCTGGAGGGCCTGAAGTCAAGCTAGAGATCATCTTATGGCGAACTCCAGTGCTTAGGAATAAGGAGACCAAAGCCCAGGGAAGGAGGGCTGCTGAGAGAGCACACAGTCGGACCCTGTCCCCACACGCCCTATGACCTTCCCTCATTCAAGAATAGCTAAAGCCACGGACGCGTTCCATGCTCCCCGCCTCACCTCCCCCTGCTTTCCCTGGCCTGCCCTGCCCCAAGCAGGGTGAATGCACTTAAACAGTGCTGTCTGTATTTTAACTTCAGCTTCTGCCAGTTGGTTCATCGGACTTCCTTTCGGTGTCTCCTACTATGTACTTCCAAGTCTTATGTCTTGACGACAGGCACGGTGTACCATCAAGGCTCGTCCCACAGTGTCCAGGTCCCCCATGGGTGACGTGATGGCTTCCCCTAGATGTGCCCATGACCAGTAAGTAAGTAGCTGACCCCCTGGAGCATCTGGGAAGATCAGAACCAACTCAAAATTATTCGTTACACTCTGAGCATAACTGGGAGTCTCCAAAATGACAGAGGAGAGGAAGAGGAAAGGAGAGGGGAGCACAGCCAGAGAGGAAGTCACAGTCTTCTCCACTCCACCAAACAGGAGCTCTTCTCTTGGCCTGCTTGCCCTCATTGTCAAATGATGACAAAGAGGAGATGGCCTCTAGAATTTCGACTAACTTACGGCAAGTGCTCTAAAACGTTCACTCTGATTATTAATGAGTGAGACTTGGGGCGCCTGGGTGGCTCAGTGGGTTAAAGCCTCTGCCTTCAGCTCAGGTCATGATCTCAGGGTCCTGGGATCGAGCCCCGCATCGGACTCTCTGCTCAGCAGGGAGCCTGCTTCCCCCTCTCTCTCTGCCTGCCTCTCTGCCTACTTGTGATCTCTCTCTCTCTCTCTCTGTCAAATAAATAAATAAAAATCTTAAAAAAAAATAACGAGTGAGACTTAATCCAGTGTTGGTTACATAGGTGATTCTACTTTGCAAGATCATTTATCACTTTTGATTTGTGCACTTTGCCGAATTCATAACATAGTCACTATGCTACATGAGATCTGAAGTCACACAGACCTGAGTGTCCTTCTCCAGGCATTCACTCCTCCCTTTGAAACTGGGCAAGTCTCCTCATCGACCCCAGCCTCCACTTCTAAATAAAAACAATCATACCTCCCAGAGCTTTCCCGGGAGAGTAAGAGTTGCGGATATATCAAAGCATCCGGAACACAATGGCTTCCTTTCATATTTCTCATAAGGGAAAAGGCTGTGTCTTACCAAATGTGTCATTAAATTACCTACCATGTGATTAACTTCCCTAGTTTTCTCAAAGAGCCAGCACACGTCCTATCCACGTGACGGGAGAGTTTCCTTTCAGATGGTACAGCACTTGAGAACTTGAGTTATTTCTCTACGCAACCCAAGTGGCGGGCGAGATTCGCTGGATAATAGTTTCTGCTCCCACCGAGGTTGAGCACAAAGTCCTGCTGAGATTGTTAATACAGTCCTTCAGGACCTGGCTTGGACGGGGCTGGCCCTGGCCAAGAGACATGGCGCGAGGCGATGAGTATTTATGTATGTAATTACCTGATTTGCATAGCTAATTGCCCTCTGCTGCTCGTGCTGCCTGGCCAGTGCCAGCAGCCTAGATGCGGGGCTGAGAGCCAACATCGGGCCAGTGCAAAGTCTCTCTGTAATTCATTTGCTGAATGGCTTAGACAAATCGCTTAGAGCCTCCACATCTCCGTTCCCCGCTCTCCGAAACAGTGGCAGTGGTTTAGACTTGTTTACCAATTAGCTGACTTAGTTAATAAATTTAAATTGCTTTGTAGATAGGTGATATCGAGTGCGAGCAAGTATTAATTATTGTGATTTGTGAACGCTTCCGAAGTAGTGAGTCTTGTATGCAAATGAGGCAATAACTAGCCTAATTTGGTAAAAAGAGAAATAAAGGCTAAGTAGAAGTTGTGTCAGCAAGTGCGAATGTTTACATGAAAGCAGGAAGGAAGAATTAGAAGAGTCGTTGGTGGGAAATTGTCCTTGGGCTGCCAGATTAATCTGTTGTCTGAGGCGTCTAAAATAGACCGAGTGACCCAGCGAGTTGGCGACAGTCCCTTCCCGGGACAGCCTCGCCATCTTGGGGAGGGCCAGCAACATTCTGAGCAGGTGGCCCAACCACCACTCGGGCTGTCCTTGGTGGTAGTTAATTATTAGATTCAATACCCCTGAACTGAGTGTGTTTTAGGAACCGCACACTGTCGCGTGATCGGCGGGAGGAGTGTGCCCACCAGACAGATTCGTACTAATGAGATCTTTTTAGCCTTTGGGGAATTCATAATTTAAGAGGGAAGAATCTACACATACAAGTGATTGAAAAGTTGTAATGGACGCGTGGGTAAGAGAAATCTGGGGAGGCTTCATTTTATCAGAGCAGGTGATGTTTGGGTGGGATTCTGGATGATTAAGTAGGACTTAACCAGGTAGACGATGGGAAAAGTGGTGCTGGGGGCACAATATGTAGTTCTACCTTTTGAGCAATTGGATAAGCAGGCCATTCTGGCCACTGTATTGGGTGTGGATAAGACAGGACCAGGGACAGGGAACCCAGGTGGGAGATGACAAAACAGATGACAGGAGAGGTTGACACGTGGGTGGCCAAAGGCAGTATGGGAGGCCATCTCATTAGTACATCGTCACCCAGAAAACAGGATCCTGTTCCAAAGACACAATTTCAAGTCCCCAAAAGGACCTTTTCCCTCAGACCATGAAAGTTCCCTTTTCGGGGAACCCCAAGGAATCAAAACCATGACAATGTAGGAAGAGTATAAAAATACCAGATTTATGTCATTAAAGGTACAAATCTAAGGGAGCTGAATGCCTTAATCGCCTTATATAATGAATATTTATTTGTGCAATTATTTGTAAGAGAGAATAACCATGTCTCTCATTTTCTTACCCTCTCACTTGATACGCCATAGAATCCTACACCCCAAAACTAGGATTATATGGCAGGTATTTGTCAATGTGGGTTTTCTGGGAGCTGGACCCCTTCTATTTTGGTCGTATTCATAGTCAGCGACCCAGGTAAGAAAGGATAAAAGCAGTCATTCATTTATATCCGCTGTGTCTTTTTCTTGTGCTTTTTAATTTCTTTTTAAAGATCGATTGATTGATGATTGATTGATTGATTGATTGATTGATTGATTGATTTTAGAGAGAGAGAAAGCAAGGGGAGGGGCAGAGGGAGAGAGAGAATCTTAAGCAGACTCTAAGCTGAGCACCAAGCCTGCCGCGGGGCTTGATCTCACAACTCAAAGCTCATGACGTGATCTGAAATCAAGAGTTGGATGCCAAACCTACTGAGCCACTCAGACGCCCTTGCCTTGTGCTTTTATAGAACCTCCTTATATGTAGCATTTCATCTAAGCTTATTATCCAGGTAAAGGTGGTGTTATTATTCTTGTTTCCAGAAACAGAAATCAAGCCCCAAAAAGTAGGTGATTTGCAAACAACACAGAAACCGTACATGTTTACCTGACTCCCAAACTACACCCTTCCTATTTCACCAAAGTACAGTTATACCTGAGACAGGTGAGTTTTGTTATCTGTGCTAAATGTCATCTAACAGCTTGTGCAGGAAGAGGGGCAGCAAGGCCGAGAAACGTTAAGAAAATGGGTGCTTATTTTTAGGTTTTACTGTATTATTAATAAATGACCCCTGATATCTTGCAGAGGTAGAGCCATGTTGCTTTTACCTCTCCAGTGTCAGGAAAAAAAAGAAGAGAAGGGAAGGGAAGGGAGGTAGGAAGGAAGGAAGGGGAGGAAAGGGGAGGAAGGAGAGGAAGGAAGAGAGAAAGGGAGAAAAGAAGGAAGGAAGGAAAGAAAGAAGGAAGGGAAAGAAAGAGGAAGGAAGAAAGAGGAAAATAAGAAAGAAAAGAAGGAAGGAGGAGGAAAAAAGAGAAATGAGAAAAAATATTCACAAATCATATATCTGATAAAGAATGAATATCCAGGATACATAAGTTTTTACAACTCAATAATTAAGACAAATATCCCAATATTAAAATAACCACATATTTTAATAGACATCGCTCTGTGAATAGGTACAAATGGCAAATGGGTGCATGAAAAAGATACTCAATAGCATTACTCATTAGAGAAATTCAATTTAAAAGCACAATGAGATACTACTTCACACCCACTAGAATGATTAAAATAAAAAAGACAGAGATTATTCATTTTGGGGATGTTGTGTTTTTTAAGCTCTTTATATATTTTGGATACTAACCCTTAATCAGATATGTCATTTGCAAATATCTTCTTCCATTCCGAAAGTTGACTTTTAGTTTTGTTAAATGTTTCCTTCACTGTGCAGAAGCTTTTTACTTTGATGTAGTCCCAAGAGTTAATTTTTGCTTTGTTTCCCTTGCCTCGAGACATATCTAGTAAGAAATTGCTATGGATGATATCTGGGAAATCACTGCCTTTAGGATTTTAATGGTTTTAGGTCTCACATTTAGGTCCTCAATCCATTTTGAATTTATTTTTGTGTGTGGTGTAAGAAAGCGGTCCAGTTTCACTCTTTTGTATGTGGCTATCCAGTGTTCCCAACACCATTTGTGGAAAAGACTTTCCCACTTTTTCCCATTGGTTAATCTTTCCTGCTTTGTCGAAGGTCAATTGACCATACAACTGGGGGTCCATTTCTAGCTTTTCTATTCTGTTCTATTGATCTGTGTGTCTATTTCTGTGCCAGAAATTCCCTTCCTCCTCCTCCTCCTCCTCATCCTGTGTGTCTATTTCTGTATGTCTATACTGTTTCAATTACTAAAGCTTCATAATATATCTTGAAGTCCAGAATCGTGATGCCTCCAGCTTCATTTTCCTTTTTCAAGGCTGTTTTGCTATTTAGGGTCCTTTGTGGTTCCATAAAACTTTTAGGATTCTCTGTTCTAGCTCTAAAAAATTTTGGCATTTTTGAAGGGGATTTTTGGTATTTTGATAGGGATTGCATTAAGTGTGTAAATTGAGTAGTATTGGGTGGTATAGACATAGTATAGACATTTTAACAATATTTGTTCTTCCAATCCATGAACATGGGATGTCTTTCCATTTCTTTGTGTCACCCTCAATTTCTTTCATCAGTATGTTATAGATTTTAGAGTATAAGTCTTTTACATTTTTGGTTAGGTTTATTCCTAGGTATCTTTTATTTAAAGAACTTATTAAACTCGATACCCTAAAAATGAATAATCCAATTAAAAAATTTGTAAGAGACATGCATAGGCATTTTTCCAAAGAAGACATACAAATGGATAACAGACACATAAGAGGTTCAACATTACTTGTTGTCAAGGAACTACAAATCAAAACCACAATGAGATACCACCTCATACTTGTCAGAATGGCTAAAATCAACAACACAAGAAAGAACAGGTGTTGTTGGTAAGGATGTAGACAGAGAGGAACCCTCCTGCCCTGTTGGTAGGAATGCAAACTGGTGCATTTGCAGAAAACAGTCTGGAGGTTCCTCAAAGGGCCTCAGTTAAGCATCTGACTTCAGCTCATGTCATGATCCCAGGGTCCTGGGATCGAGCCCCGCATCAGGGTCTCTGCTCAGTGGAGAGTCTGCTTCTCCCTCTCCCTCTGCCCCTCCCCCTGCTCATGCTCTCTCACACGCACTCTCTCACTGTCTCATGAATACATAAAATCTTTAAAAAAAAAGCTCCTCAAAAAGTTACAAATAGAACTACCCTATAATCCAGCAATTGCACTAGTAGGTATTTATCCAAAGGATACAACAATACTAAGGGATACATGCACCACAATGTTTATAGCAGCATTATCAACAAGAGCCAAACTATGGAAACAGCCCAAATACCCATCGACTGATGAATGCATAAAGAAGAAGTGGTATATGTTACAATGGAATATTACTCGGCCATAAGAAAGAATGAAATCCTGCCATTTGCAAGGATGCGGACAGACCTAGAGACTGTAATGCTAGGCACAGGTTTCTTTTGGGGGTAATGGCAATGTTCTAGACTAGGACTATGGAGATGGATATATTCCAGGAAGCATTATTTACATTGGGTAGGTGAACTCTGTGGTGTGTAAATTTTCTCTCAATAAAGCTGTCCACGTAAAAAGGAATGCTATGAAGTCAAATTGATCATTATACCCCCGACACGCTTTCTTACTCTGTAACTCTACAATTTTAATAATTGTCCTTGTCCATGGCTGACCAACCTGAGGCGGCCGAGGGCAAGTGACCTTGTAGAGCAACACAGTGAATGAGGAGCTGGTTTCTACATTGGACTTGTGTGGAAGGCACAACCCCAGCTGCATCTGTCCCCCGGTGATGAGAAAATGAGCTCCATCACATTTCTAACCAAACAAATATTATTCAAATGGAAGGACCCAATATGTTTTGGAGATTGTGTATTAATCTCCAATATTAATTAATTAATCTCCATATTAAACTATAAATTTTGACGTCTCTATTATTATTCCTGTTTTAGGGCTGATAAAACCGAGACACAGAGAAGATATATTTTTTTTTTGAATTTCATACAATAAGCCGCCCAAATGCACATTTCCTTGACTTCAAAATGGGAGCTCTTTTCTTTTACATACATCAGGCTTCTTTCTTTAGAAGTTCAAATCCCTAATAGTTAATTATTTGCTTCAAAGCTATCAAAAAGTTATGGAAAACAAAGTTATTTCCTTACAACTGGTACAAAGAAATGGGCACCAAAGGATTGCAAAAATTGTCAGAAGTAAATGCAATGTGCATGAATGATGGCACTCATTCCATTTTTAATCTGGTGTTCCCGAAAATGTCTAAATAGTGCAGTACTACATAGAACCTACATTTCATTTGCTTTCCTTTAATTCTTATGAAATATATTTCATCTTATTTCTTCTTTAAAAAGGCAATGTAATTAATGCTCTGGTGGTTAAAGAACAAAAGCAACAACAACAAAAAAAGATCTTTCCATCTTAGAACAGGTGTTAAATTAGCCACAAGAGGACTCTCATGTTATTTCCCAAATGTAATACAATAGAATTACAAGGAATGCATCATTAAAAAGGGAAATGCTTTTTAAACTCCTATTCGCCAGTCTAAATTAATAGCTTCTAGGGTTATTGGTTCCCAGAAGGAAACAAGCTAAATTTGTTTAGCCCTACATATGAATAATCATGTCCATCATGTTCTATTGGAAGAAAACATTCAAGAATGATGAATGTTCTTAGTTATAAGAAGTAAACAGTGCACAGTCGGAGGGATGTTGAGAAAGGACATAGATAATGAAGTGTGCCTCAGGAAGTTTGGGTCTGCAGATGAAGGCAGCAAGAGGCAGTAATTCCGGAGGAGAGCTCAGTCCAGTACAAGATGTGATCCCTATTATTGCCAGCCAGCACTGCATGAGAAACATTTTGCCTACTGGAGAGGTTAAGGTCTTCCAAATCTCACTCAGTTCAGTGCAGTGAGATTCATTTTTGGACCACAGGGAGAAAGGAGCCTGGGAGATGGGAATAACTAATGCCTAAGAGAGAGTAACTTTCACATGGATCTCCCATGAAAAAGAAAAATACTTCACATTAGTAGGTTAACCTAGTATAACAAATGATCTCTGCATGTGCAATATTCCCGAGAATCCTGTGAGATACTGTTGTCCCCTGTTCCAGATGAGAATACTAAGGGTGGAGTGGTTATGTGCACCCAGGCTTAATTAGCCTGGGTCCACCAGGTAGAGCACTTCAGCTCCGAAGACTTCCTCCCCATCCCCATGGGCATCACCTTCCCTTGGAGGCTGAGCACAATCACTGCGGGCATTCAGGCCAGCAGAAAGCCACACAAGCTTTCATGTCCTGTTCAAGGAGATGCCAGTCTATGGAAGTCATTGGGGGAAAAGTCACCAGGGGACAAGTGGTGGGGGTGAAGCAAAAGAATCAGGAGGGTCCAGATCCTAGGAGGTATTGTAAGGGATTTGTAATAGTCATCTCTGGCCGAGTCATGGTGACCGCGCTACCATCTTCCCCTGGGCTATCAACCATGAGGTTAGAACGGGACTGATTCTACCCCCTGGGCCGTCTCTGAGAACATAGTCAGCTCAGGAAAAAGAGTAAGTGGAAAGAGAAATGGAAAGACAGGCAGATAAAAAGCAAGAGAGTAAACCAGCAAAGGATAAAGACACTCCCTGAGATAACATCATCTTTTGATGTCACTGAACTCCTGGATCCAGCCATTCCTGAAGTCAGACCTAAACTTCTCAAACAACCTCACCAGCTCAATGGCATACATATCGATGTACCACACGATGTTAGAGGAGAGTCCATAGTACTAAGTGTGGGGCCCACATTTGGCAAAGTCTTCATCAGGCAAATCTGTGTGCTATATATGCTATCACTTTTTTTTAATGATTTTTTTTAATTTGGCAGAGAGAGAGAGAGAGATCACAAGTAGGTAGAGAAGCAGGCAGAAAGAGAGGGGGAATCAGGCTCCCTGCTGAGCAGAGAGCCCGATGTGGGGCTCAATCCCAGGACCCTGAGATCACCACCCAAACCGAAGGCAGAGGCTTGAACCCACTGCACCACCCAGGCGCCCCTATGCTATCGTTTTGAAGAAAGCATCAAGGCAATAAATCGATGTATTTGGATTTAATCTCTTAAGCATAAGAGTCTTCAATTTCTCCCAAGATCCCTCATTAAGTGTTAAAACAAATATCCTCCTTGTGTTTAGTTTACCGTCTGTGAAGAAAATATATGGGTTTTTTTCAAGCTACATTAGAGAATAAGGCTCTACCTCGTGTCCAGATTTGTCCTACAAACGTATCACTGATGTCAGTGATTGTTTTGGCAATGCATTCATCATTTTTTGAAGTGGACAAAAACCAGGATAATTAGCAAATTTACTAGATGTCAGCATCCAAACAACCTTAATAGGCAGTGGCAAAGCCAACATGATGATTAATGAGGACAAAATTCCCTCTACTTCTTTTTTTTTTTTTTTAAAGATTTTATTTATTCATTTAACAGAGAGAGAACACAAGCAGGCAGAGAGGCAGGCAGAGGCAGAGAGAGGAGCAGGCTCCCTGCAGAGCAAGGAGCCCGATGCAGGACTCGATCCCAAGACGCTGGGATCATGACCTGAGCCAAAGGCAGCTGCTCAACCAACTGAGCCACCCAGGCGTCCCTCCCTCTACTTCTTTAAGAAAAGGGCAAAGAACCAGTTTTTCTTGTACCTAGTTGTTTTAAAAAAAAAATGATATTTCTATTTCGCAATACAGGATCCCAGATGGGCAATGCTAGCTCAGATCCACTGCGGTTGCCTGAGAGACATAAGAGGGTACTAGAAGGTCAAGCCAAGGAGTTCTAAACTCCGGACAGTCTGTCCAAGAAATGCTCAGTGAAGTCAGGAAATGGGCCAGGACTATTCAGGTAAAGCAATAAGTCGACCTCGAAAGCATCAATTAGCTGTGGTCCAAAACTGGAGACAAGGATGGAAGGAATGAGAAGGCAGAGGAAGGAGGCCAGAGCTCAGGGCAGGTAGCAGGTAGACCTGCATGGAGGCAGGTGTGGTTCAAGACCGGGCTCGTGCCCCTGATCTTCATCTTACCACATCCCATGTATGGAAGGCTCATCCCAAACTGAGGGGAGGCCCCAAAAGAGTTCTGTTCCATTGAATGATTGTGAACAAGCAATTAGTCTGAGTGCCACCACGGAAGGGTACCATGGAGTCTTCTAGAAAGACACACAACCTTACCACGTGTAATCATGGAGGGACATCACCTTTGCCACATGCTATTGGAGAAAATCAAGTCACAGGCCCTACCCCTACTCAAGGGGAAGGGACAAAGGGGGTGAGACCCAAGAGGTTGGGATTTGGGGAGCAATGATATAGCCACACCAGGGAGGAATGCAGCAAGAAAATGCAGAAACACACAAATGAAACCCAAAACTGCACACCGCCCCTGCTCAATGTCACTCTTCCACTCTTTCTAAAAACTTAGAACAGGCTCCATGGAGGGCAATGAGTTACCACTGGAGGTTTCTAGCAGAGACAGAAGAGCTGGTTGGTTAGGACACCAGAAAAAGGATGAAGTGCGTACATCACATAAATATTGAATATCCGGTTTCCGATATAGAAAACCAGAAAAGACATTAATATGAGTTGAATCCCTATTATTTGCCAGATGCTATTAAAGATACATTACAGAGGTCTTTTTTTCTTAATTAAATAATGGCACAACTCCCTAGTACCTCCGTTTTAATAGAAAAAGAAAAAATTAAAAAATTTAAAAATTTTTAAAAAAAGGAAATATGATTCAGAGAGAAAAAGGAACTTTTCCAAGTTCTGTAACTAGAGAATGTCAGAGATGGGACCTAACCAGCTCTTTTATTTTATTTTAATTTCATGGGAGCCTTTTATCTAATTTCATGGGAGAGTTTGTGTGTTTTGCCTCACCCCCCAATACGACCTGATGGCCCTGTACATGCGACATTTGTGCATGATCGCAATGTGAATTTGATTGAGTCTGGCCTCTTTCATTAGTGACTAATCACATTACCCTATGAGTCAGAAAGGGAAGCAAATAAGAGAGCAGTTTCTGTAGAACCATCTCCTTGCAGTGGCTTGGCTAGAGGGGAATGAGAAAAGCAAAAGCTGTAAAAACAGCTTTGAAGATAGAAATAAAATATTGCACTACCTAAATAAAACTGGTACCTTTTCCTGGCTCCCGGCTCTTCCTTAGTCAAAAAAAGATGCTAACTTGGCAGGAGCCGGGAGGAGAAATGCAGAAAATCAAAAGCTTTATCCTGAAGCAGGGGCGGGAATACAGAAGAATTACCAAATATGTATGTTCCTCCAGCGTCAACAAAGACTCTCTGCTCAATTCTACAAATCCAGGGGCTTCCCTGAAGACAGAAGTTAAAATTCCATGAGAAGTCTGATATAGCTCTGCTGGTTGGAGAGGCTTTGGACCTTCCCTAAATCCTTTCTATGGACTTCTTGATTTCTGGAGGAGTTGTCAAGCATAGCAAAAACGAAGAAGGAGAAGAAGGAGAAGAAGGAGAAGAAGGAGAAGGAAGAAGAAGAAGAAAAGGTCTAAGGGAAGACAAGAGTTTCCCTTTTAGCCATGTTAGAAAACCATAGAGTCATAAAAACTGCAAATAGCCAAGCACTTGGGAAGGAGAGGATTAAAAAGGGAATCATCAGCAGTTTCCAAAAGAGCAGAGAGGCCACAGAAGTTGAGGTGGGCAGAAGTCGAATGGCAGAAGATCCACAAGACAGAGTGGCAAAGATTGCTCCTCCCCTCTGATCTCCCAAATCCTATTCTAGAATTATCCATAGTTCTCCATCCACCCCTTCAGTTGACAGGTGTTAGGTAATTTTAAGTGTTAGACATAGCTCTAAATGCTGACATCAGACATGTAGCATTGGGGCACCTGGGTGGCTCAGTTGGTTGAACATCAACTCTTGATTTCAACTCAGGTCATGATCTCAGGGTCGTGAGATCCAGCCTCACACTGGGCTCCATGTTGAACGTGAAGCTTACTCAAGATTCTTTTTCTCCATCTTTCTCTGCCCCTCCCCCCTAACACATGCTCTCCTCTCTCTCTCTCTCTAAAATAAAAATTAAAAAAAAAAAAGAAATATAGCATCATTTTTTTTCTTTCAAGAGACCCAAGACTGGTGGAGAGGGTAGGGAAGCAAGTCAGCAGTTAAACCCAATGTTCTATGTACTGTAATGGTGGGCCATTTCCCGGGACAATATGGCTGCAGAGAAGAGAAGGGCATCATGAGGTAGGTCAGACTTTAAAAGGAAGAGCTGGTTTTAGCCAAGCAATTACATCATAATAGCCTTCTTAGCCATTTTCAGTACAAGGAAGTGTGTTAATGGAGGCAGAATTACATTTCCCATTGGGCAAGGAGGGGAAGGGGACTGTCTCTGTGGGCAAACTGTCTATGTGTGAACCCCAGCTCCCACATTTCCTGTCTATGTAACTTCACAAGTATTTAAATTTTCCAAGCTGGGGTTTTCTCAAGAGTGAAATGAGCATACCAACAGTCCCATCTCACGATGTTGTTGTTGTTGTTTGAAGATTTATTTTAGAGAGGGGGGCAGCAGGGGTGGGAGGGACAGAGGGAGAGGGAGAGAAATCACGAGAAGACTCGCCGCTGACCCACGGAGCCTGGCAGGGGGCTTGATCCCACCACCCTGAGATCATGACCTGAGCCGAAATCAAGAGTTGGATGTTCAACCAACAGAGTCACCCAGGCGCCCCGCAGTGTTTTTTATGGAGATAACCGGAGATACACGTCATTAGTATACTACCTGAAAGCAAGTATGTCTTATATAAATACTGGCAAATTATTTTCATTATAAATAAGGTGCAAAGACTTGGATTTGTTCCCTTCATCAGGGATTTATAAACCTCATCATCTTTGGGATCGCCACCTTCTCCAAAATTCCATTAGACCAAGATGGAAGCTCTCGGCTCAGGATGTATTATCTCTAGGGATGGCAGCAGTGCTGGACTTTTCCTTGCCAAAGATTGAATTTTATTAATGACATTTTCTTGGCATAAGTGCAAACATTCTTTCAGGATTTCTAGGGCAAGCGGGCTCCAACGTGAAGAAATTGTCTGTGTTTGCGAGATGACCCAGTAACAGCACTAACGTGCATGAAAGGAAACCAAGCCCATTACTCTACGGTGGAGAGAAAAGAAAATAGTCTGAGCACAAAACGTGTGAACTTGGATGGGCCACTTGAGGCTTTCCAGCCCCCAGGGTCTCCAAGCCTCCTCATGGTCTCAGAGCAAACCAGTGAGTTCCACAAGCAACTCCCAGTTCTCCCAGCTGAAGACTTTGTCATTGACCATCTTGTTTATAATCTTACCCCACTGCCTCTGTCACTATGCTTTATGGCCCTTCCCTTCGCCAGCATGTCCGCTCTCCTTGATGGAGCTTGGTTGCCCTTCGGTCTATGTGTCTGAGTGACCAACCCTCCTCCTGCCCACATCTAGAGCCCTTGAGAGGTGGTCCTGCCAAGAACAAAACCCCTTGTAGACTTGCACAGCCAGCAGTTCGGAGTTTCTACTTGTGTTAGTCAGCAACACTGGCTAAGTCCCCTGTGGGACCCAATGCAAAGGGAAATGAATCAATATGGTGACAGCAGAGCACTAAACCAAGCACAGGGCCCTTCCAAGAGCAGGACCCCATGCACCCGCATGGTCCCGTTCATCAGGATCCAACTAGGAAACCAGAGCCACCTGGAGTATCTGAGACCAAGAGAAGTGAATTCAGGAAGTGGGTTCCTCGGACATGGGAGACCTCAGAAGATGAAGACGGATGAGAAAACAAGCCAGACAATGGGCCCTTATCAGGAAGCCGTCATTAAGGACCCTAGACAGAGGGACAAAAGGAAGAGGGTTTCCAGACCCCAGAAGCTAGAGACATCCCACCAAAATTGCACTGATGGTTGGTCTTTCCGCTCCGCATTCCCTTCCCCTCCAGCTTCTCCCAGCGCCTCCTACCAAGCCATCCCTATGGGGAGACAGCTGACACAGGAGCCTGAGCACTCAGCCTGCAAGAAGGAGCCCCACCATGGGGCGGAGTAAAGAAGGAGAAAGATGAGGGGGGAGGGGGATCTGAAAGGTGTCAACCTTAAAATAGCCAGTTGCTTATTTGTTTTTTTAAACTCAAGGACATCTTTTATTCAGGACATTTTTTTCTTTTTTTTTTCTTTCTTTCTTTCTGATGTTGTTGGTGTTGTTTGGGTTTTTTTGTATTTTTTTTTTAAAGGAGGCTCCACACCCAAGGCAGGGCTCAAACTCGGGACCCTGAGATCAGAAGTCTCATGCTCCACCAATGGAGCCAGCCAGGTGCCCCAATAGCAGTTATTTTACTAGAAAAAATAGTTTGAGAATAGAAGCAGAAATGCAATTCAGGGCAAGCAAACTTTGGCAAGGCACAGGCAAGCCCGAAGAGACAAAGGGAAGGTCAGCTTTTAGTAAGTTTTAGAAGGAAACATTGATCATTGCTTTGAATAGAAGTTCACTGGAGAAGAGCAAGAGTTTGAGGTTATGACAGTTTCTCGTCGGCTGGAATCTGTGGTTAGTGCGGTATTGCTGGGGGAAGGAGAGAGATCTTCCTTCTCTTTCTTGAAAGCAGGACATAGAATTCCTATGTGAACAGTGGCCTAGTTTGTCATGTCTTATCCTCCTGGGGCCATGCAGCTTGCAAGGAGCCGTATGTGCGTGAGCGCGCCCCCTGGAGGGCTCCCGACTCCATTTTTCAAAGAGATTTCCCTTATACCCTGTCACAGAGGAAAGCCTGAGACCAGCTCAGCCCGTTGCCTCTGCTACTCAGCATCTGCTCTCGCCCACTGACCAGTGAGGAACAACAGCACGCTTCCATGCGCCCACAGCCAACAACTCTCCAAGGACAAGGCTGTCACCCCATCCCATTGGTGATCACATCCATTTCAAACCCAGGATTCATGGATCTGCAATTCTCCCCCTCCATGTGTGGTGTGACTCTATTGGATCTGATAACCTCCGAGCTACCATCAACACGCCACACACGGAATCATGGATGGGAAACCACTGGACGTGGGGCACACAGCAAAAATCTACAATTGCTTCACTTCTCTTTTCTATAACTGGTCAAGAGGCAGTGGCAAATCTGCATGACTTCTCTCACTCACACCTGCTGCTGGGCCCTCTCGCCCTCAATTAGCACCTTGACTGATTTGCATTCATCCCCTGCTGGAGTGCATAATGGTCCTCACTTAACTGAGTCATGACTGTCGCATATGACTACATATGACCGTCACACCAAGAGGCACTCCAGAGAATCCCCTACTTTCTAGATGGATACTCCGTCCTCTCCTTGTTAGCAGCAACCAAGTTTCCCCTTAATAATCAGGAACAGTCCTCCCAGAGAGTACAGTAATCCCGTGCGCCAATTGGTTCAAGTCCCAGGGAGCCAAAATCGGCCAAGTGGTGCTCTCAGCTTCCAACCGAGTGGAACTGATGTTGCATCCCCCGACACAAGCATCCCTTTCTTGGAAAGTCAGATCTCTAGTCCAACAGATGTCAAGACTGAAGGGACAGGAAGCAAAAGCTCTGCAAAGGTTTTCCATATACTGGTCCTAGCCCACCATACACTCTATTCTCTAGAATGGTGATCCAATCTTAAAGGTGGCTATCTCTAGTAAAATCTGAGCCAACAATGGACATTTAACAGGAATTGATCAGGCTAGCTGTTCCTAGATTATAGAGGAAACATCAAGACAAGTGCAGTTGGCAGAAGCATTCTGGGCATACATAAATCTGTATCAGGAAGTGAAATCTCTGTGTCCCCTAATCCATCATAGGAAGGTTACGATGTCAGCATGATCTCGGTTTCCAGGGAACTGGAACCCAGGGTTGGTCCAGCAGTGGTGTTCATCAGACCAGTCTCAGCGCAGGAAAATCCATATGTTGAGCCCAAGAAGACCCCCCACTTCTGCCGCTCTGGCCACCATACATGGGCCAATGAGCAATTACCACGTGGCTACGGAGAGTGGCTGGCTCACATCCACGGGGTGGATTTTCTTGGTCACATCATTGCCAAGAACGTTTTCTGCAACAGATGATCTTCTTGAACATTTGTATGAGACAAAAATATCCTCAGGGCGCCTGGGTGGTTCAGTGGGTTAAAGCCTCTGCCTTCAGCTCAGGTCATGATCTCGGGGTCCTGGGATCAAGCCCCGCATCGGGCTCTCTGCTTAGTGGGCAACCTGCTTCCCCCTCTCTCTCTGCCTGCCTCTCTGCCTGCTTGTGATCTCTCTCTCTCTCTGTCAAATAAATAAATAAAATCTTTTCAAAAAAAATCCTCGTATTCTCTCTCCATGGCAATAGTCCCAACCTCCTAGGTTTCCCTAAAATTCCTTCTCTCTAAATGTGGTATAATGGTACATTTGTCCTTGTCCTTGCTTCCTGGCACAGAGCTGCTAAAACCCTAGGAATTTAGGAGGAGTGGAGTGTCTTATTTATAATGAGACCTTAGAGGTCACACCAGGGTTTATGCTGATGAGGTGCTTTAGGGAAGAATTCCCAAATAGCCTCAGGATGGGATGGATCACCAGAAAGGCAAGTAATCAGAGTGCTGGAACTTTCAGCCCCACCCCTTACCTCAGGAAAGGGGGGGGGGGTGGTGGGAGTTACCACTGAGCTCTATAAATGGTCTGGAACATTGAGATTTGGACAGCCTCTGGGTTGGTGAACATATGGACTGGCTGGGAGGGTGTCTAGGAGGGTGGCAAGCCCAGCGGGGGCAGGGAAGCTCCACACCTCCCCCATACCCTATGTCTCCCTTCCATCTGGCTGTTCTTGCCTATATCCTTTATAATAAACCAGTAAATGGAAGTAAAGTGTTTCTCCGAGTTCTATGAACCATTCTAAAGAATTATCACACCTGAGCAGAGGATCGTGGAAACCCTCAATTTATAACCAGTCAGTTATAAGTATGTGAGCCCGGGACTTGCTATTGATGTCTGAAGTGAGGACCGTCTTGTGGGACCAATCTCTTAAATCGGTGAAATCTGATGCTAACTCCAAGTAGTTAGTGTCAGAATTGAACTGAATTGTTGGACGCCCAGTTGGTATCCGGAGAATTGATGGTTGACGCTGGAAAGCACCCTACCAATCAATTTCAAATCCTTGGCTAAAGGTCCAAACCATAAGTCACTTCCCATGATTAAGTTATGTCTACATCTGTGGCCATTTCTCCCTCCACTCAAAATGGAGAGCCTGACATTACTTCTGGAAGTTCTATACTTTGGAAGGATTGTCCGTAACGACTAATTTCCAGGGCCACTCCTGAGTGGGATTTTATTGGGGCAGCAATTCACTTTCGGCTGATGCCAGTCTATTACACAGAATCGTCTGGAAACCAGGACTGAGATTTTATTCTTTCTCAGTAACTGGCCAAAGAGAATTTCCCTTGAGGCCATAGATTTGGGCTGCAGGAAGGTTAAGAAAGAATAAAAAGTCTTAGTCCCCTTCTCATTCGGACTGTTTATGCTTTATAGATCTGCCTGATTATATGTATATACCTCTCCACTCTAAAATATATTGCTGCTATACTCTTCAGTCTACAGTCTTGTGATTGGATATCGACCAGTTCATCATGGAAACCTCAAGTCTTATAGTCACCTGATACCTCATGGCAAGTCGTAATCGCTACCAGGACTCATTAATAAGCAACAAGCTATCGAAAGGGGTATGGTTACCAACAGAGGAAGGCACGGCTTTGGTCTACCCCTTAGGATCTTCCCACTGA
This sequence comes from Nasua narica, assembly GCA_028533885.1. Classification (NCBI taxonomy): domain Eukaryota; kingdom Metazoa; phylum Chordata; class Mammalia; order Carnivora; family Procyonidae; genus Nasua; species Nasua narica. The sequence goes on from CM052806.1 coordinate 2,079,080, forward strand.
TTCTCCTTTCAGGGATGGCCAGGGGCCCTGAAGGTGGTCCTAATTACTATAGATTTCTCCTTGAGCCCCATTAAATCCAGTGGACCATGGGGCAGAAATGTTCATGTCAGAGCCACTCCAAACTAGCAGTCTGTCTATTCCATTACTGGGCTGGAGAAGCACATTTCCAAAAAGCCCAGGGCTAAAACCTGATGGGAGCATGTAAGTCTCATGAGCTATCCCTCTAGAGTTTTTGCAGGGTTTCCAATATCTGCCAATTTCCTCTGTTTTAGCCACCACTCACTGTAAATATACCTGTATTAGTGCTAAAGAAAAAAGAAGCAGCCTGCAGAGAAACCAGCGAAGCCACTGTCAGACCCTCCCAAAATGTTGCCATTAAATATAGTGATGCTCTTAGTTGTTTAAAATAAACAACTCTTAGTTCTTTAAAATAAAGACTCCTCATTTTAGAACAGTTTTAGATTTATAGAAAGATTGCAACAATTGCATGATTTATAGTACAATATTATAATAATAGAGTGCATTATTAATTGTATACTCATTAGTGAATAGTATATTAGTGAATAGTGTCATAATACTATTATTAACAATAACGAATAGTTTATTTTTGTGCATAACTATGGTACGCTCGTTGGAATGGGCAGATTTCCTTTTCCTTAATGTCTCTTTCCCTGTTCTAGGACCCCAATCAGGGCGCCATATTAGGTTCCCATGTCTCCTTAGGCTCCTCTTGGCTGTATAATCATGACTACACCGGGGATATGGATTCGAGGAAGGAATACCAGAGGAAAGTTGCCATTTCCATCCCATCATACCAAAGGTATACATTAGCAACATGAGATACCATAGAGCTCAAGGTACTATTTCTCAGATATTTCCACATGAATTCACAATCTTTCATCCCTTTCCCCAGCACACTCTTTGGAAGGAAGTCACTATGTCCAACCCACATTTAAGGAGTGAGGAGTTAGATTCCACCTGTCTGAGGGCAGAGTATCAACTTAAAGTTTTAGGAATTGTTCTGTATAGGATATTAGACTGCTCACTCTCACCTATTTATTCCATCATTTGTATCAATACGGACTTATGGATATTTGTTTTGTACTTTGGATTATAATCCGATACTATTTTATGTCTTTATTTGCTCAAATTTTCCAGCTCTAGCTATTGGAGATTTTCAGTTGTCTCCTGTGTCCCTTTGAAATGTTTTCATTGTGTTGAGATTTATTTTGCTTGCTTTTGTCTGCGTGTGTGTGCTGTTTTGTTGTTACTATTGTTTTGTTTGGTTTTGATCACTTCCTAACTTTTTGGCCCAATACAATAATTCCGACTCATCTTATGCATTCCTTTCTCCAGTCCTGGACTTAGCCATTTCTCCTAGGATGCTTGCTGCCTTTTACTGGAGAATGGTATTTAGAAACCAAGATCCAGGCACTAGGTGTGCTCACTGAAACTGGGGGGTTGTTGCTTCTAGCCTCACTCAGCTGACAGAGCTATGTTTATACAAATCCACATATATAAATATATCTGCACACACACGTCTATCACTATTTCTTTTTTCTTTTATTTTTAAAGATTTTATTTATTTACTTGACACAGAGAGAAATCACAAGCAGGCAGAAGCAGGCAGAGAGGTGGGGGGGAAGCAGGCTCCCCGCTGAGCAGGGAGCCTGATGCAGGGCTCGATCCCACGACCCCAAAATCATGACCTGAGCCAAAGGCAGAGGCTTAACCCACTGAGCCACTCAGGCGCCCCATCAATATATCTATAGATAACTGTTGTATCTGTAACCTCGACAAGAGCTCATACTGATGGTTTCAACTCTAATCCATTAAAACATCTAATCCATGGATCATTCTGGCCTCTTCTCACTGGAACACCAACTCCAACCATGAGTTATTTGGCTCCAACCAGGTACCATCCATTTACGTATTCAATTCCAGTATACATGTTTGACGGTATAAGGATTATTCAAGCATATCAGGAAGCAACCTTATCCAGCACAATGCTTATATAAAATTACTTTTGCCTTTACTCTGACAGACTCCATTCATTTCCAGAGTAACGTGGGTCAGCATCTTACTCCCCTTCCTGATTCGGCGAGGTGATTTCATGCATTTGTGGTATTAGAGAGTGTAATGGTTCATTTATAACTGTATAATCAGACTGCTGTGTGGCACTCTGTTTGGACCCTATGTTCCCAGACGTTCCAAGTGATTTGTTTGATTAAATTTTTTCATACATGATGGTTCACTCATTGGGCTATAAATATCTGTAAGTTTTCACCAACACATAACGTCATGGATCCATCATTACAGTAGCCTACAGAATAGTGTTGCCATCCTAAAAATCCCCTGTACTCCACCTCGTCAACACTTTCCTTCTCCCCTACTTCCACTTGCCCTAAATCTCTAACAACCCTTGATCAGTTTATTGCCACAATGGTTTTGATTTCTTAATGTTGCATCATTCAATCATGTAGTCTGAAGCTTTTCAGACCGGCTTTTTTTTACTGTGCATTGAGGATTCCACCACGTCTTTTAATTTCTTAACAGCTGTTTCTTTCTTCTCCTTCTCCTTCTCCTTCTCCTTCTCCTTCTCCTTCTCCTTCTCCTTCTCCTTCTTCTTCTTCTTCTTCTTTTTCTTTTTCCTGAATTATATTCCATTCTATCAATGGACAACAGCTTTTTATCCATTCGTCTATTAGAAGACATCTTACTTGCTTCCAGTTTTAGGTGATTATCCATGAAGTTGCTATAAACACTCCTGTGCAAGTTTTTGCATAGACATAAGTGTTCAGATCACTTGGATAAATACGTGGGTGTGGCTGCTGGCTGTACGGTAAGGCCGTGTTTAGCTGTATACGAAACTGCAAGACTGTCTTGCAAAACTGCCACTCCATGTACATTTCCACAGAAATGAATGAGATCTCCTATTGCTCCACATCCTAAGCAGCATTTGGTGTTGACAGTTTTTTGGATTTTGGCTATTCTGATAAGTGATAGTGGTATTACAGTGTTATTTTAATTTGTAGTTCTCTAAGAACAAATGATACTGAGGATCTCTTCTTATGTGTATTAATTATCTATATGTTGTCTTTGGTGAGGTGTCTTCTTAGGTCTTTTGTCCATTATTTAAGTGGGTTGTTTGATTTCCTGTTGTTGAGTTGTAAAAACTTTTTATATATTTTGGCTACATGGCATTATCAGATACTTGCAAATATTTTCTCCCCAACTGTGGCTTACCTTTTCATTCTTTGAAAAGTGTTTTTTTATAGAACTGATGTTTTTCATTTTAATAACATCCAACGAATCCATACTTTTCATCTTATATGAAACACACACACACACACACACACACACACACACAAAAAACACTCATCGCCAAGCCCAGTGCCAGAGATTTTTCTCCTTTGTGTTCTAGATATTTTATGGCTTTGCATTTTACATGTAAGAGTAAGACCCATTTTGAGTTAACTTTTTGTTTTTTTATTTGACAGAGAGAAGAGAAATCACAAGTAGGCAGAGAAGCAGGCAGAGAGAGAGGGGGAAGCAGGCTTCCCGCTGAGCAGAGAACCCAATGTGGGGCTGGATCTCAGGACCCCAAGATCATGACCTGAGCCGAAGGCAGAGGCTTAACCCACTGAGCCACCCAGGGGCCCTTTGAGTTAACTTTTGTGAGAAGTTTAAGGTCTGTGGATATCTAGTTGTATTGCTTGTGCTCCCTTGTCAAAGATATGCTGACTATATTTATTTATGCTTGTCTTCAGGCCCTCTGTTATGTTCACTAATCTGTTTGTTTCCTTTTTGTTGTTGTCGAGAGAGAAAGAGAGCACATGAGTAAGGGAGGGGTCAAGGGAGAGGGAGAGAGGGAATTTCAAGCAGATTTCAAGTTCAGCCAGAGCCCAAGGTGGGGCTCAATCTCGTAACCATGAGACGATGACCTGAGCCAAAATCAAGAGTCAGATGCTTAACTGACTGAGCCACCCAGATGCCCCTGGTCAATTCTGTATAGACAATCCTATAAGCTAAGAATAAAGACACTTGTTTCTTCTTTTCCAATCTGCATGCCTTTTATTTCCTATGCTTGTCTTGCTGTACTAGGTAAGACTCCACTATGATGTTGAACACAAGCAGTTCTTTCAGTTTTTTCGTGATCCTACTGTATCACCTCATCCTAGGACCAAGATAGACGTGACTTAATAAAAATCCCCCAAGTCATCAAGAAAATCACGCTTTTTAAATCCACCTGGTCAGGCCCTCCGCAGGCCTGTTGTCTTTGTATGTTTCCTGTTAAATCCTGGACTGAATATAGCTGATCACTTTGAACTCACCCAGATTATGTCATCACAATCAAACTGACTTTTTTTTCCTAGTACTCTATTCAGGGAATGAAAGATTTCATTGGTGGATGTTGACATTAAGGAAAGGGGGGAAATCGTCTTAGAAACTTAACATCAGGAAGAGCCAGAATAATCAGGATAGAAGAGAGAGGATTTGAATGGAATGAACTTAGGGACCAAGAGGTGAGATGGAGTGTAAAAAGAAAACTGAAAAAACACTGAAGACAAGGGGCACCTACTTTAAACTTTGCTTGGGTTGGAGATGAGAAGAGTCCAGTGTGCATTTTTTCCTCTCTGCTGCCGAAGAAGCTTCGAATCCGAGCCAGCCACAAAGCCTCCTCCTGCCTGCAACCCCCTCACTCTGTGATCTTTAACATGTCTTAAGACTGTCATTTGAGAATTACAGTAAAGGAGATTCTAAGAGATCAGGACAGTGACATAGACATTCACAGAAGGAGGCTGAGTCCAGAGAAAAACAACACCTCACTGATAACATTATTGAATTTAGTTGGGAAAATGGGTCCATAAAGGGGCAGGTGCTTTAGCAACAAAAGCATTGGAAAGGTAGGGCCAGGAAAGGAGACTTTGTAGACCCCTTCCTCTCTCCCTCTGTGGGAGGAGGTGCCTGGCCTCAGAGCTCAGCATGCCCTGGTCAGGAAGAAAACATCCTGCTACTATGAATGTAGAAGCATCGAGTCAGCCAAGTGAACAAAATCAGCTCAGGTCTGAACTCCCGAAGCAGCCCCCCCGCCCCCCTCCACCCTGCACTGCCCACTCCCTTCGGAGTGAAGGCACCAACACCACATTTCCAAGAAAATGCAATCCCTCGACCAGCTTATTCTTCATTGCACGTGAATAAAATGGCATCTGTTGTATAAAATTCTTCCTCTCAAGAGTTTAGTTAACGCTAGTCTACCTCCCGCAAGCTTGATCAGTTTTAGGATTCTGATGACACTGAGTGACCCAGGGACCGCGTTCAAGGGCAGAACCCTGAGCTCAGTGAGGACTTGAGTCACAGCTCGTATTGCCATCATGTGCCATCATGTGCCCATCTCAGCCAGCCTTCCCTGTTGGGTCCCGATGTGCCGCCTTCCTAAAAATGTCAAAACCTCTCACTGGGGTGCCTGGGTGGCTCAGTGGGTTAAAGCCTCTCCTTCGGCTCAGGTCATGATCTCAGGGTCCTGGGATAGAGCCCCACATCGGGCTCTCTGCTCAGCGGGGAGCCCGCTTCCCCCTCTCTCTCTGCCTGCCTCTCTGCCTACGTGTGATCTCTCTCTCTCTGTCAAATAAACAAATAAAATCTTTAAAAAAAAAAACCCTCACTGACAAGGTTTCTGTTCCACAAAGCTTAAACTGGTAAGGCAAGAAATAATAAACCATCATCCTAGGCGTGCCTGGGTGCCTCAGACTCTTGATTCCAGCTCAGGGTCCTGAGATGGAGTCCCGCCTCAGGCTCCCCGCTCTGCATGGAGTCTGCTTGAAATTCTTTCTCTCTCCTTCTGCCCCTACCACACTATCTCTCTAAAACAAACAAACAAACAAACAAACAAACAAATTCTTTAAAAACAATAAAATACAATACAATGTCATCCCAGACTGATTCCCTCTGGGGAAGGAGCTTTCCCCTCAAGGAATATCAGGTTTTGTTTTCTCCCAGGGGACATGTCCCTCCATTTGTTCTGTCTGAGGCTGCGCAGACCAGTCAACCATCTCTGGGAATGACCCTTGGAAAGGAGCCATTGGTCAACCACTTCTCACTGCAAGAGAAGTGAGCAAAGGGAAAACCCTTGCACGGTGCAGTCAACAGCCCCTGATGTTCCTTCCTAAAAAGGGCACTGCGTGGTGGGATGGCGGGATAGATAGAAGATAGCCTAAAAGGGTGAGAGACTCCTGTGACAAAAATATGACGTACGCCCTGTGCTGGAGAAGGAGGCATATGCAGAAATGCCCACTGCAAGAGCGACAGACGGCGGAGGGGCGGAGGGCATCTGGTGTTCCCCTGACTCCACATAAATGATGCCTCCATTGTGCATGTTAGTCAGGACATTTGTCTCTGAACATGACATCCATGTTCATATTTATGAAGGCTGACTTTAAATGATGGATGCAGCCACATCACTTCTTGTGAAGAAAGAAGAAGAGGAAGAAGAAGAAGAAGAGGAGGAGGAGGAAGGAGAAGAGGAAGGAGAAGAAGAAGGAGGAAGAGGAGAAGAAGGAGGAGAAGAAATCACATAAAGGTGGTTAATGGCTTGGGAGTGTAGGTGAGTGAATTGCATTCAGTCTGGAAATAAAATACATATTCAGCAATGTTTCTATTCTCTCCCCAGGGGAGATGTGTGATAAAGTTGGCTGTGGTTGGAGTGTGTTAAAAAGTCTGCTGTCCTTGGGGAAGCAAACTTTCTTGACATCTAAAGGACTGTGTGCGAAGAGCAGCCACGGTAAGAGGACCTCACGGCTCAGCAGCTACAACCGGGCACACACCTTACCTGAGCACGAGCTTTAGCTCGGGTTACTGTTGGGGTGATATTGGGTTTCTCTGAACATTTTCTACTTTCTTCTGATGGCTTCCTCTGCCTCTTCTTCTGATAATACTGACAAAGCTCGAAATAGGGGCTCAGCTCCATTTTATCTGAGGAATAATAACTATAATGCAATGTCTTGGAGAATCTCGATTGCATGAGCAAAATTCTAATTGAACTTGTACTCGTAGGGGGGGCTCTGTTGCGAGAAAAGCCCTTAAGAATGAATGCACACAAGGGAAAACTAAGGCTTCCGTAATACCTTCCATTCTGGGGGCATATGAGTTTGAGAAGCGAGGACACAACACTCTGAAATCAATTTGAGGGAGAATGACAGCCTCATCAGATCCTAATCAATGGGTAAATATCCCAAATATTCAGCTGCATTTATCATAATATGATGTAAAAACAACAGACCTGAGAAGGTTAACCACAGTGGATTGTGAACTACCAGGCACAAAAAGCAAGCTTCCTTAAGTCAAATGAGAAGAGTCAGGATTCCTGGTCGTTAAGGACTGAACTAGAGTCACATGGAAAACAGAGATCTCTGCTCCAGAGACCTGGGAAGAAGGGCTCAGGAAGCAGAAAAGTATGCTGGGGAGGCCCCTCCGAGGGAGACCGCAGCCCTGAGCTCATTCATGTGAGACGTGAATCTCCATGTCAGCAGACAAGGCAAGCTCTTGACTTCGGGACATTAACATGCAGAGATCTGATTTATCACTAGCAACTCAGGAAATCCATAATACAGCATAAAACTCATCAGAGTCCTCCAGACAATTGAAATGAATACCGCATAGAAAGTTCTCGGAACGTGCTTGAGGTATGTAGGTGAGTGAGTCTAGCAGGCCGCTCAAACTTTGCATCTTGGTTTGTGGTTTCGCTGTGTTTATTTTTTGGTTTTGTTTTTAAGCCAAAGAATAGTTCATACCTCGGTGCATTCCTTGGGAATGGGAAAGTCAGTTTTCCTTCCCACTGCCAATGAGCAGGGAGTACAGTCAAGGGCACACGAGTCGGGTTGTCTCCAGACAGACTGGGCCCCAAACAGTGTGCATAAGGGTCTCAAGAGAAACTGAAGAGGGTCATGTGAGTCATCGGGGCACAGGGAAGGCACCACCGTGGCTGCCATGGGAAGCGGTAGCCTCAGGAAGGTAAATAGGTCTGCGTCAGCCTCTCGGCCAGCAGAGGCGCTGACCATAATTTCAGGCACAATGTCAACCACACAGTGGAAAATGCTAAACACTGGGTGGTTTTTCAGGCATGGCCATGAGAGTGGCTGGGAGAGATTAATAGCGACGTGACCGCACAGAATTGGGAGCAGCACACGTCCCCTCGCAAGGATCCAGGTAGTAAATACTTTGGGCTTTGTGGCCCACGTACTTTCCACTGCAGCTACTCAGCTCTGCGGTTGTGCACAACGCACCATCAGAAGATACATCGATGGGCAAGCATGGCCGTGTCCCAATTACAGTCTTACAGATCCAGGTTGCCCCCTGGATTTGGTGGCAGCTGTTTGATGCCTGTCTTAACGGAAGGCTTTTGCATGTTTAATAGAATGTTATTCTTTTGTCCCAATAGTAACAAAATATGTCATCGTTGTTTGCAATTTAGGAAAAATAGAAAAGTATAAAAAATATCTTAAATCACCTACACCTCACCGCTCAGAGAACTACTGAAATATTTTTATATGCATTCCATCCAGTATTTTTGCCAAACTCTTCTATGAAATTGAAATCCTAATGGATGAATAATCCTGACTGCTGCTATTTCACTGAAAATCATACATGGATATAATCTCATAAAAATTCCCCATAAGTATTTGGATGACTATATAGTATTGTACCATATGGATACAGCAAGTTTTATTCAATCCATATAAACTAGATAAAGAGGTTGCTTCTGATACTTTGCTATTATGAATAGTTTTGTGATACACAGATCTGTTTTCCCACAAATCTTTAACACATAGATCTCTCCCTGTGTGTCTTATCATTTCTTCATAATCCATTGCTTGAAGTAGAATCTAAGTGTAAAACCAAGGCTGTGACCTTTGGAGGACAACGAGAACCCACAGGAAATGCTCTTTTGCAATATAGTCCATAGCATGATTTCTTTTAGGACAGAATAGAGGATATTAAAGAACTTTTCTGTGGTTAAAAACAACTATGATTGATAAATGGCAATTCTATTACCATAAAAACTTTAACCAAACACAGTGGTATGGTCATTGATCAGAAATTATAACAGTCAGGAGTGCCCAAGTGGCTCAGTGGTTGAACATTAGGCTCTTGATTTTGGCTCAGGTCATGATCTCAGGGTTGTGAGATTGAGCCCTGCATCAGGCTCCATACTCAGTATGGAGTCTGCTTGGGATTCTCTCTCTCCCTCTTCCTCTGTCCCTCCCCTGCTCTCTCTCTGTCTCTCTAAATAAATAAATAATGCGTAAGGAAAAAGAAACTATAACACAATTCAATTATTCAATTTCAGCAGTTGAGTTTTAAATTTGGATGTTAAGAAAAAGAATCTGGAGATAGAGCTCAGGAACCACAATTGTTTTGAAAGTAATCATTGTAATAATAATTAACATTTGTGTAATGACTTACTAGTTTTAAATCACTTTCCCATATGTTATTTGATTTGCCTGTAGCATTAGCACTTTCTCCAGATGGGTGTTTTGGTTTTAAAGATTTTTTTGTTTATTAATTTGAGAGAGAAAGCACAGAGGGAAAGGGAGAAGAAGACTACTCCCCACTGAGCAGAGAGCCCAATGCGGAGCTCTATCCCAGGACTCTGAGATCACGAATGACCTAAGTTGGAGGCAGATACTCAACTGACTGAACCCCCCCCCCAGGTGCCCCTCCAGATGGGTATTTTAAGACAATAGATATATGATCCCAATTAAGCAAATATGCTCTTGGGCTGGTCACATGGGCATCGAAACAGATCCACAGAGATATTGTACTATCACAAACAGAGCTTAAAGTCTTTGTAGGAAGGAGCTGGTGGGTAGGCACCATCTATTATGTTCTGTTTCCTGCACCTGCTATGCTCACACAGCGCCTGATTGCCTATATTTTCTTTTTGATGGCAGGCATTTGGTTCTTCTAAAGCAATTAACAGCAGGCTTGGTAAAAAGGCCAAATTCGTATCTGAATTAAATAAAATCCAGCATTTATGTAACACTTAACAATTTATAAAGATCCAAAGAACGTTAGAACGTGATTTAACACTAGATTGTTTTCATTCTTAAAAGTAATTATTTCCTTTAATTATTCTTTACCATAAGAATTACTGCCCATGGTCTGCTCATGTTCAAAAAATTATTTTGAAATATGACCATGCTGAATTGTGTAGAGGCCTCCCTCAGTCAAATCCACAGAAGAGAAACTCAATTCCAACCATCCCTGTGGGTAGCCACTGGATGAAAGAATACAAAGAGTTAAAGAAAAACAATGTTTTCCAAAGTGTTGCAGTTGGTTTGAATAGAGAAGTCTTCTAAAAAAAAAAAAGTCTGTAATATTTGCCCTGGATATTCCATTGGGACATAAATCCAAAGAAAAGAGAAAATTAAAATGGACATTGAGAAATGACTTTTTTATTTTTGTCAAAATCCGATGGGGGCCTTATAACTTGAAAAAAAAAAGTTTTATAGCACATAATCCATAGCCTATAACCATCAAAACACTTCACAACGTTTTTGATGACTTCTCAGAGATCGTACATTCTTTTCTTATTTCAACATAGAGTGTACAGTGTTGTGTTAGTCTCACAAGTATAATACAGTGATTTCACAATTCTATACATTTCTCAGCTCTGATCACAAGCGCATTCCTTCATCCCCATCCCCTATTTCTCCCACTGCCTCAACCCCCTCCCATCAGGAGAACAGCAGGGTCTTCTATGTAGTTGAGAGTCTGTTTTTTGGTTTGTTTTTCTCTCTCCTTTTTCCCTTGGTCATTTTTTTTCCCTTAAATTCCACATATGAATGAAGTCATATGGTATTTGTCGTTCTCTGACTGGCTTATTTTGCTCAGCATTATACTCTCTAGATCCATCCATGTGGTTGCAAAAGGCAATATTTCATTCTTTTTTATGGTTGCTCAATACGCCATTGTGTGTATACACACACACACACACACATCTTTATCAATTCATCTATCAGTGGACACTTGGGCTGCTGCCATAATTTTGCAATTATAAATAATGCTGCAATAAACATAAGGGTACATGAATCCCTTTGAATTCATATTTTCATTTTCTTTGGGTAATACCCGGTAGTGTAATTATTGGATTGTATGGTAGTTTTACTTTTAACTTTCTGATGAACTTCCATGCTATTTTCCACAGTGACTGCACCTGTTTGTATTCCCATCAATAGTGCACAAGTGTTTGTTCCCTTTTCTCTGCATCCTCGCCAGCATTTATTGTTTCTTGTGTTTTTGATTTTAGCCATTCCGACAGGTGTGAGGTGACAGTTCATTATAGTTTTTTTCCCAAAGATTTTATTCATTTATTTGACAGAGAGAGAGAGAGAGAGATCACAAGTAGGCAGAGAGGCAGGCAGAGAGAAAAGGAAGCAGGCTCCCTGCTGAGTAGAGAGCCCGATGCGGGGCTCGATCCCAGGACCCTGAGATCATGACCTGAGCCGAAGGCAGAGACTTAACCCACTGAGCCACCCAGGCGCCCCAGATCATTGTAGTTTTGATTTGCATTTTGATGATGAGTGATGTTAAGCATCTTTTCATGTGTTCTTACATACTTGAGGTTCTCTCTCTCTGGCTCTGAACTACTGTTTCCACTGAAATTATGAATTTAATGACTTGATTGTCTAGAAAGTCTACAAATGTCCTCTCCATCTGCTACACTGATAGAAAGAGTCCCAGGTTACACATAGGCACAAACAAAGAAATTGAAATAGCTACAAAATCCACTTTAATGAAGACATGCTAGGAAGGGCAGAAGAGTTTATGCCTTAGCAACATGAAGAATTTCAATGTAAACAGCCTTGTTCTTAATACTACTTCTGCAAAAAAAAAAAGGTGTTGAGCTTGAGGACAGGCTTATGGCTAGGAGTCTGAATGGTGACCTCTGTTTAGAGATTTGACATGAGCGCCTCACCCTCAGGTTGAATGCCAATGAAAAAACCATCCTGAAAAACAGAAAACCAGGAAACATGCTTTTCTGTACCTAAAATGTGGATGAGTAATTTTTTTAATCTCTCTCATCAAACCTAACCAGAGTTTGTAGACTTAATCTGTGTCACTAGTGTTGCCTGAGAAACCTCAAATGAAGAATTCAACTTAATATAGTCTTTGGTTGGTGGTAGCAGAGGTGACAGGAGGAAATCTCGGAAGGAATACCATTTCAACTGCCCCCGTAAGTTTCCACAAATGCCTTCTCAAATACAGTCATTCAGAGAAAAAATAAATAAATAAATAATGAAAAATAAAATAATAAATAAAATAAAAATAAAAGTAAATAAATAATAATAACTAAAATAAATAATAAAAACATTCAAGGAAACAAGCATCGTGAGCAAGAACAAACAAGAAAAGTCTCACAATGAAGCTACTAGAGTGAGTAGAGACAGAACATAAATTACATTTAATAAATGTCCCCAAAGAGAAGTAGTATGTTGAAATATAAGCAAGGAGCAAGGGACCAGGTAGATCTGGGGGGAAGATAAATAAATAATAGAACTCCAAATTAAGGGAATAATTATTAAAGTTGGAGACTCATTGACATAGTAAGGAGCAGATGAGCTATAGCTAAAGATAAAATTGGAAAACAAGAATATAAAGTATGAAAAATTATTTCGATCATAGCGCATAGAGAAGAGTATAAAATATTTAGAAACACAAAGGAGAGCTTGTTATATAGGAAGATTATTTAAGAAAGAGATTATAAAAAGGTTGGGCAAGAGCCTGTATTTTTTATGATAACAGTTGGCAATTTCTGAGAATGGCTGAAGAACACCAAACCTCAGAATCAGAATCACAGTGAAACTTAAAATCAGCTACAGAAATAAAGGTATTTTACTGAAGAAAAAAAAAAGTTTTTACACCAACAAATACTTAAGTAACTTCTAAAGATGACATTCCCAGTAGGGATTAATAACCCAATCTGAAATTTCAGATGAACAAGAAAATAGGATGAGCAACTACTTTAATAACTAATTAATAATATAATATACTAAATAGACCAGTAATACTTCAGTTCAACTTGTGGAGTTACAAAACAAGGTAAAACCAAAATACCAAAAAAAAAAAAATAGCATTAAGAATTAGAAAAGAAATGACCCAAGTTAAATCATCCACATGAAGATTGTACTTCATTCATGAAAATCATAATTTTGGATTAATATTAAATATTTAATCCAAAAAAAGACAAAGATCCAGTCTGAAGGACAAAGAATAAGCACAAAGGAAAATGATAGAAATACACTTAAATATATCAAAATTAAAATAAATGTACAAGAACTATGATCCTTAATAAATGATAGATTTTCATGCTAGATTTAAAAATCTGGAGGAAGCAAAGTTCAAAGGCAGAAAAAGATTGCTACCTATATTAATCAAAAGAAAACTAGTGCTGTTATGTTAGCATATGGAGAAAGAGACTTGGTAAAGAACATTTCGAGACAAGGGTATTACATACTTAGTAAAAATTACAATTTACCCAGAATAATCCAATAGATGATTGTGAATTCACCAAATATTATAGCCTCAAAATATATAAATCAAAAGTAGGCCTGACCAATAAGACAAAAAAAAAGTGAGAAAATAGACTTCACCAGAAGTTTAAAATTATGCTCTTCCAAAGATATAAATAAGGGTGCACACTGAGTGGCTCAGTCGATTTAGAGTCTGCCTTCAGCTCAGGTCATGATCCTGGAGTCCTGGGATCGAGCCCCGCATAACAATGGGCTCCCCATTCAAGGGGGAGGCTGCTTCTCCCTCAGTCCCTCCCTCCCGCTCATGCTCTCTCTCACTCCCAAATAAATAAGTAAAATCTCAAAAAATATATATATATAATTAAGAAAAAGAATAGGTACAGCCAGATCCTGGGGGAAAATATTTAGCAAAGCACACGTCTGACAAAGTACTGTGCACACCCTTTATGAAGTAAGCTTACAACTCAATAATAAGGAAGATTTCCGGGGAAAAAAATGGGCAAACACTTTGAGCCAACATTTCACAAAAGAAAACATATGAATGTCCTATATGTACAAGAAACATTGTTCACCATCGTTAGTGATCAAGGAAACAATAATTAAAACTGAAATTATTCATCACTACGTATCCATCACAATACTAAGATTTAAAAGACCGAAAAACATCTCCTGCTGGCAAGGACTTGGAACACTGGGATTCTCTCCCTTGCTGACCGAAATACAAAATGGTAAGACTACTCTGGGAAAAAATGACCGGCTGTTTTTCGGTTTGTTTGTTTTTTTATAAAACTAAAAATACGTGGGGCGCCTGGGTGGCTCAGTGCATTAAAGCCTCTGCCTTCAGCTCAGGTCCTGATCTCAGGGTCCTGGGATCGAGCCCCACATTGGGCTCTCTGCTCAGCAGGGAGCCTGCTTCCCCCTCTCTCTCTCTGCCTGCCTCTCTGCCTACTTGTGATCTCTCTCTCTCTGTCAAATAAATGAACCAAAACAGACACACACGTACATCAAGAGAAGAATTAGCCGTTGTCAAAGTGAAGGTTAGTTGCAGGAAGTGGGGGTTGTCCTATGAGTACAAAGAAGTAGCAGAGTGATATTTACATGTTTCTAGATCAGTTCCCTGTCTTGATCGTGGTTGCTACATAAATCCACGATGTGATAAGATGGTACACTACATCATATTAGCTCCTGGATTTGATATTTTTCTATACTTCTGTAAAATGCAACCACTGGAAAAACTGAGAGAAGGGTATAGGGGACCTACTTGTACTATATTTGCAACTTCCTAGGAATCTATAATTGCTTCAGACTAAAAAAGTTAAAAAAAGAGTTTGATACACTGACTACATTAAAATTAAGATCTTCTGTTAAGGGGCATCTGGGGGGCTCAGTCAGTTAAGTGCTGCCTTTGGTTCAGGTCATGATCTCAGGTCCTGAAATCGAGCCCTGCATCAGGCTCCTTGCTCAACAGAAAGCCTGCTTCTCCCTCTATCCCTCTCCCCGGTTCGTGCTCTCTCTCACTCTCTCCCTCTCTCTCTCAAAATATATAAATAAAATCTTCAAAAAAATTTTTTTTCTGTTAAAAAGTAAAAAATGTAAAGAGTGAAAAGTTAACCCCAGAATTTGGTAAAGATATTGCCATATATATATATATATATATATATATATATATATATATATATATACACATATATGTATGTATATATATATATCAACAAAAGACAATATAAAACACATATGACATAGTCTTACAACTCAATAATCAGAACAACAATCAAAAAAAAAAAAACCATGAGCAAACTACTTAAACAGGTATTTCAGTGGAGAGAAAACATGAATGACAAAAAATATGTATATGAAGATAAACTCAACTTTATTAGAATTTGGTATGAATTAATTCAACCATGATTAAGTCGTTTACACCCTCTAGTGATGGAGGGAGCTGTGGAATGAAGGGAATTTATAGCCACTGTCAGTGGGTATGGAAATGGGACCTGACAACAGTTTGGTGAACTTCAGTAAAGTTGAAGACTTGCATATCCCACGACCCAGTATGTTCCTTCCAAATCATACACCTCAGGAAACCTCTTGTATGTGGACACCAGAAAATAATACAATACCGTTCTCTGCTAACTGATGGTCATAGAAAAAAGAAGTGGAAACAAACAAAATGTCCAATAACAGGAGAATTCGGAGGAATGCTGTTTCCTACAACAAAATTTCGTGGAAGACTAACGCTGAATACACCATGATTACATTTTACCACAGTGGATGCTTCTCGGGAGAAAAAAAATCCGCAGGGTAATACGCTTAGGTAAAATTCCAAAACCTGCTACATTAAGTCAAATATAGATGATGGAGATAAAACCACACAGAAAGAATAGTGAGATACATGGTATGTAGGATAGAGGTTTCTTCCCTGGGGTTGGAGGAGAAGGAGGAGGATAGAGATCGAGAGGAAAGAGCTTCCCAGGGAACTCATTCTGTTTGTGCTCTTAAGGCAGGTGATGAAATCTGGCTGTTCGGATTACTGTACACTTTACTGGATATTAGTAAAAAATAAATAAATAAGTAAGGAAATACATAAATAAGTGAAGTTAACCCGAGCAGTCAGTTGGCCATCTCTCCACTCAAGGAGGAGGCCACTCCATCCCTTATATTCCCTGTGCTCACGCCATATCACCAGCTCCCAACCCGTTTCTCTTCCTATTCCTCCTTTTCAACTTTCCCTCCCTTTACTTCATCCTGCAAAGTAGGAAACTGCTTTCCCCAATTCCCCACGGCAAACTCATGGCAGAGCCCGCCTTTAGATATCCAAATCCAACATGGTGTACACAGAGGCGACATTCAGAACCTTTAACCCTGCTGTGGACGAGACGCTGACCAATTAGCAGGGCCATGGAGCTCAATAAGAAGGGACACTGTCCACAAACACCTGCATCTCAGCCCTAGCGCAAAGCACATTGAGTCAACCAGGTACGGCCCTGACATGGAAATTGGCTTTTTGTGGGTGTCGCCCCATACAGGTGCGCATGGACACGTCTATAGTTTTGCCGAGGCCCGATCTCGAATGCTTTGCTCAGTTGGGCTAAGTGCAAGCAGACCCCTAAGAAATGCATCCAGCCCGACACTCAGATATGTGAGCTACTGGGTTGTTTTCACTTGGAATGGAACAACATCTTGGAGGAACGTCTATATTTAAGGAACTCTACAAATCGGGCATTTCCCAAGCCTTGACCCAAATCCTCCCCGCCGCAGACCTTCCATCCGCATGAGACCATACAATTGACAACAATTCAAAACATTACTACAGCATTCACTGTATGACTAGCACAATTATCTTTTTGTCCTCTCAACACCTGTACAGGTAAGCCATCCCAAAACAACGGCCGTCTCTCATTTTTCTCTTTATTCCGGTACCACTCATAATGTCTAGAATAAATGTGAGTTGCTAATAATCTCCGGAGTTTATTAGTTAAAAACGAGTACAAGGCTTTTAGTCCTTGCAAGCACTGAAGGTATTTAAGGATGATCTGTGTTTGATGTCTTTCTTTTATCTTTTCCTTGACAGGAAAACAATTAAGAGAGAAGGGGCATTTTATAGCGCTGCCAAACTGGCGACTGCGTAGACATTTCTCATCTCCGCTTTGGAAGGGAAACAATTTATAGTTCATGTGAGTCCATCTATAAAGGGTGTTTGTCATCTAACATTCTGCAGAAATCAGAACACTCATATAGGGGGACAAAAATCGTCATATGAATTACTCAACGAGAAACAAGGTTTCAAACTACAAAGCTGTTTCCGGGGCACAGGGGTGCAGGGTGCTTGGCTCTGGGGATCCCAAAAGACCAGGTTCACCACTTGTCACTGACAAAATCCCCAGGCAGAGAAATAAGTGATGGGGAAACAAGAAAGGAATTTATTCCAATGAGGCCAACACTGAGAAGACAGCGGACTAGTGTCTCGAAGACAGTCTCCGAAGTGCCAAAGACACTTCTGGGTTGATATAAGGAAAATGTGGGTCAAAAGTCAGTGAGTGCAGGCAGGTGGGCAGTGAAGGCCAGGTCCATCAATGTCTTGGGGTCAACTGGGTTAGAGGGGGTCCTTAATGATGGAAGGGATAGTTTCAGTTCCCATCAGGGGATGGTTTCCCTGCAGGGTCTTTTGCCTGAGTTGAGAGATCAATCATGTACAATGAGACTCTCGGGAAATACAGAAAATGTAAAATGTTTATCTACATGATTATATATTCATCATGATTGCACCTACCGCTTTTATTCTAAAAAAATATTTTCTCGTCCTATCTGCTAAGTGTGCACATACCTCTTCTAATATATAATTACTTTAAACTCTTGGGGTGGGTGCCTGAGTGGCTCTGTTGGTTAAGCGTCTGTCTTCTGCTTGGGTCACGAGCCCAGAGACCTAGGATCAAGCCCCACAGCAGGCTCCCTGCTAAGCAGGGAGCCTGCTTCTCCCTCTTCCTCTGCCTGCTACTCCCCCTGCTTGTGCTCTCTTTATCAAATAAATAAATAAAAATCTTTAAAATATAAAATACAACTCTTTTCACGTTCACAGACAGGGAGACCCAGTATTAGCAAGATTCAGTCCTTCTCAACTTGATCTAGACGTTGTATGGAATCCCAATCACAACCCCAGCAAGTTAATTTGTGGATCGTGAAAGAATTATTCTGAAGTTTATATGGGGAGGTGAAAAACCCAGAAGAACCAACATAATATTGAAGGAGAAGAACAAAGTTGGAGGACTGACAGCACCTGACTTCAAGATTTACCAGAAAGCTATAGTAATCAAGGCAGTGTGCGATTAGTGAAAGAATAAGTGAATAGATCAATGAGACAGAGGAGAAGCTCAGAAATAGACCCCCACAAATAAAATCCACAGCTGTTTGACAAAGGAGCAAAAACAGCACGATGGAGCAAACAAACGATGCTGGAACAACCAGTTATCCACATGCCAAAAAAAAAAAAAAATTAGATACAGACTTTACACCCTTCACAAAAGCAAACTAAAAGTGGATCACAGACCTAAATGTAAGACAAAAAAACTATAAAAATCCTGGAAGATGACACAGAAGAAAACCACCATGACCTGGGATATGGTGATAAATCTTAGATATGACACCATAGGCAGGTGTCTATGAAAAATGAACAAACATTGCAGAATGTCTAAGAGTAAGAAGGAGAGTTTTATTTGTGCCCAAGTTAGGACAGTGGCCTAAGAACACACTCTCTACGGGGAAGGGAGCGTTCCCGAGAATGAATAGGTTTTACAACATTATATACTTTTTACATCTTGTAAAAGTCCAAAAGATCGGAGACTAACGTATAAGCAGGAATCACAAATTTTATCATAAAGGAAGGCAAAGAGTAGGAGTGCTGACCTTATCTCAAGGACAAGATAGTTTTCCTTCAGGCGACTCAAGCACAAAGCACACAGACAAGGCGTATGTGGAGGGCCATAAATCAGGCTGTTGGTTCAAACAAAGTTTATATAAAGTCTTGTTGACTTACAGAGAAATCTAAAGTGGCCTCCCTTGTATGTCAGCCCCTTTGGAGAGTTTTTTTCTCCTCACACGGTCCATGAAAGAAGTCAGTCATAAGCGGAAACTCATTAAAATTTACGACTTCCACTCTGTGGAAGACAATGTCAACAGAATGAGGAGACAAACCACAGACCGAGACAGAGAATGTTTCCAAAAGACACCAGAGAGACGACTTACACAAAATATACAAAGAATTTCTAAAACTCAACAGTAAGAAAACAAACAGTTCAATTAAAAAATGGGCCGAAGACCTTAAGGGACACCTCACCATAGACACGCAGGTGGCAAAGAAGCACGTGAAAAGTTAATTCGATCGTGTCATCAGGGAAACGCAGTGAGACTCCAATGCACACCTATGAAAATGGCCCAAATCCAGAACACGGACAATAGCCAATACTGGCCAGAATATGGAGGCAATAGCAACTCTCCCAGTATCGCAAGGGAGGCTGCAAATTGGCACAGCCACTTTGGAAGAGAGTTTGGTGGTTTCTTACAAAACGAAAGATAGCATTGCCGTATGATCCAGCCATCTCAGTCTTTGGTATTTTTCCCAAAGGAGTGGAAAGCTTACGTCCACGCCAAAATCTGCACACAGCTTTATTCCTGACTGCTAAGACGTGGAGGCACTCAAGATGTCCATCGGTCGCCGCGTGGATATGAAACGTCACTCAGCAATAAAAGAAATGAGCAATCAAGTGACAGAAAGACACGAAAGAAACCCTGGATGCCTATTAGTACATGAAAGAAGCCGACTGGAAAAGGCTACGCACTCTATGATTTTGACAATGTGACATTCTAGAAGAGGCAAAAGTAGGGAGACAGTAAAAAGATCCTTGGCGGAGGGAATGATGAATAGGGAAAGCACAGAGGATTTTTAGGGCAGTGAACTTGAGTGGACTCATTCGATACTCATTTGCCTAAACTCACAGAATGGGCAAAACCAAGAGAGAATCCTCACGGCAATTAGAACTTTGAGGGAGTTTGATGGGTCAGCGTAGTTTCATGACAAATGTTGATGAGGGGGATGTACGGGAAATCTCTAGCCCTTCCCCTTGATTTTTCTGTGAATAGAAAACCTCTATAACAAAACCAGTCTTAAGAAAATACTTTCAAGATACATAACTACTTCATTGCTTTACATTTTGCTTCCAACTGTTTATCCTCTCCTTTGTGGAGTTCTAGTTATTCTTTGTTGATATAGCAAGGCCTTGTGTATATCAAAACCTATTTGAAGAATTTCTGCATCCTTGGTTGTCCGGGATTTCTTAATTGTTTGGGGCGTTATACATGGGTCACGGTCTGTAGCCCATTGTCTTCAGTCTCAGAACGTACTCTGCAAGGGCTGGAGGTGGGACACATTCATGCACATGGACCTTTAGCTCGGCTTCTGGGTCTAGATGGAAGATTAAAAGCAGACGTGCAAATTTGCTTCTTCCACATCCACTTGTAAAAGGAGAGGTTAATTTGAAAAGAGACATAAACTCACAGAAACAGTGACACAAGGGGAGGAGAGAGCAAAGGAGACAGGCCGAGCCAGGGAACAGATGATGAGGTGGGAGCGAACCCGGCAGAGCAGAAGGAGGGGAGTCTTCAGCCCACAGACAAGCAAGAAGGAAAGAGTTCTAAAATAGACATCAATAAAAAAAATCAAGTACAGGCCTACGGATTAAAAAGAACATCAGAGGGGCACCTGGGTGGCTCAGTGGGTTAAGGCCTCTGCCTTTGGCTCAGGTCCTGATCTCAGGGTCCTGGGATCGAGCCCCACGTGGGACTTTCTGCTCAGCGGGGAGCCTGCCTCCCCCTCTCTCTCTGCCTGCCTCTCTGCCTACTTGTGATCTCTCTCTCTCTGTCAAATAAATAAATAAAATCTTAAAAAAAAAAAAAAGACTGGTGCCAACATACAATTAAATAAAGTTCCAGAGAATTTATAATTGCCATTAACACTGAAAATATATGAATATTTAATTTTATATTGTAAAGTGTTTGGGCCTTTATGCAAACACGGTGAGTCATTGATTACTGGCTAACGCTCCTTCTTGTAATGTTTCAGACCTTCTTCCTCCTTGCAATGTCATAGAGAACTTCAGTGGTTTTCATCAATTTAATATGCAAAACAACATACCAGTGACCGACCTAAAGGTGGATGCAGTAAATAAATTACTGAAATGTTCACATAATGTATAAATAAATTGGTTAAAGGAAGAAAATACAGGGAGAATGGCCTAGAGAAACATGTCTGGAAGCCAAGTGACTTCAGCCAAAAATTCTGCCGGTGTGTCTCCAGTCTTGCCTACTGAGTTGTTATGTTTGTACTTGTGGTTAGTGCCCTTGGGAGCAAAAGCGTCACCCAGGGTGCTCTCAGAAGGCGGAGATGGGCAGTGCCCTCCCTGCCTGTGGCCATGAACCCAGCTAGGTCTCCCTTTCTCTTTCTGATGAAGCCAGGAAAAAGGCTTCATGTTGGAGAGTGTCCTTAAAATGTGTAAAAGGTGTGTTATTTAGAATTAAAAGTAACCTTTTAAGATTAGAAGGAGGAGGAGGAGGTAGAGGAAGAGGAGACAAAGAAGAGGGAAAAAAAGGGGAAGGAGAAGAATTTGATGACTGAGTAAAGGCACGATGTGTAACAATGCAGCATGCACGTTCTTATCTCCATGTCTGGGCACCTCCCCGAAGTCTGGAAATGCACTGGGGGATTCTCAGCTTTACCGGGAGTGCAGAGACTGTGCCTGCCACTAGGGGGGTGTCCAGTGACCATGCAGGCTAACTGGATGCAGAAATTCCGCCCCCCCACCCCCCAACCAGGAGCTCCCAGAATAATGAATGGGGATAAGGCCCTTGCCTCCCCAACAAGAGATGAAAATACTCTTCTCTGGGTAATTCAGCTAACCCCGTAGGAAAGACCTAAAGATAGTGTCAGTAGTGACCCTCACAACAGCTCTAAGTAGTTGAGGTCAAAATTAACAAGCCCTACTCATTTCAGAGCTTCCAATTAGCTTTTAATCCCCTACTCTTAATTACGAGAGGACAGCCATGTATTATTACATAGCAGAAGAAAGCTCCTATGAGGGAAAGGAGAGGCTTCCTGAAATAATCAGGGGGGAAAAAGTAATTTGGAGGGAAGTAGAGATCATGCTGGCTGAAGAAAACTAAAACAAAACAAAATTAACATGCTCAGAGGAAGAAAAGACCTACACTGTAAGGGAAGTAATTATATATAAATAAGAGGTATATGTAAATATATATGTTATCTTATATATGCATTATTTATTATATATACTGATATATTATTAACTAATATATAATTCTTTTTTTTTTTAAGATTTTATTTATTCATCTGACAGAGATAGCGAAAGCAGGAATACAAGCAGGGGGAGTGGGAGAGGGAGAAGCAGGCTTCCCGCCGAGCGGGCAGCCCGATGCGGGGCTCGATCCCAGGACCCCGGGATCATGCCTGAGCTGAAGACAGACGTGTAACAACTGAGCCACCCAGGCACCCCACTAATATATAATTCTTAATGAATAAGAATTCCTAATAAATAAGTATTATATATACATATGCATAATCTTTAATTCTTAATATATAAGAATTTTTCTTTTTTCTTTTATTTTTATAATTTATTTTTCTTTTTAAAGAATTTTATATATATTTATGTATGTTCTTATATAAATAATTTTAATAAATATGAATATAATTCTTATACATAATAATCCTAGTAAATAAGAAAATAATTCTTTTTTTTTTTAAGATTTTATTTATTCATTTAACAGAGAGAGAACACAAGCAGGCAGAGAGGCAGGCAGAGGCAGAGAGAGGAGCAGGCTCCCTGCGGAGCAAGGAGCCCGATGCGGGACTCAATCCCAAGACGCTGGGATCATTACCCGAGCCAAAGGCAGTTGCTTAACCAACTGAGCCACCCAGGCGCCCCAAGAAAATAATTCTTATACATAAATAATTCTTAGTAAATAAGAAGCATATATACATACATATTTGACATACATATTCTATATGTTTATGTCATATATACTACATTCAGCAGAGAGTGAAGAATTCATAAAAACTGAAGACATGATAGCATGTATATAAAACTGAGCAGAAGAATGTACAAGGAAAGTCAAAGAAATCGGTGAAAGTTATTGGAAAGACGAAAACATGGAAGATACAAAAGGTTAAGAAATGTGTTTTCGGGACAGAAACTCCAACAGCCCAGTAAAAGGAATTCCAGGAAAAGATAACGAGGGAAACAAAGTCAAGACAACCATCAGTGAAGTAATTCAAGGAACCTTCCAAGAACAAAAGGACATGAAGGGTTCAGTTTAAAGGCCTTGTTTCTGGTTTCCAATCAAGATCTGAGAAGCTGGGGAGCGTTACTCCAAACCTCACTACAAGAAAAAAAAAAGGGGGGATAATCTACAAAATCAGACTTGTTCTTGAAGCCAGCAGAGAGTTGAGACTGCGAGATAAAATCTTGAAGACAGACTTCTCTCCAGAAACCTTCCAAGTGAGCAGAAATGAGGGATATGCTTAATATGCTCATTAGAAAAATGGGGAACCCAGAATTCAATGAATTCTACTGAAAATACCTTTCAATAAAAGGATAAAGACTTTTTCAGTGAGCAAAAGCTTAGGAAAGCCATTAGCAGCCGACTTGCACTGTAAGGATCAGTCATAGAAGCTCTTCAGGCAAGGGCACCGGATGTCAGGCAGAAACGCAGATCTGTGCAGAGATGTGAATGTTCTGTGTACATCCACGAAGGTACACAGAGATCTATTGCTTCCTGTTCTTAATTGCTCTAAAATATGAGGAGCTGTGTAAAACCAACAGAAGAACAACACATTCTATGTTTACATCACATGCAAAACGTATGATGAAGCATCACAAATAATGGGAGGAAGAAGTTGGATGAATCCAGTTGAGGGATCTTTACATGTCAGAAGAGGTAGTATAATATTTGAAGATTGGATGGCATTAATTGAAAATGGATAATCTAAAATCTCCCCCCAAATCACCCCAAAATAGATATTAACAATGAGGACCAAGTGATAACCCAAAAGTGAATATAAAAGGGAATCATAAAAAAATACTGAATTAAGGGGGCCTGCCTGGCTCAGTCGGTGAAACATGGGGCTCTCTATATGAAGGTTGCAAGTTCAAGCCCCATTCAGGTGTAAAGATTACTTCAAAATAAAATCTTTAAACAAATACTGAATTAGTGTAATGAAGGAAAAAGAGAAAAAGTGATAGAGTGAAGAGACAGAACAAATAAAAAAATGACTAGCAAGATAACAGATCCTAATGCAGCCATATCAAAAACCACATTAAATATAAATGTTCTAAGGATAGCATTTAAAAGCAGAGATGACCGGAATGGATACAATAATAAGGCCCAAATATATGGTGTCTCTGAGAGATCCACTTTAAATATAAAGACATAGGGGTGCCTGGCTGGCTCAGTCAGTAGAACATGCCACTCTTGATCCCTGGGTTGAGAGTCTGAGCCCCATGTGGGGCAGATATTAAATCAATCAATCAATCAATAAACAAACAAACAATCTACATGGGTAAAAGCTAAAGGATGTAAAAAAGATATATTATTCAAATCAAAAGAAAAAATAGAGCGTCTTTATGAATATTAGACATTGTAACTTTATTTTTTTTGAAGATTTTATTTCTTTATTTGACACAGAAAGAGAGAGAGCATAAGTAGGCTGAGTGGCAGGCAGAGGGTGAGGGAGAAGCAGACTCCCCGCTGAGCAGAGAGCCAGACATGGGGCTTAATCCCAAGGCTCAATCCCAGGACTCTATGCCAGGACTCTGGGATCATGACCTGAGCCAAAGGCAGACGCTCAACCAACTGAGCCACCCAGGTGCCCATGAAACAAGTAGTACTACCAGGGATAAAGAGGGTCATTGCATAATTTTTCTTGTAGCAACAATGCTTCAAAATACACCAAATGAAAGGAGAAATACAGAAGCCCATAATTATAAGTGGAGACTTCAACATTCCTTTCTCAGTAATCAATATAATAGAAAATATGTAGATAGAATGGAGCCAAATGACACTATCAACCAATTTGACCTAATTGATATTTCTGGAACATTCCAGCAATGCAAGATACATATTCTTTTTAAGTGCACATGGTATAATCACCAAAGTAGACCTCTTTTTGGCCAAAAAACCCCCCAACTCTTAACAAATTAAAGATACTGAAATTATACCAAAAATGTTCCTGGAACAGAGTAAGAATAAAGTGGAAACAGACAGAGAAATATATCTGGAAAAATCCCCAAATATTTGGAAATTAACAAAACACTTAAATAACCCATAATGAGATAATTCATAAGAAATATTTTTAATTTAACAGAAATAAAATCACAGCACATCAAAATTGGTGGAATGCAGCTAAATCAGTGCTTAAGGGAAAATTTATAGCATCAAATGCTTACATTACAGTGGAAGGATAGTCTCAAATCAATTATCTAAATTATCATATTGAGAAACCAAAAAACAAACAATAAAATAAATCCAAAGCAAGGGGGAGGAAAAAAAGAATTAAGATAAGAGCCACAATCGATATAATTTAAATAGAAAAGCAATAGGAAAAAAAAATCAGTGAAACAAAAACTGCCTCTTTGAAAGAAGTCAATAAAATTATAAGACCTCTAACCAGAATGACCAATAAAAAATATAGAAGAAATAAATTATAAGCATTAGGAATAAGAGCAGTGACATCCCTCTACGCACTCCTCATACCTTAAAGGAATAATAAGGGAAATGTTGGAACAACGCTCTACCCAGGAATCCAACAGTTTAGAAGAAATAGAAAATTTTTTAAAGGAATTGTCTGAATTGTCTTTTATCTATTAATGAAATTCATTTGACGGTTAGTAATCTTCCAGCCCAGAAAACGACAGAGGCCAGTTTCTCCACTGTCCAATTCAGGCAAACTCTTAAGGATGAAAAAACACCAAAAGTGATCAAACTCATCCGGAACACGAAAGGGGAGAACAGAGTTGGTGATGCACATCTTACTCTCATACCAAAACCCGACAAAGAGCCTACGAATAGAGGACCACACCATAACATCATTTGTGAACATAGATGCCAACATTCTCAATAAATCCTCACAAATAAAACCCAGAAACACGTACAAAGGATTCATGCATCATGACCAAGCTTGTTTCTCTCTAGAACGCAAGCTGGCTCAGCATTTGAACGTCAATCAACGCGATTCATCATATATCACAGATCTCATGTGAAATATGTTTTTTTTCCACAATAAAATAGAATAATTTTTTCAAAGAATTTGATGGTTTAAGAGTAAGAAGGCATTGTGTTGAGGGGGGCAGGCAATGGGAGGTGCAAGGCCCCTGGGGGTCTGTCCCTGTCATGGCCGCCCTTGTGGGACCAAGGCCAAGCCACACAATGGCCTGTGCTCATTCCCTCGTCCCTGAAATCCACCTTGGAACCAGGACTGGAACTGCTGCATTGATGCTTGAGGCTGAGTAAGAATAACCAGAGGGCTTAAAACAAGGAGAGGAAACAAGTGAGCCTCGACAGGCACACACCAGTCTTACCGCACGTTGCTTTGTGGTGCTTTGCAGACCCTGGGGTTTTTACAAATTGTAGGTCAGTGGTGATCCTCCCCTGAGCAAGGCTTTCGGTGCCGTTTTTCCAACGACATTTGCTCACTCCGTGTTTTGATAATTCTCACAGTATTTCGAGCGTTTGCATAATTACTCTATTTTTTTACGGTGACCTGCGCTCCGTGATTATGGCTCACTGAAAACTTGGACGATGGTTAGCGTTTTTTTCGAAATAAAGTATTTTTCATTAAGGTGTGTATGTTGTGTAGACACAAGGCTAGTGCGTACTTAGCCGATGACCGTATAGTGTAAACGGGAATTTATATGCACCGGAAAAAAAATCATTTGACTTGCTTTATTGCAATATTTGCTTTATTACAGGGGCTTAGAACCAACCTGATAACATCTCCAAGGCACGCCTGCAGCTTCTAAACTAAAATTTAGAAGGGAGAGCAAATAGCCAGGCATTTTACGTATTTGAAGACTCGGGAATGTTTCTGCACCGTTCTTTTCCAGGGAAATCGATGAACAGAAGCATAGACCTCCCCAAATGGTCCTGTTAATGAGGATTCCAAGGCATCAACTTCTATTTTGGAGAGTAAGAACTAAAATGGTCCAGAACACATTTTTTAATTAAAAACAAGTATTTGTAGGTAGCAGCTAAATAGTTCTTTCTCTTGGTTGTGTAAATTATAGGGAATGCAAGTTGTATAAAAGTGTGTCTGATTTCCGACCCATAGCGCATGAATGACGAGGGCTGTTTTGCTGTACACAGGGCCCCTGTGGCAACAGAATGGTAGAGAATTCTAGAAAATGGCATTCAGACAAGCAACATTTCAGTCGTTATCTGAGTAGTTTCTGCTTAGAAAGTGGAACACTGCTTTTTTGTTTCATGCAACTGTGTTTTATATGGAAAAACACATAAGGCTCATAAATGGTGGACTCCTATAGATTTCCAAAGGTCAGAATTTTCCTTGCTTACAATATTAAACTTGGTACAGATTGGCATTGGTATTTTTCCTTGTATATTGGTACAGCGTTTAAGCCTACTGTAGCCCTCCTTCGAAGTGTTATTTCAGTTGAGAGAAGTCTTGCGGGTTGACGGGCGCCTGGGTGGCTCAGTCGGTAAGGCGTCCGACTCTTGATTTTGGCTCAGGTCATGATCTCAGCGTCCTGAGATTGAGACCTGCATCGGGCTCCCTGCTCAGAGGGAAGCCTGCTGCTCCCATTCCCTCTGCCTGCTGCTCTGCCTACCTCTGCTCTTTCTCTGTCAAATAAAGAAACAAGATCTTTAAAAAAAAAAAAGATACAGCTTTAAAAACAAAAGTCCAGGGGCACCTGGGTGGCTCGGTGGGTTAAACATCCGACTCTTGGGTTGGGCTCAGGTCACAATCTCAGGGTCCTGGGATCGAGCCCCTCATCAGACTCTATGCTCAGTAAGAAGTCGGCTTGAGATTCTGTCTCCTTCTCCTTCTGCCCCTCCCATGTGTGCTCTCTCTCTCTCAGATAAGTAAATAAATCCTACAAAAAATAAAAAAGTCCAACCCCCGGTGGGGATGGCCAGCCGCTGCTCAGCCAGCACTTCATGGCAATAGTGGCTCATCGCATCTTAAAAACAGGATGGATGCCCCCCAGATTGTGGCATTTCTTTTGTTTTTAAAGATTTGATTGATATTCAATTGAGTGATTTACGTATTGATTTATTTTAGAGAGAGAGAATACACAAGCTGCGCGGGAGGAGCAGAGAGAGAGGAAAGAGAGAATCTCAAGCAGTCTCCGTGCTGAGCACAGAACCCAACACGGGGCTCCATCCCACAACCCCGAGGTCAGGCCCTGCGCCGAAATCAAGAGTCAGACACTTCACCGACTGAGCCAGCCAGGCGCCCCGAATTATGGCATTTCTAATTTTTTTAAACTTTAGCGGTGACATTTCATTGTTTCCTTTTTCGTCTTTTTGTTTTTTTGTTTTTTGTTTCTTCTTTTGTTTCTTTTGTTTTGTGTCTGTTTTTTGCCAGGGAGAAAGAGAGAGAACAAGCAGGGGGAGCAGCAGGCAGAGGGAAAAGTAGGCCCCTCACTGAGCAGAGAGCCCAACCCGGGACCTGAGCCGAAGGCAGATGCTCAACTGACTGAGCCACCCAGGTGCACCTGTCTCCTTTTTTTCTTAATAAACTATACTGTAGTCTCTGCGGGAGAATAGGAAACACAGATAAAAAATTATTATTCATTATTAATTGCTATTAATGTAATGGCTGCGTTCTTGGTTTACAGACATACACGTGTATAATACTTTGTCTTTCTTAATCCACCTCTTCTCTTCCAATGCAAGGCTTTCCGTGTAATAAATAAAACGGCATTGCTTTAAATAACTACCGCTTTGAGTATGCCATAATTCACAGAATTTTTAGCCAGAGGCTAGAGAAGTTTGATCAATAAAGATGGACTTTTAAGGACATAAAATGGCAAAAGATCTTGGGAGACTGTGTGGGCAAGCACTTTATATTTTAATAAATGAATCAATTTACTAAAGACCATTTGCAGCAGGTTTTCTGCACACATGGCAATTTTCCAGGGTCTGTGAAGGAAAGATGAAGCGGATCGGGATTCTGATCTCACAGGGTTTCCTAAGGAACGGGGAAAGGGCAAGTTCCTCGGGGACTCTGGTAAACATACACTCAACAAGCCACAGGTCGTCTACGGCCATACCACCCTGAACGCGCCCGATCTCGTCTGATCTCGGAAGCTAAGCAGGGTCGGGCCTGGTTAGTACTTGGATGGGAAACAAGCCACAGGTCACGCCAAGAGCACTTTATGGTGGCCTAGGTGGGCGCAGACGGGGGTCATGATTACCCAGAGCTACAGCGATCTCCTGATGGGTGTCTGAGAAGACTTCATGGAAAAGATGGGCATTTATTTGAGTGCTTCAAACTGAAGAGTCTCGGGTCAAACTCAACCAGGAAAGTTCCCGACTGGATTAGGAATAAGAGTCTGTGCAGAACGCACTACTGGACAGGTATCCCTGAGCTACTGCACCAGTCCCAGCCTCAGGGCAGAGCAGGAGCCTCGGGGTGGAGATGTCCCCACATCAAATGTCCGACTGAGGAGGTTAGAAGGGGTGGTGGCCACCTGCTCAGAGCAGTGAGATTAATCAGCAGTTCTATGAACAAAATCCCACACTGCTTAAGACAGATGTACAGGGAAGAGTAGAAGAGGAATAGGAAGCATCCCTCCGTGGGTGCTCTCCTTGCCAGGGAAAATATAGGCCATAAATCGTGTAGTCTGACCCCCACCTGTCTGAAGCGGACATTATTGACAGTTTTTTAAGTAGTGAGAAATGGAGGCTCAGAGCGTCAAACTTGTCCTCCAATCATAGGGATGGTAGGTGAAGGGAAGCCAGTGCAACCTTACGGTAATTAGCTTTCGAACCCACCCCCCCTTGGGTCCCATCACCATTGCCCTGCAAGTGGTTAAATGCAAGCAAAAACCTGAAGCAGACTTGTGCATGAAAGCAAGCCCCACATTTGTGGAGGAATGCAGGGAAGAAAGGACAAGCTGGGAAGATGCAGGGGAAGCGGGACCTGAAGACCCGCGTCTGCGCGGCATCATGGGACGCTAGCGGCAGCAGCTACCTTCTGACCCCACTGTCTGCCCAGTTTCAGCAGGACCTCTGTCCTCATACGCTGGCCATGATAGCGATAGCTCTGTAGCCCAGAGCTACAGCCACAGATGGGGGGAGGCCGGGACCTCTAGGGGTGAGAAGTGGAGAACTTTGCCTGGTTCCCAAAGCAGGTGGACCTGGGAAACTTGGAAATCCCCCTGAAAATGCACGCCGTTAAAAAAAAAAATAGGAGATAATATAAGACAGCATTCCCTGCTAATCAAGACATGCAAATGTTAAGCTCTATTTTTGGCCTCTAGAAGGACCTCTCTCTGCAAGCATGCCCCCCCTTTAGTTTCTGTCCCAGGGCTCCCCAACCTCTTGTGGGTAGACTCGTGTCCTCATGATGGGTTTTTTTTTTTCCCCAAAGCAGAGAAGTATCCCCAGTCACCTTCACATAAAGGTATTAACTTGAAGCAACACAGTAGAATAGAAATAGTCCACCCACCGGCCAACAGGAAGGTTGACTGTATAGACAACCACGCTGTCCCCAAGAGTTCTTATTTGCCACCGCAGTTGACATGCTGTGGATGAGATTCGTCTTCCAATAAAGAGGCACCAAAAGATATTTCTAGACCACCGAGACGGCCTAGCCCTACCCCTAAAAATTCCCCTATCTTCTGTGTTCGGGTCCGTTTTATAGTTTCTTAAGCAATGAATGTCTATCACTCAAGATGGCCCTCACCCATGTCATCATGGGGTGGAAATGGCTCTCCCAGCTGCCAGCAAGGGCCAAGGGGATGGAAAAGCCAACTTTTCCGTGGACTCAGAGCTACAAAAAAAGCAAGCAATTCACTGCCGGTTAGTGGAACAGATGGGCATTCGGCAAGGGGAGACCAGGAGATTCGAACTGGGATGTCTGAGATTGCTTGCATCAGTCAGAGAGGCAAGGAGTGTGGAGTAGCAACCACCAGCATAAAGTGCAGAATGGCCTCTCAGGGCTGCAGAATTACAAATGTGTGCATAAACATGAATCCAGGCGGCATTTACGAGGTAACTTACAGGGGCACCTGGGTGGCTCAGTGGGTTAAAGCCTCTGCCTTCGGCTCAGGTCATGATCTCAGGGTCCTGGGATCGAGCCCTACATCGGGCTCTCTGCTCAGCGGGGAGCCTGCTTCCCCCCCGCCCCCGCTTCTCTGCCTGCTTGTGATCTCTCTGCTCTCTGTCAAGTAAATAAATAAGTTAAAAAAACAAAACCTATTTCTGTAACTATGTCTATGGTTACAAGCTGAGGCCTCATGAATCTACAAATATTACACACACATGTACACCCAAAACACACATCACAATACACACACCCGCTCTCTACATAAAGAGTAAAATCAAAGTATCAAAATGTGAAAGAGGTTCTCTTGGGTCATGTATTTTTGTTGCTTTATTTTCTTATGCAAGGTTATAGTTTTCCAAATGTCCTTATAGGGGCATATTTTTTTATTAAATGGCATTCATATAATCTTTAATGTCAGTAAAAAGAGTGTGTCCCTTCCCTCGAGGAAATTACAGTATAATGAAGAAATGTTAAATCCCTAAAACATTTGCTTCGATCCTTTCCACAAATCTCAGGATCATAAAGTGATTTCACTGCATGTCAAAACTCTCTATCAGTGAAACTCTGATCACTTAGAAGAATGAAGGTCAAAAACTCATTTTTTCACCTTTTGATTTGGAAAAAAAAATAAGGGGGAAACTTTCATGATGATGTCTTCTTGTAGAAACCGCTAACATAAAAAGAATCGGTATAATGCTACAGAAATAGGGTCGTCAGGCTTAGCAAATAAAAATGCAAGCTTCTCAGTTAAATTTGAATTTCTGATAAACAACATACAATATTTTTAGTAGAAGTATGCCTCCCGCCGTGCTTATGCCTTTTTCTGGCAATCCCAAGTGGAAAGGGTCCAGGAAAAGACGACTTATTTTTTATTTTCGTTTATTTATTTTATGCACTTATTTGAGAAAGGGAGAGCATGAGCAGGGGGGAGAGGCGGGGAGGAGAAACAGACCCACCACTGAGCAGGGAGCCTGATGCGGGGCTCGATCCCAGGACCGTGAGATCATGACCTGAGGGGAAGGCAGGTGCTTAAGCCACGGAGGCACTCAAGTGCCCCAGAAGATTTATCTTGTAATCTTAGACTCCTACCCTGCCCCTAGGGCTTGGAATTCAGTTTTCATATTAAATGAGACCACTGGCTTCATGTTCTCTGTGGAGGCTTGTAGGGTGAGGCCATGACCCATAGGAAGCTTCCCGAGGGTTGTGACAGCCTAAAATATTTTTGCCAGATTTGGACCGGAGCGTTTTGAGACCTAGGCATTGAGGTACTTGTACCCGTTTCACTGAGTTAAATTTTTTTAGCTTCATTTTTCTAATATTTTTCAAAAATCACATCAGCAGTTTCCACATCCAGTTAGCATTTAGGAGGATGTTGCGGGTGGGGAGTTACTCCCCTTGCACCAACACAAAGACAAAGGAAACTTTTTAACAAGTCACGGAGAAGCTGTAGGATGCAAAGAAACCCGAAAGAACTAAATTCTAGAAAGATCAAGGCTGTCCTAGTGATGGAGGGCACCCCTTCCTGTCACTACTGAGCTTGGTGGCAGGAATGGCGGAGACATCAACCCAGGAAAGTATAAGTGTGGTGGGACAAGAAGACGCCACACAGACTGCTAATAAACCTACATGCTGACATGCCACCCCGCAATCTTGGGAAGACACAAGGGCAAAGATAATCCTTTCCACCATAATTCTGTAACCCGTGAATTTCGATGGGGGTCTTGGAGGGGGAGAGGGGGTTGGGCCATGAAACCTCAGTCTGTGAATCTCATTCCTGCAGCATCTAGACCTCAGCCTCCTGGCCTCGCAATTTCCATAGCTGGCAGCTTCTCTGGGTCTTCTGGACTTGAGACGCTGCAGCCTGGAAGTCTTCCTGGGTTACTCCAGAGCCCGGAACCCCACAAGATAAAAAGCCTGGCCTCATCTCCAACGCTTCTGAAGTGACGGATGAGCTAAGTCTAAACAGATTTGCAACCAAACACCAACCCAGTTCAACCTGCGTTAAAATTGAAGGGAGACACCCCTTAGAGGTTTAGGCACTTACAAGCCAAGCTGATAAGCAAAGTGACTTTTGGTGCTTAAATTGCTGCTTTAGATATTAAACTCCATCTAACCAGTTCAACTCATCATTGGATCAAACTGATCAGTCCAAGTATTCTTGTTGCCAAACAGACAAAAAAGACGGTTTCCTCTAATAAAGAGAATATAACTATATCGTGTGTAGGGGTATCTGTCTATAGCTAAACTGTATCTGTCACCACACACGCATTCTTTCTTTCAGCATATATTATCCTCTTAGAAAATGTCCAGCACATCAGCACACAAATAATAAAGAAATATGCAAGGAAATAAAAGATTGCAAATGACACTCTGGAGAAATATCAATCGGTAGAAATAAGCCAACAGATGGCTCAGCTTTTAGAATCAGCAGATAAGTGCTTTAAAATAACTATTAAATGAATATATTTTTTTAAAGTATAAGAAAAGAGTAAAAAGATGAAGAATTTTAGGAGAGACAAAAAGAACGATATAAAATGACATAGTAAAACCAAAACATGTAATATCAGAAATAACCTTTTACTGTATGGGATTACCAGCACATGGGACACGGAGAAATAATGAAAAGTGAATTGGAAGAAAAGTCCATATAAATCATCCA
Source organism: Nasua narica (assembly GCA_028533885.1). Lineage (NCBI taxonomy): Eukaryota > Metazoa > Chordata > Mammalia > Carnivora > Procyonidae > Nasua > Nasua narica. Next base: position 2,113,116 of record CM052806.1, read on the forward strand.
AATTGAATTATAAGCTGGGAAAATACTGCTTTTTAAAAAATTGAATAGAGAAAATAAATGGAGTAGAGACCAAAAACACATTACAAAAGATCAATGAAGCTGACAGCTAATTTTTTGAGAAGATAAATAGACAAAACTTCAGCTAGACTCACCAAGAAAAAGGGCACTCGAATAAATAAAATCATAAATGAAAGAGGAGACATTACAACAGATACAATGGAAATATAAGTAACACTACAAACACCTAGACACCAATCAAATGGACAAACTATGAGAAATGGATAAATTCCTAGAAACATCCAACCTACCAAGACTGGATCACGAAGAATTAGAAAATTTGAACAGATCGATAAAGAGTACGGAGATTGAATCAGTAATCAAAAACCTCCCAACAAACAAAAAGCCCAGGACCCAGACTTCAGAGGAGAATTCTACCAAACAAATTAAATTCTTAAGTAAGCATTAATACCAACCTTTTCAAACTGTTCTTAAAAATACAAGAGGAGGGAACACTTCCAAACTTATGAGACCAGCATTACCCTGATTCTAAGACCATACAAGGACACCATAAAAAAAGGAAATTACAGGTCAACATGCCTGATGAGCATAGGTACAAAAACCCTCAACAAAATGTTAGCAAACCAAATATAAGACCTTAGAAGCATCACACGCCGTGATCCAGTGGGATTTACTCTGGTCATGCAAAGATAGTTCAAGATATGCAAATCAAGCAATGTGATACACCACATTAAAAGAGTTAAACATAAACACAATATGATCATAGGGACGCCTGGCTGGCTCAGTCAGTAGAGCATGTGACTCTTGATCTCAGAGTCATGAGTTTGAGCCCCACGTTGGGTATAGAGATTACTCGAGACAATTTTTTAAATGATACGATCATCTCAATAGATGCAGTAAAAGCATTTGACAAAATCCAACAACCACGTATCATAAACACTCTCAGCAAGGTGGGTATAGAAGGAAGATACCTTAACATAATCAAGGCCATATGTCACAAGTACACAGCGAACATCATACTCAGTGGCGAAAGGCTGATAGCTTTTCCTCCAAAATCAGAAACAAGACAGGGGTGCCCTTACGCACCCCTTTTGCGCATAATATTACATAGTGTTGGAAGTCCTATCCAGAGCAAGGACACGAAAGAAAAGGCATCCAAATCAGAAGAGAAGTACAACTGTCTCTGTAGATGACATGAAATTACACAGAGAAAACGCTAACGACTGCACTAAAAAACTGTTATAACTAAGAAACAAATTCAGTAAAGTTACAGGATACAAAATCAGTGCATAAAAATCAATTGCATTTCGATACACTGATAACTATCTATCAGAAAGAGGAGTTGAGAAGACAATCCTATTTATAATTGCATCAAAAAGAATAAAACACCTAGAATAAATTTAACTGAGAAGGTGAAAGATTACAGTGAAACCTGTAAACCACTGATACAAAAAAAATTAAAGAAGACACAAATAAATGAAAAATATTCCATGCTTATGGGTTGGAAGAATTAATACTGTCAAAATGTCCATACTGCACATCGTGATCTAGAGATTTAATGCAATCCCTCTCGAAATTCCAATGGCATTTTTAATTGAAATAGGACAAACAATCTTGAAATTTCAAACTATGTTACAAAGCTGTAGTAAGCAAAACAGTACGGTGTTGGCATGTAAACAGACACACATATGGATGGAAAGGAAGAGGCAGCCCAGAAATAAACCCATGCATGTGGTCAATGCATTTACATCCGTGGTCAATTCATGTGCAGAAAAGGATCAAGAAGATATTACGGAAAAAGGATAATCTCTTCAACAAAAGGTGTTAGGAAAAATGGTCAGCTACATGCAAGAGAATGAAACTGACTTACTTATCCTCTGTCTTAATTAATGAAGCCTCCGTCTTAATTAATACACCAAAATCAATCCAAAATGGATTAAAACCTTCTAGGTAAGACACGAAACAAACAAACAAAAACTCTAGAAGAAAATACAGGGGTAGTAAGCTTCTTCACATCGGTCTCAGAACGACTTTCTGAATCTGACACCAGAAGCAAAGCCAACGAAAGCAAAAATAAACAAGACGGATGACTTCAAACTAAAAAGCTTCTGCACAGCAAAGGAAACCATCAACAAAATGAAAAGGCAACCTACGAACTGAGAGAAAATTATTGCAAATGGCATATCTGATAAGGGGTTAAACGTCCAAAATATATAATCTTCAGACACCTAGAGACCTCTGCCTACTCCAGACCTTGCATGGAAGGTGACAAGGGACAGGGGGTACAGTCAGGGAGTTTGACGAGCTCTAAACTTAAAGCTGCTTAGAACCCTTGTGCACAGAAGGCACTCGAGCTGACACCATACAATACTGAAACCTTCCTCAGTTTCTCCAAAGTCTGCATTCTTCCGTTTTACTTTTTTTTTAATTTTTTTTTATTTATTTGACAGAGAGAGAGATCACAAGTAGGCAGAGAGGCAGGCAGAGAGAGAGAGGGGGAAGCAGGCTCCCTGCTGAGCAGAGAACTCAATGCGGGGCTCAATCCCAGGACCCTGAGATCACAACCTGAGCCTAAACCAAGAGTTGGACGCTTAAGCGACTGAGCCACCCAGGGGCCCCTCTTCTGTTTTAATTTTGACTAACTTTTCATGTGTGGCTTCTGAAATCACCCCAGTGCCTTGAAGGTTGCCAGCTAACTTCATGAGTACATATGAGTCGAACTGCTCTTTTTTCTACCATAAAAATGTGTGACTGTTATTTAGATCTGAGAAATCATATTAAATTTTGTGTAAAATTAAGTAAATCTGCAAGAAAGACACTTGAGATGTTAAAATATATGTATATATATACATATAGATATATAATACACTAAATAATATATATATTATTTATTTATTTAAATATACAATATTTATATATAAATATTACTATATTATTTAACATAGTACTTATTACTATATTTATTTATTTATTTACTACATTATTTAATATAATATATTAAATTTTATATACATATATATAAAGAATGGGTACAACTCAAAATCAAGAACCAAACAATCCAATTTAAAAACAGGCAGAGAAACTGAACATTTTTTTCCATGAAGACACACAGACGGCCAACAGGCACATGAAAAAATGTCAACATCACCCATCATCAGGGAAATGCAAGTAAAAATCACAATGAGATATCATCCCACACCTGTTGGAATGGCTATTACCAAAAAGAGCTAAAAAAAAAAAAACAAAAAACAAAAAGATAAGAGCTCACAAATGTTGGCAAAGATGTGGAGAAAAGAGGAACAGTGTGCACTTTTGGGGGGAATGTAAATCGGTACCATTACTATGGAAAGCAGTGTGGAGTTTCCTCTGCTGTTCCTACTTCTGGACATATACCAGAAGGCAACAAAATCACTATCTTGAAGTGATCTCCCACCCACCCCATTCATTGCAGCATTACTTACAACAGCCAAGACAAAGAAACAACCTAAGTTATCTATAGGCGAGTGAATAAATAAAGAATATGTGGTTTATTTACACAAATGGAGTATTATTTAGCCATTGGGAAAAAAAAGGAAATTATGCCATTTGTGACCGAAGTATTGGACCTTGAGGGTATTATGCTAAGTGAAATACGTCAGGCAGAGAAATACAAGCACTGTGTCTCACTCATATGCGGACTCTATAAAAACCAAGTGGATAGGTACAGAGAAGAGATTTATGTTCCCAGAGGTAGGGGGTTGTAGGCAGATGAAATGGGTGAAGGTCAGTGATCAAAAGGTACAAACTTGAGGAGGCTGGGTGGCTCAGTTGGTTAAGTTTCCAACTCTTGACTTCAGCTCAGGTCATGATCTCACCTTGGGCTCCCTGCCGAGTGGGGAGCCTGCTTAGATTCTCTCTCTCCCTCTCCCTCTGCCCCTCCCCTGCTCATTCATATGTGCCCACAGGCAGGCACATTCTCTCTCTGTCTCTCTCTCTTTCTCTCAAAAAACAAAACAAAACAAAACAAAAAACTTCCCAGTACAAACTTACAAGGTAACTAAGTTCTGGGAATGTCGTGAACAGTGCGGTGACTGAAGTTAACAAAACTGTACAGTATATTTTAAAGTTGCAAAGAGAGTGGGTCTTAAAAGTTCTCACTACAAGAAAAAAGCATTTGTAACTATAGAAGGCGATGGATGTTAGCAAATTTATTGTAATCATTTTGCAATATATACCTATATCAAATCATCACATCATACACCTAAAATGAATACAATGTTGTACGTCAGTGAAATCTCAGTAAAGGTGGGGAAAAGTCATTGCTAACCCCAGTGATCTGATGTTGTCAAACATTTGGAAGTATGTGTAACCGGATCCCCAGGAGAAGCATAGGAGAGAGAGAGACAGACCAGGGAAGAAAAATGATTTTTTTTAAATGTTGGCCAAAATTTTGTCAAACTTGATCAAAAACAGCAATCCAGTAGGCAGAGAGCCCTGCAAATGTAATCAGGATCAGTACAAATGAAATGATAACTGAGAGCAGCGTAGTTAAATGGCTGAAAACCACGGATATATACAAAATCTGTAATAAAGCCAAAGAAAATTCCACAATAGATACAAGGAAACAATGTTGTTTTGTTGTTGTTTAACGGCTGCACTTGTCATTCCAAACAATGGAAGATCAAACGTGTTGAAACCACACCTTCAACGTTCTGGGGAAAATAAAAATCTATCACCCTAGAGTTCAATATCCAGTGATTAGAATTTTCCATAATGAAAGTCAACTTGTGATAAATGAAGGCTGAAAGATTTTGTTGCTTGTCTGTAAAGCCTGCTACTGGGCGTTTTTCAGGCTGGAAAAAAACCGAAAGAGGATACCAAGTGGAAACCTGTATCTAGAGAAAGAAACGAAGAGCACTGGAAAGAGTAAATATTTTTTTTCTTTTCTTTTTTTTTTAACTTATGTAAGTGGAAATATTATCTTGGTTTTATTCTTAATTTTTTAAAACTAATAGCTATATAGTGGGGTGTTTATAATACATGCAGAAGTAAACTACATAACCACTGTAGCAGCAGAACCTCATAGCGTATACCTGGAATTATAATGTTGTAATATTCTTGCATTCTAGATGGAGTGCTACAACAGTAATTAAGGCAGACCTTGATTAAGTTAAAGGTACCTATTATAATCCCCAGAGCAACTATAACTAAAGTAATACAGACATTTAGCTTAAAAAGCCAATAAAAGATACGTAATGCCATAACAAAAAAAAAAAATCATTCCAGAAAAAGATAAAAAAAGGAACAAAGAAACACAGATCAGAAGAGACAAATAGAAAACACATACCAAGATGGTACATGTAAACTTGATCATATCAACAATTACAGTAAATGGAAATGCACTAAACACTTCCAATAAAAGGCAGAGATTTTCATTTAAAAGGCATTAAAGAAGAGGAACAGAGATGCACCTATCTGGGGATGTCCAGGTTAGCCTTGCCCACCTTCCTGCTGTTTCCAAGGGATGAATGTTAAATACAACGGTGTGAAGACAGATTGAAGGAATAGAAAAAAATCATACAAGCAGTAAGCATAAGAAGATCGGTGTGACTATATCAGGCAAAACCGAATTTCAGACGAGGAGTATTAACAACACAAGAGATTGCAAAGTGAAGTGAACTTTGCTAAGAAAGGTATTCAAAACAGTGCCCGGAGGGTATGAAGAAAGCCTGGCCAGGGCAGGTCTCCTGTTTCAATTCCCCAAACACCATGAACTTTTGACTTCTGTGAATTTCAACTTGTGAGTTGCACCTCGACCACCTCCTAGAACACATCCCTCTCTACTCTGGACTGAAACAGAGATAATACAGCATCTGTGAGCTAAATAGCCCATCATGGATGAGCTTGTCAGTTTAACTCCGCCAGCACCAATCATAATTCTTTCAAAACAAGTTATGTAACCTTGTGTTTTTTGCCTTTGTAAGCTTGTACTCCCCCACTTGCAATTCGGAGCACAATTTCAATTGGGGTCAACTCTGTGTCTCCCTGATTGCAATCCCTAAGACCCCAAATTAACCCTTCTGGTGGCTTTACTGCCCTTTCCTGGTTGATGCCAGCTAGAAGGAGAATCTTTTCATAATGACTGAAAGGTCAAATAATCAGAAAGTTATAGCAAGCCTCAATGTGTACAAAAATACATAACAATCCGAAAGTATGGGAAGCAAACATGGACAGAACAGAAAGTACTCAAAGCAAACAGTCATGGCTGGAGATTTTAACGATAAAATATTTTGCAAACAAAAATTCACTAAGAATATAGAAGATATGAATAATATTCTCGACACAATTGACATTTGTAAAACACCACACCTGATGTCTGCAGAATACAAAATATTTTCAGGGCTCGTGGAATATCGACCAAGAGAGATCATGCTGAGCCACAAAATGAGCATTTCAGAAGACGGCAATCATAAATAATTCGTTCTCTGACATTTCAATTACATTAAAATTCAATATTAGTGATTATAAAATATGTAGAAAATATTTGGAAAATTTGCAGCAGCCTTTAAATAAGAAATAGGTCCTCAAAAAAAAAAAAAAATCCCCAGAAAAATTAGAAACTATTTTGAACTGAATGACGAGAAGGCGTTTACCGGATGCAACGTAGTGTTTTCTAAAGTAAAATTAGTAGCTTTAACTGTTCCATTTTAACAGACGAATATAAAATTAATTATGAAAGCTCTCAATGTACAAACACCAGGGGAAAAAAGAGAGCAATGAAAAAAGAAAACAAATTTTAGAGCACATCAGTGGAAGCCAACTTCGGTGTCTTTAAAAGATTGATGGGAACTTTCAAGGGAACAGAGGAAAACCCACGTTAGAAGGAAGGAATCGGAGTGGCAGCTACAGATCGGATTGCTCGTATATTAAAAGGATGACAAGGCACGTTATGAACAACCCTGTGCCAAAATAATTTGACAACCTAAATAAAATAATGGGACTCCTTGAAAATATCTTACCAAAGTGTCAGAAATTAGATCAGAACTGTTAGACATTCATTTTTAAGATGGAATTTATCATTAAAAATCTACTCACGAGTGTTGGTTCACAGCCTCGGCAGCTTCCCCGGTAAGATCTCAAACCGACGTGGCCTCGGAGGGCAGGGCAGGCAGAGAGGCAGCGACCGGAGATGGGCAGGCAGGGGTTGCAATGGGCAAAGGAACTTGCAGGAGCCTAGTCTCAGGGCCCTTGAGATGAGGAGCTCCCCGCCCCACTCCCAAATCTTAAGGAGGCATTAACCTGGCTCGGTCACTGAACCATATAGCCGGTCTCTGCTGCACGCGACTATCTCAGAGCTGTGCCCTTGGGGCAGCTTCTGGGAGCGGGAAAGCAAGTGGAAGGCTCATTCCCAGACCAGGGGAAGGGGTAAGGAGCTACCAATTGCCCAGGTCCGGCTCTCGGGTCCACGGGCAGTCGCGTCCTCTTGATGACCTCCTCCAGCGACAAAAAACACTCCAGGTGTGGAAGGCTTTGCTGGTAAGTTACATCAAACATTTAATGAAGGCATCAATTTAAGCTTTTTCAGAAATGAGAGGAGGAGAAGATGCTTCCCGGTTTCTCCTGTGACGCCGGCATTGCCTAACAGCAAAAACTGATAGAGCTCTCACTAGAAAAAAATTATAGGCTAATATTTCTTGTGAGTATAAACATAAAAATCCACATGAAATATTAGCAGATTGAAATCCAGCGTTGTTACCTAATGGGGTTCATCCCAGGAACGCAATATTTGTCCAACGTTCAAAAATCAATCAGCGTAATTCACATGTTAGGAGAAAATCTTAGGATGGGGTTAACAGATGCAGACAGATGGACAAAATTCAACGCTTGCTCATCATAAAAACGATCAGCAAAGAAAAAATAGGAAGGAATTTCTTCAGTCCAGTAAAGGACATCAGAGATGAAAACCGATAGCCACCATCATATTGAACCATGTACCAGCACCAATCATAATTCTTTCAAAACAAGTTATGAAACCTTGTTTGAACACTTTCCATGTGTGATCGCAGACAAGGCTCTGAGTCTTTTATTCCACATTTTGTTGGTGGTCCCCAAAGAATGGAGGCAGGAATTAAAAAATAAAAACTAATAAGGATTCAAAAATAATTAAAGCTGGCTCTATTTGAAGTCCGTATCATTTTTGCTTAGAAAATCCTGGGGAACATAAAAAAAAACCAATTATTAGAATTAATAAGCAAACAGAGACTGGGTAACGGTAATACCTAGATTCATCAATTCTCCCTCTCAGAAAAATGGAAACCTATATTCACAAAAAGACTTGTACAAGAATGATCACATTGGCTATTATTCTAAGAGCCAGAAATAGCCCAAACGTCCATCAGTGGGTGAACGGGAAAGCCAACCAGTTTCCCGGGGCACATCACAGGGGTAGGCATCTCGAAAACATGACAGCGAGGGACAGATCGAGACCCGGAAGGCTCGATGGCACCCCAGGATGCCATGGATTGGGAAGTGCTAACACAGCAAAATGGAAGCGGTTCCCTGGGAGTGGCACGTGAGGACGGACAAGGGTGGCAGTCTGATAAGGTTCAGCCGAGCAGAAAGTGAGCAGCGCCCACGGATACCCTGAGTGGTGCGTTGGCCATCCCCATATGTACCTCCACCAACATTCATCCAAGTAAATGAAAACCGTGCAATAAACCGTATATGAAACAGTTCTCCAATACAGTTGCTTAGAAACTGGAGACCCTCGGGTGACGTCCTGCACGGCGGAGATGGGAGAACGTGATGGGATTTCGTTTCCTGCAACTTGCGTCCATCAAGGAGCATCCAGATGACTGCACTCGGTACAGTGCTAACGCTCTCGGACTCAATAAACAACAGCGAGTCTTTATAAATACATGTTATGACTGTATTCAGTAGAGGCCAGTGACTTTACAAGAAGCCGTGCTCGTGGAGTTTGGAAGGAGTCTGAACAGAAAAACATGTTGGAGAATCCGGCCCCCACCCGAGCCCCGAGCCTTGTCACGATACCGAGCTCAGAGGAACCGAAGTAGCTGGGGACACGAGCCTCCCGCGTGGGGACACGCGTCTCCTGTGAACAGCCATCCCTCTCCCTGTCCCCGTAACCGAAGGGGGTTGGTTTCAGTTTCCGTTGCTCTTAGAGTTTCTTTGATATCTGATCTGTAAATTCATTTTTATCCGTTGCTTAAAAGCGATGAGCCCAAGAGTCTGGAGGGTTTTACGTTTGCATGGATTTAAGCGGGATTACAATAGAAAGAATGTAAGTAAACATCGGGGGTCTGTGAGAATATTTTCTCCTTTTCAAGGGATCAATACATTATTCAGGGCCGGGGAAATGCTGAGTATTTCTAAATGGTGTTATACCTGGAAGGGATCCAGAAATCTTGATTGGATGCTGGGGCTGCCAGGGGAAAAAAAATAGAGAGAGAGGAGCTGGCAAGGGTGACTCTTCGCACAATTCGGGGACAGTTCTGCCTCTGAGCGCGCAGAGGCAGATTTGCTGGAACCGCATGAAAGGAATTCTTGTGCAGAAGGAAGCCCGGGCTTGATTTCCAAGGGAGGGGGCATTTTGGAGGCTGCCGAGGATGAGGCTGGGGCCATTTACAGTCTGACCATTGTGGTGGGATCTGGGGGTCTGCAGATATGTTTGGGGCTGCCCTTTGAATTGGGATATCACTGAATTCTGTCAGTGAACTATTTCATTTATCACAGCTTTGGCATTTGCAAGTGATAGCAAAAGCCAGTCCAAACCACACCTCCCCCCCGCCCCGGGGGGGGGGGGTGGCGAAAGAGAGAGACCTTGGCTTTGGCAACTGGAGACTGCAGGTGGAGCCTTCTTGAGGCCTTGAGGACCTCACATAAACATTTTGGGGACTTAATTTCTTTTCTTGCTTCGGGTTTCTTCTGTGCTGCCTGCATTTTAGAACCCATGACTCCCAAAGGCCCCGGCTGATCTGGGCTTAATTGTCGTTAAGTTTCAAGTCCAAGGGTTTCTGGGCTCAGTCGGTTAGCTGAACTTCGGCTCAGGTCATGATCCCACGGTCCTGGGATCGAATCCCGCCTGGGGCTCCCTGCTCCTCGGGCGTCGGCTTCTCCCTCTCCCTCTGCCCCTCCCCCATCCTGCTGCACTCTCTTTCTCAAATACATAAATAAAAATCTTAAAAAAAAATTTAAAAAGGCTCACATCCAGTGGGAAAGAGAAAACCTTCTGCTTTCAGCTGGTGCAAATGTGACTCTTGTAGTTCTCACTAAGACAGTAAGAGCATCCCTGACCTCGCACTGGGACCCAGGGACTCACTACTGCCCAGACCTGCCCCCATCTGACCGCTCTACCTGAGAAGCAGGTGGCTGAGAAGTGGGCTGGGGCTTGGTTCTCTAGAGGAAAATCAGGTTAGTGTTTGTGACCAGAAAAAAGAAAACGGGCACTGGGTTTCAAACCGTTCTATTTCTATAGTCATGGAGATAACTGTATCTATTTACCTGCCCAGGAGCTCCAATAAAATAACTATGAGCACAAATAAGTAAACCTCGAATGAATGAATAGTAACAATACCTTTGGGGCAGGAGGAAGAAGTATGATTTGAAAGCCAGTATAGATTGAATGAAGGGAAAGAAAAACTCCTCCTCTCCCCTTCAAGGTCTTCCGGATGGAGCAAGAATTAAATTTATATGGGACAGATGCACAGGGGAAGAAACCTAAACTGCATTATGTGTGTCTAATAATGAAGTCAGGACCTCAAGAAATGACTAAGGCAGGCCGTTTTCATACTTTTTGGACAAAGAGACCGTAAATCTGCAAGGACTTGACAGAACAAAGAAAACTTAACTTTGAAAGCTTCAGCTGGTGAGGAATTCTAACCAGAATTCCAGTTAGGGTGATAAATTAGTAAAAAGTAACAAGGGTTAGGTATATAACCCTTCCGGGCTCTAAATTTCCTATCTGTGGTGCTAAGGATGTTTCTCTACCTTCTGGTATAGGGTAGTGCCTTTCACATGAGAGAATTATTTCTTGCTTTGAGGGGGCAGAGGAAGGTCTCCGTGTCCTTGAAAAAATGATCCCTTAAGTAACATTTATCGATGTGGCACATTGGGGGACCACCTGCCTTTGGTCCCCACGGTAGCTTTGTAACAATTTGAAAAACTTTACTCCAAGGATACTGATTAGCCAATTAGCTTCAACCCAGAAGCACACAAGCAATGGCATGCCTTCTGAAAAGTCCCAAACCTGATGGTGAACCGCCGAGCAGCCCTCGGCAAATCTCTAGACAAGCAAACGTTGGCTGGTGAGTCAGTTTGCAGGAAGGTAGAATGAGGCTCACCAGACTCCTGGGCCACGTTGAATACCTTGATGTGAGTGGCTCGTTCTCTAAGGCCAGCTCCACAAGTCGGTAATAAGGAGCCAGTGCCTACTGGCCCATTCGGGTAGACAACCGAAAGACCTCTTCATGACCAGCAGTGGGGACTGGGTGTTGAATCTCTCAACCCTCCATCAAAGCTTCAAAGGACTTCCTCCTCCACTGTTGGAAGAGAGCAGGGTATGACCAGGATGCAGAAGGTGTAAAACAAAATTCTTCTTGGCCCAGGACAGTGGGGAAATGTCAGGCCTCTTCATGTCTGGCACTAAAAGACAGGAGTGTCTTTTCCCAGCTAGAGATAAAACCTAAGATGCATGTTCTTGGATCAGAGGGAGAAGAGTGGGATCCTGGGGGAGCCCGGCAAAGGGCACTGAGAAGTAGGGAGGCCTCCAAGGGCGGGAGCGCCCAGGGCACTTGCAGACTGTTTTCAAGGTCAAGCACAGTGCTGGGGGTTGGGGCCCCGAGCAGGGGAGGGAGGCAAAGACAGATCTCAAAAAGCGCTTTGTGTCTTGTTGTTGGCGCTTCTTCCTTAATTCATTGGATAAATGTTTGCCGTGGCTCTTCTGCGAGCTGCAGATGGGGCAGAAGCGAGGTGCTAGAAACACAGAAGTGACTTAGGGTGAGGAGGTTGTGGCCTGGAGGGAGAGAGAGATGATCGAATCAGCATATGTAAAGTCATCTTACAAATGCTGAGGACAATAGATCTGGGAGGGGAACAAAAGGCTGCAGGAGGCCTCTCCGGCAATATGGTGTCAGCCCTGTCTGTTCACAGGCAGATCTCCTGTGGTCACCGCCCCCCGCCCCGCCCCGGTGACCCTGGAACAGTTGGATTCCACGGAAGACTCTATGTGCGGGAGGACCGCGTCCAGTTGTGGCCGTGCATCACCGTAGGGCCGTGTACCCGTCGCCCGCTTTCCCCGCTACCCCGGTTTGTCCTGGTTTAAGTGCCGACCCGGGACCGTAGCCGGAGCCCGTCCTTCCAGCTCTGACCACTGATTTATGTGGTCCTTCACTCGTCCCAGATACCCGGGCGGTCCCATGTTCAGTTTCTAGGCAGAAGCAGTTCGGGGGCAGGGAAGCAGCCCCTCATGACAAGGGGCCCACGATTGTCATCCACGATCCATGGAGGGCTTGCTCACGTCTGAAGCCCAGCCCAGTCTCCGAGCCCCGAGCAGTGTCCCTGCCCCACCATTTCCAGAACCCACTCCTGTAGCTCCCTCTCCTCAGAGCTCGACCACTAGAGTAGCCGATGATATTGGGGCAGGGGGAACATTGAGACGCCCCAGGCTATTTCAGAGTCCCCCTGGTATACCACGGAAGGTTCCAGAAGCCAACCAGCGTGGGGCCCGGGAGAGAAGAAGTCATCCCAGGAAAACCCGTTGCCTGACTCTCCACCAATTCACGTGTACCACCCATTTATGTTCTCAGTCCACCCAGGAATAGCCTCCCGCTCACGCTGCGATCTGCCGTGCTCAGCCCAGGAAGGCACGTCCTCCACGGCCCACTTGGGGGGCCCTGGGAGCAGCATAGAGATATGCTAGGTCTGTGGTTGGACCCTAGCTGGGCCGAGTACTGAGTCCAAGGAAGACCACCGGCCAGAGAAGCAGTCACGAGAAAACACATGTTGTATCAGAAGTGCCCCAGGGTGGGGGGCGCCTGGGTGGCTCCGTGGGTTAAAGCCTCTGCCTTCGGCTCAGGTCGTGATCTCAGGGTCCTGGGATCGAGCCCCGCATCAGGCTCTTTGCTCAGCAGGGAGCCTGCTTCCCCTTCTCTCTCTGCCTGCTTGTGATTTCCCTCTCTCTCTCTTTCAAATAAATAAATAAATAAAATCTGTTAAAAAAAAAAAAAAAGTGCCCCAGAGTGGATTCCGGATTCTCTTCACCAACCCCAGGGAAATCCTACCCTGAGTCCCCATGGCGCCCAGCACCTGCCGTAGGCTTCCTCCCTTGGAACTGTCTAGAAGAAGGAGAAAACCTTAGGTAATGCAACTGAATGCTTTTCAGCAGGACCAGGTGCCTGCAGGCCCTCTCCTCCCGGGGCTCAGAAGCCGCCCCACAGAACGTGCCATTAGGATCCCACACCCCAGACTTCACTGGCCGTTGCTTCAGGCCCACGCTCTCTGATGGGCCCCTGTCTCCTCATGATTGCTTCTGAAACTTTCTTATTGGTCAGTGTGAATGTAGGTCTGTGACGTGAATGCAGTGTTTGACTTTATAGTGCATGAACATCGGATCCCTGGAAACCTCCCTCCAAGGAACGCGGTTTTGCCCTGATTTGAGGATATCCGTGAGTCATCCGCTGGATGGTCTGAACAGATGCCGCTGACTTTTGGCCTAACAGCAGAAGCGAGGAGTCGCCATAGTGCTTTGTAATCAGGCAGCCAGGGCAGCCGGCTGGGCCAGGGAGCAGTGACCCTCCAGCCCAGGCATGAATCCAAGGGTAAGGGGGAATGGAGCTGTTGCCTCTGTTGTCTACTGACCCAATCCAGAGCAGAACTTCAACGTTGGCTCCCTGAAAAGCCAGGCTTGCCCATAAAGCACCGCCAGAGGGCCAAAGATGGCTTCTCCCACTCCTCAGGTTGAATTAGTGGTCCACCTTCTGTCTGGACCACGAAAATCCCGCTCCCCCTTGCTTTCGGATGGAAGTGGTTTTCACTCCTCCTAACCCCAAACGATGAATGCCGACAGCTTTTCGTTTTTTGTAGTTTTTCCTCTTCCTGTTTCCTCATTCCTCCTCTAGGCCTGAGGAGGCTGAATAGGGGAGCTGGGAGAAAGGAGGAGTTAGGTACAGTAAGTGACTGACAGAGCGCCTTCCCCTGGAGACCACCATCTTACTGCTCCAGCACAAGAGTCTGAGGTTTCGGCGTCAACTGGGCTCTAGGTCTGTTAGCCGCGACCCCAGGGAACTCATCGCTGCGTTGAGGTATGGTTTCCCACTGGCAAAATGGAAGACAGTAATGGCGCCCGCAAGACTTGGGAGTATGATGTGGAAGTGAATGAGGTGCGTCTGACCGTGCCCAGCATTGTGTGAAGATGAGTGTTTCTCAAAGTGTTTTCTTCCCTTGCTCCCACGTGTTCTTCTTGATCTCCCCTCCCTCCCTCCCTCCCTTCCTTCTTTCCATCCATCCATCCACCCAGCCATCATTCCTTCCTTCCCTCCTCATTTGAGTCACTGGGGCCCCAGACGAAGCGCAGAAAGATGAATCGCGAGCGGCTACAGCCCTCCATGGAGCCCTCTGTTTCAGAGGTGGGTGCAGCTGCCTAGGACTCCGAAAACGTCACCTGCGTGTCGCAGAGACATACACCGGGTCTCGCTGGGAAAGGAAGTTTAGATTCATTGTAGACATACATGAAACTCTGTCACATTCTTATTTAAAATAGAGGAGAGGACTGAAGGGTCAACCTGGACCTTGGTCTGCAACCAGTCTCCTCTCTCCGATGCTCAGGATGGGTAGGGGCTCTCAGACTCCCTGCTGAGCGGGGTGGTGCTTCTGCTGGCGGGTTTAACTCCAGAAGTTAAACATGGAAGCAATGTTCCAGAAGGAAACAGATGGAACAGACCAGGCTCCCCAGACAAGGGTGCAGAAAGAGGGCACAGTGGCAGGGCATTTGGGGCTTCCTGCCCATTTGGAGATTTCCTTTCCTCTTTCCATCCCAGGTCCCCCAATCTACCCTTGGTGGGGTCCAGATGACACTCATGTCTTCTTACTCCCAACTGGAAATCTTTCTGCTCTTTATCTGTAGCCCGAGGAGAGAGTAGACAAATGACAGAAGGAGAGGAAGAAAGAAAAAACGAGGAGGGAAGGAAGGATCGTTCTTGCTAATGCAAACAATTGTAAATTCTTCTGATGGCTGCAAAGTCCCAATATTTCCTTGGGTTTCTCAGCAAATCAAGGCTGCCTGGGTATTGCTATTCAGAAGGACAGAAATCCTTTCCCAACTGCTTTTCCCCGTCATTTCATCCCACCACCTCTGAGAGCATCTGACAGAAAGTGGTTTGGATGCTGGGCGGCACAATTAGCTCCTAATTTTATCAGGCTTCTTCCTGCGAGCCCCACTGTCTCCTAATCACGGCTCTCCACTGCGACCAGGAGGCTGGGACAAAGGCTTTCTGATTCAACAGGAACTGTGATTGCGGTGGGATCGATACAGAGACGTCACGATTCCCTCAGTCAGACCTCCAACCAACTTTTCAGCCGGAAGCACAAGCTTGCGCACTTACCGCTAGGGTTTGAGTCCTAGTCACCTGCGTTTGGGGCTACCCCCGATGCCACCATATGATGGCACCGGGCAAAATAAATGTCATATTTAACATGTGGCCAGGCTGCTATGGCATTCCAGGGGCACATGTGACGTGAGGTGAGGCGACAGGAAGAAGAGACAGTAGGGCTTCACAGGCAGAAAGTCTCAAATCATTGTGAACATAGAGACCCTCTAACCAGCCTTGTTTTTTTTTTTTTATTTATTTTTATTTTTCGTGGGGTTTTTTTGGTTTACTTTGTTTACTTTGTGTGTATGTGGATAAGCTTCTCCCTGCTTCCTGTGGCCTCTTTGTCCTTTCTAGAACCACAGGTACATCACCTTTGCCCAGGATAGGAGGTGGGGGAGGGGCACCTGGGTGGCTCCTTGGTGGCTCCTTGGGTGAGCATCCCTCTCTCTTGATCTCAGCTCAGGTTTTTTTTTTTTTCTTTTTAATTTTTTTAAAAGGTTTTATTTATTTGACAGAGAGAAGAGAGATCACAAATGGGCAGAGAGGCAGGCAGAGAGAGAGGGAAGCAGGCTCCCTGCTGAGCAGAGAGCTTGATGCGGGCTGGATCCCAACACCCTGAGATCAGGACCTGAGCCAAAGGTTTTAACCCACTGAGCCACCCAGGCTCCCCTCAGCTCAGGTCTCGATCTCAGGGTCTTAAGTTCAAGCCCTGATTGGGCTCCAGGCTCCAACTGCGGCCCACTTAAAAAAAAAAAAAAAAAAAGCAAATAAATAAATAAATAAATAAAGGGAGGGAGGAGAACAGGAATTTGGCTTAAAGTCCTCCCCTCCTAGTCCCCCAGCCCAGAGCCTGACCTCGCCTGGGAGAGATGGTGTTTCGCCCCAGCATTTCCAGTGATTCTCAGATGACCTTGCCCCCGGGATGCACATGCCTATAAAAATTCCATTTGGGGAGTTAATGTGAACAGGTACCTTTTTTTCCCCCTTTAATCCAAGAAAAGCAGCACATCCACTGACCATGATCAAAGGGTGAATCCAAATCTGCGCAACACAGGGCTCTGCTTCACGGTTTGGCATCCTTACAAAATTAATCCGAAACATTCCTGTTTGTGGCAGAGGAGAGAACCAGCAGGAAAAGGGGGACCGACCGAGGGACGGGGAGGGATATTGGCAGGGATTCAGAAAGTACGCTGTGCGGATTTTTATGAGTTTCTTCCTCTATACCTCTGGCTTTCTGACCATCAGGAGGAATAGAACTCCCGAGGGTGGCTAAGCCAACGCGGCCTTGGA
>CM052806.1:2130507-2198836 GCA_028533885.1 Nasua narica
AAAGTCGTGGAGCTTAGTAAATGGTGGAACCGGGATCTGCATCCTAGACTGTGGCCCACTGATGATCGTGTGCTTCCAACCGTACCGTCTCATGTCTGTGTCCAAATGGTCACTTGGGGGTATCTTGTGTGTGCCCAGGAGAAATCTAGGTACAGGAAGAAGGGAAAGCTCCTACAGGTTTAGAGCACCTACCCCACATTCGTGTCCAAACAATGCTGGGTCCCCTTGGCCAAGTGTTTATTTATGTGGATTCCTGCTACATTTGACTCAGGCCATCTAGGACAAAATAAAGATCTGTGTCCTTCAAAGTAGGACATCTTGAGTTGCAATGAGAACAGAAGCGCTGAGTTCCAGGAGCTCCCTGAGGGCAAAGGGGGAGGATTCCAGTGGGCGGGGAAAACACCATAGATCTCCAGACGTGGGCAAGCCCCCAGACCTTAGCAGGCCGGCAGCAGGCAGACTGGTGGCCCAAAGCCAACTCCAGCCCAAGAGGGCATTCTGCTCAGCTCACCACACATAAGACATTTGTTTGACTAGTACAGATATTTAACAAACGAGGCATTCGTCTATATACCCTCATTGCCAATTTGCTGTCAAAATGGAATGATTCCCAAATGGCGGCCATCTGCCAGAGCGGTGCTGGGCTGCTCTTTTCGAAGGGCATTTGCTCTCCAGCTCCCCACATCTCCACTTGGCACGATTTACCCTTGGTCCTACTGCCACATGGCTTTAGAACACCTCTGTGGTCACAGTGAGGTGAGATGTCCCCTTAGGAGCCCAGATGTCCCCTTAGGAGCCCAGATCCCGTGACGTCATGTCCTGCCCCTTGAGTTGGAGCAGAGTCAGCATCTCCTAGAACTTTGAGGACAGAGTACTTAGCATCTGAAGATGTCCGTGTGGGCCGTTTTCCTGTTGCATTCTCGAGTCCCCGAGCAATTCTCAGACCTCCTTGTTTTCCAGGGGTACAGACTGGGGAGTATCTTGATTATCCCTCCATTTATGAAAAGTCAGTGAAATATACGTGAAAGCAATTGGAACCTACGAATCTCTTGGAACAAGTTCAAAACCAAAAAACGAAAACCAGGTAAGTCTGCAGCTAGGTTAGTGTGGTTTCTAGGTGCGTCCTGTTGAGCGTGCATCTTGTGGGAGACGACTACCCCCCAGCAGGGTGTTTGATCCCTGGGAAGATTTCCTGCAGAGGCTCGTCATCGGGGAGGGGCTCTCCGGGGCTTCCCCATATCGGCGGATGGCGTCTCGGGACGCGATAATTCCCAACAAAAATCGGTTCTTGCTTTTTTTTGATTCGAAAACATTGTTTGGGACAAATATTTGCCAAGCGCTGGACAAGATGCTGGAGAGATAATGACAGGCTTTGGAGCACGTCCAGTAAACAGTGACCCGAGAGTGTGTGATGGGCTGCAGGGAGCATCATGGGGCTCTGCGGGGGGGCCACGCAGGTGGAAACGGTTCGTCCAGACTCTGTGGCTGATGGGTGGACTTTAAATGACCGAGCCGTCCTGGGGCAGGTTTCTGCAGAAGAGGTGAGAGTCTGTCTCAAACAGAAGAGTTGTGAGTTCAGGTAGAGGATATGGTTTTCCACTCCAGCCTACATACCCTAAAGCTATCCTTCGTGGTATGGTTCTGACCACGTAGCTGGAAATCTTTTTTTTTTTTTTTTCTCTGCTTCTGTTCCAAGCCTGAGATCCCGCCAGCTGGATTTCACTTCTCATTCTATTTCTGTCGGGCACTGGGGTGCGGCCAGGACATGGAGTGCCTTTCGAATCTGCAGAAAAGGATGATGTCAGACATCTGCCCATGGCCCCGCGAGTTCTCTTGGAAGCCCAAGGCCTGTCCAGAGCCATAGGGATGGAAAATTAAGATGCCACCTGGCTCTGAGCATTTCCAGAAATGATTTTTGCCTTAAACACAGTGAGACCTTGCCTGGCAATATGGAAGGATAATAGCCTGAACAGCAACTGTTTGCCAGACTCATGAAATCCCAGAAAATCCTATACAAGCCATTTTCTTAAGAGCACAGCTGAAATGGCCAAAAAAAAAAGAAAGTAAGAGAAATTAATCTCTGGTGGTAGAATCCAGACGGGAAAGTCACCTTTGTAGTGGTGGCCATCGGAGAGCAACCTCTGATGCAGGGACCCAGTCCTTGGGTACTCATGGTCAGCCTGGGGCACACGACAAGGCCAGGGCCCCCAGAGGAGAGCGTCAGATCAAGATGTGTCTCATAAGGCTGTGCTCCCCCAAAGAGCATGTCCTACAAGAGGGCAGTGTGGACAGACCGCCCCAGGTGGGCCTCCGGGCTGAGTTGAGCAGATAGGTTTGCTCTGAATATTTGCCGTCTCTAGTGCCCGCACTCTCTCACAAGCACGGAGCCCATATTCATGCTTCCCCGAGGGGTCCGAAAAACAATCCAGGTGGGATATTTTTGTTTAAAGGGGCCGCAGGTACCTGACAAAAGAAATGCTCCCAGAAGAAATGCACACTCCACCCAGGCTACAAAGAGTCCCCGCAAATAGTGTCCCAAGGAACGTGGCAGCAGAACGAAAATCACAGACCAGAAGGGGTGCCATCCGCAAGGGAGGGTCCGCCAAGACCAACGTAATCCATAAGACCCAGGTGTTGGCAAGTAAACGAGACTACCTGATACGCCAAAATATATATGTTGAGATAAACCGTATGGGTCAACAAAACAAGCATTTTCCAAGTACTCGTCAGCTTTGAAAAAGAGAACAGGCAAAACTCCCAAACAGTAGGAGAACATCTTTAAAGAGCCAAGAGAAGAGAAGAATTAATCGAATGTGTGTATCCAGCAAAACTATCCTTTGGGAATTAAGGAGCAGCAGAGGGAGAGGGAGAATCTCAAGCCAATTCGTCACTGAACGTGGTCCCTGATTTGGGGCTCCGTCTCACAACCCTGAGATCATGACCCGAGCCCAAATCAGGAGTTGGATGCTTAACCGACTGAGCCACCCAGGTACCCCTGATCAAAGATATTTTAAAATAGAGCGTGCCAACAAACACCCCATCGTTGATGAAAGACCTTCACAATGCAATCTGAAGCATCTGAAGAAATTCAGGAAGGAGGAACACGACCCAAGAAGGAAGGAAGAAAACTTATTGCTCACTGGAGCGTAGACCCATGGTTCTCCACTTAGGGTCAGGTTAAGAGGACGTCTGCAATGTACGGGGACATTCTTGGTTGTCCTAACTGGGGTGGGGCAGGAGGTCACTGACGTCCAGACGTGCTACCGAAGTCCTACCATCAGGATGGAGAGCAGGTCCTGACAACAGATGTCAGGAATGCTGGGGCTCAATACCCCAGCTGTAGACTACCTAAGGAAGGGGCTGGTCTCCAGGCTGAATTTTGAGTTGGGAACTTGATCCTTGACCAAATGGGAAATGCCATTAGATATAATTTAAATGTGCTTAGAAAAAAGTTAGTGTCGGGGGCGGGGGCAGCTAGCTCAGTTTAGGCCAAGTCATTCCCCAGGTGAGAAGTCCCAGGGGCCCCTCCTGCTTTCCGGGATGCTGCCAAGTTCTTATGGCCTCTGGTTGATCGTTCCTGACCTTCCAGTGATCACATTCCAATCACTCCAAGGTGATACGCCCCTCTCGCTTGGCTCTCAGGACCTGTGGCCCACTAGGTAGCTCAGAAAGAAATAATATTGCCTCCACCGAGATCTACCAGACGGACTGGTCCCTTTGGACTGGACCTTCTGTACGGTCCCTTCTCCCCATAGGTTGGCAGTCTACACTAATGTATTTCCCTCATTCAGCTTCAAAAACAATTTCTGACTTAAATTTTTCTTTCAAATCTCATGCGACTTTGAAAAAGATAGCTCAGTATCTCCGCAGATAAAACACAAACTTGGTCTCGAGCAAGCTGTGGCTCATTTATTAACTCCCGTTAAGGAGCCAGAAGCAATGGATGTACTCCTTGCTCACATCCTTGAAGAGCTGACAGTTCTGGGAACACAGAGCCCTAGGCCAGGGGACGGGCCGTCACGGTGGCATCTCTGTCCCCACTCAGGTGGCCGGGACGCAGCAATCCCTTGTCTCGTACGGCAAGCCTTCCCCGGCGTGCCTGGTCCTTGGCCCGCTGCTGGCTCCACCAGGTCACACGTGGAGACCCGTCAGGGGTGCGTGGGTTGGAAGAGAGAGAAATCTGACAAGGCCACTGCCTTTCCTTGGCCCGTGCGAAGCAAGGAGGCCCGAGGGACGGGCCGGGCTCTGATGTCAGCCTCTCAGCCCTGGCCACTTCCCACTGATGGCAGCGTTCCCCTCTGGTCCCCGTGCCCTCCAGGACGCCGAGGAGAAAGCTCTTCTTGCTCCTGGTGACAGCAAGGGGCCCAACATAACGGTCGGCCCTCAGGTGCCAGGCTGCCCGTGGCTGAGCCCAAAGCGGATGTTTCTAGTGAGAGAGCCCTGCGGCGTCTTTTCTACCCATGCCGGAAAACCCACAGGAAGGGACTTCATTCACTGGAGAAACAGCTGGCAGTGCCCTACTGTGATTCCAGGATCCTTTGGGAGAGGCTCAGCTTCCAGAAGAATGCGGGGCCCCCGGTGTGAGCCGACAGTGCCCCCCGGCCTGGGCTCGGGCCGCGGTCCAGCACCTTCTGGGTAATTGGCAACCCACCCCCGCAGAACGGAGCTTTGGGGCAGCCAGACTCTGCCCTCAGATGCTGTCCAGACGGGTGTGTCTGTGTGGCCACTGAGAGTTGGGGAGGGTGAGCCCTGTTCCTGAAGCCTGGCCAGCTTTGGGCAGAGGAAACGGACACCCTCCTTTGGTCGTCTTCATTCCTCCCCGATGAAGATGAGTGTTATTACTGTCGTCTCAAATGAGGAAGGCCGGAAGGAGCAGCGGGATTTTGTTTTGTTCTGGGGTGTGTGCATGTGTGTGTGTGTGCGCGTGGGTGTGATAGAACGAGGTACGCCTCTTGATTTCAGTGCATTGTTTTTTCTAGTTTGCCGCAATCCCCACCACTCCCTATTATGAACCTCATTCACCACCTTGTTTCCTTACCTGACAGGCCCCTGAAAAATTTTGAATGTGTGTGTGCATGCGCGAGTGTGTGTGTGCACATGTGTGTGTGCGCATGGGTGTGATAGAACGAGGTACACCTCTTGATTTCAGTGCATTGTTTTTTCTAGTTTGCCGCAGTCCCCACCACTCCCTATTATGAAGTTCATTCACCACCTTGTTTCCTTACCTGACAGGCCCCTGAAAAATTTTGGATGTGTGATCCTCGAGAGAACCAATCATGTGTTATGCCCTCAAACCCACCTTTTAAAAGCCTATTCTTCGGAAGACATTTAATTCCAGTCCTTTATATATTAAGGAAGGACCAAGCTCTCTGCTCAGGGATCACATACCTTTCACCCTTTATTCTGATTCTAAAACAAGAGGCTTTCAATCTTCCCATTTTTAAAACAGAGAAGTTGGGCTTTTACGATGTTTTTCACAGGGACGTTATCCACCCGGTCTTGCCCCAGGTAGGTGGGAGAGCTCCACAGGGAATGTGCCCCTTCTATCAAGGGCTTAGTTTAGGAATCTGTGAATGAGCAGAGGCTCTATTAAAGTTTCTCCACCAAAAATCTCAACATCACCTGCTCCCGAGGTGGGCGGACAGGGGCCCCATGCGGTTCCCGCGGTCTGGGGTCATGGCGCCTCGGGTCTCTCACTGCTCTGCTCTGTGTGCAGCGGCCGGGGGCTGACCCACCGTGAGCACGCGTCGCCATTGTGGAGGCCGCGAGCGGGGTCCGGTTCTGCTGAGGCTCGACGATGGCCACCTCCACCCCGTATCCTCCCACGGTGGACGGATAGCCCAGAGTGGTGGCCGGGCTCTTCCTTTCCTTGGAAGGGCACTAATCCCACCTTAGGGTCCCAGCCTCCTGACCTCAGCTCCTAAGACCCTCACCCCCTAATATCATCCCAGTGGGTGCGAAGGCTCCAACCTATGAATTTTTGGAGGGGGGACCCAAACATGTGGTCCATGCTAGGAGGCCAGCTTTCTTTTTGCTGCATCCGCTCTGACCGTGTAATCAGGGGATTCCAGAATGTTCCCCAGGTCGGGATCTTGAGCCGGTTTTGTCTTAGCCGCTCAGCTGTTTGCCGCGGAGCAGAAGACACCATGTAGACGCTGCCGTCTACGAGGTCCCACGTGCTCTGCATTAATCTGAGGGACTTTGTCACAAGAGGATTTGAAAGGCATCCTTAGGGGCGCCTGGGTGGCTCAGTCGGTTGAGCATCTGCCTTCGGCTCGGGTCATGGTCCCAGGGTCCCGGGATCGAGCCCCCACATGGGGCTCCCTGCTCAGCGGGCAGCCTGCTTCTCCCTCTGCCTCTACTGCTCCCCCTGCCTGTATTCTCTCTCTCTTTCTTTGGAATAAATAAAATCTTTAAAAAAGAAAGAAAGAAAGAAAGACATCCTTAGACAGACGGTCTTGCCACAGGCTAAGCCGGAAAGAAGGAAAAGTCATTCTTTGATGTGGCGGTGGGATGTCAGAAGGAGGCACCACTGATTTGTGGAGCGGTAGGCGGGGTGGTTTTCTTCCCAAGCCTGGAAACCTGACAGCTTCTGGGGACAGTTCTTAATTAAGTCCCTTTGTGTGCAAATCCGCTCTCTGACAGAGAGTGGAAAGACCAGAAGAACAAAAACAGAATCTTTCCCGAAGGGTTCGCGGGAAGCAGAAGCTCTCTGTTGCTGGTGGCCAGCGGCTCATGTTGGGGGCGGGAAGGGGGCTGAGCACAAAACCCCATTCATTTAGGGACGCAGAAAGGAGCGCGGAGAGGCAGGCAGTGGTCCGGAGCCGTCCGTGCTGCTCTGACTGGTGGAAGGAGCCTGGAGGACGAGGTCCAGCAGGTGCCTCAGTGTCCCCCCTGGTCCCCTGCTGCTGTCGCGTGTGGAGACGCAGCTTGGTGGCGCCCTGGCTAATTTAATAAGACAGTTTCAGGGAAGGAGCCTGAGGTAGTGAGGTAGCCCCGGCGAAGGACTCAGTTCCAGGTGACAGCCCTGTCCCGGTCCCAGCATCTTGCAGGGAGTCGGGAGAGGCCGGTGAGAGGCAGTGGGGTGAATTCAGTGCATTCCTAACAATCGCACAGGAGTGGCCTGGTGGTCCCACTGGACCCTGCATTCAGGCTGCTGCTGGGACTTGGGTGGAGTTCTTGGCAACGCACCAGACTTGTGGGTGTGTTTCGCTGCAGGAGGAGGGCGGCGGGAACCACAGTTGAAAGGCAGCACTCCCGCATTTTTCTCCAGCTCCAAATAACACAGCTCCAGGCGATCAGAAACTGATAAGACCCCGTGGTTTACACAGAAGTGGACTCTGATTTCCCTCTAAGCACAACTTGCTAACTAAGGAGTGTGACGCCAGGAGCTTTGGAAACAGTCTCAGCCCCTGGAAAGGACGCTTCTGCCATCTGGTGACCAAAACGTGACAGTGACTTTTGGGGAAGCTGCTTCCCCAAAGCAGCTTCCCCAAAGCAGTCCGGCAAAGACCGCGGTCAGTGACCAGCCTCGTGGCTTGGTGTCGCTGGCAACTTGTGGCTTAACTCACCGTCATCCGATTAATTCCATAACGGAGTCAGGATATGTCAACAAAACTCAGATGTATGCAAACACCTAAGGAATGCTCCTTAGCTTTCGGAGAAGCCCTTCCAGGCCGTGGCCCCCCCACATCTGCTGATCGTGGAAAGTGTGGTCCTTTGAGGTCTTAGGAATCTCGTCATGTGGGGGTAATTACTCAGCACTTCCAAATCTCTCCCCTTGGAAGATGTCTCTTACCTCCTTTCCATCTTCACTAAATGGTTCTGGGAGCTTGCCTAGCCTCACGGTGGGGGAGGGGCTCTTGTGCTACGCTCCCCCCCCACCCCCCCCCACCCCGACCCCATGGCTGTGGGCTTCCCTTTTGCTCTCTGCAGCTGCCCCATCCCCACACTCTCAGGACTGCTACGGCCATCCCTCTTCTCCACCTGTCCCATCCTCCTAACCTTCCTCAACCGTCTTTCCTCTTATTCTAACCAGAAGCCGCAACTTTGCCTTGAAATTTCTCACTATGCGCACCTCTCCATCAACGTCTGTGACTTTCTTCCCCTCTGTTAGTTTCTCTCTCACTTATTTGTGCCTCAAGTCCCTAGGCAGACTGAGCACCGAGGCGAGCGGTGGAGATTTTCTTGTATCTGTCCTCCACATGCAGGATTCCACAGGGCAGGGGGCCAGCGGGGTTGCCCAGAGGACGGGGTCTGGCAATGGGACCTGGGGAGGCCGGTCTTGGTGTCGCTGTCCCGGGACCTGTGTGTCCGTCATCCCCGGTCTGTAGGATGCGCGTGTCTAGACCTCGTATATTCCGTATTCGGATTTGGAAAGAAGTTTGTCCATTGACTGAGTAACAGAGTCTGAATCCATCTGCTCTGTACAAATTTGAGCTCTTTAAAAGCAAGCGTGGCACACGGAACAGTTAGAAAATTTGTAGCAGGAAGAGCACATGTGACATACGCCCCCTGGGTTCGGGACTCGACTCCTGCAACATCTGGGGGCTCTGCTCTCTGATCTCAGGCATGCATCGAGCTTCTCAGTTCCCACACAATGGTGTACACGTTCTCAGGTCCCTTCTGCGAACTCGCCGCCTTAGCCTTCTTGTCGTGCTGGCGACCGAAACTTCTCTTCCATTTGTGGATGACATGTGTCATCCAAATCCCGATTCCTCTTAGAAAGATCCGTCCCTCCTTCCCTCGTCCCCAGCTGTGAGTATCCGATCCTGGCGCAGCCATTTATGGGGTGCTGAGCCAATTCTTCCAGTGGCAAAGCTGTGAATTTTATTTTTGGGTTTTTTTTTTTTTTTTTCCATAATGTGCCATGCAAGTTCCTTTCAGCTCTTCCCAGCCATCTCCGGCCATCTCCGTCAATATCTGGTGATCCTGGATATTTGCACCAGGTGAGTTATGTAACAATCCCAGACATGACGGAGACATGGCCCTAGTTTTAAGTGGTGCTGAATGGAGTTGGTGGCTTACCTGCAGCCCAGGATCGGGGCTCTTGGGACTGTTGAGCTCTAAGCCAGCACACCTGGGAGAATTCAAGGAGTATGGAAGGAAGGGAAGCATGGAAGGGAGGAAGGGAGAAGGAAGCCCAGGCTTCAGTGTCTTTCTTTGTTTTCATGCCAGTGCAGCATCCAACAGTTTGGGGGTTATTAGTGTAATACCTCTGCCGATGGAGGAAACAGAAATGGGGAGAAGGTCCTATCTGATGGCGAACGGTTTTCACTGTGAAGGTTCTACGCCATTAGCTCTTCTCTCTCCGTCTCTGCGGAAATTAACCCCATCTATGACAACGTTACAATTGTTTGGGGGAACTTCTGCCTCCCATTCGCCCGTTCCTAAGGAAACATCTGCACCCGGCCCGGAATGGTTCCCTGGCCACGAGGAGCCCGTGCATGTCGCGGCACAGAGCTTTCATGGCGCCTCCTCCAGCAATCCCAGCAGAAAGTTCCAGATCGCGATATGGCAGTGGTTACCCTGCAGGCAGTGGGATTCAGGGGACACGCGGTTCTCTGCCTCTCCTCCCTGGCTGGGGGCCCTTTGTGGCAGCATAGGACACGAGGGTGTGTTTAAGCTGGATTTTAGGGAAGCAGGTGGGTCTTGTGGTGCATGGGGAGCAAATCTGCCCCGTAGGAAGGATGGCGGGAGTTTCTGCCTTCCGGAGTGGAAAGAGATTTGGGCCACAGACAAGACCAGGATTCCCTATTCAACGCGCTTTCTGCAATATTTCAGAGCCTGGTCCTTCTCGTGGCGATAATGATTATACCCACAGTCACAAAATTACACAAGGCCGCGCTTCCTGCAGGTTGGCGCCTCATTGCAACTGAGTTCATTAATGTAAAATATAGGTGATAAAATATAAAGCCGCGTATATCCTCCTCATTTAGAAGTGTCTCACTCAACCTCTGTCCGACTCTCCTATAAATCTTTATAATTTGTACGTACGGGGCACTGGATTTCGACAATATCCATTTGAGGGGGCATCATTTCATATTTGAGAATTGTCTCCTCTATAAAGGAGGGTTCCTGTTCCTACTTATTTGATAAGAAATAGGCACAATCTTTGTTTTATGGTCCTTACAGCCAACGTACATGCGATACAGACACGCGTATAATTGCCGAGCATCATGAGGGTCTAATTAGGAGCTACCCTCAAGTTAATAGCTCCCTGGAATTTCTGCTGTGCATTGTGTTTACGATTGCTTCACCGAGAACATGCTCAGCCAGGCTGGTCCCTCATTGCTCTGCCCTCACTCAAGTTTGAGGGTAAATTTCTTGGATCCACATTGAAGATAATCATCCAGCAGAGTAAGCCAGGCCAGCGCTCTCAGCCTGGACCCTGGATCCGAGGCCGGGCCCAGGGCGCTTGGCCCTCTTTCGCTCTTGCTAACCAGCCCAGCTCCCATCCATGCTCTTAACCTTCCAGAAACATGGTGGAAGCGGTATTCATCAGTCTGATTTCAGAACAGGGACGGCTGAATGAATACCGCAGAGCTGGGCTTCAGCCTCGCTTCCGGTTCCTACTTTCTTTCCCCAGCCCAAGTCCTGCCTCCTCCTGGCCCGCAGTGGGGGGGCCTGGAGAATGGGGGCTTCGGCTCCCGTGCCGGGCTGTTTCTCTAGGCTGTGCGTCTAAATCCTGTCTGTTCAGAACTGGGGTTTGTAACCGGAGGACTGCAGAGAAGGGTATTTCCATCAGAAGGCAATGCGGTACAGGATGGAGGCTGTGATTTGCTAATGAGGGGGGCTTCTTTTTCAGAATTAGGTTTCCCCCAGTGAAATGTCTTTTGGGGACCGAACAACTTGGGAAGCAGAGAAAGGAAGGATTGCCTTGTCTTATTGAAATGCACCTCGCGTGGGGCGCCTGGGTGGCTCAGTGGGTTAAAGCCTCTGCCTTCGGCTCAGGTCAGGATCTCAGGGTCCGGGGATCGAGCCCCACATCGGGCTCTCTGCTCAGCGGAGAGCCTGCTTCCCCCTCTCTCTCTGCCTACTTGTGATCTCTCTCTCTCTCTCTCTCTCTCTCTGTCAAATAAATAAAATCTTAAGGGAAAAAAAAAAGAGAAAAGAAATGCACCTCGCGAGTTCACGTTGCTGGTCGCAGGCGCAGTAATCCACGGGGAATGTTCAATTTTAGCTTCCACGGTGGGATGAAGAACATGGGGAGGGAGTCGGGGGTGCAGAGGTGGGGTGGGGCTGGCAGCAGGGAGAACAGCTGTCCTGAGTGCTTCGGGGTCCTGTCACACCTTTCCTCTGTGATGCGGTGACACCGAGCTCCTGTAGCTTCGTCTTCCCGGGCCAGCCGCTGAGCTCTCGTGGGTTTTTGGAACGGCGGCATGGGGGTTGCTTAGCAGTTTAGCAAACTTGCCTGCACCGCAGGAGGCAAGGTGCTGGCGGTGGAAATAAGGTGATGGGCTTAGTGAGGGGAGGGGCCGGCTGCACCTGGGCTTCCCGGCGGAGAGTTGGGTGAAGCCTGACCCTCAGTGATCAGGGCCAGACATACACAGAGGGGCAGAGGGGGCCCTGCTGGAGCTCTCTGGGGTGGGATTGGGCCCCCCCATGCCCTAGGACCCGGCCGCCAACGGGAGACTGGACACTTCTATTAGGCGACCCCGGTCCTGGCCAGGGGGGTCCCGGGAACCGTGATCGGATGGGGAGCTGGGACTCGGGGCAGGCAGGAGACCTGTGAACAGCGTGTGGGGGCCTTTGCCCAGTGGGACCGCAGTGGGCACGGTGTCCCCTGAGGGGACAGGCAGGGCTTGGCCCCCTGGCTCTGTGTGGGGCTCAGCGGAGCTGAACCTCTTGTGCGAGGGACGGGAGCCGGCGTGGGGTGTGATGAGGACGGGCCAAGCAGGTGGCTAGAAGTGAAGCCTGAGTGTGACATTCTTGCTTGTGGTGATCCCGCTTCTGAGCCTCAACTCATATGTATACATATGTATATATATAGTTAGATTGATTTATTTATCTGAGAGAGCGAGCAAGCAAGCACGGGGAGGGGTAGAGGGAGAGAGAGAATCCCAGTCTCCATGCTGAGCATGGAGCCCTACCTGGGACTCGATCCCAGGACCCTGAGATCATGACCTGAGCCGAAACCGAGGGTCCGACGCTTAACCCACTGAGCCCCCCAGGCACCCCTCAAGCTCGTATTTTTGAGACAGGAACGAATCTCCAAAGAGCTGAATCAGGGTCTCTCAGTGCTCCAGGATAGCAAAGCTCCCAACGGAACTTTGGATCGAGTCGCAGAACCTTTCAGAAGGTAGCAGTCAGGGCCGCTGGCGTGCACAGCCCGCGCCTCGCTCTGTGCACGGATACGGGGAGCTTGTAGAGTCGGGAGCGGGAGGAAGTGTACAGTTCCGGGGTGTCTCGCCCAGGATGCACTCCCTCGTGTAGGCAGCTGCAGGATGAGGCCACCTCTAAGTCTTGCTGTCCTTGCGTCTGCCATCTTTGGGACCCACACCTGCTCCTTCGTGGTTTTTTCCTAGAGCTCTCCTCGGGGACATCTGGGAGGCCTGGTCTCTCCTGCCCTCAAATTCCCAAACCAGAATGGGGCTTCTTCCTGCGTCCCTGCATTGTAGACTGCGTAGGGGTGGTGTCAGGCTGTGTCCCTTTCTGGAGGACAGACCCCAATGACGGCTGACCCTCTTGTTCCCTTCGGACTGCCCTGCCCTCCAGACAGGACTGGCCTCACCTATTCTGGGGCCCGGGGGCCTGGCGCCCCACCGTCCAATGCACCCTGTCTGTGCTGTGCGGCTACGGTCGGAGCCCTCGCGCCAAAGGCTCGGACCCACAATGAACCCTGTGTCTTGCAACTCAAGGTCTCTGCTTTTAAAACTCTAGATCCTTTTCTTATCCTGCTTGCTAAGGCAATGCACCCTTGACAACGGGATGCTACAGGCTGACCAAGGAATTAGTAGCAGGCAGGCAGAAATGAGAGCAGCAAAGAGCAAAGTTCGTTACAGTAGCACGAAAGCTTCACGGGTGCCCACCTGGAAAACGTGCCTTGGGTTGTTGCAAGATTCTTGGGTTGTTGCAAGATGGGCAGCCGCTTCCTACACACCAGCCCAGCATGCTCTCCTGGGCCACTCTGAAGCTTCACTCACACGCACTCACTCACTCGACACGCCCGCGTGCCTACACACACGGTCACACAGACACACTGGCACACTCACTCACATTCACACAGATCCGCCTTAGCCCTCGCTCCCAGCCAGGCGGACTAAAGTCTAGAGCTGGACAAAAGACTTCAAGTTTAAATACAAACTGAGCTGCTGTTTCATGAGAAAACTGGAGTATTTGGTGGAGATTTGGGATCTTATGTTTGGCACGGGCCAGACGAAGGAGGCCTCCGCGAGTGTCGTCTGCGTTCTCTCCCTTTGGACCCCCCCCCCACCGAAGCTCCCCCTGACCCCCCCCCCCAAACTCCACCATCTTTTCAAACGTCTAGTTCCGCGCGGCGGCTCTTGCTTCTGACTGCTGGGTCTGCCTATGCCATTTCTGCTTTGTCCTGGGTCAGCCCCATGGATAATCACTCTAGTGATAATTTCCAAGGGGGGGAAAAATCATCTACGTCACAGCCTGCGTGTGGCTGCGGCAGGATCGAGTTGGTGGCGTGCAACCTTTCCGGGAATGCCGTCACGCTTGATTGGAGTGATCCCAGAGGTAGAATTTGGGCCAGGGGCTGGGAGCGCAGGGCAGAGAAGACCCCAGAGCACTAAGTGGTGGAGGGAGGGCCCCCTGGAGGCGGTGGGGGAGAGAGGGAGCTCCTGGCTGGGCTCTGGAGGCAGGCCCCTTGGCAAGCTGCCTGCCCTCCACCCCCTCCCCCCGTTCCTACATCAGCACACAGGGCGAGAATTCGGTTGCTGCTGTGAGGGTTCCCTGGGGTCGCCTTCAGCCACCTCGTAGCCTGGTGCCTCCTTGCCTCGCCTGGTCCCATCCCCCTCTGCTATCTGCTCAGCTTCGCTGTGGGATTGGCGGTGTCCCAGACTAGATGGGTGGCCCCAGGCAGGACTGTGCAAAAGGGGCTTTCAGAGGGAAACCCCCCTGCCCCAGCATCCTGACTTTGCACTTTGCAACCCACAGGGCTGGATCCTGTTTTACATTCCTAAAGCACTTGGGCGTCTTCACTGAAAACCCGAGTGGGGGGGCGGGGGGAGGGAGGGTAAGGAGGTAGGGAAAACCTGAGTTTGTCCCGGGAGGAGGGCAGGGAGGTCTGACCCTGACCTTGGGCTTGTGTTTCAGGTGTCTCCGTGCGAGCGGTGCCGCTGCGAAGCCAACGGGGAGGTGCTGTGCACCGTGTCTGCGTGTCCCCAGACGGAGTGTGTGGACCCCGTGTACGAGCCTGACCAGTGCTGCCCCATCTGCAAAAACGGTACGTGAGACGCACGTCGAGCGCGGGGCCGCCTCCCACGCGCCTCCCGGGGGCTCACCCCAAGTTCGCGGTCTGCTTCGTGGTGGATGAACGATGTATGTGTGTGGGTTCCAGCGCGTGTCCGCAAACCCCCACGTGCGCGCCACGTGACCGCTGGGCCCCCCCCCAGGGGGGGGCAGTCGGGGGCTGTTCCGCACCGAGGCGTGGTATCAGCCCCCCCTGTTCCACAGACAACGTCAAGAAGCGCTTTGGGGAGAAATTTCCATTTCCAGAGTGAGGAGAGTCAGTTATTTTAATTTAACTTTGTTTGTTCTGGCAAAGCAGTTTCTCTCTTTCCAAGACAAATCAAAAAAGCTCGTTGGGCTCATTTACTTTTCATTACTAAGTGAATTAAACTTGGGACATAATTGAATATTTTTCATAAGTAAATTAGGCGGGAAGAGCACCCCCTCTCCAGCGAGAGAGCCCGGGGTAGATCAAAAGCCTCATCTGCTTTATGAAAAAGAAATGGCAGGATGTCC
Organism: Nasua narica; assembly: GCA_028533885.1. Lineage (NCBI taxonomy): Eukaryota > Metazoa > Chordata > Mammalia > Carnivora > Procyonidae > Nasua > Nasua narica. Next base: position 2,145,442 of record CM052806.1, read on the forward strand.
TTGATCATAATTTATAAAGGGAGAGCGTTTCCTCATCCTGAATAATGAGAATGACTTTGTACCTTGAAGTACTGAGCGCCGTCCTGGGCATCACATTTTAAGAGGGTATTTCACAAGAGTGCGTTCCCAGGGACAGTGGGCTTAACGGTGGTGGCTCGAGAGGGTGGCTCCCTGAAGCAGTTGAGTTGGAAGCGAGCTGACTCTGGATTCACGTCTTCAAGAGTTCGGGTCCCTTCCCTGCAGGAAGGATGGGGGAGGGGAGTGTCTGCGTGCCCCCAGGACATGGTGCTAGGGCTAAGGGCCACTCAAGGCCAAAGCCACAGATTGGCTCAGAAAGATGGGAGCATTTCCCTGACCTGAGCATTCCGGAGAAGGGGGCGGTCCACTCATCACTGTGGGGTTGCTGGATCGAGCTGGAGGCCGGGCGATGCGGGCTTTGTAGGGGGCGGCTGGTGACAGGGCGGCTGGTGTTAGAGTCTGGGGGGATTCTGAGTTTGCGCAAACTGTTGTGGGCGGTGGGGTGCCCCAGATGCCGTGCCCACCCAGAGGTCCAGGCAGATACCAGATTTCACCGCCACCATAAATGAACATAAGAGGGAATGTAACTAAGTTTCCAATGTAAGTTTCCAATGTAAGTGGAAGAAGGGAGGTCCCGGAAGAACAAGCTCACTGTATTTGGGGGGGGGGGGAGGGCCACCCTATGAGGCCCCGCTTGTGCAGTCCTCTGCACGGGAGTGGACCGTGTCAGAGCTATCCGGGGAGCCCATTTGTTACAGGGTGGGCTGCTCCGTGTGCACCCGTCGTGAAGAATGGAAACCACGAGGCATGATTCCCCAAGCCTGGGATGGAGGGAGCTTCTGAGCATAGACTTTTCACAAATAAGGTCCCACCACCAGCTGTCACGTGGGAGAGACATCAGTATGGTTCTCTTTGCGAGTGTCGGTTAGACTGTCAGGAATGGAGTCGGGGTGGGGAAGGGAGGGAAGGTAGGGAGGCTGGAGGCTCTTGCAGGAGTGTGGAGTGCAGCCAAGTCCTGCGAGGCTGCAGTGCCTGCAGGTGGGCAAGGGAGTGCACTGCACAAGTAACCTCCCGTGGAGTCAGTGCTATTCAGTGGAAGGCTTAAATGCGGGGTGCGCGAATATTTGGTTATCTTCAGTATCCAAGATACTGTGTGTTTTCTCTTGCCAAGCACGATAAGAAAGAACATTTTGGCATTCGATTGGGTATCTTTGTTTGGATGTTTGCAAAAGATGGGAAGATGTGGCTTCAATCTCTGAGGAAGTGCTAGTCCTCGAAACTTTGTAAAGCTTTCAAAACCACCGAAAGGTTGAAATGCTTGTACAAGGAACAGGTGTAGACCCTTCACTGCATTTACTTATCGCGAATGTTTTGCCATTTTCGCTGTATCCCTTTTGGTCTCTGCTTTGTCCCCACTTTCCCCCATCTCTGTATAGAACCCAGTGCCATCAGCCGGTTTCTTTCTTTGTTCCTTTCCATCACACGCGCCAGAGACCTTCTATTTATACCAACACCAGCATGAAGCCTACTGAATAGAGTTCAAGATTTTTCTTTGCAGCTCTGTTTGCTCTTAGGATTTATCCCAGTTAGGGTAGAGAGTCAGTGAACTATGTTTAGAAATTATCCGGATTAATTCTTTTTTTTTCATTCCCATGACATTGATTTTATAACTGAAAGTTTATGCCTCTGTCTCCCGTACCCCACCCTCTCCCCTGTGGCGGTCACCTGTTCGTTCTCGAATTAATTCCTTATTGGTGTGCGTATGCTAAAATTTTAAGGATTCTTTTTTTTTTTTTTAAGATTTTATTTATTTATTTGACAGAGAGAGAAAGATCACAAGCAGGCAGAGGCAAGCGGGGGCGGGGGGAAGCAGGCTCCCTGCTGAGCAGAGAGCCCAATGTGGGGCTCGATCCCAGGACCCTGAGATCATGACCTGAGTGGAAGGCAGAGGCTTTAACCTACTGAGCCACCCAGGTGCCCCAAATTTAAGGATTCTTACTTTGAGAGACAGCACGGGCTGGCATAGGGTAGGATTTAGAGAATGGCATATTAGAGATTCTTAGAAGGAGTATAAATAAATTTTTTTTTAAACTGGATTCAAGAAGGATTACAGATTCAAGAAGGATTTATATTAAAAGATTTTGATCCAATTATGTCAAAACATCAACAGCTTCTTATTTTCAGGAGTACCAAGGAGAAAGAAGTTTAAACGAGCCTAATCATATAACATATTCACGTATTAAATGGCTTTCTGCCACCTATAGTCTTCTGACCCTGGCAGGATAAACGGTATTTGGAATTCTTAACCAAAAGATTGGGCTTGAAAAATGAGAAGAGTTTCTATCGAACGCAAATGCTCTGTAATAATGAACTGAGATTAGTGAATAATTTCTTGGTGAATAATTTATAGTAGTTCATCCCTGCCCCCCGCACACATGAAACAATGATGTCGTAGAAAATATTACATGTGAGCTCACAGAGTATAGGACATCAAAAACAGTGCCTTACACAAATTAGATGCCAGGGTAGATGTAACTTGGATGCACTATGAAGGTTCTAAGTCCCAATCTTAGGAAATGGGTCTTTACGCTACGTACTCTAATATCTTCACCTGCAGCATTGAATCCGTCCTTCCAACAGAAGGAAAATTACAGACCTGTTGCAAGCCGCCAAAGTCACTCACGTCAAAGGAGCAAAAGTTGGCCACCAAGAATGCGAGGGATATAAATAAATGATCACAAATCAAGTATGACTTAATATATTCACTTTGGTGACTAGTGTAGAGTAGTCTCCCAAGGATTTTCTGTTGATAAAATGACTTGTGGGGCACTGGTTTTTTGTTTTGGGGTTTTTTGTTTTTTTGTGTTTTGGTGGTTTTTTTTCTTACTTTCCCTCAGTGATACAAACAGCAAATGTTATTTATAAGGACTTTCGAGATTTCAGATTTGCTCTCTACAGGGACACCTCAGAGGTGAGGTTCACAGCACTCATGCCACCTAAGCCCCTTAGCCTCAGAGCACCTGTGACAGTAGAGATCAGGACACTCTGCTCGCACGTGTGCACGGTCTTCCTTCATGCCCGCGAGCAGACACGACCTTGACGCTGAGCCTTCTTAGGTTCAGCTCTGTTCTCTAAAGGGGAGTAGCATGCCCAAGGTGAGGTCCATCGAAAGCACTAAGGTCCTGAATTAAAAGATTGTCCATCTCACTACAGTATCGTGGTCACTAACAATACAGTTGACCCTTGAACGACATCGATTTAAACTGTGTGGGTCCACTTATATGGAGATTTTTTTTCCCCGATAAATACAGGGCAGTTCTCTAAATGTATTTTTGCTTCCTCCTGATCTTCTTAACATTTTCTCTTCTCTAGCTTACTTTCTTGTAGGAGTACAGAATGTAACACATACAGCATACAACATATGTGTTAATCAATTCTTTGTGTTATCGCTAAGGCCAACTGTAGGCTGTGAGTAGTTAAGTTTTGGGGGAGTCACAAGTTATGCACAGATTTTTGACTGCACAGAGGTTAGTTCCCTAAACCCCCACATTGTTCCATGGTCGATTAGTTATTTATTTGCAGCTTTAGTTCCTCAAGAAAATAAATATGGCTTTTTGGAGAAGAACATGAAAACTTTTATAAAATTTGTAAGAAAAATACCAAGACTTCAAATTATTAGAACCACTTTCATGAAAAATGTGTGATAAACCCTAAAAATTAGAGGGTTTTTTTTCTCCCATGTATTCCAAAGAGTAGGATAAAATAAGCCACATGTAGTGAGTTGGACAGAACTGAATGGTGTGTATGTGTGTGTGAGAGAGATTTTCATATCAGGATTCTTCTCACAGGGAACAACCTACTCTCATTTGGCCTCACCATCGAATCTTTCCAAAATCTTTACCAAAGAAGTAACACCAGTCTTTTGGAAATACTTGGTTGCTATTTAGAAATGACATGATTTCTGTCCATTAAAAATATAAAGGAAACTACAAATATCAGAATTAGTCCTTGATACAAAGTTATTTTACAAGGTCAATATGTAAAAATCAGTTATGTTTCTATATACCAGCAACCAAAAGAAATGAACTGAAAAATAATCTTTCATGTAATATATATATGTATATATACACACACATACCTACAATAGACTATTACGCAGCCATCAAAAAATTGAATTCTTGCCATTTGCAATGACATGGAAGTAGAGGGTATGATGCTACGTGAGACAAGTCAATCAGAGAAAGACAATTATCATATGATTTCACTCCTGTGTGGATTTAAGAAACAAAATAGAGGATCATAAGGGAAGGGTGGGAAAAATAAAACAAGATGAAATCAGAGAGGGAGACAAACCATAAGAGACTCTTTTTTTCTAATAAAGATTTTATTTATTTATTCATCGAGAGAGAGAGAGAGAGAGGAGCACAAACAAGGAAGCAGCAGGCAGAAGGAGAAGCAGGCTCCTTGATGAGCAGGGAGCCCGATGTGAGACTTGACCCCAGGTCCCTGGGATCATGACCTGAGCTGAAGGCACACAGTTAACCAACTGAGCCAGTCGGATGTCCCAAGAGACTCTTAATCATAGGAAAGAAACTGAGGATTACTGGAGGGGAAGGGGGCTTGGGGGATAGGGTTGCTGGGTGACGGACATTAAGGAGGGCACGTGATGTAATGAGCACTGGGTGTTACCTGAGACTGATAGGTCATGACCCTATATGATTCTATTTTTTTTGAAAGGTCTAGAGTAGTCAGATTTATGTAGGGAGAAAGCCCCTCACCGGCAGCCTAGCCCTGGGGTCGGAGAGGGAATTCTCTGCAAACGGCCACGAGGGGATTTATTCAGGTGATTGAATATTTGTAGATTGGGTTGTTATGATAGTTACACAATTGAATAAATTTACTGAAATTATTAAATTGTATACTTACAATGGGTGAGTTTTATGGTATTTACCATATGCCTCAATGCTGCTAGAAGTATTGACAATCTCTTAAAAAGCTGAGCAAAGTCGGGGCACCCGGGTGGTTCAGTGGGTTAAAGTCTCTGCCTTCGTCTCAGGTCTTGATCTCAGGGTCCTGGGACCCCGCATTGGGCTCTCTGCTCAGCGGGGAGCCTGCTTCTCCCTCTGCCTCCTCTGTTCCCCCTGTTGTGCTCTTTCTCTCAAAAAAATAAATAAAATCTAAAAAAAAAAAAAAAAAAGATAGTGTAATTTGGGTAATTTTCCGAGACTCACTCCTAGGGCTAGTCTGAATACATTACCTTTCATCTATCTTCAGAGACCTCCTTTTCAAATCCCGATCTGGTGCCTCGGATAACCATGAAATGTTCTCATTAGTCCTGTTGAAGCTGAGACCCTTCTAAGTACATACCGTTATTGACCTTTAGGACTTCGAGGCTGTAAAGAAGGACAGACGTGTACCAACCCACCCGGGTGGGTGGATGGCTTCTCATAGGCTTCCGTGCTCTAAATCCCCTCTAGCTGGAACGGAAATCACGCCACCACATAACCCCCTGTCTAGTTATTCTTCACTTGCTCTGTGGATATCTCTCTGCCTCCTTCCACTCTGCACTTGTAGTCCTTCTAGACTCTTCCTTTTTATGATTCAACTTCCCAGGACCTGGGGCTGCGAATGCAGGGAGAATTGCAGGTCTCATTCAGGGAGGTATTTTGCTCACGTGGGAGCCCTGACTCCGGGATGCACCTTTCACCCAGCTAAACCCTGGTGAGCATGACAATGACTTTCAGGACTTAAAAAAACACAGACCTTCTGGGCACCCCTGCTGGAGTTCCTAATCTGGAACGTTCTGGGGCCTGAGAACTGCATTTTTAAATTTTTTTTAAAGATTTTTAGAATTTATTTATTTGTCCGAGAGAGAGAGCGAGCGAGAGTGCACAAGCCGGGGGAACAGCAGGGAGAGGGGGAAGCAGGCTCCCCGCTGAGCAGGGAGCCCGATGGATGATGGATGCGGGGCCCCAGTCCAGGATCCTGGGATCATGACCTGAGCCGAAGGCAGAGGCTTCACTGACTGAGCCACCCAGGCGTTCCGGCATTTTTTTTTTTAAAGTAAGCTTTATGCCCAGTCTGGGGCTTGAGCCCCTCCGGGAGATCAAGAGTCCCACCCTTCTGTTTTTGTTGCTGCCGGTGTGGGCACCACCCCTGCAGAACCAAAGATTTCAGGCTTGCGTCTTCTCACTCTGTCCTCTAGATCAAGGGCAAGAAGAGACGCCCACATCTAAACCTGCGAGGCCTTAGACGTGCAGGAGGTCATTCAGAGACTGGGACGCATTTCCACATGCCTTACTTTATACGTGGTGTCTCTCTAGAGATTTTAGAGTTTAGAGAAACATGTACCATGTAATGATATTCTAAAAATGGAAATATCAGGGCAGAAAGAAAATAACTTGCCTGGCCAGTCAGAAAGGTTGCTCGTGATCTGTGCTCTCAGTCACCCTGCACACCTGCTAGGAGAGGTGGGCAGCACATTTGACTCTGAACTTCCTAGAAGCCGAAGCAAGAGCGAGAAGAGTAATAAACACGACCTGCAAAGAGAGATGCACTGCAGTTTTGCTTTTCAGCAGGCATGACTTCCTAGTGAACAGTTTGCCTAGGAACAATAACAGAAATGAATTTTTAAAATATTTTATTTATTTATTTGACAGAGAGAGAGAGATCACAAGTAGGCAGAGAGGTAGGCAGAGAGAGAGGGGGAGGCAGGCTCCCCTCTGAGCAGAGAGCCCGATGCAGGGCTCGATCCCAGGACCCTAAGATCACGACCTGAGCCGAAAGCAGAGGCTTTAACCCACTGAGCCACCCAGGCGCCCCTACATAAATGAATTTTTTACAATTGCAAAAGTTTTCAGGGACGCCCGGCTGGCTCGGTCGGAAGAGCACGTGATTCTCGATCTCAGTGTTTTGAGCTCAAACCCCACATTGGATGTAGAGATTATTTTTTCAAGAGGTCTTTAAGAAAGAAAAAAGAATATATACATGTGGAAGTTATTCAACTTCTGGTAGCATTTCCCAACATAGACCGAAAGCTCAGCTCCAGAAGGCTAACGTGTTTCTTCTTCGTGTGTCTTGTTTTCCTTACATTGTGGTGTTGTGGAAATAGGGATGCAGGCGGCATCCCATTCGTGCTCATAAAGCCCAGTGAGCATCGGTCACGTGTTCTTGCTTTCTTTCTTTTTAAAGATTTTATTTATTTATTTATTTAGAGGGGGGAGGGGCAGAGGGAGAGAGAGACTCTCAAGCAGACTCCCCGCTGCGCGCAGAGCCCAGAGTCACAGGGCTCCATCTCACGACCCTGAGATCAGGACCTGAACTGAAACCAAGAGTCAGACGCTTAACCGACTAAGCCACCCAGGCGTCCTTAGTCATTTGCTCTTTAGAGAAGGTCTTGGATGAGAAGACCCTCCCCAAGGTGCGCTGGCTCTGGGCTAGAGGTCGTTCAGTCCAGGCTTCGTCCTCAGGGTCGTCGGAGAAGCACGTACGGCTCTCACATCTTCTCCTGTCTGATAACTTAGCTAACGAGGAGGGATGGGCAGAGGGTGAAATCCTAAATTCAAGAGCTTCATTTGTTTTCATCTCCTCCCGAAATCTTCACATGAGCAGCCCTTCTTTGTAAAATTGTCAGTAGCTTTAAAGGACACTTTCGTTTGCAGACGTTGGGACAGAATCGTACTTGTTAAGATGAATAAATCCAGTGAGACCCGGACCGCCCCAAAGCGGTCACGAGCTGCTGATGATGGAGAACTGCTTTTCTGAGTTAAACTTCTAGACAGAAGGTGTAAGACAGTGGCTTTATTTTATGTTTTGCTTTTTTTTTTTTTAAGATTTATCTATTCACTTGACAGAGATCACAAGCAGGCAGAGAGGCAGGCAGAGAGAGAGAGGGGGGGAAGCAGGTTCCCCGCTGAGCAGAGAGCCCGATGCAGGGCTCGATCCCAGGACCCCGAGACCACGACCCGAGCCAAAGGCAGAGGCCCTAACCCACTGAGCCACCCAGGTGCCCCTGTTTTGCTTTTTAATGTTTCCCGAAGTCAGACCGCATTTGCCCATGAATTTCAGGCAAGCAGGGACCCCGGTCACAAACTAGCGTCCACCAGGCTTGGCCATTTCCATGTTGCACTGTGCCTTTGATCTTGCTGGGCACCAGACCTGGACTGTCTCTTCCGTCTCCCCTCTTTGTGAGATCGTGCGTTCAACTGTCCTCACCTGGAAAACCTTCCCTGGCCTGCTTCTTAAGGCAAGTTCCTGGCCCTGTCGACTCTTCTCCAAAGCCAGAGCCCTAATCACCTTGTATCCTGATGCAGGAAACTGAGACGCCATAATGAAACACAGTCTTGTGTTGACCCTTGGGCTCCTTTTTTTTTTTTTTTTTAAGGTTATTGGGGAGGAGTGTGTGAGTGCACACGTGTGTGCTCGTACAGGTTCATGGGCACGTATATATATTGCTTTTAGAAAACATTGAAGCCCATCTTCCTCATTTTACTGCAGAGACAAAGACAAGTCAAGTGGCCTTAATGAGCTCATAGTCTAGAGGGGAGGTAGTCTTGTAAATAACTTGCGTCTGCTACTTTGCTGGAATTTATGATGACAGCAGTGAGAGACATTGGGGGGAATCCTGAGTAAGACGCCGGTAAACATTACCATGGGTACGGCCTTAATTGTTTTCGAACCATGTCCTTTGGATGCATTCCCAGCAGTGAGATGATTAGGTCAAAGGGTTGGAACATTTTTATGATTCGGATACGTAACTTCACATTGTTATGCAGAATGGTGCGTGCATTGATAAAGCCTCTGGTTTTACGATAACCTTACTAAACCTTTTATTAATTTAATTTATAGAAAAGGTGGCTTATCGATTTCGTAATAAGGACTTAGACTCTAAAATATTTAGTGCCATTCCCCACCCCCCACCCCTGCTGTTACAAAATATTCTATTTTGTTGCCTTCTTAACAAAGTAACTTTGAGTAATATTCCATTGTCTATATGGACCACAAAATCTTTTATCCATTTGTCTCTGAAAGGGCATCTCAGCTGTTTCCACAATTTGGCGATTGTAGGCATTGCTGCTATGAACATTGGGTTACATATGGCCCTTTCTTTTCACTGCATCTGTATCTTTGGGGTAAATACCCAGTAGTGCAATTGCAGGGTCATAGGGTAGCTGTATATTTAATTTCCTGAGGAATCTCCATACTGTTTTCCAAAGTGGCTGCACCAACTTGCATTCCCACCAACAGTGGAAGAGGGTTCCCCTTTCTCCACAACCTCGCCAACATTTGTTGTTTCCTGCCTTGTTAATCTTTGCCATTCTAACTGGTGTAATGTGGTATCTCAATGTGGGCAAATACCCAACTTTGGCATCAACATGGACGGGACTGGAGGAGCTTATGTTGAGTGAAATAAGTCAAGCAGAGAGAGTCAATTATCGTATGGTTTCAGTTACGTGTGGGGCATATGGAATAACATGGAGGACATTGGGAGAAAGAAAGGAAAAGTGAACTGGGGGAAACCGGAGGGGGGAGATGAACCACGAGAGACTGTGGACTCTGAGCAACAAACTGAGGGGTTTGGAGGGGAGGGGGTGAGGAGGGTGGGCGAGCCTGGTGGTGGGTATTGAGGAGGGCACGTATTGCATGGAGCACTGGGTGTGGTGCGTAAACAATGAATCTTGGAACCCTGCATCAGAAACTAATGATGTATTTTATGGTGACTAACATAACACAATAAAAAAAAATAATCACTAAAAAAAAAATAACTTTGAGACTTTGAGACAAGACTTCAAGAGTCCTTGGTGTCGGAAGTCATTGCTATGCAAATGAATTCTTGCAGTGCCCTATAATACAGCGAGGTGTGGGGATGAAGAGTTTAATCAAGTAACCTGCTTTCTCTGTCTCCTTTCCGTATCCATTTTGTGGCCATCCGGCCTCATCTGTGCATGTCCCGAAACAGTGAAGCCACAGGGTGGGTTTATGAGTGTTTCAGTCATTTAGATACTGACTGAGCCTCACTACCTGCTGTCGGAGAGGCACTGGCAAATGGGAAGGGTTCTAGAAATACAGGGCCCGTGAGGGAACCGGGACCCACCTCCCACTACCCCCGCTCCTCCGAAGCCAAGAAGTACATGGGAGAGGAGGGGGAGCACCCCGCGGGCTCTGGAAGCAGGTGAACCAGGAGGGTCGCCCTGGGCGGGGCATGTGCGGAAGCGAAGGGGCTGGGAGAGTCCTACAGGCCTGGAGGTAGGAGGGAGCGGGCCTCTGCGAGGGTAGGCACACACAAGCTCACCAAGGACCTTTAGGCCACACGAGAGGTCCGAGTCAAGCCCACAAGGGGCTTTAGGATGGAAGTGACACAAATCTATTTGACCTGCAGCTGTCACTCTGGGTGGGGGGCTCAGACCCTGGGGAAGAGCAGGCTATAGGCTCTGTCGGAAGACAGCGTCTCTGCGGACGCCCTCGTGCGGCATTTTGCACCGTCAACTTAGACTAAGTTCTTTGCGGGAGTAGTGTGGAAACCCAGCGGATGGGACTTTCCAGCCGAGTCCCCGTCCCCTTGTTTCTTTCAACTTCTTTGGCTTCTTCGTCTGCAAACGGGCGTGATCTGTGGGCGCCCAGCAGGCTTGGCATGAGGGCCAGACGCATCACTCCTTCTGCCGAGTCAACACTCAATGATGATTTTCTCCCGCTTTTGTCGCCCTAGAGCTCCGTCCAGTTGGGTTCCTTGAAACTAATGCCTGGCCCCAGATCTTCTTGTGAGGAGCCCCTGAACTTGTACCGCGGACGCTGTGGCAGTTTGCCCAGCCTCAGGCAGCCGAAGGTTGCAAAAGAGCTCGCGTTTCCCTTTGTCCTCCAGAAGATTATCCATTCATAGACTTTGGCCATTATTCATCTGGTAAAAGCTGCTTGGTCATTAATACAGTGGCCGAAAATAGCCCCAGCCTGTGTCCATAGCCAAAGGGAAATCAATTGTCACAATAGACAATAAAGCTATTCATCCCAAGGCAGGCAGATATCTTCACCACATCCAATAGCATGATCAATGGCGCCATTACCAGAGGAAACTCGAACTGCATCCAAAATGCTTACATGGGCTGCATTCTGGCAGAAAATAGGCTGACAGTGTGAAGACAAATAGCGCCGTGCATGGCTTCCCCAATCCGTCTCCATCTCCAGGAGAATGAGCAAATGAATATTCTTCGAGAGGGCTTTGGGGGTGGGGGGCACCAGGGAACATAAAATCGCTTCTCTGTTCATCGGAAGACACATTCCGCTCTTTCGCCGACAGAAAACGCACACTTTTTATTTGTCTTGCGGGAAGATAAACTTCAGGTGTAAAAAAGCCCATTACCCCAGGAGGGATCCATAAACCACGGGTTCTGAAAATTGTATCTCATCTCTTCTAAAACAAATGCCTTCGCTTAAGAGCAGTTACAATTTGGTTAACCTCGACGGCTGTGCACTGCATTCATCTTTAATCACATGTTTGCCGAGTGTCTTTTGAAAGCCCGTCAACCAACACCGAGAAAAGCATTATCTTATGGGAGGAAAAACATCACCAATTCTTTAATGAGAAGCCATCACATTTCACACATCACATCACAGTCAGACTTGCGGGTCCCTGAAAGGAGGGTCTCTATTTTAACCCGTGTCCTAACTCGATTCTCGTAACGAGGGGAGACAGAAGCAGTGGTTGGAACAGCTCTGATCACACGAGGTGCTGACCGTGGTCGGTACACTCTGGACTCTACCCGCCCCCCCCCCACCCCAGGGGCCTCAAATGCTGCTGCGTTTGCACCCAGGTCACCTCTGGAGAGAGAGGCTAAGTGGGTGGCCATGGAAAAGCAGATAGGGGATGCCCCTGACCATTGGAACAATCCCTCAAAAGTGTTCAGAGACGGTGGATCCCAATTCAGGCACGAACTGGACCAGAAGACTTGCAGAGCCCTTCAGTGCTAAAATGTTATCCCTCTCTGGCTCTAATGCGTAAATGTCTCCGACATCATTACTCAGCAATCCACTCTGGGTACACAGAAAGAAGTGTTCCTTTCTCTGCTTAATCCACGCGTTTTCTTCTCTTTCCCCAACTTACAGCCGTCAGTAAGTCATTTTGTAAATGAACACGATAATCTCCGAAAGCAAGATACGCACTTATTTTTTGAAGGCCCACAGAGAGAAGGGCCCGTGTCACCCCCCAGTCTTGTAGATGGAGATACACAGAGACGCCAGGCAGGGGGGGATCTGAGAGTCCGGGCAGGGATGCTGGCTCTCACTTCCCCCGCCCCTGCCGCCCGCCTGAGCCTCTGAACATTTCTGGGCCTCACTCTCCTCCTCTGTAAGAAGCGGTAGGCCACGTGGGAGAGGACGCATATGAACGCCTTTAGAATTTCTTTAAAATGTCTATCATTTAAAGGAAAGGATATGCCTGAGCACATAAGAGAAATGTGATTAATACAGTTAACCCTTGAACCACATGGATTTGAACTACGCACTTATACGTGGATTTTTTCGATACATGCGGTATGGGATTATAATGCATTTTCTCTTCCTGATGATTTTTTTTTTTAAGATTTCTTTCTTTCTTTGAGAGAGAGAGAGAGAGAGAAAGCACAAGTGGGGGAGGGACAGAAGGCGTAGCAGACTCCCCGCTGAGCAGGGAGCCCAATGCAGGACTTGATCCCAGGACCCAGGGACCATGATCTGAGCCAAAGGCAGACGCCCAACTGACTGAGCCACCCAGACAGACCCCTCTCTCCCCGATGGTTTTCCTAAGAACACCTTCTTTCTCTGGCTTACTTGATTGTAAGACTAGGGTATAAACTACCTGTAGCATACAAAATATTTGTTCATCACCAATTTGTGTGACGGGTAAGGCTTTTGGTCAACAGTAGGCAGTTAGTAGTTAAGTTTTGGCAGAGTCAAAAGTTGTACGTGGATCTTCGACTGTGTGGGTCGTCAGCGCCATAACCTCCATGTTAATTGTCAACTGTATTTACAAAAGGTGTTGCATGTTTTCCCCTGAAAACCACAAATTCGTGTATCTCCTCATAATTAGATCTTCGGAGTCCTCTCACGGGCCCCTGGGGAAGGCACAGCAGCCATAAGCTTGTTAGCTTGTCCAGAGGGCCCCCACCTTCCCTACACCTGCCTTCCCCGCATTGAATGCACCCAGAGTTGCAGGCACATCCCTTCACCTGCTTTTCCTAGTTGCTCTCCATTCGCCTGAAATGCCTTGAACCCTCTGTAATGAGCAAAACTGCCTCTGTTTTCAAGGACCGGTGCCCATGCTCTTTACCTGCCTATTCGAGGTACCCCCAACCCCCCGACATTCGCCACCCTGGGGAGCCAGTCCTTGTTGGCTTGGGTTTTCCCACATGGCAGTGGACAGCCCCAGGGCTAGGGGACAGAACTTGCTCATTTCATACTCCATGGCCGCCCGTCATGCCCAAGCACAGGGACGACTGTGCAGAGACTGGGGTGTAAAATACAGAGTTTCTTTATTACATATTTCCAAGGCCTCGATCCCATCTAAATAAAGTGAACTCAGAGAGATTGTCTTAGCAAGAGTGACCATGCCCTGCTCCTGGAAACCCCGGGAGGAATTTGCGTCTCTTTAGCTCTCATGAATACTTTACTGACCCTCCACCTGGGTGGCTTCTCTGGGCTCTGAACCATCTCGAGTGCCAGAAACGTCTCTCACGCAACTGCTTCAAATCCCAGACTCCGTGAAGCGATGATCACCAAGGCAGCCTGAAGTTCATTATCTCAGATAACAGCCTCAGAATAATGAAGATGCTGGGACTATTCCCTCCAGGCCCCATGAGTGATGAAAAGCCTGAAGGAAGGGCTCATTCGTTAAGATTTTATAAGCAGGCGAGAATAAAAAGATATTTGTTTTAGAGAAATCCATTTTTCTCCAGCCTAGTCTTACTTTGGAAGAACTTTGCAGAGAATGTCAATGCATTTTAAAAAATAATAATTACAGCGAAATCCAGTGTCTGCAAAAGGGGGGTCTTTTTTTTTTTTAAGATTTTATTTATTTATTTGACAGAGAGAGAGAGAGATCACAAGGAGGCAGAGAGGCAGGCAGAGAGAAGGGGGTAAGCAGGCTCCCCGCCGAGCAGAGAGCCCGACGTGGGGCTCGATCCCAGGACCCCAAGATCATGACCTGAGCCGAAGGCAGAGGCTTTAACCCCCTGAGCCACCCAGGCGCCCCAAAAGGTGGTCTTTTACCCACATTTTGTTCACGAATTCTGCTCAGCGTGACCAGAAGTTTGCTTTTGTCTTGTGTTCTGAAGGATTGTAAATAGGTTTACACACATATGCTGGGACTATTTCGGTGGGGTGGACCACCGAGATTGGGGTGGATCACTTAAACTGATAGTGCCTTCATGGTTTCTAACTAAACTGGTAGAAATCAATCATCTGAAATGACCAGAGAGTTGAAAATGGACAATCACACCCCATAGAAGCAATGCAAGCCTAGGCTTGTGAGTATGTGGGGAGCCTGGCACTCCAGGGGGCCCCAAAGAAATGGTCCTTGCTCACAGAGATGAACAGTCCCGCAGCCCGGAGCTGTGCTCTGGAACTCTCTATTTTGTAACTAATCGTTTTATTAACAATGAGCTAAAAAAAAATGGGGGGTGGGAGGGAGAAAAAAAGGAACGGGGTAAAATTAGGAGGAAAGTGAACATTTGCATTTTTTTTTTAAGATTTTATTTATTTACTTGAGAGAGAGAGAGCACAGAGGGAGAGGGAGAAGCGGACTCCCCGCTAAGCCGGGAGCCCAATGCAGGATTCGATCCCAGGACCCTGGTAACATGACCTAAGCCGAAGGCAACGCTTAATGCCTGAGCCACCCAGGTGCCCCATGAGTTGTACATTTTTTTGTATTTGTACAAAAGCCAAAACAACAGCTGTTAATGTGGTTTCTCCAATAGCAGAAGAAAAACACAGCAAAGAAAAGAAAATGTCCATTTTCTATCAGTTTCTCCTACGATTCAGATAGAAAATCAATTCAGTTATTTTCAAAACCAAAGTCAGGTTTGTTTGGTTTTGTTGTTGAAATTCAATTCCTGGAATCAAAGCAAAACTCTTGGAAATTAATCCTATCAAAGGGAAAACATCTAAAGCAATTGCTAATCCTATCTTAGATATATTTTAATAAGTTCAAGGTTGAAAGTAAAATTATTGTTTGACTGCTATTATGAATAAATTTTTGGCAGAGCAGAGTATCATTATAAAAACATGATAGTGGGTGCTTGGGTGGCTCAGTGGGTTAAGCCTCTGCCTTCGGCTCAGGGCATGATCTCAGGGTCCTGGGATCGAGCCCCGCATCGGGCTCTCTGCTCAGCGGGGAGCCTGCTTCCCCCTCTCTCTCTGCCTGCCTCTCTGCCACTTGTGATCTCTCTCTGCCAAATAAATAAATAAAATCTTAACAACAACAAAAAAAAGCATCTGACTTCTTGATTTCCACTCAGGTCATGATCTCTGGGGCGTGAAGCCTGCTTAAGATTCTCTCTCCCCCTGCCTCTGTACGTACATCCCCCACCCCTGCCTCACCCTCTCTCACTCTGTCTCTTTCTGAAAAAAAAAAAAAAAAAAAAAAAGCAAAAACAAAAACCAGCCTGATCTTGCTAATCTAATAAACCAGTAGAGTAGAAATACATTTGAAGTTGAATGTGGCACACCTGTAATCCGTGATTGCCTCCAAGCAAACTGTGGTATCCTAGAAATAAATATGGAAAGCTGTAATTGTCAAAATTTTAAAATAATCCAAGCACATTACCTTGTGAAGAAAAAAATCTCTTGGGCAGATTTGTAGGTGCCTCTTTTCACCAGTTGCATTCTCTTCAGAAATAAGTGAGCCTCCAAAGATTTGTGAGATCAATCTGAGTGCCTAACAATGTTTTTTGACACATATATATATATATATATATATATATATATATATTTTTTTTTTTTTTTTTCCTAAATAAAGACATTGTCTATATTTTGGCTGTATATTTCGCTCAAAATCAGTTGGGAATCTTTAGTCACAGGATTCTGCAAGTAGAAAAAAGACTTCCGCTTTTGAAGTTTTAGAAGGGGCCACCCCTGTGTGTGATTTAATCCTCAGATCATTGTGTGTGGGGACACATCATTGTGAGGGAAGAATATTTTGTTTGAGCTCATGTGAAACTGAACCTGTAGATACTCCGTCCTGAAACGACACAAAGTCGAGAAGCCCTGTGATTTTTTTAACATTTGAATTCAGCGAACACTCAAAAAAAAAAAAAAAATCATAATCAGAGACAAAGTATTTGCTGAATTTTGTCTTAAAATGTATTAATTAAGGAAAATCACTCTGTAGTGCTATATAGTACCTATGAAAATATTTGGCATATCCATGAAAACCCTGATTAGAAACGAGGATGTTTTCCATTTAACAAATTTTCTCTGAGTTTGCTAGGTAGTAGCTCAGCATCTGTGGAGAGAGAATTTTCCCAATTAAAAATATACTCTTTTGAGAGGTCAATTCAATAGGCTAATCATTCCAAATATATGTCATAAATGTAACTTGAAAAGAAAATTCCAAAAAAAAAAATTCTCTCGAAAATGGGATTGTATTGCTGAGACACTGAAAATGAAGTTTGTTACCTCTACCAAAAATAGTTATTCCCAGTGTAAGGGAGGAACCAGTTTTCCTGCATGTAAGATATTACATTCAAAAACAGTTGCTTTGGGGCACCCGGGTGGCTCAGTCGTTAAGCATCTGCCTTGGGCTCAGGTCATGATTCTAGGGTCCCGGGATCGAGTCCCACGTCAGGCTTCCTGCAGAGCAGGAGCCTGCTTCTCCCTCTCCCACTCCCCCTGCTTGTGTTCTCTCTCTCATTGTGTCTCTCTCTGTCAAAAAAATAAAATCTTTTAAAAAAAGAATTTGTTTTCATCGCTTCCTGCCATTCCGACGGGAAATTCTCTTGTTTACAGTAATCACCATCTGAGATGTCTCCTTTATATAGAGAACAATTGTACACTACCTGTAATGACCCATTGACTCCATGCCTCACTGACTTTCTAGGAAGCTTCTCAGATGGGGCATTGGGACAGCCCCTGCGGACCTCCCTTCACTTCTTCCTCCTTTCGTTTGGTTGCCCTCAGCTGATCTCTGCATATATTTTCAGAGTGAATTTTGGTCATTTCTGTACTCGGATCAAGCTTGTACGCAGGCATGATTTACAGGCAATAGAAGGCACGCATCCTAATTATCCGGTTTGTTTTGATATGTACGTTCATGTCACGTGCATCGACCTACCGGTCACTGCAGAAAATTCCTTCGGGTACAGAGCATTTAATTCCCACCTGAGTCCACTCACCAGAGGAACCTTAAGTTCTACTTCCTATCTCTAGAGATAATTTCTGCGTGTTCGTAGACTTAACATGAAGTGGAGTCATATGTGAGATATTTTGTGCGTGGCTTCCTTCGCTCAAGCAGTATTTCTGATATTCTTCCACGGACCTGTGCTCGTTTGTATCCGGGCTCGTTTTTCTTGCTGAGTGGTGTACCGTAGACGGTACAGATCTGCTACAATCTGGAGATTGTTCCTCTGTTGATGGACATGCACGTCGCTTCCAGGTCTGGCCGTGATGAATATGGTGCATGAACATTTTGTAGCAATCTTCGCATGGACTTGCACGTGTGTGGCTGTTAGGGGAACAGTGACGAGCGGACCCCACATGAGGTCTACGTGTAAAGGCACGAGAAACTGACCATTTGCAAGCGTTTGGTCCCATTTCAAGCACCTGCCACCAACGTGTGAGAATCCCGGTTGCTAAACCTCTTCACCGGGACTCTGTGTTGTCGCTTTGGAAATCCAGCTGCCCTGGGGGAGGCGGATGGTGGCATCTCCCGGACCATCTGCATCAGG
The DNA here is from genome assembly GCA_028533885.1 of Nasua narica. Taxonomy (NCBI): domain Eukaryota; kingdom Metazoa; phylum Chordata; class Mammalia; order Carnivora; family Procyonidae; genus Nasua; species Nasua narica. Next base: position 2,163,369 of record CM052806.1, read on the forward strand.
TTGCGGCCTTGGGGTGTAAGTCCTGCCCTGGTGTCAGGCGCTTTGAGAGCTTGACGAGGGAGGGCTATCCTTTTACCAGGGCTTGGGATCTGAAAAAGTTTGACCTGAGATTTTTTTTTTTTAAAGATTTTATTTATTTATTCAACAGAGAGAAAGAGATCACAAGTAGGCAGAGAGGCAGGCAGAGAGAGAGGGGGAAGCAGGCTCCCTGCTGAGCAGAGAGCCTGATGCGGGGCTCGATCCCAGGACCCTGAGATCATGACCTGAGCGGAAGGCAGAGGCTTTAACCCACTAAGCCACCCAGGCGCCACCGAGATTTTTTTTTTAAGTTTTATATTCCAGTGGGCAGCTTTCTGAACTACGAGAGTCTTTCTCCATTCACAACCTGGCCACTGGCTTTTTGGTCCCTAAGGGGCTCTGCTCGTCCTGCATCTGTGCAGCAGGTGCCCCTGGCTTTGGTGGTTTCCTTCTGTTCTGTGCCCCTAGACGGCATGCACAGAGCTCAGTGAAGACCCAGACAGCCTAGCAGAGTCTGTCAGCTCTGCTGCCCTACCCCCAGACATCTCCAAGGCCATTGACGAACCCATGGAAAGGGGCGAGTGTTGGAGGCAGACTGGCTTCAGAGCTGGTGGAAAGCATCAGGCCATGCGCTGGTGGCCATCAAAGTTGGCAACCATTCTAGCCACCCCCTCCTGGTCAGTCACTCTGCTGTCTCCATGAAGGCATCTGTTCTCTCCTAGAAGGCTTGTCTTTTTCTGGATTTATCCACTCAGGGGCCTTTTGGCTCCAAAATGATGAACACATTAAGCCTCAAGCCCAGCTCTGGTTCTGCAGTGCATCCAGCTGCTTCTGGTTTTTGAGAGAAAGGGTGTTGTCCCAAGACTGTGTATTTGCTACCCGGAATCTGAGCTTCCTAGTGATTCATTTGGAGATCAGCAACTCTAGATTGGGTTATTGTTATTTCTCTAGTTAATCTGCTCTCAGATCACTATTGCTGCCTGTAATGATTTTTTGCAGCCACGTGAGTGCATTCACAGATTTTTCCTGTGTCCTCTTGCTACTGATACATTTTTCTTCTGCCTTTAAAATAACGGTCCACCAAATGGAGTGAGGTGTTCACACCCGTGGCTCCCCTTCTCTTGGCTGTGCTCAGGTCTTCCCTGCAGGTCTCCCCTTCTTCCAAGTCCCCGGGAGTAAACCTGGGGATTTCTTCTCTGCTCTATTCTTGAAAGTTGTAGTATCTTCATTTTTCCTTTAGAGTTTAAAAAACATATTTTTAGCAAGTAGAAGTCTCAGATTGGAAGCGAAGCCTTTTCCTTAAGAACTGCTCCTCCATAGGGTGCTGAGTGCTCCCTGTGGTTAGAATCCTCTGATCTTTCTGCCGTCTTGATTTCCTGGTAAAGAGAGTTTACTGGATGTGATTTCCGAATTTGCGAATTCACCTTGTGTTACTCTTGCCTTCTTGTCCATTTGGCTGGTGACAGTTTTCCTGGATGAGCTTGTATCTCGCATAAATCTTTCATTGTTCCTCTCTAGTCCATGGTTTTAACCTTCTGGAAAGTTCATTAATCCTCATGTGCCCTGAATGCATGTTTTAGCATGACCAATACAATAGCATGTTCTTGTTATATTCTCTAGGGAGTAACCTTTCTCCTTTTGCTCGGAAGGCTGCTCCTGGCTCCCAATGGAGGGTACTTGTCCCCAGCTGCCTGCTCTTCTCATGTTGTTCCAACAAACTCATTCATGTGGTGGTTTTTGGAGTTGTTTTAAATAATTTTGAGTGAAATATTATTCTTTTTTGTGAAATATTATTCTGTTCTTTAATGTTTAAAAAATTTTCAGCCACTGTCATAAAAAGCAACATTCCATGTGGTATGGACAGCAGGATTTAGGGATGATAGGACAAACGTTGTATTTCTTTAGCATAATTATTTAATCTGGAGAGGAGAAGATTTTGTCGTTTCAAGGGAGAAATGTAGTAACTGAGCATTTACTTAATGGGGAAGGAACTAGCTTAGAGGGCCCTTATGGGTAGAATGAATGCACGGGTGGCAGATTTTGGCTCAGTGTAAAGAGAGACTCCTAATAATGACTGCGAGTGCACTTGTGATGAGCACCGAATAAAGTACAGAAATGTTGAGTCACTATAGTGTACGCTCGAAACTAATATAACACTATGTTAATTTTACTGGAGTTAAACTAAGAAAATGTTTAGAAATTCCAACATAGTAAAAATAGACTTCCACTCAAGAGGATTATTGCAAGGGGAGAAGGGACCATTGCAAAAAGCAAAACCACAGGTGCTCTCAGTTAAGCCAAATAGGTTTCCTTTGATAGAGAGGAATAAACAAGGCAAAGACAACTGGGTGTGAGAATGTGGGATGAAGGAGAGGAATGATTGGTAAGGACATCAGAGAATATTCTACCTGAGACCGGCATGTTCTGGGTAGGGGTCGTGCTGTCTGCCTCTTGGGCTGACGGTGGACCTGAAGAATGGGTAACTTGCATTTTGTTCTGATTGCTCACTCGGGATAAATCAGTCCGGCTAATCATTTATGAAGGCAAGAGTGAGGATTTGGAAGGTCTGTGTCTGGCTTTGTCATGGGTGATTGGGGGAGCATCCGTGAAACTCATCTAAGTCATGTGGGGAAGAGTCATCCTTGGTGGTCAGCCATTTTCCAGAACGCTCAAGGATGGGGGGATTCCTTGACCTTCAGATAAAACTCAACATTGTCAAGACTTTCTCGCATGTTCTTAGCTTCTTAATGGTGAGCCATGCCCAATAGTCCTTTTGCTTTCCTGGACCATTTACCCAATGCCTACCACATGCTCCACTAGGTCCTGGGGTTAATGGTGTGACCCATAAATTGACCCTGCCCCAAGGAGATCACACTAAATATGTTCCTGAGAGAAAGAGATTTCCAGAATTGCAATTATTGACCATGTAGGTCTTGAGTGGGAAAAGCACAAAATCCAGGAAATCAGGATGAGTAGAGTCAGGGCTAAAAGCACATGAGGAAGCCCATATGATTTGCAGTGGATTGAAATTGGTGCATGAAAAAAAAGCATCCCAATTAACAAGAAATTCAGCCAAGCAGCTGGAAGGATGGGATTGATATTTGTTGATGCTGAGAATGTGGGCACATCAAGATGGTGGGGGATGGCTTAGGAGTCCAGTTTTAGATGAGTTAAGTTTGGCAAGCCTCATATTGGTTTTACCACTTAGGGAATTGGAATCTGGAACCAACAGGAGGCATCCAGGCCGGAGAGGCAAATGTGGAAAAGGCCTGTGCATCATATCCACAGTCTGGAAAGTTGGCCTTGTACCATGGGGACCGAATATTGGTTGGGCAAGACTGGCAGTGGTCTTTCAGAGTTCTGGGCTAATGGGTAGGATTTGGGAGTGAGGTAGGGTTCCTGTTTTCCAAAACAATCCTGCCTGATCGTTGAGCAGGGCTATTGTGTTTAGCTGAACAACATTTTATGGGTTATGTGGGCCTTGGAGCAAACTTCAAGGTTGACTTGATGCAGTTCATTTGTATGTTCCTCTGTCTTCCATTCATTATTCCCAGGGGCTAATTCATTTCCAGGAGGGACTCTGTGGGAATCAAATAGTTCAATTATATGGAGAGTGAATCTAGGCAGAGAGCTTTCACCACACATTAAGAAGCCCATGCGGGAAACAAAGTACAGAGCTTTAAGAGTAGAGTTCTGATGATGTGAATACTTATTCTTCCAATTAGTCAGTGAGCAAGTTGATTTTTTGGCAATTGCGTCAATCCTGCTAAGTCTCGGTAGAAAATACAAGGTTTTCTCACAACATGGCAGACAGAGCTGAGGCTCATGAAACCCCTCCTACTACACACAAGAAATGCTGGGTAATTCATATTTTTTTGTTTTTGTTTTTGAAATATATAGCTAGTCTGAAAGAGAAAAAGTAAGTAAACTCTCCCAAGTGTTAGACATGAAGTGGAAATCAGACTAATATCAAACAGTCAATACCAAAAAAAAAAAAAAAACAGTCAATACCAGTGACCTAGCAGACTGGCTGGAGGCCCCAACAATTGGCCTTATGATCGCCTGTGGGGACAGGGCATTTGGCTGTGGGTGACACAGGCAGGGAAGGAAAATAACTCCCTCTAACTTTATGAGTTCTTGCCCGAGACCCCTGTAACAAAAGACAGATTTAAATGAAAGAAAAACAAATAGGCTTATTAACTGTATACATTAATACATTAACATGTCTACTTAGAGAGACCCAGAAAAACTGAATAAGTCTCCAGAATGGCTCAAGCCATCATTGGCTAACGGCAGAAATGTTGGGGTGTGGAAACCAGTTATGGGAGGTGACTAGGAAAACAGCAAAGTAGGGTAAGTTTGTTAAGAGATTTAAGGCCCTGCCTTTGTCAATGGTAAGAATTTCTGGTGATTTAGCCTTCCTTCTCTTCCGGATATGAATCATGATTTCTCTTATAAATATAAATTTTCCTCTGAAAGGGCAATTTCTGTTTGCATAGTTTCTCCTGTGTTTGCAGCCTCTCAAAAATAATCAGCCCCCCTTAGTCCTTATGCCAAAGACACATATTTTAAAGTGAGAGAATCCTGCCCCCCACCACACGCATGGGCTTGGGGTACAACTTTTTCTGTGCACAGGGTAGGGATCAGAAAAAAAACAGGATTGGAAATTGTCAAGGGGCAGCAAGCAGCATTGGACACTTGTTGCCAGGGGAAGTGCAAGACTGATTCTCTTCATCGCCCACCCCCCTTGGGGAGAGAGACCAGTGTAGACTGAGCTCAACTCCACCCAAGACAGATAAAGGGTTTCTAGCAGAGAACAGAGGGAACAGAAGGGGATATGGGGAGGTGAAAAAAGAGGAGCAAAGAGGGGGTTGGGAGACTGGGGAGTGCAAGAAGAGAGGACTGAATGTGGCTTGGATGAGGGTTCGGCAGATTTGCATTTTCTTGAGCAAGGACTCCCCAAAGTCTAGAGGAGCTGGGGCAGCCTCGGTGGGCCACGCAGGTAAAAGCTGGCTACGGACGGGTGGGGATCAGCGCAGTCTCAGAGGTCCCATCCCACCTGGGAGTTCATGGTTCACAAATTAATATTTGGACCCATGGTACCCCGTTGGAAGAAAGCTCACACCACTCCGGTGACGTTTTCACGAATCAGGAACCAAGCAATCCCTGAAAATATTAAACTGCACTGAAAATAAGGTCACTGTGAAAAATAATAGTAAAATAATAATATAATAATAATAATAGTGAACTCAACAACATGGAGCATAAAACAGAGGAAAGGCACAAGCAGTATTTAGGGAGAGAAAAGTCGCAAGACCCAGCCACAACTCTAACAGAGGCTATAATATTTCAAAGAAGAATGCAGTGAATAATTTTATGCAAAGACATTGAAAATGTGAGTGAAATAAACATTTCTGGAGAAAGGTGAATTTCCAAAATTGATCCAGGAAAAGAACAAAAATCCAAATAGCCATGTAAACATTAAAAAAAAAAAATGAAATCAGTGATTAGTTTTTAAAAATCTGCTCCCAAGCAATAGCTCCAGATTGTTTTACAAACTTTCAAGAAACAGGTAACCTTTGTGCTTCTGTGGTTGATCAAAGGAAGTGAAAGTCACTCAACTCTTTGTGAAAAATCGTTGGAGAAGGTAGTATCTGTAACTCAGTCCCACAAACATGGATAAAACAATTACTACATAAAATATCATCAAACCGAATCCATCAACGTGACATGAAAACCCTTTGATGATCACGTAGCGTTTCTCCATGAATTCCGAGACGGCCAACAAAAGAAAAGCCCTTGAGAGATCATCAGTCCTGTTAAGGGATTAAATGTGCACTTCTTTTCATGGCTTAAAAGAAGTATTTGACAGCACTCAGTTCTGATTCACGACCAAAAAACACAAACCACTGTAAATAAGGAATAAAAGCGAGGCTTAAAATCCGATACAGTATGCAAACAAAACAAAGACCTAAAGCAAACCCATTTATTTTTTTTTTAATTTTTTATTAACATATAATGTATTATTTGCCCCAGGGTACATGTCTGTGAATCATCAGGCTTACACATTTCACAGCATTTGCCATAGCACATACCCTCCCCAATGTCCATATCCCTACCCCCCACCTCCCAGCCACCCTTAGTTTGTTTCGTGAGTTTAGGAGTCTCTTATGGTTTGTCTCCTTCCCCATCCCATCTTGTTTCATTTCTCTCCCCCACCCCCCACGACCCCTAAAACTTTTTCTGTGCACAGGGTAGGGACCCCCCACCCTGCCTCTCAAATTCTTCATATCAGAGAGATCATGTGATAATTGTCTTTCTCTGACTGACTTATTTCGCTTAGCATAATACCCTCTAGTTCCATCCACGTCATTGCAAATGGCAAGATTTCATTTCTCTTCATGGCTGCATGGTATTCCATTGTATATATATACCACATCTTCTTTGTCCATTCATCTGTTGATGGACATCTAGGTTCTTTCCACAGTTTGGCTAAAGCAAACCCATTAAAGGTGAAACCTGTTAAGTGTTCTCTTCAAGGAAAAGGGAAAGCCTACCCGTTCTCATCATTGTCATATTCGCCATTTTATTGGAAATCCTCACAAATGCAATGAGACAAGTGGAAGACGCACAGGAAAAGGAACTGGAAGAGGATGAAAGGAGGGCAGTGTTGTAAGGGCACTAATGCAAGTCTGCTTCGTGGTGAGTTGTAGCCAGTTGACTACACAATGGAGAGTCGTCACACAATGGAGAATTTCTTTGCAGAAAATAAGGAGATCACGGGGAATAACTTCCAAAGCCCTGGGTCCCCAAGTAGGGATGAGTGGGTTCTTTTTATTTAGGGTCAGAATGATTGTCCCATGTAAAGATGAGCATAAGATTGAGCAGAAAACATGCCTATTGTTTGTAGTCCTCATGATGCTCGAGGTCCTCCTAGAGTGAGAACTTCAACCTCATAATGAAGCTGAGCTCAAGCCGGCTTGACCCGCCTTAGCTGGTTCTTGGGAATCTAGGGCTCTTCTATGGTCCAAGACCATAGAGGTTAGGAATGCAGGACCTTGTTTGCTCGTGGGCTGGAACCCTATCAGTTGACCTTGAGTCCAGGCTTCATAAAGTTTCAGTCCTATTTGTGGAAGACAGAATGTACAAAATCCAAAGAATCTAAAGATAAGCCATCAGAGTTAGTGATTGTTGATACAAAAGAAAAAAAAAAGGAGAGATAATTAAAAAAAAATCAGTGGTTTTCCTATACACCAAAAACAACTAATTAGAAAGTGTGGTAAATGGGTTATTGATGGATCGAGTGTCGTGGCAAGGACATATACAACCTGTCGCCATTGGCTATCTGGCTTAGTAATACTTTTCATTCCCTTCTTGACGCACTTTTTTTTTTCCAATTTGTTATAATGACCATGAGACCGAAGAAAAACATTGAATCCTGTACCGTGATGTAGGTTCCTTAAAGAAAGCAATTGAAGATAAATTCAGTGGCTTTATATGAAAATGCACTTCCTTAGCTTTCCATTCCTGGACGTTGCAGGATAATTTGCAGGTAGTAATGAATAGAAGCGGGTAGACGAGGCTTTGTTAAGTGGTTTGCTCTATTTCTGGCTTTAACCAAAGACTGTGATGTTATTCCCAGATTCCTGGGATCGAGCCCCGCATCGGGCTCTCTGCTCATCAGGGAGCCTTCTTCCCCCCTCTCTCTCTGCCTGCCTCTCTGCCTACTCGCGATCTCTCTCTCTGTCAAATAAATAAAGAAAATCTTAAAAAAAAAAAAAAACCTGGCTTTCGAGATATTATGTGGCAACTATTGAAGTGAGTTGAGAAACTTCACGAAAATGACCCAGTTCTTTTCAAACATTTTTATTAAACATTTTCCATAGAGATGTGAGGATTTTAAATTAAGAATTGCCACTGTGATATTCAATGAGGGAATATTTAAATAACCAGAGTTCTGTGAAACTCGGTGGGCCGTGCAAACGTTTTTCATACTGCCTTGTGTAATCAAACTTAATTAAATTCAGACATTCTTAGAATAATTGCCGAGAATGGTGTCTAACTTTTATAAGAACTGGTATTCGGTGCGAGGAAATCAGTAACAAGTGACCTGGGTTATGTGCTTGACTGGAACGGGCGAGAGGGCATGGAGGGAGGAATTTTGGATCCCCTCTTCTTGGCTCCAAGTGAAGATCCTTGACACAAAGCATTGCCTGGAGTCCCGAAGTCTGGGCGTGGGCATGGAAAAGCTCAGAACAAGGCTCCAGTGCACTCGCTTAGAATAGGACATTCACTGGACCCCTGTCCTCAGGGCAATTCCTGGCATCTGGAGGGACACGTTGGAACTCACAGTTGTGAAATATACACGAAAAACGAGGAGCTTTAGCCTCTGCACCCCTACCTCCTTTCAGAAAGGACTTGCCATGATAGCACAATAAAACTGGAAGAAAAGGGAACATGCGCCCCGGATTCCGAATACAGAAAGATTTGAAATCTAAGAAGCGATGTAATCTGGGAGGAAAGAGGAAAAAAAGATCAATCTAATGGCAAGGCCATGACCTTGAATGCTTTCCAAAGGTCACACGCACTTCTTCAAGATGAGTCACAAATTCCATTTTGCATTTTCTAGAACCCAAGGGGGGAGGAATCTAAGCCACTACATGATGTGTGGTGCTCATACGACAAAATATCTTGCTAGGAGAAGCCTATTTCTTTCTTTCTTTCTTTTTTTTTGAGAACTCAGATTGGGCGCCTGGGTGGCTCAGTGGGTTAAAGCCTCTGCCTTCGGCTCAGGTCATGATCTCAGGGTCCTGGGATTGAGCCCCGCATCGGGCTCTCTGCTCAGCAGGGAGCCTGCTTCCCCCTCTCTCTCTGCCTGCCTCTCTGCCTACTTGTGATCTCTCTCCTCTCTGTCAAATAAATAAATAAATCTTAAAATAAAAAGAACTCAGAGAAAAATTCCCGTTAGCCTTTATGATCTAATAAAAAAGAATAATAATAAACATCCCTGAAATCCTTACAGAAAATGGAAGCAAAAGATTCTTGAATAAAGTTCAAGAATCTGCCTAGAACCTTCTGCAGATACCGTGGCTCAGGACCAAGCCCTGCTCAGTGGAAGTGAACCAGAGATACATACGTGTGAGCTCTCCGGCCTAGACAAGGAAGTCTCAGACGGTCTGGTTCATCCCAGTGTTAAATGTACACACCCTGTGGCATTGCAGGCTTTCCGGAAGGTTCTGTTCCATATCCCTCTCTCATGCGTGAGCCTCTGATAAGAACTGTGGGGTAGAGTCAGGGCTTACGATTCCCTGGTAACTAAACACTGGGGATCCATAACCAGGAAGGGGGATCGGCGGTTTGAGTGTGATGCATTTCACCTCGGAGACTCTTGAATGATAGTGTGTGAAAGGCTTACATTGTGATTTACCTAAAATCTCTTATTCAAACCGTGTCTTTTTCTGCACATCAGCCCTCTGCTTCATTTCCCAGGATAACGGGTTGGACCTTTAAGGGGGACCTGGCTGTTGGCGGATCCAGGGCAGAAGGGAAGCACTCTTGTCACTTTGCATCTTGACCCCTAGACGGTGGGAAGTCCAGCTCGGGGACAGGTGCTAAGGATGTGATGCTCGCCGCTGGAATCCCTCCAGGGCCTGGAAGAGGGAAGGCCCACATCACTGGGGCTCCAGGGCATTCTGTCTTGGAAATTCTGTGTGGTGGTACACTGCTCTTGGAGTAGACTGTCCCGTGTGCAAGAAGTGTTCAAAGGGAGCAATGGACCGACATCCTGGTAAATCCCGACGGTCGTAATAGTAACTAAAGTGACTTTTCAAGACCTAAGAGTTTGCAGGATTTTCTGGGACTTCTTATTTTATACCATATCAGTTAAGCCTCATGGTGACTCTCCAAAAGAAATGTACTATATATTTTACAGATCAAGAAACGAGGCTTAGAGGGGTGTATACGGTGCCCGGCATCACACAACTCTAAAGAGGTTCTCCAGCCTGGATTATGTCCTTTCAAAATTCATGAGTTGCATTCCTGACCCCCCCCCCAGTAGGGCTGTATCTGGAGATGGGGCATGTGGGGGCTGATAAGGCTGAAAAAGGTCATGACGGTGGGGCCCTCTTCAGATGGGGCTGATGTCCTTATGAGAGAGGAAGAGGCACCAAGCACTCTCTCCTCCATGCAGACCCACCAGAAGGTGGCTGTCCACAAGCCAGGAAGGGAGCTTCCCTTCCCTTCCCTTCCCTTCCCTTCCCTTCCCTTCCCTTCCCTTCCCTTCCCAGAAACTGAGTCCCTAGCACGTTGATCTTGGGCGCGCTATCCTTCTGAACTTGGAAGAATACATTTCTGTTGTTTAAGCCCCTCCCCAGTCGGTGAGGTTCCGTTAGGGCAGCCTGAACTGCATAACACCAGATTCAAAGGGCGGGATTTGAATTCAGACTCTGTGGCCCCCAGAGTCTTTAACGGATGCCCCGATATGTCACAGGCAATGATGAGGACTCCCAAGAAGCAACATCTTATAATTTACTCTTCTCGGAAACACGCACTCTTAAGACACCAGAACTGCAGGGGAATCAAGGCTTTGCTGGTTAAGAAATGTCTGGAATCCCATCTCACATTTTTGAGACCGAAGTGCAGAGAGAGCAGTGCACTGATCGGTAGCTTGCTTCTAGACATGATCTGGGGAGGGAAGCACCTTCGGAAGGGTGGGGCTAAGCCCTGAAAGCTGGGTGTGTGTTTTCCCTCAGCGATGCTGGAAGTCCCCTACGTGGTGCCCGTCCTTGGAAGGTCCAGGACGACACACGCTGGGTCAGTGCACTTGGGAGCTCGGGGGGTAGCTGGAAACATCCCGAGACAATAGAGCTGCCTTGACGAAGGAGGGTCCTCTGACCAGATGTCAAGTTTAATGCTGGGGTGCGAACCCTGAGTTTCTCATTGTGAGATCTTGTGTTTCTAAAACCTCAAGTTACAAACATTCAGTGCAGGTGTGTTGTTTTCCAAACTAAGTGTCATCGTTCTCCCACGTGAATGATTCTAAGGGCCATATTGTGTCTTCCTAAGGTCAACGCCATGGTGAGGCCCCAGGGAGTTGGGTGTAATGTCCCTTTGCATGAGGTGGATGCTGGGACACTTCTCTCTCACTGTGGGGACCTCTGGGGCCCACACGGCCGACCGAGTGTCCTGTACACAAACCCACTCCCTCCCTCCTGCCCTCCTGCCACACTGACTCCGCATGAGGAAGGCTGCCCTAGGGAGGCCACCGTTCTTTGGTTAGCGGTAGAATAAACCTTGGAAGTCATTTCCTAACATGGCTCACAGATGAGTAAATGTTTCTTTGGATACTAAGTGCAAACTATTAGAATCACCACCATGGTCTAGGGCTGCAGAGAACATGGAGGGGGGAGAGGTCTCTCCAGACTGAGTATAAAATATTCTAATAATCCTGGGGAATATTCACCACAGTATTGAAGTTATGGCCATTGAAGGGGCGCCTGGGTGACAGTGGGTTGAGTGTCTGCCTTCAGCTCAGGTCATAATCCTGGGGTCCTGGGATCGAGCCCTTCATTGGGCTCCGTGCTCCTTGGGGAGCCTGCTTCTGCCTCTGCCTCTGCCTCTCTCTCTCTCCACCTCTCATGAATACATAAAAAAATCTTTAAAAACAACAACAACAACAACTTAGTAAAACACCAGCGCTGGTGGTAATGTTCAAGAGTGGGAGCAGGTGCTTTGGATCACTAAGTGCCATCGGCGTTAGGTTCCCAAACAAGCAAGTGTTTCGGAAATTCCTTTGCTTTTATTTATTTTGAGAATAGGAGGGGTACGGTAAGATTATATTTTTTTTCTTCCAAAATATCTAGAACCCTGACTTCAGTGCAGCGCCAGGGGCTTTATGCCTCATAAGCTGCCTATTCCCCATTTTGTTTATTTGTATGGATCAGGCATTCAGGAGAATTCTCATGAGTTCCCACTGCAGCTTCAAAGGATTTCGGGGTCACAAGGAGCCAAGCCCCTCTTATATTTGGTTTGTTTCTCGCCACCACCGTCTCTCTGACCCCTGAGGCCGTGGGTAGCCTGGGCATGTGGGCAGGTTAGCTCCACCACTGGTCCACGAGGCAGCTGCAGGAGAGGGCAAGGGGGAGGGCAGACTAGAAAGGCACCAGGAGAAGAACTAGAAGGAACACTTTCTTCTGCATCGGATCCCCCTGAAGGAGAGGGAGTAGAAATACTTGGTCTTATTTGAGTGCACGTAGGAGGGTAGCTTGGGATTTTTTTTTTTTCTGTCTGATGAGACATAATATGTGTGGGAGTAAAGCTCTCTGTTCCAGTCTGGGAGGAATTCCAGCGACTGTGGTCCTTACGTGCCAGGCTCACAGGGGGACCCTGGAGGCAAGGAAGGGGACCCTGACAGTTCCCTGTTGACAGAGACAAACACGACCGAGGCTTTCGGCCATTTATGAGGACTAGCATTTGTGGAGGGAGCCTAAGACATTGCACATTACATTTCTTGTAAGAAGAGAATCAGGCAAAAGCAGTAAGCAGAACTGTCGGCTCAAAGTACCGTAGGCCAGCAGAAATAAAAGATTTGAGTGGAGAAAGGAAATTAAATGTGTTGGTGGAATTTAAGTGAGGAATTCGCCACTCAAACGTGGATATAAAAGTCTCGCCTAAATGCAAATGAACAAGTGTCTTTTCTTCTAGAGTCTCATGCCTCAGAGGTCCAGTGCGGCAGGGCATATTAGAAATCTCTAAGAATCGGTACAGCAAATTTCCTGAAATACATTGGACGTGGAGTGTTTTCCACCCGACCTTCTAGTAGGCGCGGTGTTCCATGGGACGCATGTGAGAGGCTCTGCAGTATAAATTTACTCAGCGTGGCTCACTTCTCTTCTAATCTTTCATCCCACTCAATATCCTTGTCCACATGTCCTATAATTGTGTCCTGATTTAAGGAGATGTTCTGCACGGAGCCCACTTCTGTAGGAAATCAGTGCTCACCTTTCCACGTTTCTTAGCGCCTGAACCCGTCTGTGGCACCTGCCTTCATCCCTTGGTGATCACCAAGGCAAGCGCAACATTGTGTTTGACAGAAAATAAACCACTCTTGGGCATCTGGGTGGCTCAGTGGGTTAAAGCCTCTGCCTTCGGCTCGGGTCATGATCTCAGGGTCCTGGGATGGAGCCCCACATCAGGCTCTCTGCTCAGCAGGGAGCCTGCCTCCCCCTCTCTCTCTGCCTGCCTCTCTGCCTACTTGTGATCTCTCTCTCTCTGTCAAATAAATAAATAAAATTTAAAAAAAAGAAAGAAAATAAGCCAATCTTATGAAGAGAACCTTTTGAATTCAACTCTTTTAGGTGATGTTGTTAGCATCACAGAAATCTTCAGGAAACACGCTAAATTTTCATTCATACGCCTGCGTGAATAAATGATGGCAATTGTGATGCCATAGCTTATGTGAGGATATTATCATTCGGAAAATAAAAAGTGTTTAAAAATCTATTGCCCACCCCTTAACTTAGAATAGAAACAAACAAACAAACATGCCGTGACTTATTTTTATTTTATTTTACTTTACATTTATTTTATTTTACTTCATTTTATTTTACTTCACTTTCAGTTTATTTACTTTACTTTTATTTTTAAACAGATGCCTGTTGGATATGGTAGCTTAGACAAATCGGTATGGGAGAACATAAAAACTCAGAGGTTTTTATGACCGCAAAACATGAGTCAGGTTTCTAATGTTGGGAAGGTCCACCCCAGAAATACCCGATGACAGGAAAGGAACCTATGCCCTTGTCTATAGGATTCTTCCAGAAATAGATCACCTGAATCTGTGTTAGTGAGCTTAATTAAGAAGTTCTTGTCAGAATAGTCTATGCACTTGCATACCGATTAACTCTCATTGATGTTATTGAAAAAGAATGTAGGAGATAATGTAATAAGTTGTGCAAATCCAGAGTGATCGCCATGGAGCTGTTGAGAACAAAGAAAATCTCTGTGTGAATTTGGTGATGTTTCCCCCAGAGCGTGGAGGCCTGTGTGACCCTCCAGGAAAGACTCGTATTTCCCCGTGCTTCATAGTCGATACTAGATGCCCCCATGAGATCATCCATATGCTTGTGCTTAAAGATTTCTTGATTCCTAAAACCAGTAAGAAGAGGCACATGCGGGAATTCCAGGACTTGGCCATACTCGTGAAAATCCAGATCCAAATTCTGCTTTCAACTTCATTTTCTTACGAATGAGCCACTTTTCTCGGTGCCGCTGGGTAACTCCAGGCCCATGAAGGTCTCGTGCTGCAGCTCAGGAATCATCGGACCCCTGGCTTTGCTGAGTGAAGAGGGGCTGTGGCCCCGTGAGGCCCATCGGCTGACGAGACGCACATTTTTGGCGATTCAGGGCGTATGCCCCTGGTTCTCACTCGGGAGAGCGGGGACCTGCTGTTGGTCAGCTCAGTCTGTAGAGAAGCAGCCCAATCTGGGGACCCAGGAGTGTTCTCCAATTTCCCAAAAGTAGCTACTTGAGTGAAAAAACAAAACAAACGTATTAAGAATCCCCCTTCAGTGAATGATTTCAGGAGGAACAGAAAAGGGTTTTCATTCCAAGGGCCTGTAATTCACCTGTTGACTGTTGTTTGCTCTTCCACGAATCCCCCAGAAGCCGCAGCCGTGGGTGAGGACACCTGTTGTGGGGGGTGGCTCCTGTACCCGCAGAGAGGAAAGGTCTGGAACCAGGCCCTCGTGTTCCCAGGGACAGTGCACTTGCGGGTTCCTTCCATACGCCTGCTCCCTCAGGGCTGGTAGCCCTCACAGACAGTGGGACGGTGTCAAACAAGGGGACGCTTGTTTTGGGAAGCCACCTCAAGAGCCTCTCGGGAAGGGGGCAGATCAGCTGTATAGCAGAGAGCCGTGTTTTATGATTCGCGTGCCAAGGAAGGGCTCCAACCAAATAATCCACGGGGATGGGTTTCAGAGACACTGTAGTGAAAAATCTTCACCAGTCACTACATAATAAGAGAAACTGAGCTTGTATGTGTGTGTGCGCGTGTGCACATGAGCACGCACACACACACGCACGCACACACACACACACGCCTTCCTTCCTCCCTAGATGCTCCCATGTACGACAGGACAAACTTGGGGAACTGTTGGCCCCTCTGGGACTTGCCACGGGGGAGGACAGAGCGGACTCTGTTTTTGTACCGAGAAGTGCTCACGGTTTCCATGGTGTCAAAATGTCAGTATCTTCTACTAGGAACTATAATTTGTCTCTAAAGTACTATGGAGGGTTGGTAATCCCTGGAAAACCAGGGATTTCTGGTTCTGATGACTGACCACTGTCCCTGGCCCCAGAGATTCTGTCTGCTGTTAACATCTGGCCGGTTTCACACAGACTAACCCTCTCTCCTGTGTTCTCGCTCCCTGTCTCTCACTGTTTACACTTCATTCTTTAAAAAAAAAAAAAAAGAAGAAGAAGAAGGATTTATTTATTAGAGAGAGAGAGAGAGTGAGAGAGTGAGTGAGTGAGTGAGAGGAGGGGTAGAGGGAGAGAGAGGGAATCTCAAGCCCACTCCAAGCCGGGCATAGAGCCTGAGGGGGACTCGATCTCATGACCCTGAGATCATGACCTGCCAAAATCAAGACTCGGATGCTCAACCAACTGAGCCACCCAGGCCCCTCACTTTAGTCTTATTTATAGTGAAACTACTAAATGCCAAGGGTAACTCTCTTACTAGTGTTTGGATGGTTATAATCGTGAAATTATTATTGAAATTATTGATCATATATGAAAATGTGCATTTCCATAGAAATTATAGACCAGTAAGCTTCTGGACAGAGTCCTAGACATTCTTCTCCATTCTTTGGTATCTCTCCAGACTGGCCTCCTACCTCTGCTTTCCTTTCCCACCTCACGGGGCGTCTAAGCTAAAAGTCATCTCACGTCACTTCCCAGTCTGCGTCCTTCCATGATGTCCGGAGGCATCAGACGTGACACAGATGCCAGCTTCTCACCCAGACGCTTCTACCATCGGCCCCAGCCTTGGCTGCACCCCATGCCTGCGGGGCCGTGGGAGAGGCCCGCAGAGCGGCTTACCGTCCCCCTCCCCTCGGCCCCTGCACCTGCTCTCCCTGGTGCTGGCTCTGCCCTTGCCACCTTCCTGGTTTGGCCGTTTCCCTGCAGGACTCAGCTCAAGCAGCCTCTCTTTGGAGAGCTCGTCAGCATCTAAGACGACTCCCTGCATGCGTCCTAACGACACTGTTATTAGCATCGCCTTACACTCCTATTTTAATATTTTAATATTCTATTTCCTGCCTTCAGCTGTTAGCGCCGCGCGGAATTTTTCAGTCTTGTATCCACAGGGCCTAAACACTTGCTGACACTTTAGCCGCCCCCCCCTCCCCCCCCCCCCGCGATGTATTCCTCAAATTAATTCATCATCTCACAACAGAGGGATGCACGGGGTCTCCCTCCTCGCATCTGGATGCGTATGTAAATTTCCTCCCGCATCCTCGGGCAGGCGGAGTTGCCCGGCTCGCTAATCCCCTGACAGCTTGGCAGTTTCTCCTGGATGCGGAAAAATATTATGATACAAATATCTGATTGTTTTTCTTTGAAAGAATAATTAGCAGTTTGACAGACCGCACATGTGAATTATTCAGCGCGAGGCTGTGGATTTTCTGCCCGCGGAGTTTGACTGTAGCTTGCCGTGAGCAGAAGGTCCGTGTTACAGATTGTGGATGTCTTTGAAAATGTTGGCTTCTTCCTTGCAACGTGCTTTTAAAAGAACAGCAAGCTACAGGGACGGGTTCGCGATAAGAAGAGATGAATTTTGGAAGGGCCTCTCCCAGGCTGGAAGAATCATCTGCCCTAGGGGAGTTTTAGACTGAAAAGGGAGAGCATTTAGAATACAATGACTGAGTCAGCCGACACATTCCTTATCTGACCGGGACCGGGGTGTGACCTCCAGCAAACTGTATATTGTCTGTCACCCTCGTTGTTCAGATTTAACTCGGGGTGCTGATGGGACCCATGGGGCAGGATTGTTGCGAGGGTCCAACAACGCTCTGTGTGGGGACCCGAATGCAGAGCCAGCCGGGGCCCCTGAGTATCAGCCCTGTGATGTCTCTGCGACCCTCCTGGGGCCATGCGTTTTATGGGGTACCTTTTGCAATGATTACCGATGGCAAGCCAGCGCATGCGGAGATCGATGCCCTGAGGAAAGGGGTGCACCAGCCGTAGGGGTCACACAGGGAAGCACTAGGGTCCGGCAGGAGGCGGAGGGAGAGGGAGAAGCGTCCCCCAGACCCTTCCGGGGGGTCTCCCTGGGAAGGAAGCAAGTGAGCAGACTGAGGATTGTGAATAATTCCGTGAGCTCCAGGCTTCAGAGCTGCCTGGTCCCTCCCTGGCTCTGCAGTGATGAGGGCGGAAGAGAGGGATAGCATCCTCCCACCCCCAGGCTGAAAGCCCCCATAGAGGACGGGTTGGCTGTGGCTCAGAATCCAATGTCGTGCTTCTGAAAGCCCTCGGGGGAGCTGTTGGCTCCCTCCAGGTAGCTGGGCGGCCCTGGGAGGGACCGCCTCTCCAGGTCCCTGGGCTCCCGATGACCAAACCCCAGAACCTGGGAAACAAACCAGGATGATGCAGCGTGACTCGCCCCAAAGGGCATCTGTGTGTGTCCGGTGTGTGTCCAGCCGCCGCCCAGCGGTCCCCCAGCCCCCCGGCTGCAGCATCCTGGATCTGCTCCCAGCCATCGCGGCCCCACCCGACCGCCTGTGTGCAGCCCCGCTGAACGGAGGGAGCAGGAGACATTGTCCCCCCATGGGAGCCAGGGCAGGCGCTCCAGACAAGGGTTCTCTGGCTGTTTTCCAGACCACCTGGCCCCGGGCAGACGCCCCGCGCCCCGACACGTGCTTGCATCCCTAGCAGTGGTGTCTGCCCCCGCTCCCCACTGGCCTGCCTTCTCCCCTCTCGCTGCTGGCAGGAGCTACCTCTTGTGTTTGCCACTTGTGAAATCTTGCCCCAGACTCTCTCATCTGTACGCTACGGACTGTCTGTGCCTGCTTCCCCACATCCCATAGGTTCAAAATCTCCGAGGCAAACTTGTTTTTAGGTTTCGTATGAAGAATTTTTCTCACATGCTGATGACATCGAAGGACATCTGGGTAACTAGTCTCTGGTCCTTAAATTATTTTTTTTTTAAGATCGATTTATTTATTTGAGGGAGGGAAAGGGAGAGAAACTCCCAGCCAACTCCGGGAGCCTGACGGGGCGCTCCATCTCACCACCTTGAGATCAAGACCGGGGCCAAAACCAAGAGTCGGAAGCTTAACCCCACGACGCCCCCTTAAATTATCATCTGTCCCACAAATGGAATGCATTTAAAAGTATAATCAATGCAATGAGTATTCCAGAAAGGGAGCTAGGTGATTAAGCACCACTTCTTAAGAATATTTCTGGAATTGTTCTGAGACTCTGTATCTGTGATGCATGACCGTCTTACAGGGAGCATACAAATATATTGATAATTGGCAAGCGTGTTTTTCTGACATTTGGTCCTTGAAGTCGCAAGGTGTTTCACGG
The DNA here is from genome assembly GCA_028533885.1 of Nasua narica. Lineage (NCBI taxonomy): Eukaryota > Metazoa > Chordata > Mammalia > Carnivora > Procyonidae > Nasua > Nasua narica. The sequence goes on from CM052806.1 coordinate 2,181,972, forward strand.
GCCCCAGAACATGTGTCCGTATGTGGCAGAAGCAAGGAGCTGCAGGCTTGGGGTTTCTTGTCCTGCTGCCCTCCACGTCCTCTTCTGGGACTTTGTCCCCGAGGCCCCACTGGTTCCAGTCTTCAGCCCCAGGAAGGATACAGAGCTCAGCTGTGCCGCCCGCCCCACTGGGGGAGAAACTGACACCATAGCCAGGGGTTCAGTCTGTGCTACTTCGGTCTTTGACAAACAAATTGTGCTTTCGATGAGCAGAGCGTCCTCCGAGCTCCAAAATCATCCATCCGGTCAGTTGGGCGGGCAAGGGGAGCACTGGGGACAGCGTGGCTGAGGAGGGAGCTGTATATGTGGCCCCGGAAGGTTCTAGAAGCAGGGCTGGGTGAGGGCTCCTGCTCATGGGGCTCCTAGGGCTCAGAGTCCATGGCCCCCAAGCTGGAGGCCTGGCTGGTGGGATTGAGAGGCGTTCAGGAGGACAGAGCACATATCACAATACAGTACTCAGGAAGACTAAGGGTAGGACCATATAGCTCAGTGCACAGGAAGACTGAGCACAGTCCAACAGAAGAGTACCCAGAACAACTGAGCACAGCACCGCAGCACATTGTATAGGAGGTCTGACCACAGTTGGTAGGAAGACTGAGCATAGTCATGTAGCACAGTAGGTAGGACTGAGCACAGTACCACAGAACACAGTACACAGGGAGACCAAGCACAGAACGATAGCATATTGCATGGGAGGACTAATAAGCACAGTACCATAGCACAGTTGGTAGGAGGACTGAGCATAGTCATGTAGCACAGAAGGTAGGACTGAGCACAGTACCACAAAATAATACACAGGAGGACTAAGCATAGTACCACAGAAAAGTACCTAGGAGGACTGAGCACAGCATAGCACACACTGGGGGTCTGTCATCAGTGAGGGTCTGGCGGTAAAGACCACTGGCTCGGGCCACATCCCCCACATCCCCCACAAACCCCTGCTCCGTGGGGGGCTCCGTGGGTAGGTTCAGGATGAGCCCTGCGGCACCAGATTCCGGAACCGGGACTCAGCCCGAAACTGAAGCCCTTCAGAGCCCCGGCGGGCGGCCAGTGGGGAGCTTTCCCCGCCCCCCCACGCGCGGGCACTGAGTCTGGCTGGCTCCTTCCACCCGGGCTCCCAGCGCTCCAGGCCGGGGGAGGACGGGCGCGCCCCCCATCGATGACTGTGCGCCCCGCACCCTAGGCTCTGGCCTTCCAGCCCCGCGTGAGCCTGTGAGCCGCGCCCAAGAGCTGCAGCCGAGAGTCGGGCCTCCGGACGCGGGCGGGGGGCCAGCTGCACAGATGTCCCCCCCTGCCCCGGGACACAGATGGCACAAATGCGCCAGGCCTCGGCCCTGCCTTGTGTGGGACCTTCCCCAACCCGGCCCGGGGCCCACGGGCAGCCCCAGAAGCTCGGCCTTCGTCCCGGAGAGTGACCCCAGGCCCCAGGACTCCACCCGCATCCTTGGTCTTGGGGCGTCAGGGCAGCGCGGGGTTCCCCGAGGAGCGGGGACGAGCTGTGCGGGTCCCTTTCTGGGCCCCGGCCACCTGCTGTCAGTGGCGCTCTTGCTGATCGGCCGCTGGTCTTTGCCCGTGTGATGCGCAGCTTGGCCCTGCAGGGAGATGAGTTCCTTCCCTCCGTAAAGCAAACCTCAGGGGGCCGCGGGCTGAAGGTGTCCTGGGACCACAGTGTTTCGTAGCCGCCCCCGTTTGTGTGGTTGTGGCTTTCATTTTGGACGGAGCGATGGCCTGAGGGCTGGAGCCGGTCACCCAGCAGTGAGTGGACGGGGCTGAGTCTCGCTCCTCCAGACCTGTGTCCGGGGCGTGGGTAAGTGTCTCTGGCTTCATTAACTTCTCCAGAGCCTGGTCCTGCACAGGCCTTTGGGACCTGGGCTCTCCACCCACCTCTCGGGCCTGGACCGCCCCTTGGCCCTGGAACCCAGGTTGGGTCGTGCCCTGGACGGCAGTGCCATCTGGTGGCGGCTTGCTTGAACTGCGGGCTCGGACAAATCCCTGCAGGGGGCTGGGGACCCCGGTGAGGGGAATAAGCAAGGGGGGGTCATCAGCTTCCATGAAACTACAGCCCTTCACGACCCAACACCCTTCCCCCTTCCTCCTCGCCCCACGCAGGAAACTCAACAGTAACAAAGGACAGAAGCAAAAACCCCAGGACCTCAACCTTGGCCCAAACCTTGCTGGATCCCCTTGATGGGGTCACAGGCCGGGGGTCAGGGGTCCCTGGCGATGGCCATGGTGTCTACTCTGACCCCTGTCAGAAGCAGGGAGCACCGTCCAGAGAGGCGGGGCCCGTCGCCGGTGACTGCGGGCTTCATCTCCACCTCCCTGTTGGTACCATAGCCACATGGGGGGGGGGGGGTACCTCGCGACACTGGCCACCACACCTGCTGAGGTCGATGTTAGTGTCCACACGTGCTCAGAGGACAAAGCATAAGGAATCTGGCCAGTGCCTAGTTGGGGTTGCCTGGTTGGGGGTGGGGGAGAATACTTTTCTCCATCAGAAGAGAAATACGGGGGTGCCTGAGAGTCTCAGTCCTTAAGCACCCCACTCTTGGTTTTAGGCTCAGGTCATGATCTCAGTGTCATGGGATCAAGCCCCACGGGGGGCTCAGCACATTGCAGGGAGTCTGCTTGAGATTCTCCCTCTCCCTCTGCCCCTCCCCCTGCTGTCTCCCTCTCTAAAATAAATAAAGTATTTTTTTTAATTTTTTTTTTTTTAAAGAGAAGTAGGAAGTATGGTAAAGATGCAAAGACCGCCGTGTCTGTTTGGGAGGGACCAGGACTTCCCCACTTCCGTATTTTAAGCCAGAGAAATGAATACGTTTCTCCGTCACGCGTGACATAGGGGTAAAGGCGATCGCAAGAACGGTCCTCGCATTTTTTTTTTTTAAGATTTTATTTATTTATTAGAGAGAGACTGAGAATGAGAGGGGAGAAGGTCAGAGGGAGAAGCAGACCTCCCACCGAGGCGGGAGTCTGATATGGGACTTGATCCCGGGACTCCAGGATCATGACCCGAGCCGAAGGCAGTCGACCAACCAACTGAGCCACCCAGGCGCCCATCTCACGTTAAATTCTTAATAGTTGACGCAATGAGCCTGTTTCACGGCTCCTAAAAGGCACCTCTTTCTGTTTCACACGGTGTCCATCCCCTCTGGAAGTGGGACGTGTTGCAGTCAGTGGCCGAAGAAAACATCGGGTCCCGGTGAACTGACAGCCCATTTTCCTTCTTAGGGATATTTCACGTTCCCTCCCGTCGCTGAGAGCCCAGAGTCGCTGGGCTCCCGATAGCCTGGGCTGGGGTGCGTGCACTGGTCGGGGACCGGCCACTGCTGCTGGACGAGACTGGGACTCTCCCAGAGCTGACTTCGTGGGAGGATGTGGTGGGGCGGGTTCTGAGGGAAGGAGGAGGGAAGTCTAGGAGAGAGGGAGCAAGGCTCAGTGAGGACAGGGTGAGCCGACAGCAGGGGTGAGGGGGGCGGGGCACCGAGGGGACCCAGTTCCTATGAGTCAGGGCAGGGCAGCGTCCAGGGTCTCAGTAGTGGTGTTGGTTAGTTGACTTCCTAAGATGTATTGATGGCCGGTTCCTACACCTCATGTTGGTTTCGTCTCATTTCCCAAGTTATCCATTCCTTCGTATCGGTGAAGTACTTCACGGTATTTTTGACAAGGGAGGATCAAGAGAGCACAGCCCTGGGATGGGAAAGGCCCCCATTAGATGATGACCAGTGTCCTGCTCTTTCACTTGGACCTTACGGTTTCCAAATCCGTAAAATGGGAACAAATTCGTCCCAACTCTCTGCTTCACGGGGTACGAAAAAGGTCAGAAATGACAAGTGCGGATGCATTTCAAAAACTCCACATCACACAGGGCTTCTTAATGCTAACTTCGTGGTTCTTCGTTTACTTGTTTATGAACCTCCCGTCTCCTTTCTGGCCTCCCTATCCTGCTAAATACCCTTCCCTGCCTCTCAGCTCCTGGAGACAAGGAAACTTGTCTGCCTGCGTATCAATCTACTCGCCGTGTCTACAACGGTAGGGTCTCAATAAATAGTTGCTGATTATATGGTATAAATAAATGAATCAATAAACTCTCCTTTTTTTTTTTTAAGATTTATTTATTTATTTGATGGGGTGCCTGGGTGGCTCGGTCGTTAAATGTCTGCCTTTGGCTCAGGTCATGATCCCAGGGTCCTCAGATGGAGCCCTACATCGGGCTCCCCGTTCTGTGGGAAGCCTGCTTCTCCCTCTCCCACTCCCCCTGCTGGGGTTCCCTCTCTGGCTGTGTCTCTCTCTGTCAAATAAATAAAGTCTTTAAAAAGAAAAAAGATTTATGTATTTGAGCAACAGAGACAGAGAGAGGGCGTGTGCACGAGTAGGGGAAGGGCGGGGGGGGGGGGAGAATCTCAAGCAGACTCCATGCTGAGCATGGAGCCCAATGTGGGGCTCGATCTCATGACCCTGAGATCACAATCTGAGCCAAAACCAAGAGTTCGGACCCTTAAGCAACTGTCCCACCCAGGTGCCCCAAATCACTTCTTTTGTTCCTGAAAACAAGAAGCCTGCGGACCCTATTAGTTATCAGGTAACTTACTGATAAGGAAGATTCTCTGCATGTGGACGATGCTTCTAAGCCCACCGAGTGCCCTCATGGGCTCCCTGAGATTCAACGAGCATCGACAAGGAGCTCCCCCCAGAGGCGGTACCTTGGCTAGGGAGCCCTTATATTTTCTGCTGCGCCCCGAAGTATGTTGTTAGCACATGTTGGTAATTAATTTCTCTCTCATCCAATAAATCCAGACCATGGCTCTCCGTCATTTCGGGTGTGGACTGACGCAAGAGCGAAGGGATGCCCTGCCGCATAAGGAGGGGGAGCTGGAAGGTTCTGGAAGGCTTGTGTGGTCTCCCCTGATTTGGCGCACAAGGACCACCAGCCTGTGGAGACACTGAGCTGACCCCGGGGGAACTGGTTCTGGCCAGTTCACCGCTCCCTCTCCTCCAGCACAGCCCTCACCTAACCTCCCTTCCCCTCCCCCCTAGAAAGGACGGTGGAGAAAGGCCATGGTGGCTTCTGCTGAGTGTAAGGACCAGTCAGCCTAAGGTGAAAGCTTAGGGTCTTTTCAGGATATTTCTGACCGTGCATCTTGCTCTGGGTGCATCCACGGTTTTGTAGATCACCCCCCCACCCCGCCATGTGCATGCTCCAACATCCCAAATAAACTTTTCCCTGGGCTTCCATTCCTTCAGTGGAGGAAGGGGGAGGGGTGTTGCGTGCGTCTGAAACCCAGGTTTCCACCCTGAGCGAGTGGGTTCTGAGCTAGAAGAAGCAGGGACTTTGGGGGGGTCCCACCGGTAGCCCCAGGCAGCTTCAAACACACGTACAGAATGCTTTGCAAACATACCCCTTCCTGGACAACCAGGGCCAAGTTCCCACTGGGGAGGGCAGCCTGCAGTCTTCAAGGGGAGACTTGGGGGAGGGGGAGGGGAAGGGAGGGGAGGGGAAGAGCTTTCCTTCCATTTTTCCGTTGCCTTTTTCTTGCTTCAATGTTCACTTGGTTGCTGTAGACCGTTCACAGTCTTCCACTCCTAAGGTCTGTCAGAGTTGTTTCTGACAGTTCCTGCTTGTTTCTCAACGTTCCTGTAGGAGGATGGAGTGTGGGGCCGCCTGTGCCGCCATTTTGCTGGGACCACTCTATTGATTCTTAAAGGTCTCATGGTCCGGTTGTAAATAATCGTAGAGGGCATGTGGTTTGTGTCCTGTTTTCCAACCGAAATCTGTCGTGCAGAAGTGTCTTTTTATATATTGATTTTATAAGAACATGGAGTTAAAGACGAGGGGACTATTCTGGAAGAGGGGACAAGGGCAAGGCGGGCAAGTTGGAAGCGTCTCGATGGGTTGTGATCAGAGCTGTGCGTGAAATCAGATTCCCTTGGATCGAATCATGGATTCTTTCCCATCCATTTGGTAATCTTTGATAAGCTAGTTAAACTTCAGCCCTCAGTTTCCTCACCCACTGCCTCCCAGTTCCCCCAAATTCTCACCCAGTACCCCACTGGTCTCCACACCCTGGTGGCCCTCTCCACTGGGTAGCATTTCACGATGCCGTTGGCGATGACTTCATGATTCTTGGCAGCCATTTTGACTCATTGAGGGACTCCACTGAGAGCCACCCGAAATCTTTCTGGCCTTAGTTTCAAAAGACTTTGCTTCGTGTTTGTCCCAAGGTCAATTCTTCCTTCTTCCTGGAGTCCTTCTCTAGTTGACGATATGAGAAATGGGCAACTTTTAGTTTTCAACCCAGAAATGCCTGGCTTCCCATAGTTCCTGTCCATACCGCCTATAAGCTAACCAGTTCCTCCTTGGGCTCATGCCTCCTACGCCCCATGTTAGTCCCTTGCCAGACACAACCAGGAGAGCACCCAATTCTCAGGCACATCCCAAACCAAGTGAGGTGCATGTGTTCCTGTTGACTTTCCCTAATGTCACACAGGCCAGTCATGGCACCGTCACCTGACCCGACTGTCCTTTCCCCTGCCTCGCCCAGCAGTGTCCACACCACTCGCCCAGCCTCTCCCGTGACCCAGTCCTCACGCCGATGCCACACAGAAGCTCCCGGCTGTTTCCCGGTGGCCTCGGGGCCGAGGAGGGAGTGAGAGGTTCAGCTCTGCTAGGGCCAGACGGGCTGATGCTCCTTGGACCAGAGCAGGTTATGCAGCCACGTCCCGGCCGGAAAGATGGGGGAACAGGCTCCAGTTCTTCCTGGAAGGAGACATGAAGTCTCATCACAAAGGGGTGCTCAAGTGCCTCCTTCGGAGGATGCTGGACAGCGGCAGTTCCCGCATTTGCTGGAAGGAGGGAGGAGACATGAGCAGCGGCTTCCTCGGAGGCTGTGATCACCGCCTCGTGGCAGGAGTTCTGAGCAAAGCAGCCCTGCGTTGTGGTCTCTGGGCTCCTGTGTTGTCGGGATGGATCCACATTGCTTCCTCTCAGCTTGGATGGACTCTCCTCTCGCGGGGGGGCGGGGGACAAGAGATCGGAAGCCCTTCCATGGCTTCTCCTTGCGGAGAGACTCCTAGGGGACACTTTCAACGGGGGCAGGGCTCGCCCAGAACTGATTACATTCATTATCCTGTAACTCCGCGTAGGGGGACACATGGCTCATGAAATTTCAACGACAACACTCAGGGGTCCTGTGAATATCCCGGGGCCATCTCTCGAGAGTCCCGTGTATACACAACCGAGTGTGAGAAAAATCTTTCTCCTTCAGCCGACTTGCCATGCAGAGATCCAGCCTTGATCTGTCCACACCCCTTATGGATCCTGAAGAGATGTTTTATTGACCAAAGTGCCACTATAATATATATATATTTGAGGATTTTTCTCTCCTGAAGATCGCTGGAAAGGAGGAACGAGGAGAAAGAGAGGAAAAGCTCTGTTCTCGTGGAGAACAGGGGGTCCTGCTCTACACCCACAAGGAAGAAAAAGGTTGGGAAATGGTGCACCGCACTAAATAAACTATGTCCCACACGCTGATGCACAACACCCGTGGGCTACAAATGAAGGGATGAACGGCTGCCCAGAGGTCACGGCTGTGGAGGTCAAGGTGAAGCTTGCCCTTCTGAGCTCTGGCTCTGGGAGAGACCCGGGGCTGAAGACCCGGAGAACCGTGGTCCTCAGGTACACCTGCCAGTCTGCCATACACAGGGGCTGGGAATGCTCCCCCAGATGCCTGTAGAAAGTTCTAGTCCTACAGACCCCGGTAGAAAGAATGGACTCTTCCCAGGAGCCCACTGTCCCCAGAAGCATGAATTTTTTTTTTTTTATTTTTTAAGGAAAATTACATCTTGGTCAGGAAGACTCCGTTGATAATCCATTTTCCCTAGAGTCATGGTGCTCTTACCTTGAGGTAACATTAACGGGAGCTCAGGGAAAGATGAGGTTCAGTATGCAGAAGGCACACATGGTTTTATTTATTTACTTTTGTTTATTTTTCTCACTGTTTTAAGGCAGACACCAGGTTTGGTCTTTTTGAGCCATGTGAGTTTTGTGTCAGTTTCTGAATGTCCGTGGGTGGTTCATTTCTTTTTTTTTTTTTTTTTCTAATTTTATTTATTTGAGAGAGAAAGAGAGAAAGAGAACATGAGCAGGGAGAAGGTCAGAGGGAGAAGCAGACTCCCAGTGGAGCAGAGAGCCTGATGCGGGACTCGATCCCGGGACTCCGGGATCATGACCTGAGCCAAAGGCAGTCGCTCAACCCACTGAGCCACCCAGGCGCCCCATTTCTCTGCTCACAGACCGGCGGACGGAAACACACACACTCGGTACTGGTGAGATGAAGCGCGTCTAATTCAGGTCACCATGCCCGTTGAGGGCTTATGGCTATGGCTCATAAAAACACGCAAACCACCCAGAAGGAGAGAAAGTGCTGGCAAACGTTCCCATATTTAGATTATCATGCACCTATGATAAATTTTCCTAACATTCACATGTGCCATTAAAATGCTCTCATGCAGGGGCACCTGGGCGGCTCAGCAGGTTAAAGCCTCTGCCTTTGGCTCGGGTCATGATCTCAGGGTCCTGGGATCGGGCCCCGCATCAGGCTCTCTGCTCAGCAGGGAGCCTGCTTCCCCCTCTCTCTCTGCCTGCCTCTCTGCCTACTTGTGATCTCTCTCTGTCCAATAAATAAAATCTTTAAAGAAAAGAAAACATTGGGGTTCTTTCCGAAATGTGGGTTTTTGGAAATGCTACAAGTGAAGGGGCGTTGACATGTCCACACAGTTTCCCGTAACTCTCCAGGGAGCACTAGCCACATGGCTCAGCCCCGCGGGAGGCCGAGGACATAAATTTGAGGAACACGTGGCATCCTGTAGTTTGGGAGGAGAGGCGGCCATGGACTATCCCACTCTGTGCGGTCACTGCTGTAGGTTAAGCACGTACGAAGTCCGCGGGGGATGGAGAAACTCCTTCACCCAGCCTCCCGGGAAGAAGGGTGGGAAGTCGTATTTCAAGGCTGAAAGGGGGCACTCAGCGCTCCAGGTGGAGAAGCACGAGTCCAGATGACAGATTGTAAAAATCAAGGCCCACACTAGGGTAGGAAAATTGCAGGCCAGGGGGAAAAAAAAATGGTCTCGCATACTATAAAATTAAATGCTACCGTCATTTTAGAAATACTTAGTATTTCTAAGCCGCAAGTGGCTTAGATGTTTATATCATCCTTTCGCAGCAAAAATAAAAAAAAAAAAATTAGCGCGACCAGGGGCAGGCAGAGGGACAGGGAGAGGGAGAATCTTAAGCAGGCTCCACGCCCAACACAGAGCCTGACTCAGGTCTCGATCTCACGACCTTACAATCATGACCTGAGCTGAAATCAAGAGTCATACGCTCAACCAACTGAGCCACCCGGGGCCCCGATCCTCTTGCAAAATTTTAAATCCTTATTTTGATACCCTCTGGCCAAAGTAATTGGAATAAGAGTCCTAAAAATGGATTATGTTCCTCGCCAGAAGGGTTCAAATTTAAAAGCCTCCCAGTGACAAGCGGTAGTGAGGGCATACAGCCCTGGGAGCTGTCCCCGTGGCCGGCCGAGCACTTCTACTCCTGGAGACACGGCCAAGAGCAACGGTTGCACCTGTGCATCAAACGACATTTACAAACGTGTATGCATCTGTTTTAGTCAGAAGGGCTCAAAACTCCAACCTCAGCCTAAGTGCCCATCAGGAGGAGGACGGATTAACAAACCATGATAAATTTCCGCAGCGCGGAACCAATCGGATGGCAAAAGCAATGAGCTACTTCTTATGTGCGCATCTCAGAAATACTATTGGGAGGAAGACAAGCCTTGAACGAAAGAGTGCCATTGGAAGTTCACGCCCGCGAGGGGCATGAGGAAGCATTCGGGGGAAATAAAAAGTTCCTGTCGGGGACCACGGTAGTCGCTACGCAAGTATGTACACATGAAAATATTCATCCAGTCTGTAAGATTTCTATTTTTTTTTTTTTACTGTATATGAAACTAAAAATTCTTAAAGATGACTGAATGATAGGGGCACCTGGGGGAGCTCAGTCGGTTGAGTGTCTGACTCTTGATTTCAGCTCAGGCCATGGGATCGTGAGCTCAGGACGTGAGATCGAGCCCCGCATCAGGCTCCAAGCTCGGTGGGGAGTTTGCTTGAGATTCTCTCCCTCTGCCCCTGCCCCCCAACAGGCACATGTGCTCACTCACTCTCTACAATAAACAAACAAATAAAGTTTTTTAAACAAAATTTAAAAGATGAGTAAATGGTAGGTGATAGCGATGATCGTTACTTGGGTAATAATGCACAGGTCTGGTCTTGAGGGTTGAGATTCTCACACCTGCACAAGTGAGCTGAGGCTACGGGTGCCTCGCGCATGAGGGAGGGCAAAATCGGCTCCCCTATGGGCGAAGGAGCTGGGAAGCCATGACATTATCACGGGGAGATGACAGAAAATTTCCCCCATGAACCTGGGCTGGGGAGATGCCCCATGTATAATGAGTCACGAGTCCAATCCAGCCTCTCACCAGAGAGGAATATCTCTCCTCCGTCTCATTTTACCCTGATCTCTGTGGGGGACCTAATTCAAGAAGCTTTCAAAAAACTGGTTAGTGACAGGTGAATTCCATAGAGCCCAAGCAAAGCACCTGTGAAACCGCCCTGGGATGTGTCAGACCCTCTTAGAAGAACATCTGCTGGAGAAGGAGTCGATCATCGAAAATGAGGAGACCTGCTAAAAACTACAAAGCCATGGGAAACATCCCGCGGGACCAACGCGTTGGAGAACTCACTCCTAAGAATGCTGCGATAACGGAGCATTCCAAAGTGAACCTCAAACAAGTAATGAGAAATAAACAAAGGAGGGGCACCCGGGGGGCTCAGGTGGTGACCTCAGGGTCGTGAGATTGAGCCCCGCGTCCGGCTCCACTGGAAAGGGTGGCCGAGATGAGTCTTTTCTCCCTCTCCCTCTGCCCTTCCCCCCACTTGCACACACACTCTCTCAAAATAAATAAATAATATATATATATTTTTTTTAAAGTTAAGAGTTTGTGACCCAGGGATTGTACTTCTACAAAGGAGATAATCCTTTGTAAGGCCACAACGTCCAGAAGATCATTGGGCATCTAAGTCACTGGTGAGGACTTCTACGTTAAGAGGCGCTGTGGGGGTCAGTGCTGTCAGTAGGGTAGGATGCTAAAATGTATCGTGGAAGAAAATTGGAAAACGGGAACCTCCCACACGGGGACCAGTTACGGTTCGTTCATTGAAAAATCCGTACACCCTCTGTTCAAAAAAAAAAAAAAGGACTTTGATTTTTTTCCATCTGATGCTTTGGGGTCGACAAGCTTGGGCAAGTCCCGTATTAACTTCGAGCCTCAGTTTCCATATCTATAAAGTGGGCACACAGCGCTTGTCTCACAGAGTTCTCAAAATTAACTACATGTATGCGAAAACCCTTTTAAGATCCCAGACTCATATCCAAGTATAGGGGAAATCTTAGGGTGTGTCCAGAGAGATGCTTTCTACGTAATTCACATTTAATTTAGTACTTCGGTTAAAGACCTATTTGCAGGAACTCTATAACTGAGAGCCGCTCCAGAAGAGGGGTCAGGGGAGGAATTTTCCCTTGCAGGAGCCTTGACATTTTGTCCTATTTTAAGATCCCCTTCCTCGTCCCCCTTTTTCTGACAGTCTGTATCTGTGTTCAGTCATCACCTGTCACCACCGTTGTATCTGGCATGCATAAATACGGAGTAATTAGCTCGAAAATGCGTCTCTTAATTACAGCTGTGGAGTTGCTTTACTTGCTCAGCCCTCGAGGTTAAGGAATATGACACAACCTGCTAAGTCAACTTAAAACACAAGGTCTAAATTTATCCGTGTGGGACGTTTGATGTGTTCATCTCACGGTGCTTTTGCTCAATTCCTTTTGACAGGTTTGGAGGGTGCAGACTTAACCACATTTACTCCCTCGCTCACTCTGGAGTTGGACTTGCTGCTTGAATGCCAGTCTCTTCCAGAATTAGGGACGGTGCCAGAAGGAACTGGAAGGGACCGGAAGGAAAGACGGTGCCGCCGGCATCCTGTCCCTGGTGGCGTGAGAGTCGAATGAGAGAACACATGGGCGGACACAGGACGTTCGCCTGGCACGTAGTGGGTGCTCAGGAGTCTTCCCCGAGCCCCTTATTCTCTGATTCGTCCTCTTTTGCCCTCCTCCTTGGCCCAGACTCATGGGTCGACAGATTCTGATTTCTCACCACTGTGGTGTGTCTGCTAGTGTTGGGGGGGAAAGGCGCGGGGTGGACACAGAGAGTCGGGAACTGGAGGTTACAGCCTTAGGTCAGGTCCTAACTTTAAACCCTGGCCAGCCACTATCAACTCCTTCCATTTGAGCCTATTATTATTATTATTATTACTATAATGATTATGATGATGACGATTCTGAAAGCGGCGGTCCTCTCTCCCCATCTTCCTCCCATCCCCACCAGCAAGCGCCTGCTTCCCCTCCCCTTGAATCTGGGCTCCGAGTGGTGACCATGCTTGAAGAACCTGTGTTCTATTGTGGGGTTCAGCGACCTATACCCTTTACATTAGGTTTTCCTGTCCTTTCTTGATCTCCTTCGGGTGTTTGAGGGTATTTTATTCAATGTGGCCCCTCCAATAGCCCAAAAGCTATGCATCACCTTAGATGTTATGTAGTGAATTGTTTTTCTATCATTATTTTTTTATTTTTGCTCTCTTAGCAAATTTCAATTGGGCAATACCTTCCGATTAACCGTAGCTCGCAGACTGTCCGTTAGTTCTCCAGAACTTACTCATCTCGTAACTGAGGGTGTGTATCCTTTGACCAGCATCTCCCAATTTCCCCCCACCTCCAGCCCCTGGTAAGCACCGCTCTGCTCTTTTTCTGTCGGTTTGACATTTCGAGATTCCATATATAAGGGAGGACACGCAGCATCTGCACTTCTGTGTCCGGCTTAATATCCTCCCGTCGCATCCAGGTGGTCGAAAATGGCAGGATTTCCATCTGAAGGCCAAGTCATATTCGATTGTATATATACCCCGTTTTCTTGATCCATGAATCCATCAACAAACATTTCGGTTGTTTCCACATCTTGGCTGCTGTGAATAATGCTGCAGTGAACACGGGGTGCAGAGAACGCGTTGAGACGGTGATTTTATTGACTTTGTATGATCACTGGATCGTACGATAATTCTGCTTTAAATTGTTCTGGAACCTCCTTACTGTTTTGCAGAGGGGCCGCACCAATTTGCATTCCCACCCACAGCAGACAAGAGTTCCCTTTCATCTTTCCTTTTTTTTTTTTTTTTAATCACTTGCCTTTTTTTTAAATCACTTTCCTTTTTTTGTTTTGTTTTGTTTAACAATGGACGTCTTAACAGGTGTGAGGTAGTATCTTGTGGTTTTGATTTGCGTTTCCCTGATGATGGGAGAAGCCAGGCATCTTTTCATGTACCTGTTGGCCATCTGTATGGCTTCCTTAGACAAATGCCTATTCAAGTCCCCTGCCGATTTTTTTATTTGGCTGATTTGTTTGTGTGTTTTTGCTATTGAGTCGCGCATGTTCCCTAAGCATTTTGGATATTGACCCTTATTGAATTATACGGTTTCCAACTATCTCTCCCATTCTGCAGGTTGCCTTTCATCCTTTCATTTGGTTGATTGTTTCCTTTACTGTGTAGAAGCTTTTTAACTTGATAGGGTCCCACTTATTTTTGCTTTTTTTTTTTTCTTGGTGTCCCATCCAAGAAATCCATATCAAGGAGCTTTTTCTCTGAGTTTCCTTCTTGGAGGTTTATGGTTTCAGGTCTTATGTTGAATGAAATCTTTAATCCATTTAGAGTTGATTTTGGTGTAAGGTAGGGGTCCAGTTTCTTCCAAGACCATTTGTTGAAGAGATTTTTCCCTCCCCACTGTGTGCTCTTTGCATTTCGTGGAAGATTAAGTCTCATGTATACACAGCTAACTATCTATCTATCTCTCATATATATATTTATACATATTTCATATCTATATATCTATATCTATATCTCTAAATAAATAAAATATTTTTAAAAGAATGAACAGATATTAAAATAAAAATGTTTATTATTTAGTATAGTCAATCTTGAGTTAATTGAGTAAAGTTTTGCTATTCTTTGTGTAAACTTGCCCTGAAAAGAAATTATATTTTTATATCATTTTCCAAGCCTGAGAGCAAACGAAGGCAAGCAACCAAGTGCCATCTGCTTGCTTAACTGTTGTACACAGAGGGGTTTTTTTTTTTCTGTTTTAAGAATTATTTAACACAAAAAAAATGATTGTGAATATTTAAAAATAGATTTACACGTGCCATAAAACTTGATAAACTGGAGATATGATTGATAGTCATTCTGTTCTTCTATTAATTTAACACAAAACAGAACTAAAGGAGAGGCACTCTCTTCCTGACGGGAAATTTGGCCAATATTTGCAAACAGAAGTAGGAACATAGGTTGCTGGATATTTCTTGTAATGCCTGTCCCCCGCCCCCCACCCCCACCTCATCTTAGAACATTCGCCCATATGTTAGATGTTATAGGGCAATAAAAAGCAAATGAGGGAAAGAGAGAGGAAAACATTATTCATTCGTATCAGTAAACCACCACTGTCTTCATTTCCGTGTTCTCTCTCATTCTTTCCCCGCGTACATCATGTTGTTCAGATTTCCACTGTAGTGGTTGGAGACGATGGTGTAGCCGGGTAGGAAAGGTGGGGGAGGAGGACAGTGACTGACAGATACACAGACAGACAGACGTGTGGCTTCCCCACCTCAACCTTCCATTGAAGAAGTGAATGTGGACCCCTCCTAAAGCCACACATGGGAAATGCCCTGTGCAAGAAACACGGGGAGAAACTATCTAAAGGAATCTGATTCTCTATTCTGATTCCTAAAAGAGAATTCAGGCAGTTTTTAAGCAAGAATTTTGCATTTTTCTTGTCTGGATTCTCCTGCTACTTGTCCTCCCTGAAGCAGCAACCCCGCCCAAGGCTGAGTCACTCCCGTCACTGGGCCTGGCGCCCCTCCCCTGCCACTGGGTCACCGGGGGTTTCTCTCCCCAGTCTGTCCTCAGAGACAGAGAATCCAAGACGAGATCGGAAACCGAAACTCAGGAAGAGGCTTCCTTGACCGAACCAATGAAAGCACAACCTCTAAGGAGTCACATAAAGACAAAGATGGAAAGCATTAACTTAGGAAATGAGGGGACGTAAAGGGACTGTAATATGGGTGCAGCTGAGTTTACAATACTGAAGAATCCACTGTACGTGTGTAAGGCTTAATCCATTATTGATCACTTAATTAACAAAATATGAAGGTCTCAAAGACGTGACGTATTTCTGGGTTTACTAAAAATGCCACAAAAGGAGAAGCGGAACGTTGGAATGGTCTTCAAAGCTTAAAAGAAATTGAAATGATTGTTAAATAATTTAGTTTCAGGGGCCTTTACGTGGTGACTTTTTGCAAGCTTCCAAGAAGCAAATAATACGTCTCTCGTTAGAGGGGCGTCTGGGTGGCTCAGTCGGTTAAGTGTCCGACCCTTGGCTTCCACTCAGGTCATGATCTTATAAAAGGAGAGAAAGTTTCTTAATACATTTCATAAAATTGGGATAGTTCTTCCACAACCAAATTAGAAAACCAAAAAAAAAAAAAAAAACAACTCTGTAAGACAGCTACAGAAAAATCCCACTTACTGATACGGATAGGACAGTAAATTGAATATATGAGCAAAGATATAAGCAAATATAACCAAAATATGCTTTTAAGATTGAATACCTGTTCCCATTTTGTCTGGAAGTTCTTCTACCAAGTCTCGGAAAACACGAAACCTGCGTAACGGTTACATTCCTGGGGGCGAAAAGGATAATTTTCCACTAGCTTTCAATTAAATTTCAATTAAACAACCCTAAAATAAAGTAATGGGCAGCTAACTTAAATCATAATGGATTTCAGTTGTTTCTACCGATCCAGAATAGAGTACACAGCGTGGAATTTTGCGTAACAGCCATAAACAGTGAAAGTGGAGAAAAGACGCTCATTCCCGGAACGAGGAGGTTCAGGGAAGATCAGAGTTAAATTTTCTGCACAAATTCCAAAAGGCCCCTCGGGTGTCGGTGGGGACAGGTGGAGAGGTCAGGGAGGGGAAGCTGAGGAGCTGCGGGGGAGGGAGGGCCCCGGGACTGGGGGCTGCTTGGGGTCTGAGGCCACCAGGCTGGGTGAAAGCCAAGGCATCTTGGAAGCGCATCCTGGAAGAGGGGAAGAGGGGACCCTGACAAACCACGTTTGCATTCTGTTTACTGAAATCCTCTGTGCGGCTCTGGGTCCCTATCAGTACAAGCCCTTGAATATTCAGACACGAAGAATATTCTTTTGTTTTGTTTTATTTTTGTTTTGTTTTGTTATAGCAATTCTTTTTTTTTAATTTTTTATTAACATATAATGTATTATTTGCCCCAGGGTACATGTCTGTGAACCATCAGGCTTACACATTTCACAGCATTTGCCATAGCACATGCCCCCCCATGTCCATAACCCTTCCCCCCACCTCCCAGCAACCCTTAGTTTATTTCGTGAGTTTAGGAGTCTCTTATGATTTGTCTCCTTCCCCATCCTATCTTGTTTCATTTCTCTTCCCCACCCCCCACGACCCCCTGCCCTGCCTCTCAAATTCTCAGACATGAAGAATATTCTTATCTGAAGGGGCCACTTCTCCATATCAGCCTGACCTCTACAATGATAATGTCTCCTTGTAGCCATAAATTCTCAGCCCAAATG
>CM052806.1:2198936-2550365 GCA_028533885.1 Nasua narica
CCCCCCCCCCCCCCCCCGGTGTAGAGGCAATTTAAAATGATGGAACCTGGGCGCCTGGGTGTCTCAGTGGGTTAAAGCCTGGGCCTTCGGCTCAGGTCATGATCTCAGGGTCCTGGGATCGATCCCCACATCAGGCTCTCTGCTCGGCGCGGAGCCTGCTTCCTCCTCTCTCTCTCTCTGCCTGCCTCTCTGCCTACTTGTGATCTCTCTCTCTGTCAAATAAATAAATAAAATCTTAAAAAAAAAAGAAAAGAAAAAAGAAAGAAAGGGACAGAATAGAATGGAAACAAATCTGAAGAAAAGTTGGCCGAGGAAGTCCAAACAAAGTCCCAAGTGGCAGAAACCTGAAGCAGAAAAACAAACAAACAAACAAAAAACAGAGAAATCCACAGCAAGACAGAGAGTCAAAATGCTGAAAACCCAAGAGGACACGAAAGTCTCAAGAGCAAGCAGAAGGCAGGACAGGCTATCTTCAGGGGAACAAAGCCCCCTCAAGGGCCGGCTGTCAGCTGGAGAACTCTAGGAGCACAGAATTACCCTTCGGAAATGAAGGCTCCATTTTCAGTCCTTGGGGAAACACCACGGAAGAGAAAGCAGAGAGTGTCTTTTGCCAGCAGACGTGAGCTCCTGAAGTCGCTCCAAGGAGCATGTCAGGCAGCAGAAAAAGAAACAAGCTAAGAGGGGAGATCAAAAGGAATAAAAGTGCTTGATTAATCCACAAGAAGACAGCAAAGGGAGAAGAAGCAATAAAAACAGATAGGACACGTAGAAAGTAAATCCCAAGACCATAGATTGAAGCCCAAATGTATTCAGCATTGTATCAAATAAAAATGAAGTAAGCGTGACTTAAAGATAAAGGTTTTCAGGCAGAACTTTTTTTAACTCCAGATTTCGCTTTTAAGGGATACTTTAATAGGGTAAAAAATATGTGGAAAATAAACACAGGTCAAGAGGGACCCTGTATGTAACCAGTGGGAACAGTTGGGGCAACATGATATCAAATAATTTAGATTTTAAGGCAAGAAGTATCCCTAGGGACCATTGAAAACGTGAACACATCACTAATCTAAATACACAGGTACCTAATGGCATAGCCTTAAAATAGAGTAAAAACATTGAGATAACTGAAAGGAGAGACTAGAATCCCATAATTATAATTGGAAATTTTATTCACAGTCACGCGTCAGAAACAGGACCCATCCACATATGTGAAGATTTCTTACAAATAAATAAGAAAATCCGGACAACCCAATGGAACATAAAGACAAAACATAAAATTTGTTCCAAGACAAAAGACTTGGATGTCACATTGTGAAAGGGAACATCGAAATCATTAGTGATCGGGGAATGCAAATTGAAACCACCATCTGGAGTTCCCTGGGTGGCTCAGTCTGTGGAGCGCGGGTGGGACTTTGGGTTTCGGTTCAGGTCACGATCTCGGGGTCGTGAGATCGAGCGCCTCTATGGCTCAACGCTGAGCACGAAGCCTGCTTCAGATTCTCCCTCTCTCCCTCTCCCACGGCCCCTCTCCCTGCTTGTAATCTCTCTCTCCCTTCCCTGAAAAAAATAAATAATATTTAAAAATTTTAAAAAACCCACAATCCAATATTTTGACACGTGCATTTGATCTGATAAAATACAATAAAAACTAACAATGTCAGATTTTGCCAAGGACCTGGATGAACTGGAATTATCACACACTGACTCTTGGGGGACCAAACTGTCACAACCGCTTTGGGAAAATGTGCATGTATGGGTTTTTACTAGGGCTGAAAGGTCACATACCCTACAGGATCCGAGTACCCCACTCTTGGGGTGGGAGCGCGCACTAGAATCAAGTCCAAGAAGGTATATAGAACTTGCACTCCCATTAAGAGCTCCCACGGTACTACTCTAGCCTGGACTATTGACAGAAGTTTGGAAGTCAGACATCTATCAATAAGGGCAAGGATAGATGGATTGTAGAACATTCCGAAAATGGAACGTGAATGAACTAAAGATGCATGATGGCGGGAACGTCCCATCGAGGAAGAGCCGCCTGCCGCAGACGGGTCTATAGGCGAGGATTCTATTCCTACGAAGTGCAGACACGCGCAACCCTATGAGTTCCGCAGCGGGTTGAGGCCGGGGCACAGGGGACGTCTCAGGTCCCAGTCGTGTCCCCATCCTCAGTTCACGTGGCAGGTTCATGGGCCTGTTGACTGGGGGTGGAAATTCACCAAGCGCTACAACCGAACATTTGTGCATTTTTCTGGACAATACTAAGATTGCATAAAAATGTCCCAGTGATAAGGCGAGCAGCGTGCTTGGGTTGGGAAACATTTCATGAGGGTGGGGGCTGCTGTGGGATCCCCCCCCCCCCCACGCACCTGCTTGCCTGCTGGAGAGTTGGCCTGTGCTGCCCCCCAGTGGCCGCCTGTGGGCTCTGCAGGCGCTGTGCGCAAGGGTCTGTTCCCCACTCTCTGCACTTACTCTCATGGCTTCGTTTTTCAAACACCGCGCTGCGAAATAAAATCAGGATAGTAGTACTGTTTGTGCACAAAGACCTCCACGGTCCGGTGAGTTTAGACCAGGCTGCACAAGCGGGCCCTTCCTCGGAGGCTCTCAGTACAGACCCGCGCAGTGGAGACGCCCATCAGATCTGTAGGACACAGACCCCATCGGCGCTGTTTCGTGGAGCCTGC
The DNA here is from genome assembly GCA_028533885.1 of Nasua narica. Lineage (NCBI taxonomy): Eukaryota > Metazoa > Chordata > Mammalia > Carnivora > Procyonidae > Nasua > Nasua narica. The sequence continues at coordinate 2,201,621 of CM052806.1, forward strand.
GCTGGTTTATCTGACAGAGGGGGCTTCTTTTAGACGGCAGACCTTTCACCATGTTTCAGAACTTTTGGGAAATGCTCCTTTCAGTTTTCATTATTTACTGAAGCGTTTTCGGAGAATGCTTCACTTACAAGTGGAGGACTTTTTTGGTTTCTTGAATTTCGGTGCAGACTGGGTGATAGAGGGTAAACTGCACCAATTTGGAAGGATCGGAATAAGATGACCCAGCAATTACCGACTCCTAAGTTCCAGGAATCGGAATAAGGGCGTCCTCCCAGGAAGCCGAAAGGAACATCAGCTCCCAGGAGCTGAAAGGTGGGACATCGCGACCTCAACGTTCACTCCCAGAGCCACCTGGAGAACAGGATATTCCTTTGGCAGAGTAGTTTTCTTTGAAGAAGAAGGTCTCTTTTACAGAGATCAAACCTATTTCCTTTTCATGCATAAATTAGAGCCATTTTAAATTTATCCTTATTTTAATGGTCCCTTTGCCGCTTCCTGGTTAAAGGATGATTTTGTACTAGGTCCTTCCATGAAGAGCACGCGTGTGCACATCGACACGTACGCACGCACGTATGAACATGGACTTGGTTATTTCACTTGACTTGGCCGGGAGAGGAGAATGCACGTTAGGAAAACAGTATTTCCTTTTTGAGACTAGTGCCCTTCGAATTTACCATATATGCCAGGTGCACAAGGAAATTGAAACGCATTGCTTCCCCTGGAAGTACCAGCGGGGGGATTTCATATTCCAGAAGTCAGATTTGTGGGTAGGGAATGGGATTTACAATAGGGTAGAGAAAATGTCACTGTTTCAAGCCAAGGAACTGATACGAAGTTCCGCATACTTGGGAATTGCCGGGGTCCAGCCCAGGCAGTCCAGGGGTTCCCTGCAGGATGGACGGTGTCGGCGAAAGGAATGAGAGAGCCAGAGGTTTCTTTCAATCACCAGGCAGGCATCTCTGTCTCATTGGTTTCTGACTCTTTATTTATAGGCAGCAGGTTACCTGGGAAACAGTCAATGATTTTCTTAGATTAGGAGGCTTAGATTAACAAAAGTTTATGGTAGAACCTATAGTTTTTTTCTAAAAGACCGAGGCAGAGACAGGCTTATCTCATTTTCAACAGCAAGACCCTTAACAACAATTTTTATGACTCTGTTTCTATGTACTGGGAAAAGATTTAGTCACGTATATCTTTTGCACATTAACCAAAGGAAGAGGGGTGACATTTGGGTTTATTATGGAATGGCCCGAGCCCTTTTTTGCTGCTGGGTGAGCAGACACCTGGGAGCCTCATCCTGTGTATTCTTGAGCAAAGTGTGAAGTAAGACTCTATTGTCTTTATATTTAACCGTCCCTATCTTACCTTATGTGTACTCTTCATTGTAAGGGAATGCAGGGGTTGGTGTGGATGATGGAACGTGAATCCCTAGGGGGCAACTAAGGTCAGCTGTAGATCATTAAAGGTCTGTGTAAGTTTTTTGGCCTTTAAGTACCTTATCATCTTATCTGCAATAATTCGGTGGACAAGCATTGGAAGGGAGCCTCGCAGTTATCTGCTCTAACGGTTTTATGGCGGGGGAACGGTTTGGTTGCTTTCTGTAGTTTCTGTAAGGAGATCTCGGCCTGGTTAGAAGTGGGTTAGAGCCTCAACTTGAGCAAAGGGCTTAGGCCAAAAAGAAAAAAGAAAAAAAGAATTCGAGTAACACAAAAAGCTATAGGAGGAGATGCCAATCCCGTTCATATGGCAGAAGCCGTGCAAACTTGCCACGTCCTCTCCGTGACCGCATCCAACGGCGAGGTTTCTGCAGCTCTCAACAGGGAATTATTCTTATTTTAACATCATGGTTCCCAGGGAACGAACACCAGTAATCTCAAATAAATAAATAAAATGAGCTCCCCTGAGCCAGTGCTGGCCCTGCCGGGTGTCCACACTGTGCGGATTTCTGCTCCAGTGCCTTGTCATTCTCGGGAGCTGGACCTCCTTTGCAAGAAGTGTTAAGAGAAGCTCTTTAGAGAGAGAGAGAGAGAGAGAGAGAAGGGAAATGCAGGTACGTCCTTGGATCTATGTAAAGGAAGAGCATCAGAGAACAAATAAGTAAAGATAAAACAAAAACTTTTATTTTTCTTAATCTTTTTTTTTTTTAAGAGAGAGAGAGCATGCGTGCCGTGGGGAGGGACAGAAGGAGAGGGACAGGGAATCTTAAGCAGGCCCCCCATGACCAGCGTGGAGCCCAACTCAGGGCTGGACGTAGCACTTGATCTCATGACCCTGAGATTGTGATTTGAGCTAAAGTCAAGAGTTGGACACTTATCCGACTGAGCCACCCAGATGCCCCTTATTTTTCTTACTCTTAGATGATCTACCAGATACTAGTTCGTTCCAAATGATACTATTAACTATGAATTCAGTTATGCATGCTGATAGGTAGTTTGATAGACACCTTTATTTATGCTTATGAGTAAGCGAAATGAATAATAATATGGATGCAATGGCTGGGAGGGGAGGCGTTGGGATTCTTTGTTATTTGTCATTATTCATGCTACTCTTGAAGCACAATAGCATTATTTGAAAGTGGGCTTGGATTAGTTAAAAAAAAAAAAAGAAGTGCAACTTATGTTTGAGAAGGAGAGAAAATGTAATCATATAAAGTGCTCAGTTAAATCCAGAAAAGGCAGAAAGAGAAGGAAACAAGAATAGGAACAAAGAATAAAGGCAACACGTACAAAAGAGTAACAAAAATGGTAGATAGAAATCCAATTATAGCAATAATCACTTCGTTTTAAAGATTTATTTATTCATTTTAGAGCGAGAGCGCATTAGTGCATGCAAGTGGGGGGAGGGGAAGAGGGAGAGAATCTTCAAGCCGACTCCCCGCTGAGCATGGAGCCTGATGCGGGGCTCACTCTCATGACCCCGAGATCATGACCGGAGCCGAAACCAAGACTTGGATGCCTAACCGACTGAGCCACCAGGCACCCCTCAATAATCATTTTAAATGTTAATGGCCTAAGAGACAGAAGTAGAGTGGATCGGAACTTCAGGTCCAACTATGTATTGTCTATGAGAAACGTGCTTTAAATATAAAACATATGTACCTTAAAAGTAAGTGGATGCAGAAAAATAGATCATTCTAACACTAATAAAAAGAAAGCAGGAGTAGCGGTATTAATTTCAGAGTAGACTTCAGAGCAAAGAAGGCTATCCAAGATGAAGGAGGTAATTACATAGTGAATAAATGGGTCAGTTCTCCAAGAAGATAGAATGATCCTCAGTGTGTATTCACCAACAGCAGAGCTTTGGAGTACATGAGGCAAACACCGATGGAACAGCAAGAAGAAATACCTGAATTCACTATTATGTTGGAGACTTCAACTTCTCCTATTGGAAATAGACAGATCCAGGAGGCAAAAAATCAGTAAGGCCATAGCTGAACACAGTACCATCAATCAACTGAATATAGTTGATATCTATTGACTACTTTACCCAACAATGGCACAATACACATTCTTCTCAAGGTCCCGTGGCATATTTATCAAGATGGAGCACAACCTGGGCCATAAAACCTGAGCCATAAAACACACTGTGTTACGTGTAAAGGAACAGGAATCATAGTGTCTGCTCTCCGACCACAGTGGAATTAAACCAGAAATTAGTAACAGAAAGATACCTAGAAAATCCACAGATACTTGAAGGGGCGCAACAGCCTTCGGAAAAAAAAAAGACATCAATCAAAAAAGGAGTCTCAAGAGAAATTTTAAAACATTTTGAACATCATTAAAATGAAAACACGCTGATCAGATTTTGTGGGATGCAGTCAAAGCAGGGATTGGAGGATGACTTAAGGCATTGAATGCATATATTTGAAAACAAGGAAGTACTGAAATCAGTTTGAATTCCCATCTAAGAAACCTAGAAAGAGAAAACCAAATTAAATCCAAAGGAAGCAGAAGAAAAATAATAATAATAAAAATTTGAGCAGAAATCCGTTGCATTCAAAATGAGAAATAAAGTCAAACAAACCAAGAGTTGATTCTTTGAAAAAAAAAAAAAAATCAATAGAACTGAGATGCCTCTAGCCAGGCTAACTAAGGGAAGAAGAGAGAGGACACAAATCACTCATGTCATGAAATGGGGGACATCACTCCAGATCCCACAGACGTTAGAAGGAAAACAGGGGAATATTAGGAACAATTCTGTGCCTACAAGTTTGACAACACACGTGAAATGACAGTGTGGCATTGGCAAAAGAATAAATAACTAGATCAATAAACAGAATTGAAAGCCCCCAAATAAATCCAAATATGTATAGTGACCTGATCTTTGACAAAGAAATAAACACAGTATCATGAAGAAAAGATAATCTTTTTAACAAATGGTGGTAGAACAATTAGGCATTCACATGCATAACTACATAATATATGGTATTCGCCTTGCTCTGAATGACTTATTTCCCTTAGCATAACACTTTCTAGGTCCATCCATGTCGCTATGAATAGCAAGATCTCATTCTTTTTTGATGGCCGAGTAATATTCCAGTGTATATATGTTCCACACCTTCTTTATCCACTCATCTATCAGTGGACTTTTAGGTTGCTTCCATAGCTTGGCGATTGTAAATAATGCTGCAACAACATAGGGGTGCATGTATCTTTTCAAGTTAGTGTCTTTGTTTCTTTTGGGTAAATACCCAGTAGCGGAACTGTTGGCTTGTATGGTATTTCTATTTTTCATTTTTTGAGGAACTTCATACCGTTCTCCACCTTGGCTGTGCCCCTTTGCATTCCCACCGACAGTGCACGGGGGCTCCCACCTCTCTACATCTTCACCAGCACTTGTTATTTCTTGTCTTTTTGATTTTAGCCATTCTCTGACTAGGTGTGAGGTGATAGCTCACTGCGGTTTTGATTTGCATTTCCCTGATGATGAGTGATGTCGAGCCTCTTTGCATGTGTCTGTTGGCCATCTGGACGTCTTCCTTGGAAAAAGTATCTATCCGGGTCCTCTGCCCTTCTGTAAATGAGACCATTAAAGCTCAAAACAATCAAGTTACTTAGTCCAAGATCACATAACTATCAAGCAGAGGTATCAGAGTTTGAATCCAGATTTTTCTGGAGAGGAGACCTATAAGGACCTACACCCACGAGTATAGGCTTTCTGGACAGTTGTGTCTTCTAGGTGTGTCTTCTATGTGGAGAGCACACTTTTAGATTAGAGCCAAAGAGAAGGAGATTGTGTCCTTAGATTAAACTCTGCGAAAGAAACAGACAGAAAGAAAGAAGCATGCGCAAGAGAGCTAGAGGGAATGTAAATTTCACAGGTGTTTCACGTGCCACGTGGGACAAGTGTTGACAAAGCGGGTCCTCCCCAGAGCGGCTGCCATGCCACCGTTGGGCTCTGACCTCAGAGAGAGAGCTCGGGAAGCCATTCTGGGCCGCGGAGGTCGGGAGGAGCCCCGAGGGCGGGAACGTGTGGAGATGGAGGGTCTCACGTTGGCTCACTGGCTGGGCGAGGGTCTGTATTTAAAATATTGTAATTCACCCAGACTGCTGGAGGAGAGGGTCTTCTCCACACCTGGTAAGTCCAAAGTGTTAGCAGGCTGGAAACACAGAGCTAGCGCTCGAGAGAGAAGATTAGAGCTGCGATTTGGATTCATCCGCAGGGGGATGATTGTGAACGCTTCGAGGTCTCCAACAGAGAAAACAATCAGTCAAGGGATGAATCCTAGGGTCGTGTCTGAGTTGGAAGGGCTGGGGGCAAGAAGAAAGCAGAGCCCTGGCAGGGAGGAGGGGCCGTGTGTACTGGGGCACGGGTTCCAGAGGACGACATTGACCGCTTGGCTAATGTGAAAAGCAGTAGCCACAAAACTGTGAGTTTTTCCGCTTAGAATTACAAGAGCCAGTTTTGACCCCGGAGCGTGTTTGGATTAGTTCATTTAAAAAAAAAAAAAAAAAACTCGTAGGCAAATGTTTCTCATCTCTCTTATGGCTGCATACGTCACAATGAAACCTATTTTGGTCGTGAGCATGTTATCGAAGGCTATAGATGCCAAGAAGGGAGAAAGAGAATCTGACTCAGTGTTGAAGTTCAAAGCTGTGGAGGGGGGCTTATTTAGGGCCCAGTGAGTGTCCATTTTAGAGGGGGGTCCCACGGTAGAGGAGATCTTCGGCTGGTATGGAAGCCTGTGGAAGCCTGGTCGATGCTGAATGGTGCTTTCCGAAGGCGGTCGCAGACCGGCAGCGGCAGCAGCAAGTAGCAAGAGGGAACGTGTCGTCAAAGCACGTTCTCCGGCCCCATCCCATACAGAGTGAGTCAGGGCTCCGGGGGTGGGACCGGCAGCCAGGGTTTCAAGAGCCCCTCGGGGGTCGATGTCCGCATACCGGCTCTGAGATGTGCGGAAGTCACACCACACGGGGCTTGCGTTCTGATTCTTTAAAGTGTTTCCAAGCACTTGGCTTATTTAAACCCCGTCCCGTAAAGGTGCCACGAAGAATAAGACCAGTTCTTTGCAAGTCATGGCTAATCAACTTTTTTCTGCGATTCCTTAGAAATAACGAAATCACATGACTGCAGACTGGACTTCTGCAGAAGGCCCCCAAATGGAACGGTTAGTGTAAATCACAGGATGGCCACTCGTAAAAAAAAAAAAAAAAAAAATTGAAATGATGGCAGTTTTCATTTCAGGGACAGAAGCAGGAGTGCCTCGTATTATTTAAATTGTCCCTTTCCCACTGCCCTTTGTAGGAGAGGGAAGAAAACATATACTGTAAAGCTGGCCCCCTAATTAAACGCGTTTTGTATTTATGTGCGCCACTAATGGAAATCGTTTTTCTGTGTTGCAGGCCCAAACTGCTTTGCGGAGACGGCCGTCATCCCGGCTGGGAGAGAAGTCAAGACTGACGAATGTACCATATGTCACTGCACTTATGAGGAGGGCACTTGGAGGATCGAGAGACAGGCCATGTGCACGAGGCATGAGTGCAGGCAAATGTAGAAACGGGACCACAAAAAAAAAAAAAAAAAAACATTTTTCTAGAACATTTTCCTGATGGGAACATTCTAGATGACTCCGGGGAATAGCATTCAAAAGGAGAAGACTTTTGATGAGGACTGTGGAACACGGTTGGTACTTTTGCGTTTCTTGCTAACAGTTCCTGCGAAAGAAGGAAATGGGTATATTTCCAAACATCCACAGGAACTTTGGGCATAAACTCCCACCCCTTTAAATAAATGTGCTATTTTCACAGTAAGTACACTGAAGTACGCTATTCTATATTAAATGTATTTCTATAATCCCTCTATTAGAGAGCTTATATAAATGTTTTCTATAGATCCAGATTAAAAATGCCGTGTTGTCAACCGTGCTCACTGTGTACCTGCATATGGTCTTCAGTTCCTGGTCCCCTCATGCGGGCTTGGTGGTGGTCGATGGTTTCTGCTTCACGTCTCGGAACGGTGCGCCCATCGATGGACCAGAAGACAACGAAACACTGAAATCCTGCCCCCTCCCCCCCGGTGGTATCTCGTTACAGAGACAGACCTCGTGTCTGTCCTCACAAGATCCGGTCTCCTTCTCATCACGACTCCCTGCCTTGGTCATCCCCATTCTCAGTCCATGTGGGAGATGCAGGTACACGCTTGTTTCGCGTATTGGAGGCTCCCGTGTTGGGGGCCGTAGAGGGACACAGCCGTAGATTCATTCTCGCGCACGTTTCCGTCTCTTCGGGGCATGCCCTTCAATCATCTCGTAAGCCGAGCCACAGCGTACGATGGACCGTTTGCACTACCGGTCCCCCAGGGGGAAGCGTGCAGTGAAATAGGGGAATCTCTTGACTCTGGAGCCGAGGGGAGGAAAACCCAAGCCCCGAACGAGTCTCTACCTGGAATCTAGACGCAGTGCAGGGAATTCCCACCTGTCCTCTCAGTGGATGCGTGTTTCTTACCGAACGATCAAACTACCCTCCGTAAGGGACAGCGTAGAATGTGGAAGCTCGCCCTGCACGAGGCATCCTTCTTTAGCTGAGAGAGGAGCGTCCCAGCCAGTATGTGAACGCGAGGCCCCCGTGCGCTCGGCTCCTTTTGTGGAGTGACCTGTAATCCCAAACGCATTTTATTTCTCCTCATCTGGACAGGGAATGAGAGAAGCCACTGCAGATCCCGATCCTTGAGCAGTGCATATTACAGAATATTTCTGCCTTTAGCAATCTCACTGACCCCCGGCATGGTGCTGAGAAAGGTGGTCAGTCTCAACAGGCGTACAGTGAAAAATAATGATGGTCATCATCCGATTCTTTAAGGTGTTTTCCTCCATATTTTTATTTACTCCAGAATTTTTTTATTTACTCCAAAATTTTGAATTAAGCGCCTATTAGGTACAAATCATTCGATTGTATTCCCCAAAAAGGGAATAAAGTACGGTGTCTCGTCTTCATGGGCTTTTGGCCCTAGACCTAACACGAGTAAGAAATTATAGCGCATTGTGGCAGGAGGTCGATTCAAGGTCAGCAAAGGGAAGTTGGAACGCTTTCCCAAAAAGAGCAGAGAATACCAAAATATCACCCAGTATCTAAGAAACCCCTTCAATCATTAACGGTGGACTAATGGAGAAAAATGGATGTATCTGTCATTATTAAAAACACTGAACCACTACGTACCTTAATAAATGCACAGCTAGCACTACCTGAAGCCTCAGGAACTTTACATGTGCTTACATTTAATTTGAATCTTGTTTATCAAGAACCACGTTGGGCCAAATGGGCTCCACGTACATAGATTTTCAAGAAAACACTCAGGGGAAGTATTAGCTAGTTGCTTTCCAAAACTTAACCTTCGGTACTAAAGGCTGCTAGACATTGGCCATCATTACTCTTTTCTCCAAAGGTGGATTTTTTTTTTTTTTTGGAGCCAAGGTTATAAACGTTATGCTTTTGCCAACAGTGGGCTCTAATCCCCATGGGGACATGGGTCATTGCCCATCGCTAACAGGACACAAAGCATCCTCTTCTCTCCCCAGTATACGTGCTGCAGTTAGAGACTCAGTCGGAGGCCCAGGGTCTCCCGGCCCCCGCTGGGGATGTAAGTCCCTCCCTGCATGGGTGGTGAGCTCTGGAGTGATGGCGGCGGGACCTGCGAGGATTTTAGGAAAGCTGGGACTTTGCCGTACACAGAGAGAGTGAGCCGGGGAGCATCTTGGGAAGCAGATCTTCGCCTGCTCTAAATGAGGGGGACGCACCCTTGTCGCAGGTACCGTCTGGAGATCTGGAGCACAGAAGCTGGCCTTACACTAAAGTAACCCCCTGTCCCTCTCTGGGACCAACCCCTCTTTCCTCTTTCCATGTCAGAACACTACGGAAACCACACAGATGGCCGAATTTGGGTTAATGGCACTGCATATCCTTAATGTGGAGTGATGCTTATTTGCATTTATTTGCATTTTTGCCTAAGAGAGGTTCATTCTCCTGAGGTTAGTTCTTGCCGTGAGTGTGGGGTTTCGCGTCTACGAGGTGGTAGCGCGTGGAAATTTTATTTTCCTCTTCTTTTTTTTTCCCATAGAGTATTTTGCACAGATTTTTAACAATGACACTGTTCTAGTCATTCAACCTTATTAATGCATTATAAAAAGAAGAAGATATATATTCAAGTTATCCAATTCCAAAATAGTCTGGTTTGGACACAGTCCTGAAAAGGAGCCTCCAAGTTCACATACAGATGTGTTTGGAGAGCCATAATTCTTAATATTCCAGTCAGTCTGCTCCATGGTCCCTTTAAATGTTGTTCAGTGACATCTCCGGGCTGTTGAAAAGGGAACATTGTTAAGTGACATCTTCGGGATGTTGAAAAGGGGAAGAGTGCTCAGAGACGTGGCACATGCATGTATTTCAAATTATTCAACCCACATATCTGCACATACGAAGTGACGCGTGTTAAGCAATAGGACGATTCTGGAAATGACCGAATCTGACGTTTGAGACTTTCAAGCGAGATTCATTCTTTCAGTCTCTGGAGTCTTGCCTGTGTCGTTCCATGGGTCTGTCAGTCCTTGTGCATTCCACGGAAGTCTCGGGTGATTTCAAAACTTGGCATTTTATTCCTAGTCTCAGCACACGGTAGATGCGTCCCACCCCGCGTCGGGGCCGATGCGGAGTGAGAGCATCCTTGACAGCAAGGAGATTACGTGCCTCGAAGCTATCTGACATTTTCAGTATTTTTCTTTCGACTTTTTGATACTTTCAATTTCTTCATCTCCTTTGTGCGGTAAAACAGGCTTAAGAGCGAGATTCTTACACATTTTAAAATCTGTAGCATCAAAAAAAATAAAATAAAATAAAATAAAATCTGTAGCATCATGAATATGTTCAAGAAACTCTCCTCTCTGTTCCCCCAACACAGACGTTGTATGTACACGATGTTTAAAAAATCCGAACAATTTCAGGGAGTTCAGGTGTTGAACGTATTTTTTTGTTTTGATTTTAAGCAGTGAAAGGTGTTTAACGTATCCGTTATTTGAAATGTCCCCAGTATACACCGACTTAACCGAAAATGGAAAACCATGTCCATTATTTTTAAATATAAACATCACGAAAACAGAATTAGAGACCGCCGGCCAAATTTAACAAATGTCTACAGCTTAGTGTATTTGCTTCAATAGGCAAGAGATCGAGTCTACTCTTGTTAACTTTTTAAAAAATCAGATGCTTTTCTGCAATGCCATGTAATAAGGAGAGGTGAGGGGCGCCTGGGGGGGTGCAGGCAGTAGAGCGTGTGGCTCTTGATCTCAGAGTCACGAGTTCGAGCCCCACGATGGGAGTAAGGTTGACTTAAAAAAAAAAAACACAACAATTAAGGGAGGGTGATCAGGGTGCCACCTTATTCACACAGTGAGACAGGTCGGGCACCTGTGTTTCCAGGGTGTCTGCTCTGCCCGCCGGTTTAATTTGCAACCCACTGTCGTTGCGAGACTTGCCCACTAGCAGCCCCTGTGGACGGCCGGCGCGGTCACTTTTCCTGAGTACTGGGGTTCAGAGAGAGCAATCACTTCTTCAGGAATGGACGAAGGTTTCTTCCAGCTCAAATGTTCTATGTGCCAAAGGCCACTTCTCACTGTTCCACGTAGGGCTGCCCCCCCTTCCCATCCCCCCCAGTGTCCCCAGTCTACCAGTCTCGTTTCCTGAGCACAGATGGCGTCTTTGACTGAATGGATACAGGGCAAACTCCCTCAGGGTATGGGCTGGCACCCCCGCGGCTAGGTCGCAGCCCGGGTCCCCGCCGTCCGTGGGAGTCTCAGGCTTTGGGCGCCTCCAACCACGCTCTGGACGCGGCCTCTGCTTCCCAACGCCCTGCCTTTTCAGCGCTTGGAGATGGTTGCCATTTTTCAATATCCAGCTAATGTGCGGTTGCTTCTGGGAGGGCTGCTTTAGTCCTAAAGGGGACGGCTGCTCTGGGCCCCTACCGTACTATTTGGTATTCTACGCTAGCTTGATTTAGAGATCATATTTTGCACACTTTGCAATACAGTTCATTTTGTCTGTTTGCTCCCTTATTCATGCTAAAATCTCTTTCTTCCAGGCTATGGCACATTCGGTCCCTAGACTATCGTCCAATACATTTGTGCGAAAGGCTTGCTGAATTGTGTTCGATATATTAACTCAGAGTTTTCTGCGGTCCATGTTTGAGGCCAATGGCTATCTTGAAGAGCAACTCAGAGCTTCTGTGACTGGTGGCCCGACCTGTGGTCTCCTGCTTTCTCAATTGACTTGCAAACCTCAATGTCCAGGGTATAGCAACCCGAGACATAGCTAATCTCCACCGTTGCAGAGTTTATAGCGAATGGCCCTGAGACAGGCGCTGGCCATTTCTGACGCAAGTCAGGAAGCACATGGCTTTTGCTGTAAAATTTCTGAGGCTGAAAATTATTTCTTTTTTTTTTTTTTTAAAGATTTTTTATTTATTTATTAGAGAGAGAGAGACTGAGAATGAGAGGGGAGAAGGTCAGAGGGAGAAGCAGACTTCCCGCAGAGCCGGGAGTCCGATATGGGACTCGATCCCGGGACTCCGGGATCATGACCCGAGCCGAAGGCAGTTGCTCAACCAACTGAGCCACCCAGGCGCCCTGAAAATTATTTCTTATATAGAGCAGACGCTGGTTCTTTACAATGATTAAAAAAAAAAAAAGTCAAGTTTACAGCTTTGGTCTTTACACTGTTTATCTACTTAGTTCTGGCTTTTAAGAATATAAAATTCCTGTCTTGGACTTTAGGTATGTTTTCATCTTTTTTACATAATTACTCCATAGGTATCTAACAAAGTGATAAATCAATGAACTCCGTCATTTCTGCAGAAACACACATTTCCACAGGCTGCTGGGAAAGTGTTCGAAGGTGGTGGTTGCCGACGTTTCACCACATGTCAAAGTGCACTCTGAGTTTTGCAGAGCACCTGGGGTTTTTTTTTTGGGGGGGGGGGGTTGTTTGCTTGTTTGTTTTTGCACCTGGTCTAACTTTAACATGCAAATGTAGAAATAAAAGCCCCCAAACCTAATTTTTATTTTTATTTGTTGTTTTTACATTTCTAGTTTAATTCCAGTTGGTTGGCATAGAGCATTGTATCTGTTTCAGGCGTATGATGTAGGGATTCACCAATGCCATGTGTTCATCATGGCAGGTGCCCTCCTTCATCCCCAGCCCCTGTCTCCCCCTCCCCCTCCCCGCCCCTCTGGTGACCAGCAGTGTTAAGAGTTAAGAGTTGGTTTCTTGGTTTGCCTCTCTCTCTCTCTCTCTCTTTTCCCCCTTTGCTCATGTGTTTTGTTTCTTAAATTCCACATATGAGTGAGATCGTATGGTATTAGCCATTCTCTGACTTACTTCACTTAGCATTATACTCCCCAGGTCCATCCATGTTGTTATAAATGGCAGGATTTCATTTTTTTATGGTTGCATAACATTTCATCGTTTATATATACTACATCCTCCTTATCCATCCATCAGTTGATGGGCACTTGGGCAGCTTCCGTAATTCGGCTCTTGCACATAATGCTGCTATTTTGATGTAGTCCCAGTAGTTTATTTTTGATTTGTTTCCCTGGCTTCCAGAGACATATCTAGAAAAAAAGTCGCCATGGCCGATATCAAAGAAGTTACTGTGTTCTCTTCTAAGATTTTTACGTTCAGGTGTCTCATTTAGGTCTTAATCTATTTTGAATTTATTTTCGGGGATGGTGTAAGAAAGTTTCATTCTTTCGCCATGTTGTTGTCTGGTTTTCCCAACACCATTTGTTGAAGAGACTGTCTTTTTTTCTGTTGGATATTCTTTCCCGCTTTGTCAAAGAGTAATTGGCCATTTAGTTGTGGGTTTGTTTCTGGTGTATTTATCTACATGTCCATATTTGTACCAGTACCATCTATTTTTTTTAAATTTTATGTTTGTTTGCATTAGTTTCAGAGGTAGAACTTAGTGGTTCCTCAGTTACATACAATACCCAGTGCTCATTAGAGTAGCACGGTGTTTTGATGACCGTAGCTTTGTTTTTTTTAAAGATTTTATTTATTTATTTGAGAGAGTGAGAGATCACAAGTAGGCAGAGAGGCAGGCAGAGAGAGAGAGGGAAGCAGGCTCCCCGCTGAGCAGAGAGCCCGATGCGGGGCTCGATCCCAGGACCCCGAGATCACGACCTGAGCCGAAGACAGAGGCTTTAACCCGCTGAGCCACCCAGGCGCCCCGATGACCATAGCTTTGTAATATAACTTGATGCCTGGGATTGTGATGCCTCCAACTTAACTTTCCTTTTCCAAGATTGCTTTGGCTATTTGGGGTCTTCTGTGGTTCCACACAAATTTTAGGATTTTTCATTCTGTGAAAAAACGCTGTTGGTATTTTGAGAGGGATGGCGGTAGATGTGTAGATTGCTTTGGGTAACACAGACATTGTAACAATATTTGTTCTTCCCATTCATGAGAATGGAGTGTCTTTTCGTTTCTTTGTGTCACTCTCAGTTTCTTTCATCAGTATTTTACACTGTTCAGAGTACAGATCTTTCGCCTGTTTGGTTAGGTTTTTATTGCTAGGTATCTTATTATTTGGGGTGCCAAATGACTACTTTTCACGGGAATAAATCCTGTTGAACACTAAGTCACACTGACATTCCTGCTAGGCATGTTCGCCCAAAGTGTCAATAACATTAGGAAAATTCAAGTGAAAAGGCAACTCTATAAATGCTTGGCACATGGGCATTTGACGGTCCAAGAGATGAGTGCTGTTTAACTCTTTCCGGTGAGTTCAGAGAAGTCCACAAAACCTCTGACTTACACGTTATACAGGTACAGGATTAGCAACAATAATCAAAGGATATACCTCAAGTCTGACACATCCCTGACACATTCTGATGAGTTGAAGCAATTGTAAATATTGCCTCCTTCGTTTCAAATTCAATTTTCAGGAAATATTAATATTTGTCACTCTTATTTAAAATTTAGTGATATTTAGTGATTGATTTTTTTTAAGATTTTTTATTTATTCATTTGAAAGAGAGAGCAGACAAGGGAGGGCACGAGCGGGGCGGCGGGGAGACGCAGACTCCCTCCTGAGCCGGTTGCCCAACGTGGGGCTCGATGTCAGGACCCTGAAATGATGACCTGAGCCCAAAAATCAAGAGTCAGAGGCTTAACCAGATGAGCCACCCAGGTGTCCTACAGGTGCTTTGATTTATTATCTCATTTAGCCTCAGTATCCTCAGGCGGTGGTGAATAGTCTCCCCTTGTTTGCAGAAAAGTCAATGTGGGCTTGGAGAAGTTCAGAAATAGGCTTAAATTTCAGTCTAGTGGATGATGGGATTAAGAACCAATCTGCTTTACGTGAGAGCCTGGGATTTGAAGTCCCCAAAGATATAAGACCAGATTCCCAAAATGCTCTTGGGTTCTACTCCCCACAAATACCGGGAATGGTCTTTGGAGGAATGGTATTTAGGGGATCAGCCTCCTGATCCCCTAATTGAACAATGGCGATCTTGACATTTGTCAAAGTGAAAGGTAGCTCCTCCCAAAATACTGTGACCTCCCTTGTCTAAATGTTTGTCATATATTTTGGTTCCTAACTGAACAATATCTAGATTTCTTGTTCCAATAGTAGTCAAGCCTCAATGGTGTTTCATATGTCTTTTTTTAGGTACGGTCCTTCCACTGAGGTTTACAAAATATGGCCAAATGTTAGGACCCAGTCTTCCTGAAGCCAAGTGAGAGTCACTGCCATTTCTTGCGTGCCTAATTCTATGACAAGCACTCCAATAGGCATTTCAAATTCTTTCATTTGATTTCTTCCTTTCGCCAACTCTTGCCGTCTTGACGAGGAAATTAACCCGTGGTGGGTGACTTGTTCCATGTCAGGGAGAGAAGTGAGGCCGTCTCCAGCCAGGGCCATTTTCCTCCGTGGGGCGTGGGCCGGGCTGGGACGGATCCCGCTACCTGCATCGAATATTCTTCCAGCAGAGTAGCTGCGGACCTTATGCGATCGCTTCTACCAGTCTACTGAGATTTACTGGGTGTGTGCTGTGTCGAGTGTGGCGTAGGCCTCGGTGACTAGGAAATGTAGGACCTTGGGCACCACACAGCTCTTACTCAAAAGTACACCACGAGGGCGCCTGGGTGGCTCAGTTGGTTAAGCAGCTGCCTTTGGCCCAGGTCATGATCCTGGAGTCCCGGGATCCAGTCCCACATCTCCCCCTGCTGAGTGGGGAGCCCACTTCTCCCATTGACCTCTCCCATCTCATGTTCTCTCTCTCTCTCAAATAAATAAATAAAATATTTAAAAAAAAAAAAAGCACACTACGGAGGCGCAAAAATCAGCAAACACGGGGAAGGCATCGCAGGCCATTTTGAACTTGGGCATTGAAGTCATTAACTTGCCTCAGCAACACCGTTTATAACTGAACACAAATTTGTGCTACCTCCTGGTATGCGTTAGTCGGTGACTGAATGATGATGCTCATATCGTGTGGAACCAATGGCTTTTAAAAAAAATTAAGTGCCTTCTTGGGTTAGTTCTGCTCTCTCGACAACACACCCTGCACACATTTTCCACCTCAGCCTCGAGAAGTCCAGTTTCAGGTAGGTAGTTCCTCTAAATTAACGATAGAGCGCTCCGCTCTCATGACATAATGTTAAGCCTGTGACTTCAAAGTACGTGCTATTTCTCAAAACGTCCCAGAGACGGTGGAAGTGGCGGGAGGAGGAGGTGCCCCCAGCCGCCTGCTATGGGCCGCTGGCCAGATGGATCCACCGGCCCCTGCCCTCCCTTGCTGTTTCCTCTAGAAGAAAAGAGTCCCATTTAAAAGTAGACATCATTGCAATAAAAGGGGCTTGATATAAAAATATGTCCCATCTGTCTTTTTGTATGTTGTAGATTAATTATGGCATTGAGACTGTAAAAAAAATAGACATCTTACAAACAGCAGCACTGAGATGAGAATCAAAATGTGTCCCTTCCAAAAAACGAAATGTCTTTAAAAGAAACTCGATGGGGGCCCCTGGGTGGCGCAGTTGGTTGAGCGACTGCCTTCGGCTCAGGTCATGATCCCAGAGTTCCGGGATCGAGTCCCACATTGGGCTCCCAGCTCCATGGGGAGTCCGCTTCTCACTCTGACCTGCTCTCTCTCACTCTCTCTCTTTCCTAATAAGTAAATAAATAAAATCTTTAAAAAAAAAAAAAAAGAAACTCGATGGACTTTTTTTTAGAATAATTAACGGCATATCTACACTGTGAAAGGACAAATAATTTTATATAATAATTGGGGGGGAACGTACAGGGAGTGATTAATTTGGACATGGAACTCAAAATGGAAAAGTTGAAATTTAGAGTAGCACAAGTTTTAAAAGACATTTTAGAAACTTTTCAAATACTGAGAGGCATTTCTTAAAAACTCAAGATTTTATAATGAACCCCTTTCTTAAGGAAACAAAACAAAATGATAAGACAAAAGTAGTCTCTGGGTGAGATAATTTCCCCTCAATTTATTCCTCAGAAAAGCTCTCTTTCTACACATGCATGCATACGAATGGATAAAGTTACCTTCTAAATTTACCGAGACCTAAAAGATAATTTTTTTTGGTTTTGTTTTTGCAACACTTTTATTTGAAGGCTTTGTCAAAAATACAGCCTTTCGTGAAGTATTTTTGAGAAGGGAGAGGCAGAAAGGAGCGTGGAGAAAAGCTAACCTGTCTGCTCCATTAGCTCACGTTCAAGTAGGACCTTTTTATTTTTTTATTTTTACATTCATTTAAATGAGATACTTGAAGCCGAAAGTGCTATCACAGGACAGGCATTTGCCTTTGCATCTCCCAACATCTCCTAAAAATAAGTGGGATCGGATGAAAACAGAAGACAAAAGAAGCAGTGCATCATTGGCTAGACATTCCTTTCAAGACAGGTATCAAAGGAAGCTGGCTATAGGCAGTAGCAGGTGCACTAGGTAGACTGAGACCCTTTTCAGCTGATTTTGCAAGTAAATTTGTCTGTGTAAACACAGCTACATAAAGCCCGCAACTATTTCTGCCTAGCTGTAAATATGAGCATGTGTATATACACGTAAGTACTCAATAGTGTTATTTACTACTTATAATTTAATCTTTTTAAAGAATTTTAAATTCTTATTCCATGGACCCGGTACTTGAAAGTGAAAAAAGAAAAGATTTTTTTTTTTAAAGATTTATTTTATTTAATTGAGACAGAGAGAGAGAGAGAGAATGAGAGGGGAGAGATCAGAGGGAGAAGCAGGCTCCCCTCAGAGCAGGGAACCCGACACGGGACTCGATCCCGGGACTCTAGGACCACGACCGGAGCCGAAGGCAGTCGCCCAACCAACTGAGCCACCCAGGCGCCCGAAAAAAGAAAAGATTTTTAAATGGCATCGTTTGCAAATATATGGGATGCTTTACAAGATACCAGATAACTAGAAGACTGTGTCTTTGTGTTTTCATTTCTAACAGACTGTTTGAAGAAACAAAAAATATACCAAAATGTTGCATTTATTACGTTTATGAATGACAGTTTTCTACAGACTGAGAACAATGATATATTTTTATAGGTTCTTTAGTGAAAGCGAGTCTGCCAGTAAGTTTTCCTGTTCAACATCGATTTTATCTACCAAGCGTGACAAGGGAGGAATCTCCAACCACCATTTTTCCTGCTTATCTGACAGATGGAGCCTATCACACTCAGCGTTGAAGATACCAAGGGGAATTCCAGTCGGGGGAAAAAGAGGGGAGGAGACTGATCCAAAGGGAATGCCCATGATGCTTTTAGGGAACACGGACCAGCTCATGCTGTTTGGAGGGATGGTTTTGGTGCCAGGTGAGAAGACGTAGGCACGTGATTTCCACCCCTGGCGTGAGCCTTCGTCCACACTTACAGAATTGCAATGGCTAAAATCCAAGGCCAAAGCATCCTTTTAATATTTATAAATATCCTCAGTAAGAAAAAAAAAATATTTGCAAATGCTTTGCTTTATGTCATTTAGTAGCAAAGCCTTTGGCCCTTGGAGGTCTGGTTCTAAACACCGTCCTTTCCCTCACTGGACGTTGATCAGGTGCAAGATACCTACCTCTGCACCTCCGACTGCTCTTTAGTCCAGTGGGGACAGACGCGGCATCCCCTAAGATGATTACGGGAGTTAATATTTGTAAAACACACAGGCTAGAAGAGATAATATTGAGAAAGCACAAGGTCCCTATAAAGGTGTTTATTACTTAATACATTGGAAATACGAGAATATTGGAAATTAACACATTTTGGCAATGCCAATTCAGTAAACGTGGATGTCTAATTTGGGACTCATTTTTCTCCTATGTTTAAGGTAAAAACATATAACTTGCAGAATATCATAGCTTTTATCCCATTTATATATAATATCTGCCAGAAAAATGTTTTGTAATACCTTAATATTATGTGGAGCTGAATTTATACGGTTAGGCCCAGTCTGTATGTCTTCTTGCATGGGTATACGTGTTGAATTGATTTATAGAATAAACTATTTATTAAACTGGGTTTTGCACTTCTAGACAGAGTCACATTTAAGAGAACACGTCTAAAATATTTCAGCCTTTTAAACTAGGTTAAACAAGAATAAAGTGTGTGTCATTAAAAATACTCAAAATTCTATAATTATTTTGAGTTATTTGAATACAATCCTGAGGCTTATTCGAATATATATCCTGACTTTCACTTGTGTCACTTAAAGGGAGGATGGGCACTGCTTCATCCCGAAATACTATCTACACTATAATCGTGCCCCACAGCACATGTGAGGATGGTACGTTTTCACTCTGTCATTTCTAAAAGTGAATGTTAACGCTCCTTAAACAAAATAACTAGAAGAATGGATTAGCGGTAAGCATATGTCTTGAATTCAGATTCTTTTTATGGACCCCTCACTAGAGTTTCCTTTGCTGTGGAATGAAGAAAGCCTTCTTTGAAAATTAATAAAAAAAAAAAACCAAATATCTTTTTAAAACTAAAAACTTCACTCCCATTCCTGAATTGGCACATTAGGTTAATTTGGAAAAATCTTGCTGCCAAAGTCAACAAAATAAAACCAGGCTGAATATATAATCCCTTCCGAAGCACTTGAAGAGCTAAATACCTAGGAAAAACTCCCAGACCAAGAGCTGGAAAAACTCAACTACACGG
This sequence comes from Nasua narica, assembly GCA_028533885.1. Lineage (NCBI taxonomy): Eukaryota > Metazoa > Chordata > Mammalia > Carnivora > Procyonidae > Nasua > Nasua narica. The sequence goes on from CM052806.1 coordinate 2,221,292, forward strand.
TGTGGCCTGGCATCCCGAGAGCCCTCCCGCCCCGATTGGACCGCTATTTGGGATGGTAGACTGAGACACGGAACAGCGCTTCTCACATCGCGTGGGGTGAGTACATAGGGCAACACGTGGGGTGTGGGTGCACCAAAGACGGGGGCCTTGGTAACCTCCCCACACTTCAGCGTGTGACCCCAGGGCTGCATGCAAGGCACACCGGTGTTCTGAGGGTCAACGAGGTTCTGGGTCATTGGATTACTCCCGAAAATCACAGCTGCTGAAACTGGGTTAAAGTGATCCCGGGTTAGTGCCGTGTCTGGCCCCTCTCTGGGGGTCAGCGATACCATCCTTGGCCCGAAACTAGATGACAAACATTGCCAAGCACAAAGCACATGGTCAAAGCTCCAGAGGCACGTGGGGGCTGAGACGCAGCATCGACAGAGGGGAGCTGGAATCCAGAACAACGCCTGCAGATCCCCGGGTTGTCTAATGAGGCAGTAATCAGATCCAGAATAAAACAGTCGGTCCGCGGCACTCAACTCAAGGAGGCACAGGACAAAATTACAAATTTCAGCTCAGGTTTAGAAACCTAATTTAGACCAAGCAAAACCAAAAGAAAAAAAAAAAAAAACAGTAAGAATTTCAGAACTGAAAAATACTAAGATATGGTTGAATGGGTTTCACAGCACATTAGACATAGTTTAAGAGAGAATAACGAACTGGAAGACAGAAGAGAAGAAAAGAAGCACAGATAGAAAATGCATAAGGCAGCAGAAGAGAGTAAGGAATATAGCGAATATTTAAAGCGACAAAATGATGAAGGCGGAAAGGGTGGGACAGAAGCAACAGTTGAGAAGATAATGACTGATAATCTTCTAAAGAAAGACAATGAAGGATGGCAATCCAATGAAGAGTGTCCAAGTAGCAACACTACGATGAGACAAAGAAAAAACGGAAATCCGGCAAGCAGCAAGACAGATTCCAATCAAATAACAACAAAACAGAAAACAATGGGAACAATGTGGTATCAGAGGAAACCATGGAATTCTGAAGACAGGTAAATATCTTCAATGCGCTGAAGGAAATAACCGCCAACTTAGAATTCTATGTACAGACACAGAACCTTAGAGATCACGGTACACTTGGTACCTTATCGAGATCTAATTTTTTTTATTGATGCTCTTATCATTTTTATAGACAATTCAAAAGGCCCAGGACAGTTTAACTCGGACCCCCTCCTTATTTACACCTATTGTTTTGGTTTAGTTTTGTGTTATTTTAAATTTAGTAAATCCTTACTATCATTTTTCTAATAGGGACTATTCATTAAGCGATAGCTCCATATTTACCATGTTATTGTTTTTTATTTCTTCCTTTGCTTCATTGCAAATAATTTTTCTCCCCCCTGCAGAATACTCTTTGATATTTCTTTTAGTGAATTTCTACTGGTGATAATTTTTTTTTTCAATTTTCATTTGATTGAAAGTACCTTTATGGCAACTACATTCTTAAACGATGAGGGGCACCTTAATGACTCAGTTGGTTAAGCATTTGCCTTTGGCTTGGGTCATGATCTCGATGTCCTAGGATCGAGCCCCGCATCGGGCTCCCTGCTCGGCGGGAGCTTTTCCCTCTCGCTCTGTTCCTCTCCCCTCTTATGCTTCCCCCACAACCATGCTCGTGCTCTCTCTCATGCTCTCTCAAATAAATAAAATCTTTAAAAGAAAGAATGAGCTTATAAATGGTAAGAGGACTAAAAAATATTAGATCTTGATAAAGACATACAGCATAATCTACAGGATAATACTTTTGTATGTAACTGGTGGAATAAATAGGAGACATAAAAAAATTCAGAGGATCTGGACATAATAATTAATAAAGCTGATCTACTGGACATGCACTTCTAGACAGAGTCTATTTCTTCCTAAAAAGTTACAGAACGTATGTTTTTAAAAATACATGTGGAAAATTTATAAACGCTGACTTTAAACTGAGCCATGAAGTCTCAACATATTATAATCTGACATGATGGAGATTATAAATCCTGACAACAGTTCAATTAAACTATAAATCAATAAGAAATATTTTTAAAAGTCTCCATATATTGTAAATCAAGAAACAGAATTCCAAATATGCCACAGGACGAGGGAGATGTCACAACAGAAATTATAAATCTGATGTGACTGCGTGAGAACAAAAAGAAGGCACAAATAACCAATGTCAGGAATGGGAAAGGCAAGCTCACCACCGAATCCGAAGACATTAAGATAATGAAATTAAATTATAGATTTCTGGTTCTGCCAAAATAAAGTGTCCTCGTTCCTCCAAGGCTCCCCCTCTTACTACTAAAAATCCTTGACACGACAAACAAGCTTAAGAAACCTCGGGAAGTTGTAAAGGAGGAGAAGCCTGCCTAAGAACCTCAGGGGTTGAGGGATAGCACTGCTGGAGTTCCCTGGTTTCCTTATTGCCTCCCATCCCACCAACAAACACAGACCAAAAACTGGGTGGGAAAAAGATGACCTAACAACGGAAGACCTTTCTGGCCATAAGCCCACCCTACTAAGGGAAAGCACCAAGGGAAAACTGTACCTCCACCCCTGGTCTTACTTGTCCTAGCTGTCCTCTCACCCACCCTCCACCCCACAGAAGCAGAAGGCACTCGCATGCCCCTGTTGGGTGGTTTTGGGTCCATGCCTGCACCTCCTATACTATGCAATGGTCCAAACCTTGGCTGGATGCTCTTCTGTGCAGGATTCTATGCCTGGGGAGGGGGGCGGGGGTCAGGCCTTTGTTAGCCTGGGCAGCTGTGCTATTCATATAGTGGGCAAGCATATATCCCTGAAAGGGTGAACCGCTGGAAAGAGCCGGATGTCACCAGTTTGTTACCACATGGATGGCTGGTGTCCTTGAGGAATAGTGCCCTATCAGGAACTCACTGTTGGTCTCTGTTTGGGATAGGTTTGACGTTCAGAGGTGGCGCTGGCTATAAGAGTCAATGGGGGAAATGGAACCCCATGCTACTGGGCCCATCCATAGCCCCATTGCTGTCTCCCAGCCATTGCATTTCTGTGTCCATATGGGGTGCTAGTGCAGCTGATGGGGAAAGCAGGCTGAAACACTTGAGCTACCTGGTCATTCAGTACCTTCTCTAAGGACACATGCTTTTTGCTGGATGCTAGTATGTGATTAGAAGTCTTCACACTTTTGGGGGCTCCATGGCGGCTCAGGGAGTTGAGCATCTGACTCTTGATTTTGGCTCCGGTCATGATCTCAGGGTCGTAGGATGGAGCCCTGTGTTGGGCTCCTTGCTCAGCAAGGCATCTCCTTGTCCCTCTCCCTCTGCTCTTCACTCCTATCCCCCACACTCTCTCTCAAATGAAATAAAGTCTTCACTCTTGGTGCCTATGATGTAGGTCACTCCACAGGCCCCTGCCCCAGACCTCCTTGTCTCCAGTCTCCTAGACTGTTTCCTTCTAGGCCCCTGGCTACAGCAAGGCTACTGACCACTGACTAGGAACACTACAGTTTACCCTTTCAGGGCTCTTTCTGGGGTCTTTCAGGGCTCCCTCTGAAATAGGATAACCACTCTCAAATTCTGGCTTGCAATCACTGGCAGAGCCAATCCACTCAAAAATCAAGCTTGGGATTTTTCCTCATCCTCAGCTGTTTGAACTGAAGTGAGCTTGGAGCAGAGCGGTACACTTGGCATAGGGTTATGGAGGTCTGGAGCTCATGCAGCTTACTTGCTTGGGCCCTCTGGTCCTGCCTGGAGTCAGTTCTCAATGGACCGTCTCCATCAAACAGTGGATTGCCACTGGGGCAGTTCAGACCCGACATACTGGGTTCATGGCCACTTGGTGCCCCCCAGTTAGGCATTCCATCGGTCTTGTATTACTTGTATAGCTCTGGTTACCTCTCCTCCCATTACGGGAAACCCACCAATACTCAGACCGGCACATCCCTGATGGCCCCGTGAATGGTGTGTCCCTGAGCTTTTTTGTGGAACATAATGCTATCTTGGCTTTTCGTTTTTGTTTTTAGCAAGTGCAATTCCAGCAAGTTTCTTCCTCTCCCGTCTGCTGGGGCAGCTCTGGCATTACTGTGTTGCTCAATGTGGCCCGGCACTTTTCCCAGACATCTAAAACCCCCAAGCAGTAAGTTTCCCCATAACCTAGGGGGCTTGTTGGGGGGTTAAATATCATATCCCTTGGAAGTGTACTAGTCAGTAAATTCTTGCATAATCAGTTTTATATTCTAGTTCCTTTGATCAAACGTCCTCAAACTCCAATCCCCTGGTTCTTGCTGGTACCAGTAATCGGGTCTTTCTGTATGCTACCGGGGAGGGCCTTTGGCTCTCACACATGGTCAACTGCTTGTGAAGACCTCCACTTCACATTCTTTCTTTTCAACAAAGCATCAATCTGACTTGACAGTGACCTACTGAAGACACTGTCCCTTATCTTTTAAAGACCTGACTCCTCACAACCTGCAAGGATACGCCATCCAGTGGAGCACTCCTTCTGCCCACCCGGTGATCGGTGGGCGAGTCCCCTCTTAACTGCCTGTATTCTCAGACCAGCTCTGGGCATTGCTTGGGTTAGTTCTGATCTTCTGGGAAGTCACAAAAATAGGACTGGATGTGGAGGAGATTAATCTGGGAAAGCATCTGTGAGAGAAAAAGGGGAGGAAGGGAAAACGTGTCATGGTGCAGGTTGGCCCCGGTGAGGACGAGGAGGAGGAGGAGGAAGAGGAGGGAAGGTCGCAGGTAGAGTTATAGACTGTAGTACAGTTCTAAGAAGGAGCTGGTTGAGCTGATGAATGGTCCTCCAACCCCGGCTGCCCATCAGGAGCTCCCCCAGACCTAGATAAGGGGCCTGCATCCTGACCCGGGCCACGCTGGCACTGGAGGCAGCAGTCTGTGGGAAGCACGGCATCAGTGCGCGCAGGGGTGGATTTGGAGGGCAGCAGCGGGGCCATCAGTCGGTTACTCCTTCTGGTGAAGACTGTCATGGCGGACAGCCTATACCGTCAGCCACACCTATACGGGGTGCGGTGGTCTTCCATTTACTTCTATCACGGGACAAGGAGGCACTCGGACCTGCCATGGAGGACCGCTGGCACTCCTCCCTGCTCCTCTGTGTTACGGCAATCCAGTTCTCCCTTGACGATTCGGGCCAATCAGTCCAAACGAGCGCAGTCACCGGCTTTTTTAACCCTTGGTTCAAGCGCATGGGATAGAAGTTCCATGATGACCCTGGTCCGGTGTAACCAACCTGCTGTGCGGGTGGCTGGCTGTCTCTCTGGCACATGAGGCCACACTGGGGGCTCCCAGTTGGACTGGCTAAGTCACAGTGTCCACACGGGGACCGGCTGCAGCACTGGCTGCAATGGTTGCAGGGCCGGCTCTTGTTCTGAGCCTCATCCAACACCGGTGGCCTCTCACGTTACTTCGTAAGTGAGCAGAAAACAACACTCAGTTGAAATAAATGCTAACTTCAAACCCAAGAAAACTACCCTCTTACGCAGTGCACTTCTTTATTTGTGGAGGAAGCCAGCCAGAGAAATTCGTCTATCGTCAAACCAAAATACCTCAGATCACGGGATCCCTAGAATTTTTATCGAGGTGGCAGGCTCCTGAATTTTTGTGGGGGCTGACAGCCAACCCTCTGACACGCGTACGTCTCGCACAGCTGGGTGAAGAATTTGATAACTCCTGGGTACCAGATGCACTCACAAGGGTGCCTTCAACTGGAGTAGATCAGCGTGGTGCACCACAAAATGGAAAAGTTGTGAAATTACCGGCAGACGAGATTCTATGACCGAGGCTGCAGTAGGACAGAGAAAGCGTGCTTCTGGCTAGCCAGCAGAAGACAAACTGCTCCTGGTGGGTTCTACCTTAAAGTATAGAGAGGAACCTATTCACCAGATCCGCAGCTGCAGTCCGTACTTTGGGGACTATATAAATTTATTCTAGTAAATAAACAATATCTGCCAAAGAGGCTCTAAATGGAATCCCACCTGAACAAGTTGGATGGTCGTTCTCTGAGATCCAAGTCTAACTTTTGCCTAGGCCAGAGACGGGATACACAGGGATGAAGCAGGAATCACTATCCCTTCCTCCTTCTAGCCTTTGAAAATGGCATTAGTCTCTGCAAGCCCTGCAGAAATGCAATATTGGGTTGGTTTATCATTTTGGTAGGTAAGGACTGTTCTAGAGTCTTTCACTGAGCTTTTCTTAGAATAGCCACCCTAACTGCATAGTTCATGGAAGCAAAAAGAGGAATATGTCCAGCTGCTACTCCAACTATGCATTCTGGAACTCACGGTGGGCCAGGAGGTCCATCCAACCCATAGAGAGATAAGCCTGACCCTAAACTCCTTGATTAGTCTGTACCCGAAGCATAGAGGCATTTTGGTTCCCAGGAGGAGCATCAGGTAAGAGCCAAACTCCAGTCATCTCCAAAATACTTGCTAGTTTTCATAACCCTTTCATAACCCTTCATAATCAGGTCAATTTTGTGACCTGAAACCCTACCCAGTGGCAGTGGGTCTCATTAGGGAAGGCCGGCAAGACTTACAAGCATAAATACTTGGCAGAGCAGTGGATCCTTCCCCAAGAGTTGCCATGAGCAGCCCCTGGCCCACGCTGTTCAAGGTATAAACATCTGTGGGTCTGTGATTCGATTCTCATAAAATCAGCTAAGAAGTCAAGACTCAACCGTCATGACTTACATCAGGCTTCTTTGAAACAGGCCTGGAGCTCTACTAAATAAAATTAGATTCTAAAACAATGGTGGTCTGGATTGCCATCCCTCTCTCTCAGAGCTAGGGACACTATGCACAGCAGGCCCAGGCAAAAGATCTCTGCAGACTGAATCATTCTGATTACCGCTTCGACCCTGATGCCCACCTGTCTCTGACCTTCTGTTGGCAATTACTAGACGCCGTCATCACCATCAGATTGGTGCAGTCTATTTCAGTGACAGCGTCCCAACGCCCACGACTGGACCACAGAGAGCTTCCGTTATGAGATTTTGAGAAAGCCAGCACTCCACTCACCACGCATGCCTCCGAGCTCTGGTGAAAGCAGTGTCCTCTAGACCCATCAGGGGCCAGAGACAGGGGAGTGGGCAAGCAGTTATTCCACAGAAAATCCACTCCAGCGCTCCAATCTTCTCAGCCTTTCGACACCTTATCCAGCGTGCCAAGTAACCCCGGCCTCACAGTTCCATTCAGCGTAATCCACTGCTGGGTTCGAGGTGATTCACAGATTTCAACGGCAGTCAGATGAGCAAACTCTGTTAGTGCTGTTCTTAGCTGCTCAAAATAATATAACCCAGACCTCTGATAATTCTATCCATTTTAGTAAACTCAGTCCAATTCACCATTGCTTTCCTTCCATCCTGAAGACCCTTGGGATCTGCTCCTATATGTATCGGCTATAAGTTTTCTATTGCTGTGTGACAAGTTACAAATTTTGTGACCTGAAACAACACCCGTTTATTCTCTGGGTTTCCTGTAGATGAGGAGTCCGAGAGTGGCTTAGCTGGGTCCTCCGGGTCCGCTGCTTTCGTCACGGTGGCAGCTGGGCTGGGCCCTGTTCTCAGTACGGGCACGGCTTCTAAGCTCGCGTGGCCGTCGGCAGAGCTCAATTCCCTGCGCCATAGAGCTGAGGCCCTGGTAGGTAACACCTGGCAGGAGGGGCCGCCCTCAGTGTGCAGGACTCCCTGAAGGTACTTGCCTCTTGGTCCTCTTACAGGTCCTGTCACATCACGGCAGCTCATTTCTCCAGCGCCAGCTGGCAAATCTCGTGCCCCAGTCGGCTAATACAAAGTCTTACGTCCCGCAAGGGAATCATTCAAGTGACCATCCCACCTCTGACATCTTCTGTCGTCCCAAATCAAGACACGGGTACTTCCCACACTCCAGGCGGGATTCTACAAGATACGACTCACTGGGGACAGGGTCCCCATAGGGTGTGTCTGACACAGCATGTAGATCCCAGATGCCTTCTGATATAAACTGGCTAGCTATTCACCGGGCGCTGCCAGGATTCAAGTTTAAGTACAGGTTGAGAAGCAATGAAAAATAATGAAGGCAGCTTTGGGAAGGAGGTGAGATAACCGTTTTAGGAGCGACAATAGGTTCTTCAGACAACGGGAAGGCTAACCTCCTCAGGGGTGAAAGGGCCGCATCTACTAGCAAAAGCAGCCCAGTCCGATGTTGGGTTTAATGTGCCCGGCTTCACTGGGATCTTCCCTAGGCCCTCATCTCAGTTTTGAGGGTCCGACATTCTCTTCCCCAATCACTATCTTACCTTTAGCATGAGAAACACTATTATTAGGTTGGGAAGTCACTTGGTAAATCAGCCCACCACCTGATTAGAACTTACCAGAAATCTGTGTGGCCACAAGAGAAAAGGGCTACTTTCATTACAGCCATGGAGGATTTCTGGTTTTGCAGAGCCCTCAACTCACCACTTTCTTTCACCCAGTCCTTACTTCCTTGTCTTCATTAAAATGTATTATTTCACCTGCCAGTTGGCCCACGAACACCCAAGTCCATGTGTTTTATTCCTTTCTTCTATCAACGAGAACAAAACCTGAATATATCAGCTTTCCATTCCTTTGTACAGCTGGGGCCCTTGTGACATGATTCCGTTCAGTATAATTTACAAGTCTTGTACGGGGTTTCCGTTTTCATCTTTGGTTTCTGAATGGAAGCCAAACTCAAGGTCTAGAGGCACAACCACCACCAGCAACCGTGAGGACAAAAGCTGCACTAAGGAGAGGGAGCAAGAAGGACAAGTGGCCCGAGGGGACGACGGCATTGTGCCGCCACTGCACCAGCTCTAAGCTGACCTTGTTGGACTTGAGGGAAAAGAAGCCACCACATCAGAACTCCCTGTAACCTGCAGCAGAGCCCAATCAAAACTGGGACACATCTTCACACTTACCAGCCGTGTAACCTGGGGAAGTGACAGAATTACTGCGACTCATTTTTCTCACAGATAAAATGAGAAGAATAAGAGTGAGTCACAGAGTTGGGAATATTAAATATGAAAATACACATGAAGGGCTTCAGACACAGCCTTTCACAGAGTAAGGAGCCGGTAAATAATTATCGGCGACAGCAGCAGCACGACTCTACGAGGAAAGCACTCACCCACGTTCAACAGAATTAAAATATGGGAAACTATTCCATATGTTAAAATCATGGTTTAAAAAACGATGTCAGAGAGGGTGCAGTGAAGTGTGCACTCGGATGTATTACTGGTGGGACGATAAATTGGTACCTTTTTTTAGGAAGGAGACTGGCAAATGGTCCAGAGGACTAGAAGTACCCAAAATTGGGTATCCTACTTCTGGCTACTAAGCATAGAGAAGACTGCAAAATACCACAGAGTATTTTTTTTATTTTATTTTTTTTAAAGATTTATTTATTTATTTATTTATTAGGAAAGAGAGAGAGAGTGAGAGAGAGCAGGTCAGAGTGAGACGCGGACTCCCCATGGAGCTGGGAGCCCGATGTGGGACTCGATCCCGGGACTCCGGGACCATGACCTGAGCCGAAGGCAGTCGCTCAACCAACTGCACTACCCAGGGGCCCAATACCACAGAGTATTAAGAAAGAAAATGTTAGCTGACATGCTATAGGTAACCGTGAAACTCTGGAAAGCAAAACAAACATCCACAAATTAGAAATAACATAGCCATATTAATTTCGCTCAAGTGTACCAAAAATTATAGTAATTAAAATGATGTTAATAAAGTGAATAAAATAAAAATATAAAATAAAATAATAAAGTGAATAAAATTTTATTCATAAAGTGAATAAAATAAAGTGAATAAAATAAAATAAAGTGAATAAAATAAATAAAAAAAGTGCATGGAAAATACACCGTAATATTAAGGAAAATACTGGTATCTGTAGCAGGAATACAATACTCACACCAACCAGGAAATGTTTTAGCATGACTGTTATCCGGGTTCTGAAACTCTAAGCCATATTTCCTGCTGCTGTAATGAATACTCTTATCGGTGAGGATCCTTGTAGCTGCAAGTTAAAACCGAAAACCTAGCTTGCTGTGACACAGGCATGTTCTCATCGCACACAACGAACGGGGCAAGTCCAGGGCCGGCCGGGTCTCAGACGCAGCCCGGGCGGTGGTTCAACACCATCATCGAGGCCCTGGCTCTCTGGACGTCTCCAGTCTGTGTCCTCAGGTCGGTCCATGGTTTCAACACAGCACTTGCCAGAAAGACGCCACGGGCTGACAGTTAAGAAAGGCCTCTCTCTGCAGTAAACAAACTTGGTGCTCTGCTGGGAAGAAGGGCAGAAGCAAACTCATACTGGAGAGGGGAGCAATTCTGACTATTCTGATTTTTCCAAGTATGCTTATTGCTTCCAAGATTTTGAAAGTAATTTGTTTCTTTGTACGAAATTTGAGAAACAGAGGGTACCAAAAAAACCTCCCACGTGATCCTATTACATAAAACAACTGTTGTTAACCTTTTGGCTCATTGGATTGAAACCTCTAAAGAATAGTACAGAACATTCTGTCCTATGGAAATAGCACAATTTAGTCAACCACTTCACTCTTGTAGGTCATCGATGTTAATTCTACTTTCATGACTATATAGAATGTGGATGTTAATACCATCGGGATTAATATTACACCTGATTTCTGATTTACTTTCTTAAGATGGTTTCCCCGTAAGTGACATTCCTGGATCAACCATGTTTACCTATTGCCAAATGAATACACATTTACACACTTATAATAAGAAAAAATCTGATCAATAAAATATAACGTGGGAATCGTATTTGCCTTAGCTTCGCAGGTTCACGTAAAGATCACGTTGTTTTAATGTTAAAAATCGCTTTGCTAAAATTAAGGCATTATATAAATGTTAAGATATTATTCTGATGCAAACAAAACCCACCAACCCTTGAAACTAACTGCCTTATGACAACAGTGTCTCTCAGGGATTAGTGTGTAATTTTTACCCTACACATTGGCATCACTTAAAACAATTCCCACCTGTCTATGTGATATGTTAACCGACGCAGCGGTTATCTTCGTTACTGAAGGACATATCTATACTCACAGGACACTTCCGCATCTCACTCCCACGACCCCCCTGTGTTCGTCTACCCTACCCCAGCCCACTCTCCGATCTCCAGTAACTTGCACCACCATTTCAACACTGCCCTGCTTCCCCAGGCTGGCTAGCTATTGAGCGGATATTGTTCATCCCTAGGAAAAGGTTTCGTAAGTTAAATTCCGCAGCATTTTTAAGTACCAGGAAAAAAGTTAATCCAAACTCAGGCAATACTAAAGAAAATGTATTTCCGTTAATCTTATCACACAATCAAGAAATCTGAAAAGCTTTAGCGGCTACACTGCTTTGAGGGATGGGAGACTTAGGAGGTCTTTAACGAGTTACCAAAGACACATACTGGAAGAACCATAACCCCCCAGAAGGCTTTTTAAAGAAAAGACCTCTAAAAACCGTATGAAAACAATTCTGTCACGATTATGAAAGTTACGAGAAATTTTTTTAAAAAGATCCTCGAGGCTAACAAGGAAATGTCATTTCACTTCCCTTTGTACTCATGTGAGAATTCCAAGGTAGTATTTATCCACAGCACGACCAAACGAGAGACTAACTTATTAACTGGTCACGTTTAAAAAGTCAAATAGACCCTAGATATAAGTAAACATTGTTTCCTGTCAATGCGCAGTTGTGCCGAGATCCCGCCTGTGTATATTTGCCATTTACAAATGTTTATGTCTTAAGAAAGGAATTACGGAGGGAAAAAACAGGGAATGTCCAAGAGAACATAAAGCGTTACGAGTACAAATGAAACAAAAAAGTGAGAAACTACTAATTTTGTAAGTTGCTCAGGTATTTTTCTGGTACTTAAGCCTTTACACTTCGGGTAATTTTTTATATTCAACTACAGCAGCCCAGTGTGAGAGAGGGGTACACTGGCGGCAGCAGAAGTGTCTGTGACATAACACTTTAATGACGAAGGAAATGCAATATAAGATGTGATGATTGTTTGATACTTTTCCCTAGAGGTGTCGTCAGGGCAAGAAATTGCCTAATTTCTCTCTCTCTACAATGTGGAAGTTTAAAAGTTAAGTTAGGCCCATACAATGGTTATTCCATTCTAAAATATCAGAAAGGTAATCTAAAGGCCTCTAAACCAAAAAGGTGAAGGTCACACTGAACTACATTAAAAACCCATCGAGTTGTTGGGACCTGGCCTTACACCGAAGCGGCTAAAAGTTGCAATCATAAGATGCACAGGCTTTTTAAAAAGTGACCTTGAGCTATGAAAGGTCAAACTAGAAGAAATAAAATCTCATAAAATTAAATCAAAGGAAGGAAATAAGCTGGAATTAAAATGATTACAGAAGAGTATGGTGACCTGAGATTAGTCAACATACTGTAAAGAGAAGGGGCTGTTTTAAAATAATCCTGAAAAATCTTTTGGGCCAACACCAATAGAGTATATTTGAAACCCTTTTTAAAAAGCAGTGATCCGGGGCGCCTGGGTGGCTCAATGGGTTAAGCCTCTGCCTTCGGCTTGGGTCATGATCTCAGGGTCCTGGGATCGAGCCCCGCATCGGGCTCTCTGCTCAGCGGGGAGCCTGCTTCCCCCTCTCTCTCTGCCTGCCTCTCTGCCTACTTGTGATCTCTCTCCTCTCTGTCAAATAAATAAATAAAATCTTAAAAAAAAAGAAAGAAAGAAAATGATGACACCGTATTTTGTAAAATCTAATATATTTAATTTTGGCATAATAGTGATTTATTATATATTAATATTTCAAAAATATACTTTTGTGTTGAACAAACCACTAGAGAGCTCAAACTCGTGACCTATAAGCACGCTTTTGCTCCAAACGCCAGGCTGCTGTTGCACTGGAGGCAGTGGGTTCCATCGCGGGGGTTATAAGACCCAGGGCTGCAGATCACTGTGAAGAAAGAATAGTTAATAGGCAACAGTTTCTTCAGATGCCACATCAACTAATTTTACATGGAGAAGACATTTTCAAAAAAGACTCTCTTTCCTTTTTTTAATTTTTGTTCAGTTTTAATTGTGGTAAAATACACACAAAGTTTACCATCCTAACCATTCTTAAGCGTACAGTTCAACAGTGTGAAGTATATTCACGCTGTTGTACAACTACCTTCCGGAACTTTCTCACCTGGGAAAACGGCAAGTCTACATTCATGAAACACCTCTCCATTTTCCCTTCCCCTAAGGCCTAGCGGCAACCCTTCTACTCTTTCTAAATACCTCATATAAGTGACAAGTTGTAACTTTTCACTCTGACCCTGGCTTGGACCAAGGCGGCGACCCCACCGGGTTTTACTGAGCACACAATGTCGAGTTGAGAAAGCTAGCTGGGGCACCCGGGAGGCTGCGTTGGAAGCCACAGAGCGGAAGAGGGCCCACACTAACAACCATGCCTTCGATGCACAGATAACCCTAGATATGGGAAGGACTTCCAGCTTATTCCTAATAATCTCCTGACCTCACGTTCTATTTCTGTCACCTGCTGAAAGTTTAACTTCGGAAAAATTGTTAACTTAACTCAGTTTGATCTGTATATAAGGAATATGTTACCACAGTGATCTCTGCCTGACCGCAAGTGAAGAAGCACAGAAAGAATCTAACGGCAAAGACGTTTCTCATTGATTGACTTTGGGACTCTGGGTAAGTGGTCAATTCTTGGTTCCGGCTTCCTCATTTGTAAGCCAGGCACAGTAACAACGACGTCTGTAGTACTATAAGAGGACTGAAATCAGATGAAAACGCATCCACTGCAAGACTTCAATAAATGCTCTGCCGTCTGTGGGACCGCGTCTCCCTACGCATGGAGGCCACGTGACGCCCAGCTCTCTAACTGGGCTGCAGTCTCTGATTATCCTGTTCCTCCTTTTCCTATTGCAAATGTAGTCAGCCAAGGATTCACAGAGATGATAGATGCACATCTAAGTCATGGCTATCATGGGCCATCAGAGAAGATTCTTTTTCTGGCACCAAGATCAGTACTATGTGCCATTGTTTGGATCTGGGTCATGGTACATTATTTCATTTCATACCACTCGTTCAAAAAATATTCTCTCAAATTGGGAAATATTTTAACTGTTACTCAGAGAACGTATTTTCCATTCTGGTTTTAATAGATATTTTGCTTGGGGAATCATGTTTCAGATAAAAAATACTGGTTGAACTAAGTTAAGTTGATTTTTTTGCTGCAGTAACAACAGTATTTAAAGTGACGATGTATAGGGTAAGAGTGTCATGATGTGACATTTTTCAAAGGTGTGTGATCATGGTACCTTCTTTCAAAACACATACTAGTATTTCGTAAAGCACAAATTTGGATGCCGAGAAAAGGTATCAGCATTAAGTCAATACACAGGCAGAAGAGAAACACAAATGTGCAGGCAGTCTTTACACACATACTTTATACTGAGTATCACCAGCAGAGCTGACACTGGCAAGAAATCATCTAAACCCAAGTTTAAATAAATATGATCTTCTAATAAATGTACTTAGAATTAATAAATCTCTATAACACAGTATGTTCAATACCTCAGAGTCCTTATCCATAGCATTCTCTCCCAAGACGTATCCTAAAATATCATGTTCTCTTTTATGTGGAATTGAGGAAAAATTCTCAAAAGTTATTTAACTTGAAAGTAGAAGATTAGCAAAATTATCTTCTAGGTTTTAGTCTCACTGAGCAGAATATCTCCCAGCTACAGTTTTGAGAGCAATCTGATTAAATCTTGATAAGAGGAGAGGAAAGGATTGATGACTCATTGGTAGTGACACACAAAGAAATGAGAAGCAGGCAGAAGAAAAAATCTTCGTGAATTTTGGATAGGGAATATTTCCTTAAAAAGGGAAATAGCTAAGCATAATATAAAACATGTGATACATGTGGTATTAAAATTAAGAACTTAATTAAAAAATGATAAAATTAATAATAGTCAAACAACAAAACTGGGACACAGTTGCAGCTAAATAACCAATGGAATAACATCGAGAAGATACAAATAATCCATATAAGTCCATGAGAAAAGGCCAGAAAACCAATTAAAAATAGGAAAAAAAGAGAAAAAAAATAGATGTCTGACTAATCTCATTTTTATCGAGCCACAAAGAAACCCGAAACCAGACAAAGAAATTAAGAATTTGGGAATGCAAATCGACAGCAAACTATAATATACTGAGGGTGACTTCAGCAAGAGGACCGCTCCAGCCCCCCACCCCCGGCTCCCATGGAAATATTAAATAAACAACTAGAGACCAGCTAAAATAACCCTGGAGGAGGTCTGGAAATTAGTCGAAGATCAACAGCAACCAAATGAACACGCAATCGAGAAGTCATGTTCCAAATGGTCCGAAATTTGTGGCATTTTTTGCTCGCCCTTATTCTGACTCCTCCCCAGGGCAGACCAACATGTTTGAGGGGAGTGGCAGCCCGGAGCTGGGTTCCATCCCACACACCGCAGAGCAGAGCAGATGGGATCGGCCACCTGTCCAATGGCCAGCTGAGGGGCGGGGTCTCAGTGTTGCTCATTTCAGAGCTCGTCCAAATCTTGGGCTATGGGAAGCCCTGTGCACATTCCTGAGAGCCACAAGGTGATGACAGACCCCCAGATACCTGGGGCCAGAGACTGGTGATTTAAGGAATCCGACTAAGGATCACAGGAGAAGCAGCATGTGGACGCTCAGGGAAATGAAGATATTCAAAAACAGACAAAAAAAACAACAACAAAAAAAGCCAAGTATACAGAGGAATCAGAAGACAGCACGTAGGACCAAACATATGAGAACGTGCTCAGCATCATTATGAAGGAAGTACAAATCAAAACTAGAGTACGATATCGCCTCATATCCATTAGAATGGACACTATCCAAAAAACCAAAAAAAAAAACAACAGAACAGTACAAGTGTTGGCGATGATGTGAAGCAAGAGGAGCCCTTGTCCACAGCTGGTGGGAATGGACAATGGTATAACTGCTATAGGAAAAATATGGAGGTTCCTCAGAACATTAAAATTGCATGGACCATATGATCCAGCAGTCCCACTTCTGGATACAGAGCCAAGAGAACTGAAAGCAGGATCCTAAAGGGACATCTCTAGACGTTTGTTCACTGCAGCATTACTTACCATAGCTAAGAGGTGAAAAGAGCCCAAGGGTCCTTCAGTGGGCAAATGGACAAAGAAAATGTGGTATATAAACACAACAGAATATCGTTCAGCCTTAAAAAAAATAAATCTTGGAACATGCTACAATATGACAACACAAAGTGAACTGAGGCCAGTTACAAAAAGACAGTACATGATTCTGCTTACAAGAAGTATCTAAACAAATCAAAGAGAGAAACAGAAAAAGCTGTGGTTTCTAGTAGCTAGGAAGGAGGAAAAAAATGGAAGTTGTTCAAGAGGCATGCAGTTTTGGCTTATGAAAAGTTCTAGATATCTGCTGCACAACGATGTAAAGTTAGGGCTGTATACTTAAAAATGGTCAAGGCACAGCAAAGGAAACAGTCAACAAAATAAAGAGGCAACCGACAGAATGGGAGAAGATATTCGCAAATGACAATACAGACAAAGGGCTCATATCCAAGATCTGTAAAGAACTCCTCAAACTCAACACTCAGAAAACAGATAATCACGTCAAAAAATGGGCAAAAGACATGAACAGACACTTCTCCAAAGAAGACATACAAATGGCTAACAGACATATGAAAAAATGTTCATCATCATTAGCTATCAGGGAGATTCAAATCAAAACTACACTGAGATACCTCCTTACACCAGTTAGAATGACCATAACCAACAAGACAGTAAACAACAAACGGAGAGGATGTGGAGAAAGGGGAACCCTCCTCCACTGTTGGTGGGAATGCAAGTTGGTGCAGCCACTTTGGAAAACAGTGTAGAGATTCCTTAAGAAATTAAAAATACAGCTATCCTATGACCCTGCAATTCCACTACTGGGTATTTGCCCCAAATACACAGATATAGAGAAAAGAAGGGCCATAGGTACTCCAATGTTTATAGCAGCAATGGCCACAATCGCCAAACTGTGGAAAGAGCCAAGATACCCTTCAATAAACGAATGGATAAAGTAGATATGGTCCATATATACAATGGAATATTATGCCTCCATCGGAAAGGATGAATACCCAACTTTTGTATCAACATGGACGGGACTGGAGGAAATTATGCAGAGTGAAATAAGTCAAGCAGAGAGAGTCACTTATCATATGGTTTCACTTACTTGTGGAACATAAGGAATAACATGGAGGACATTAGGAGAAGAAAAGGAAAAGTGAATTGGGGGAAATTGGAGGTGGAGACAAACCATGAGAGACTGTGGACTCTGAGCAACAAACTGAGGGTTTTGGAGGGGAGAGGGGGTGGGAAGTTAGGTGAGGCTGGTGCTGGTTATTAAGGAGGGCACAGATTGCATGGAGCACTGGGTGTGATGCATAAACAAGGAATCTTGGAATGCTGAAAAATAAAGTAATATTTTAAAAAATGGTCAAGGCAGTTGGTTTAGTTGTGTTTTTTAACCACTATTATAAGTTTTTAAAAAATACAACAAAACAGAAGAGAACAAAAACCTTCCAACAAATAAGAGGCCAATCCACTTGTCTTCACAAATGAATTCTATCAAATATTAAAGAAAGAAGGAAGGAGGGAGGGAAGGAGAGAGGGAGGGACGGAGGAAGGAAGACAAACATTAACCCCAATCCTTCTTACATGCTTCCAAAAAATGAAGAGGAAGGAAAACTTCTGGACTCATTCTATCAGGGCAAAATTGCCCCATTACTAAAGCCAAAGATAGTACATGAAAAACAAACTGGAACGATAACTCTTCTGAATACTGATGGAAAAATCCTCAACAAAATACTAAACCAACTTAACAGCGTAGTAAAAGGACTTTATACCATGATCACTTAAAATAAAATTGACATGTAAACACATGTCTAAAACACAAGGACAGTTTAATATATGAAAATCAAGAGTTCCTTATGTCATATGAACGGAATGATGGGGGGAAAGTTTACGATCATCTCAACTGATGCACAAAAAGCATTTGACAAAATTCAACACCATGTTATGGTAAAAACTCTAAGCAAATTTCAATTATACAGTGGGGTGTTATCAACCATAGTTACTATGTTAGATCCTTAGACTTTATCCATCTTAGAGCTCAAAGCAGAACTTAAATGTTCTCACCAAAGGTAAGTAATACACAAGATAAATATGTGAGATGATGGGGGTGTTAATGAACTACATGGGAGAAATCCTCCCACCAGGCATGCATATATCCAGTCATCACAACGTACACTTTGAGTATCTTACAATTTTGTCCATTTTACCTCAACAGGTATGAAAGATACCACAGGAACATAAGTAAAGGAGCACAAGGTAAAGTAGCCAAATAAAAAGGAGTTTTACACTGAGTCATACTTGGCTTCAAATTCTAATTTTTCACTTACTATCTTTATAAACACATGCGAGTACCCTAAGATTGCTGAGATTCAAGTTCCTTGATTACAAAATTGGGATACTTCCTACACCAAAAGGATATCTGATGCTTAAGAAAACACTCGACAGATTTTTAGCAAAGCTTCAGTTATTATAAGACATCAGTGAAATGTATATTTCTATGGGGTAAGCAGAGCTTAATGCATTGACTGGAACATAGTCAGCACTCAGGATACTATGACAGAACTCAATCTTGTGTTCTTCTCATTCTTGAGCTCCTACAGCAAATCTTTATTGCCCATGTGGCCTTTACCACATTCGGTCATTAATTGCTACTTAAATTTTCACATGTTCAGCTTTTTATCCCATTAGATTACACATTCTCTAAAAATTCCCACAAGCTAAAATTATGTGTTTTCAATAATTCCCTCTCATATCATTTAAAACCATGGTTGATAATGGATAATAGATACTTATTTAATTAAAAAAAGCTTAAAACTTAAAAGAGAGGAATAAAATGGATTTTCCTCAACCTCATAAAGGGCCTTCCTGAAAACCCACAGTCAATATCATAACCATAAGAGACTGAGGTTTTCCTCTAACATCAGGAAAAAGACAAGGATAACTATTATCTCTGTTCCTTTTAATACAATATTGGAAGTCTTACCCAGAGCAAGGAAAAAAAAATTCAAATTAGAAAGAAGTAACATTAGCCTGTCCAGAGACACTATGATCTTCTATGCAAAAAACCCTAAAGAATTCACCAAAATCCCTCACTGACCTAAACAAATTTAAACAAACCTAAACAAATTTAGCCAAGTAACAAGATATAAAATTGACATGCAAACATCAGTTGTGTTTCTAAACATTAACAATGAACAATCCAAAAACAAAATTAAGAAAACAGTTCTATTTACAATCACATCAAAAATACAATAGTTAGGAGTAAATAACCAACAAGGCATAATACCTGTATACCAAAAACTACTAAAAATTACTGAAAGAAATCAAAGAAGACACAAATAAATGGAAAGACATCTCATGTTCTGTTCAAGGGTTGGAACATTTAATATTGTTAAGATGTCAATGCTACTGCAAACCATTCATAGATTCTATGTAAATTCTATCAAAATCCCAGTGACAATGTTTTCAGAAAAAGAAAAAAGTTGGGATGCCTGGGTGGCTCAGTTGGTTAAGCAACTGCCTTTGACTCAGGTCATGATCCCAGCGTCTTGGGATCGAGTCCCGCATCAGGCTCCTTGCTCCGCGGGGAGCCTGCTCCTCTCTCTGCCTCTGCCTGCCTCTCTGCCTGCTTGTGTTCTCTCTCTGTTAAATGAATAAATAAAATCTTAAAAAAAAAAAAAAAGAAAAAGAAAAAAGTCCATCCTAAAATTCACTGAAACCTCAAGGGACAAAGAATAGCCAAAACAATTTTGAAAAACAAAGCTGTAAATCTCATACTTGCTAATTTTAACACTACACAGCTACAATAACAAAAATGTTGTGGTTCTGACATACAGAAAGAGCTAGAGACAAACAGAATAAACTAGTAAAGAAAGAAACTCTCAAATGATTTGGAACAAGAGTACCGAGATCATCAAATGAGGCAAGGACAGTCTTGTCAACAAATGGTAGTAGGTAAGGGAGATATCCACATGCAAATGTAGGAGGCTGGACTCTTACCTTGATCCCTATGTAAAAAGTTAGCTCAAAATGATCAGAGATCCAAACAGAAGAGCTAAAACTGTGAAACTCTTGGAAGAAAACGTAGGATAAAAGGTGCATGAGGTTACATTTTTCAGTGGTTTGTTTAGGTAGCACCAAAAGCATATGGAAAAAAGAAAAATAATTACTTGTAAAGGAGATCACTATCCAAAATAATAACAGTAATGAAGAACTCTAATTCAACAACAAAGTTAAACAACCCAATTAAAAAGTGGGCAAAAGCTCTGAGTAGCCATTTCTCCAAACAAGACATACAAATAACCAATAAATACATAAAAAGATGCTCAACATCACTAACCATCAAGGAAACGCAAATTAACACCACAATGAGACACTGCTTCACACACATTAGGATGGCAAGTTATTAAAAAAAATTAAAATAACGACTGTTGGCCAAGATGCAGAGAAACTGCAAGCCTTGTGCTTTGTTAGTGGGGATGTAAAAATGGTGAAGCCTTGGTGGTTCCTCCAAAAATTAAAAACTGAATTACCGTATGACCCAGTGATTCTACTTCTGGGCATAAGTATAGGGACTGAAGGTGTGTGTCTCTCTAAAATGTGTCTGTTGAAGCTCTAACTCCCAGTGTAGCGCTCTCTAGAGATGAGGCCTCTTAGGAAGTCATTAAGGTTCAGTGAGGTCATAAGAGTGGGACTCCGATCTGCTAGTATTAATGTCCTTATAAGAAGCGACAGCAGAGTGCTCGCTCTTTCTCCTTCTGTATACATTAACCAAGGCCATCTAAGGATATAATGAGAAGGTGGCACGCTATGCCATCTGCAAGCCAAGGAGAAAGCACTCATGGGAAACCAAAACCTTGAACCTGGACTTCTAGGCTCCACAATTGTGGGGTAAAAAAAATTGTACTGATTAAGCCACCCAGTCTGGGATTTTGTTATGTAAGCCCAAACGCACCGATAAAATATTTATCCAAAAGAGCTCAAAGCAGGATCTCAAAGAGATATCTGCACACCATGTTTGCTGCAGCATTATTCACAATAACCTTGAGGTAGAAACACCCCAACTTCCACTGACGGATAAGTGGATAAAAAAATAAATGTAATACATACATGTGGTTAGAGGAGGTGTAGTGTAAGTCATGAGAAGAAAAGACACGGCATAACAGCATTGTATGGGGACAGATGGTAGTTACACTCGTGGTAAACACAGCATAATGCATAAGCTTGTCAGATCACTGTGTAGTACCCCTGAAATTAATATAACACTGTGTGTCAACTATACTCAAATAAAAAATTATAAAATAAAAAAAAAGATGTGGTATATACGTGTTAGGGGAACTAATGTGAAACAAATGTGAGAATGTGAAACTATGAAAGGTAATGTGGAATGGGTTGAAAATGTGTGATGGTAACCTACCACACATTTTAGAGAAGGGGAATGTGGTCCCTCCATACAATGGAATAGTATTCAGTCTTAAAAAGAAAGGAATTCTGACATATGATACAACACAGATGCTACGTGAAATAAGCCAAGCACGAAAGGACAAATACTGTATAAAGGTACCTGTAGTAGTCAAATTTACAGAGACGGAAAGAAGAATGGTGAGTGTCAGGGCCTAAAGGAAGAGGGGACTGGGGACTTATTGTTTAATAGGTACAGAATTTCATATGAGGAAGATGAAAAAAGTTCTAGAGATGGATGGTGGGATGGTTAATACAACAATGTAAGTGCACTTAATGCTATGAAACTGTACATTTAAATATGCTTAAAACATTATCTTATGTGTATTCCATCACGATTTTAAAAATGTGATGCATTACACCACAATTTTAAAAATGTCATCAGATCGCAAATATGTAAAGTGTGATTATGCCAAGAACTGCAAACAAGATTTCTCCTACATTGCTATTGTAAAGTGGCATACATCAAATTTGTAAAACAGACTGATATATTTTAATGAACTGTATGTCTTCTGATGTAGTCCTAGGTAAAGACTTTGAAGAATCTTGGATACCAAGATGTATAAACAAAGATATTCATAACAGCATTGTTCATCATGGCAAAAAAACCCAGAAGTAAGAAGCAACTTTAAACAATGAAATGGATATATATACCTTTATATATTCAGAGAATATCATGTAGAAATAGAAACTTTTAAAGATAGTATAACCACAGAAATATGAATGAATCTCACAAATACAGTCTACAATAATGTGCATCAATTAAAATGACCTACTATCAGACAGATTCTAGGGCTAGAATTTTTAAAATCCAACTTTATGCTGTTAAAGGAAAAGTGTAAATAGTAATGAGGTTAATTTATACCAGTAATACACTCAAATAAAATATCAGCCACAATTTTTTTTTATAAAACTTGATGAACAATTTAAAACTAGTAGCATTAAAAAAAAATAAAGAAGGTGGTTTATCCTCTCTAGACATCAAGACATTAAATAAATTTAGTAATTACCACAGGTGAGCAAAACAAAAGACAGGACCCCTTAAAAGACATATATATGGCATGTACTCTTATTTTAGATCTGAGGGTAAAGAAAATTTTGACATTAATGAAATTAATTACTAGAAAAAAATTTTTTCATGACTGTGAGGCAAGTAAGCGTTTCCTAAAAAAGAAAAAAAGAAAAGGAGCAATAAGACTTATACTACATTATACAAACAAAAAATATGCACCAAAAACAAAGTCCACGATGTTCAAAAGCAAGTGGTAAGAACTCCCAATTCTAACTTGTACCAAATTAATCAGAAATTCAGTCTCACTGGTTACGAAAAATAAAAGGACAGATTTTAGGCCACCAGATGACATTACCTGAAGTAATGGGAAAAATTCAAGTCAAATAGAATCGAAAGCTCTAGAATCTGCATATAAACTCTGCCCAGATAACTAACTGGCTAATGTATAATCTTCGCTTGTGTCAATGATATCGTAAGAACCTCAGCAAAAAGCAAGAGTGGGAAGGCTGAATAAACCAAGATGATGATACCTGTGCCGGGGGGACAGAGTTTAGACTGTGAATCTGGCATATTATTAAACAGAAAACAATCTTCAGAAGAAAAATAAACCAGAAACTCTACATAGTACTATGCATAAAATTTAGTATATATCATAAACATTATTAGATTTTCAAAGACACAGAAAACTGTGACTCATAGTCAAGAGGAAAAAGATCAGTAGAAACAGATCCAAAATAACACAGATGGGGTAATTAGCCATACAGACTTCAAAGCAGCTAGCATAAATGTATTCAAGGACATACATTATCATAATAACAAAGCAGACTGGAAAATTGCATCAGAAAAAAGGAAGTTCTAAAGCACATAAAATTCTAGACCCCAAAACTAAAACATTAAAAAAAAATCTAGATGTATTTGATAGCAAAATAATGACAAAAGTGGAATATGTCAGTAAATATGAAGATATACCAACAGGAAATGCCCATTCTGTAGAATAAAGAGAATGTTTCAAAACATCAATAGACAGCAATACCAGCAAAAGTACTGGTAACTCCAAAAAAAAAAAAAAAATCAAGCAAAAACTCTCAGAGTTAACTAGGAAAACAATTAACATACTGGAAATAGTAATATGGCAGAAATGCTTTTTCCCATCTGTAATTACTTTTAACATAGTGGGTTAAATTCCACTATCAGAGGTTGGAGATTGACAGAATGAATAAATAAAACACGATACAACTATATGCAACCTGGAGGAGACTCACTTCAGATCAAAATAAACAGGTTGAAAATGACAGAATAGAAAAAGATATTCCATGAAAATAGTAACAAAAAAAGCTAGGTAGCTGTACTAATACATAAATAGAATAATCAAAAACTGTTATAAGAGGAAAAGAAGGAAACTACATATTTATACAAGGGTCAATTCACCAAGATATAACAATTATAAAAATATATACAATAAACACAAGGTATACAAAATATATAAAGCAAAACTGACAGAATTAAGGGAGAAATTGACAAAGCTTTAAGGTAATAATTAGAGATTTCATTACCTCACTTCAAATCATGGAGTTTTATTTTTTTAAAGATTTATTTATTTGACAGAGAGAGCACACAAGTAGGCAGAGAGGTAGGCAGGGGGAAAGGTCGAAGCAGGCTCCCTGCTCCTAGGACCCTGGGATCATGACCTGAGCCAAAGGCAGATGCTTAACCAGCTGAGCCACCTAGGAGCCTGTGGATAAAGTTTTTAGACAGAAGATCAGCTGAGGACTGACAACACAATTAAGCCAATTAAACCTAAAAGCCACACATAAAACACTTCACCCACAGTGACAGAATACACATTTTTCTCAAGTGTACATGGAATATTTCTTAGGATAAAGAATATTTGGGGCCACAATACAGACCCTAAAAGACTGGCATACAAGTCATTTGTAATCACAACAGAATGAGGCTGGAAATCCATTACATAAGAAAAAGTGGAAAGTTCACAAATAGGTGGAAACTTATTTTCTCTTGAAAGATCAATAGGATAAAGAAGATATCAAAAGGGAAATTGGAAACACAAGGTTGTTTCAACATTAGAAAATCAATCAATGCAAATTTCTATACTAACATAATTAAGGACAAAAACCATATGATTATTTTAAAAGTTGCAGATAAAGTATAGGACAAAATTCATTAACTATTCATGATTACAGCAAACCAAGAACGGTATGGGCACTGCTTCAAACTGACAACAAGCATCAAAAAAAATCCTACCGTTTTTACTGAAAGTAAAATGTTTATCCTCTAATATTGGGAACAGGGCAAGAATACCTCTTTTTATTTTTATTCGACACTGTATTGGAGGAGCTAGCAAATGCAATAAGACAAGTAAAAAAATAAGAGGCATAATTATAAGACAAAGAAATAACACTGCTTTTACTTGCACCTGATAGGTTTATTCATTTAAGAAAAAAAAACGGGGCATACAAAACAATTTCGAGATCTAATCAGTGAATTAAACAGAGTCACATGATCCAGGTATTTATAAATCAACTGTACTTGCTTTCTGCCTGTGGATGCCACTGAATAAGCATCATTAAAGTCTCCCCTCCACTGCTGTCATGTGTAAATCAAAGAGCCCGGATAACTGCGGAAGCTCTTCATCAGAGGTTTGGTCTCTGAAACAGCCAATACGAGTCTGAGGAGCCATTGTGAGCAGAGGGAAATGTTCATGGACTGTGTGGTTATGAGAAATCCAAACACCAAGCGCTTGGGAGGTTTTGTTTGTCACGCATGCCACTGCGGAAGCGGTGGCTGCAGCCACGAACACAAGGCCACACAAGGTGGATGGAAAAGTCGTGGAACCAAAGAGGGTGGCCTCAAGAGAACATCTGCAAAGACCTGGTGCCTACTTAACTGTGAAGAAGATTTTTGTTGGTGGCATTAAAGAAGATACTGAAGAACATCACCTAAGAGATCTTGAAAAGTACGGGAAAACTGAAGTGATTGCAATCATGACTAAAACAATGGCCAGAAGAGAGGCTTTGCTTTTGTAGTATTTGATGCCCATGACTCTGCAGACAAGATTATCATTCAGAAACACCATACTGCGAATGGCCACAACTGTGAAGTAAGAAAAGCCCCACCTAAGTGAAAGATGGCTGGTGCTGCATCCGGCCGGAGGGCGATGTGGTTCTGGAAACTTCGGTGGTAGTCATGGAGGAACTTCAGGAAGCGGGGCGGCTTTGGTACCGTCAAGGTGGTGGTGAATATGGAAACCATGGCGATGGTTATCGTGGACATGCTAATGACAGAAGCTACTCTGGCGGCGAGGGAGAACGCAATGATTCTCTCAACTACGACAGTCAATCTTCTCATTTTGGACCCAAGGAACAAGGGAAATTTTGGAGGCAGAAGCTCTAACCCCTAAGGTGGTAGAGGTTAATGTTTTGTGAAACCACGCAACAAAGTCGGGTGTGGTGGTTCCGGAAGAAACGGGAGCTGTGGGGCGCCTGGGTGGCTCAGTGGGTTAAAGCCTCTGCCTTCGGCTCAGGTCATGATCTCAGGGTCCTGGGATCCATCCCCGCATTGGGCTCTCTGCTCAGCAGGGAGCCTGCTTCCTCCTCTCTCTCTGCCTGCCTCTCTGCCTGCTTGTGATCTCTCTCTCTGTCAAATAAATAAATAAAATCTTTTTTTAAAAAAAAAAGAAGAAGAAACAGGAGCTGTGACAGTGCTGGAACATTTTAATTAATTTCAGTAAAGAAAGCTGAGTGGGGGAGGGGAGCCAGAGAATGACAGGGGAGCTGTAGGTGACAAGAGATTTCTGAACTCAGCCAAACACAGTGGTGGCAGGTCCTTGCTGCCACAAAGAAGACATATTTCAGACAATACTCCCATGCGTGGAGAAAAACTCAAGGACTGTATTTGCCATGAACAATGTAACAGGTTATTTTAGTTTCTGTTCCATGGAGAGTGCAAAGCATTCCAGTAAAGGGTTTTAACGTAGATTTTTTTTTTTCTTTTTGCACCCATGCTACTCATTGCTCCATTTAACAGTCTGATCATGATGTTGAATGAATGTGTCTTTTGAAAAATGTAGCCTAAACTCAGGCTACTCGGAAGCCATTCTGGTAAACAACCCCTACAATGTGAAGTTAGAATTCCTTCAAGATGATTCCAGGTTCCATTCAAAATTGAGATACAACCAGCCTGGACACAGGAGCCATTGTCTCCACAAACTCTGATACAGTTGAACTGAGATACTAAGTTATTTGTGACTTGGAGTTCACCATTTAGAGTTCGCCCAAGCAAAGTCCAAGAGTTCATCTGGTTATTAAATATGACTGTTGGCATATCCTTTGTAACCTATCTAAACTGAATTATGGTACTGGATAAAATTATAAATGGGAATGAAGCCTATGTATCATACAATATCACATGTAATCAATAAATGATTTAATATCCTCTTCAAAAAAAATCCACTGCACTCTTATATGCTAACTGAAAAAGTAAATCATTTCCATTCCAAATTATTAAAAACAAGAACAAAAAAACCCATCCCATCCTTCAGAATAAATCCAAGAAGAAAAAATACGCAGACTACAAAACATCCTTGAAATAAATTTAAAGTAACTTACACAGATGGAGGATAACCATGTTCACCGTAAGAAGAACGGATGTGTTTGGGATGACAGTTATCATCAATTTTGTCCCTAGAATCAATGCAAACTATTCAAACTGCAGCAGGCTTGTTTGCAGAAATTGGCGTGCTAATTCTAAACTGTACATGGTAACTCAAAAAGCAGAATGACCAAGGCAATTTTTTAAATGTCGTGTAATAGTTACTATGAAGCTCCAGCAATTGACATTTTCATATTGCTGAGATAAAAGATACGGATGCATGGAGAAAAATCGAGCCTACACGAGTTTAGTCCACTGAATTTCCACAAGAGGTACCAGGAAATTCTAATGGAGAAAGAGAAGTTTTCAACAAATCGTGCTAGATCACCAGGACGGGATACCTGTATGGTAACAAAAAAATGATCATCAACCCTTACCTTGTACCAAATAGACATATTAACTCAAATGGACCACAGACCTAAATGTACAACCCAGAAGTACTAAACGAAAAGCCCAGGAGAACATCTTTGTGATCTTAGAATATGCAAAGGTTTATTAGAACACAAAAATAAAAGAACCACAGGATAAAAAATTGGTAAATTGGACTTCAGTGTTTTTCTCTGAAAACAAAAAAGCAGTCCCCGGTGGGGGAAAATACATTCACGCACATAGAGGTTCCCCTCACTATCTGAAAGCAGAGCACACCCGGGAAACACTTTGGAAGCTGAAATGGTGCAAAGCAAAGAAGCAACTACCACTTCATGGTAGTGGAAATCCCCCTGGATTTTCTTTACGTAATGAAAACCCATTCTAAGGTAGGTCCTTCATAAGAGCAAAGTGGCATCAAGTGACCCGGAATATTGGAAAGTGACTTTTGTCTATACTATTTTAAGAACTCTTACAACTCAGTAAGACAAAGAACCACTTAAATAATGGGAAAGATATTTAAACAGATAGCGTGCAAACGAAATATCAATATCCAATAGGAACTTGAAAATATCTTTTTAAAAGGAAATTTAAAATTAAAACCACAATGAGATACCACTACACACACACACACACTGAAAGTGCTAAAATGAAAAAGAGTGACCATACTATGCTTTGGAAAGGATTTAGAATAACTGGAACTCCCCAGCTTGGCTGGTAGAACATGAAATTGTACAGCCTTAAGAAAACAATTTGGCTTTTTTTTTTTTTTTATAAAGTTAAACATACACTTACCGTATGACCCAGCAATCGCAGTCATAGGTATTTTCCCAGGAGAACTGAAAACATATGTCCACACAAAGACTTGTACAGGAATGTTCATAGCAGCTTTATTTGTAATGGCCTAAAACTGGAAACAACCCAAATGTCCATCATCAGGTGAATGGATAAACAAAATGTGGTATATCCATACAATGGAATACTACCCAGCAATAAAGAATAAACTATTAATACATGCAATAACACTGGTGAATCTCAAAATCATTCTGCTGAGTGAAAGTATTCAAACATTATATACTGCATGACTCCACTTATAGAAAGTTCTAAAAATGCATGCTAATATATAGTGACACAAAGCATATCAAGTATTTGGGAATGGATGTGGAAGTACTCTCAATTATCAATTATAAAAGGGCATAAGCAAAATTCAGTATTGTGGCAAAGACCCTTTTCTTGATTGTAGTGATAGTTTTGTGAATATACGCATGTCTAAGTCATTAAACTGTATAATGTTAAAATGAGAAGTTAATTCACAATCCATGTTGAGCCCAAACAAAGCAAATTACAGAAGTTGAGGAAGACAATGTGTATTTACGCAAACCAATACTGTCATTACTGATTACTGCAATAAAAATTTAGAAGTCAAACAACCTGATTTGGGATCAAAAATACCAAATTCTGGTAACAGATATATCTGAGCAGAAAGGAAAGGCAATGGACTGTGGAGGCCTAACTTATAGGAGGTTTCAACTGTTTCGTACTTAAATTGCTTTAAATCTTAGACTATGAAGTGACAATATAAAATGCTTCGAATAGATGACATATTTGTTTATTTGCTGGAATGATATATGTGTAGACTTGTTTACAGTGTCATTTTCTATATTTCTAGATGTTTGAAATATACCATCATAAAAAAGAGATTTGTTTCCAAAAAGCCATAATAAATCTCTGCCACATACACACCTTCCCCCCAAAAGCAAATCCAAACAAAAATAAATGTGTTGGTACAGATAGCTTCAATGAAGAATTAAACACTTGAGAAAATGATACAATCTTACACAAATTATTTAGGAAAAGCGAGAAGAGGGAATGATTGTGATTCATTTTTTAAACAGCAGTGCCCTAATACTAAAATTTTATAAATATTTTCAAAAGTACAGACTGAAGTCCCTCATGAATACAGATATAAAAATCCTTAACTGTTAGCATATAAACCCCAGTGATAACATAGAAATTATAAATGATGATCACATGTAGTTTACATTACATTAGCTTATGCAAGGTCAGTTCAACATCTGTGTATCCATCATAAAATAGATAAAAAATACATGATTATCTCAATAGTGTGTAAAAAAATGACAAAATTCAATCTCATTCATAATCAAAGAATAAAAATAAATAGGAATATAAGACAATCTCCTTCACCAACCAATGGTACCTCTGAAAAGCCTCCAACTAGTTTCACACCTAATGGGAAAGAAAGCCTGTGGGTTGTGACAAGGGGAAGAGGAAAAAGATGCCAACTCTCACCATCCTGTTGAGCCCTTTTCTGAACATGTGAGGTAGACTAATGGGGCAATAAAAACAAAGGGGATGGAAACTAATCAAAAAAGTGAGACTGTCATTATTCCTATGTGACATGATTAGGTATGAAAAAAATCCTAAAAATAAAAAAATAAACTCAGCACAATAACTCTGTTTATTAGCAAGGCCACATTAGACAAAGTTAATATTTCTAGGAGGAAACAGGAAAAATGCTTTATGAATTTGGGATAAGCAGAAATTTCCTGGATGAACAGAATATCTTTGGGCCATTAAGAAAAAAAACTGAGAAATTTCGTTTTATCAAAATTAGAACTTCTGATATTTGAAAGATACCATTCAGAAAGTTGACAGAGAATGCACATGGACTTATTTCCACAAAATATAAATAAACCTTTATAAGTCAGCATTTAGAAGAAAAATGACCTGATAAAAAGGGTAGAGGAAAATATCTGAACAATTCACAAAAGAATATGTATGAGAGCTCAAAGAGAACATAAGAAGATACTTGGTACCACTAGTTGTATGGTAACTGTAAATTGTACTACAAATGATAGTACTGTACTCTGAGATGGTTAAAATGTAAAAATGTGGGCAATATCAAGACTGAAAGAATGTGAAAAATGTAGAAATCTCATACATTGCTGAGATCATCCATGGATGGAAATCATCCAACCAATACTCTACTAAACTATAGGAGTTTCTTAACAGGTTACACATACCTTTCCATATCACCCTACCTCACACCTTAACTCTCATGTAATTTTACCCAAGAGAAAAAAATATATAACTCCACACAAAAACTCACAAAGAAATGTTCATACATGCTTTATTCACAATAGCCCAAACTAGAAACAACCCAAATGCCTACGAGTTAAATGGATAAATAGTTATATTTATTAGGTAGCTGTGAGTGATTACTAAGTGGTGAAAGGGAACAATTTGGGAAGTGAAATTCCTATATCTTCAGAGTGGTATTGGTTAAATCAATGAGCAGGCATGTCAGAACTCACTGAACTGTGCGATTAAATGTTTACACTAAAATTAACATGTGTGCGTTTATGACACCTTAATAAAGTTGATTAAAAAATAGTTTCCCGAGGCGCCCGGGGTGGCTCAGTTGGTTAAGCGTCCAACTCTTGATTTGGGCTCAGGCCGTGATCTCAGGACTATGAGACTGTGTCCCGCATCAGCTCCCATGCCGGGCGTGGAGCCTGCCGGAGATCTCTTTCTCTCTCTACCCCTCCCGCCTACTCATTGCACGCTCTCTCTCTCAAAATAAATATATACATATTCCCCACAAATACAGCTCCTAACCCAAACAGTTTCATTAGTGAATTCTATGAAATATTTGAGGAAAAAATACTATTAATACCTATATATACATGAACATATGTCTCATATATACACACATATGTAAACATAATACATATGTATCATCTCTTATCTATCTATCTATCTATATGATTTTTCAGAATACATAGTAAGAAAGCAGACTGCCAATTTGTTTTTAATGGCTGGCATATTCATGATTGCTAAAACTGAGAAAGAAATGATAATAAAATGCATAATAGAAATAATACAATTCCTTAAAATATTAGCACATTAAATCCAACGCTATGTAACGATGAAGTGGAGTCTGTCCAAGGAATGTAAAGTTCAATAAATATTTTTAAAGATTAAATATACCTCGTTGTTTTATTTTCATAAATGTGGAAAAGCAGCTGACAAAATCCAACTGTCATCCATAATAAAATAGCCCATAAACTAATAATAAATAGGAATTTCTTAATCAGAAAAAGAACATGTAAAAAACAAACCCTACAGCTAGCATTATACTTCAAGGTGAAATACTGCATGTTTTCTCCCTAAGGTTAGAAACAAGATAAGTATATTTATTTTCATAATTTATATTAAATATTTGCTCAACGCCCCTGCAACCAGAAAGAAG
The DNA here is from genome assembly GCA_028533885.1 of Nasua narica. Lineage (NCBI taxonomy): Eukaryota > Metazoa > Chordata > Mammalia > Carnivora > Procyonidae > Nasua > Nasua narica. The sequence goes on from CM052806.1 coordinate 2,253,285, forward strand.
AAATAGGGGGTACGAAGATTGACAGGAATAAGTAATACTTTATTTGCTAACCCATATGACTGTTTACATAGCAGATCAGAGGGGTCTACAAACTATCTGCTATAACTAAGTTTAGTAGATCCCAGGAAATAAATCCTGCATACAAAATAAATTTATATTTGTTTTTTAACAATCAGCAATTGAAAACCAAATTAAAAAAAAAACAATTTAAAATAGAGGGAAAATGTGTAAGGCATTCTCATCAAAAATGGCAAAATACTGATGAGCGATTTAAGAAGACCTAGAGAAAGAGATACCGCCACGCTGGTTTCCGTAACAGCTATAGCAACTGACATTCCCGCCAAGAGTACACGAGAGTCTCCTTTTCACACCCTCACCAACATTTGTTATCTCTTGTCTTCTTGACAATAACGTGATGATATCTCATTGTGGTTTGATTTTCATTTCCCTCGTGATTTTGAGTACCTTTCCATATACCTGTTAGCCATTGGCGTGTCTTCTGGAAAACTGTTCAGGTCCTTTGCCTGTTTTTAATTGGATTACTTGTTTTTATGCTATTGAGTTGTAGGAGTTCCTTACATATTTTGGGGATTAAGCCCTTATGAGATACATGGTTTGCAAATATTTAGTCAAAATATGGAAACAACCTAAATGCCCATCCACGAATAAAAGAATAAAGAAAATGTGATTTATATATACAATGGAATATTATTCAGCCTTAACAAAGAAGGCAATTCTGCCATTCGTGTCAACATGGACGAACCTGGAAGATACTATGCTAAGTGAAATGAAGCAGAGCCAGCAAGACCAATACTGCATGATTTCACTTACATGCACAATCTAAAACAGTCAAACTCAAAAGAGCTGACGGTAGAATGGTGGTTGCCAGGGGCTGGTAGGAGGGAGAAATGAGGAGATACTATAGTTTCAGTTACGCAGGATGAATTAATTTCTAGAGATCAAAATACAGCAATGCAACTATAATTAATAATACTCCAAATTTGAAATTTACTGAAGGGGTAGACAGTAAGTGATCTCAATACACACACGAATGGTACCCATGTGAGATAATGGGAGGCAGTGGATATATTAATTAGCTTGTGGAAATTATTTCACTATATATATATATATCAAAATATCAGGTTGTATGTCTTACACACGATTTCATCAATTATACCACAATAACAATGAAAGAACAAAATAGCTCATGAATACAAAGCCACATTCTCTCTAAGTCATAATTCTATCAGGCTTACTGAAAACAGAAATTGGCCATGCAGATTCTAAAATGTATATGGAAATACAAAGGACTTTTCCAAAGGTGGCAAACACAACATATCCTATCCTAAACATTCTCAAATTGCGATCTCATTGAGCAGTAGAGTCTGTGTTACCTCCCTTTGAACTTGAGGAACCCTTTTTGAGTATGGCAAAAGTGACACAAGGTGACTTCTGAGGCTAGTCATAAAACACATAGCACTCCGTTGTCGTCTTAGGACATAAGCTTTTAGATTCCATTGCCATACTATAATGTAATAGTCCCCAGTGCTGATGCAGGGCTGGTTTTAGCGCATATTACCATGAGTCAAATATGGAAACCCTCATGAATAATAGGCATACGGCCAGAGCCCAGAGAAAATTATTGCAACAGCAGGGAATAATTAGCTTAGACTGAACTCTGGTTTAGCCTAATAAACCTTAAAAGCAACATCAGAAATGCTCAAACTGTTTCCAAACAACTTATCTGCGTGTGCCAGAACAAAATTTGCACACACACACACACACCAAATAGAGAAATACAAAAATAGTCAACAAGGAACAAGACACGCACAATGTCTGGCGTTCAGTGAAAAATCAACTATATGAGAGGCAGGAAAATATGACTCATAATAAAAAGAAAAATAAATTGCTATCTCCTCTGAACAATCAGTAAGAACCAGTAGAAAACAACATTAAAACAATTAATATAGCAATATTCCAGTAAGTTCAAAACTTAATACGTGGAAGATACAAAAAGCATCTTTTGGAGGTCAAAACCAAGATGTGTGAGATGAAAAAGTACACGGGGTAAAGTTAATGAGCTATGGGACACTGCCAAAGAAAAGATGAGTAAGTGTGAAAAGGTGACAAATAGGAACTCCAAAATAAAACGCACAGAAAACTTTATGAACAGACCAACAAAAACCCGTGAGAGTTTTAGCCCTCAGGAAATGACAGATGTTGGCGAGGATATGGAGAAAGGGGAACGCTCATACACCATTTGTGGGAACGCACACTGGTCCAACCACTCTGGAAAACAGTGTGGAGGTTGCTCAAGAAGTTAAAAAGAGAGCTACCCTATGACCCAGCAATTGTACTACTGGGTATTAACCCCAAAGATACAGATGTAGTGAAAAGAAGGGGCACATGCACCGCAATGTTCATAACAGCAATGGCCACAATAGCCAAACTATGGACAGAGCTGCAATGTCCACTGGCGGATGAAAGGATAAAGAAAATGTGGCACACACACACACACACACACACACACACACACACACACACAGGAATATTGCTCATCCATCAAAAAGAATGAAATCTTACCATGTGCAATGACATGGATGGCACCAAAGGATATTATGCTAAGTGAAGTAAGTCAGTCAGAGAAAGACAATTATCCTATGGTTTCATTCCTATGTGGAATTTAAGAAACAAAACGGGATCCTATGGGAAGGGGGGGTAATAAAATAAGATGAAATCAGAGAGGGAGTCAAACCATAAGAGACTCTTTGTGGGAAATCGCAGGGCCTGGATCAACAAAATCTGACTTGTATATGCCTCCCTGGATGAGACTAATTGAAAAGGGAAGGAGGAATGCCTGGAACACTGGGCCTCCTTTGAGGTTTCTTGGTTGAAAACGGCCAGATCCTTACTATGGCTCGAGGTTCTCATCTAGGGAGTCGATGTTTAAATTTGGAAGCAAAACAGGCACCTGTGGTGGTCATGTACTTCACAGACTCCTCGCCTCCTCGCCCATACCACACGCTGCCCCGTATATTATTATCCCGATCACTAAAGTTCCACTTGCGCCCTCTACCCTCACTTGCGCTAAGACCACAGTAAAAGTGGAGATAAAGCTTGGCACAGGGCCTTTCTCTGCTACAGCGACTAGTCCCCAGGCCTCTCCTTTCTCCTACTCAGATGTCTGGAGTCATCTTTTCATCCGCGGTCTTGGGATTTGCCAGATCAAATGCAACAACTCTTAACTCTAGGAAACAAACTGAGGGCTGCTGGAGGGGAGGAGGGTGGGGGGATGGGGTAACTGGGTGATGGGCGTTAAGGAGGGCATGTGACATGACGAGCACTGGGTGTTCTATGCAACTGATGAATCACTGACCTCCACCTCTGAAAGTAATGATACATTATATGTTAATTATTTGAAAATAAGATGAAAAAAAAGCTGTGAGAAAATGTCAGGCAAGCTCACAGGCTTTTAATTGGAATCTCTAAAGGAGAAAGGGTTAATAAAAAGTATTTGAATAAATACAGCAGAAGAATTTTCTGAATCTGAACAGCACCGAGTGTCCACAGATCCAACGTACTCAAAGCCAGACTCTTCGCACAGGAATCATGAAGAAAACTGCACTGAGGTCCATGATAGGTATGTTCCTCACAAGCAGGGATAAGGAGAAACTCTTTAAAGGATATTCGGAAAAATAGAGACGACAGCAGACTTCCCACTGGAAGCAGCACAAGGGGAAAATGTATAAAGAACAGAAAAACTGTCAACCTAGATCTCTATCCTGTAAAGAAAATAGTTCAAAGAAGAAAAATAAAGATTTGTTTCGGAAATTAAGAAGATGAAGTGTTTTCAGTAGCAGAATAACACCAGAATAGATAAATAAAATCCTTCAGGCCTCTGGACAACAACTACAGATGGACGTGTGTCTATGCAAAGAATGAACACCACTGGAAATGGTAATTACATGAATAAATACATGAGATTTTATTACTATTTACATCCCCATAAGAGATAATCAGCTAATAAAAATAATAACAATGTGGTGTGAGATTTGTGATATTCATAAAACTAAAGTGGATGTTGGGGCCCTGGCTGGCTCAGTCAGTTACGCATCCAACTCTTGATTCTGGCTCAGGTCGTTATCTCAGAGTCAGGAGATCTAGCCCTGCATCAGGCCCCATGTTCAGCAGGGAGTCTTCTCAGGAATCTCTCTCTTTCCCTCTCCCTCTACCCTGCACGCTTGTGTGCACGAGCGCGCTCTTTCTTTCTTGCGTGGGCACATGCACGTACGCTAAAATAAAGAAATAAATCTCTAAAAAAAAAACACCCTAAAATGCATGTCAAGAGTAGCACAACGGTCAAGAGAAGAGAAACAGAAGTATACTATGTAAGATGCTCACAGCTTATGTGAAATGGTACAGTATTAAAGGTGTACTGCAATAAGTTAATGGTATACACTACAAGCCTAAAGCAACCACTACAATAAAAACACACGGACTTGTACTTAATAAGTAAACAGCGAGATTAAGGCAATCATAGACCATATTCAGTTGATTTAATCAAATGAAGAAAACTAGAAAAAAGGGGGAAAATAAGATGGGAAATAGAAAACAGTGAGATGACAGGCTTAAACCTAAGAGTATCAACTGTCACATTAAATTGGATTTGTCATTTTACGAGGCCAGCATCACCTTGATCCCCAAACCAGACAAAGACCCCCAACAAAAAGGAAAACTACAGACAAATATCCTTGATGAACACGGAAGCAAAAACTCTCACCAAAATACTAGCCAATAGGATCCAGCAGTAATTGAAAGGATTATTCACCATGACCAAGTGGGATTTATTCCTGGGCTGCAAGGTTGGTTCAACACCCACACCCACAGAACAATCAATGTGATACAACACAGTAATAAAAGAAAGAACAAGAACCATATGATACTCTCAATTGATGCTGAAAAAGCATTTGACAAAGTACAGCATCCTTTCCTGATCAAAACTCTTCACAGGGTAGGCATAGAGGGTACATACTTCAATATCATCAAAGCCATCTATGAAAAACCCACAGTGAATATCATTCTCAATGAGGAAAAACTGAGAGCTTTTCCCCTAAGGTCAGGAACACAGCAGGGCTGTGCACTATCTCCACTGCTATTCAACATAGTACTAGAAATCCTAGCCTCAGCAATCAGACAACAAAAAGAAATAAAAGGCATCCAAATCGGCAAAGTCAAACTCTCACTCTTTGCAGATAATACGATACTTTATGTAGAAAACCCAAAAGACTCCACTCCAAAACTGCTAGAACTCATACAGGAATTCGGTCAAGTGTCAAGATATAAAATCAATGCATACAAATCAGTTGCATTTCTATACACCAACAACAAGACAGAAGAAAGAAAAATTAAGGAGTCGATCCCATTTATAACTGCACCCAAAACCATAAGAAACCTAGGAATAAACCTAACCAAAGAGGCAAAGAATCTGTACTCAGAAAACTATAAAGTACTCATAAAAGAAACTGAGGAAGACACAAAGAAATGGAAAAATGCTCCATGCTCATGGATTGGAGAACAAATATTGTGAAAATGTCTATGCTACCTAAAGCAATCTACACATTTAATGAAATCTCTATCAAAATGTCATCAATTTTTTTCAAAGAAATGGAACAAATAATCCTAAAATTTATATGGAACCAGAAAAGACCATGAATAGCCAGAGGAATGTTGAAAAAGAAAACCAAAGTTGGCGGCATCACAATTCCAGACTTCAAGCTCTATTACAAAGCTGTAATCATCAAGACAGTGTGGTACTGGTACAAAAACAGACACAAAGATCAATGGAACAGAATAGAGAGCCCAGAAATGGGCCCCCAACTATATGGCCAACCAATCTTCGATAAAGCAGGAAAGAATGTCAGTGGAAAAAAGACAGTCTCTTCAACAAATGTTGTTGGGAGAATGGAACAGCCACATGCAGAAGACTGAAACTGGACCATTTCCTTACACCACACACAAAAATAGACTCAAAATGGATGAAAGACCTCAATGTGAGACAGGAATCCATCAAAACCCTTGAGGAGAACACAGGCAGCAACCTCTTCGACCTCAGCCACAGCAACTTCTTCCTAGAAACATCTCCAAAGGCAAGGGAAGCAAGGGCAAAAATGAACTATTGGGACTTCATCAAGACCAAAAGCTTTTGCACAGCAAAGGACACAGTCGACAAAACCAAAAGACAACTGACAGAATGGGAAAAGATATTCACAAATGACATATAAATAAAGGCCTAGTATCCATAATCTATAAAGAACTTCTCAAACTCAACACCCAAAGAACAAATAATCCAATCAATAAATGGGCAGAAGATATGAACAGACAGTTCTGCAAAGACAACATCCAAATGGCTAACAGACACATGAAAAAATGTTCCACATCACTGCGCATCAGGGAAATACAAATCAAAACCACCGTGAGAAACCACATCACACCAGTCAAAATGGCTAAAATTAGCAAGTCAGGAAACGACAGATGTTGGTGAGATTCGGAGAAAGGGGAACCCTCCTACCCTGTTGGTGGGAATGCAAGCTGGTTGCATTCCCACCAACAGCCACTATTCCACAGCCACTATGGAAAACAGTATGGAGGTTCCTCAAAAAGTTGAAAATAGAGCTACCCTCTGACCCAGCATTGCATTACTGGATATTTACCCTAAAGATAAAAAAAATGTAGTGATCTGAAGGTGCACGTGCACCCAAATGTTTATAGCAGCAATGTCCACAATAGCCAAACCATGGAAAGAACCTAGATGCCCATCAACAGATGAATGGACAAAGAAGAAGTGGTATATGTATACACACACTCACACTCACACACACACAAATGGAATACTATGCAGCCATCAAAAGAAACAAAATCTTGCCATTTGCAACGACGTGGATGGAACTAGAGGGTATTATGCTAAGCAAAATAAGTCAATCAGAGTAAGACAATTATATGATCTCTCTGATATGAAGAATTTGAGAGGCAGGGTGGGGGGTTGTGGGAGGTGGGGGGAAATGAAACAAGATGGGATAGGGAGGGAGATAAACCATAAGAGACTGTCAATCTCATGAAACAAACTGAGGGTTGTTGGGGGGTAGGGAGGTAGGGATAGGGTGGCTGGATTATAGACATTGGGGAAGGTATGTGCTATGGTGAGTGCTGTGAAATGTGTAAGTCTGACGATTCACAAACCTGTACCCCTGGGGCAAATACTACATTATATGTTAATAAAAAATAAATAAACTGGGTTTAAAGATTCCAATTAAAAGGTAGACATTGTCAGATTAGGGTTTTTTTAAAAAGCAGAATCAACTTCTTCCTAACAGAATCTCAAAATATATAAAGCAAAATGATTGAAGGGGAAAAGAGTCATTCAAAATAGTGAGTTGAAAACCCCACTTTTAATAGTAACAACCAAACAAAAGAGACATCCACAGAAGCCTACACTAGAATAGCTAAATACACATTTCTATCAAATGCACATGGGATATTCTTCAGGACAGACCATATGTTGGGTGACAAAAAAAGAAGTCTTCATACATTTTAAAATATTGAAATTAATGAAGTATCTTTTCTGGTCCCAACAGAATCATGCTAGAAATGAGTAAATTAAGAACATTGGAAAATTCAGAAATACTTGGAAATCAAAGGATATATTATTAAACAATCAGTGTATTGATTAATAAGCACAAAGGAAATAAATACTATGAGAGAAACAAAAATAGAAACACAATATACCAAAACTTATGGAATACAGGAAAATCTGTACTAAGAGTATTATTTATACCCCCCAACATATACGACAAAAAAGAAGATCTCAAATTAGTAAACTAACTTAAGGAATTAGGAAAAGTGGAACAAACGGAATGCAGCAGAATGAAGGAAATAATAAAGCTTAAAGGTAAGGTTAATACATATATTTATACTACATGTAATACATACAATATGGAAAAATCAACAAAACCCAAAGTTGGTTCTTTTGAAAAGATCCATAAAATTGACCGCTTCAGGTAGACTAAGATTAAATGAGAAAAAACTCAAAACACTAAAATCACAATATTAGTGAATGTAGGAAGATTACTACTGATTTTACATATTATATAAATTATATTATGAATAATCATATACCAACAAACTGAATAACCTAGATGAAAAGGGTAAACTTCTAGAAACACATGATCCACTAAAAATGACACATAAAGAAATAAAAAATCCGAATAGACCTATAACTGGTTAAGATATTGGATCAGTAATCAAAGACCTGCCCATAAGGAATAGCCCGGGATCACATGGCTTCACTGGTGAATTCTACTAAAGTTTAAACAAGAAGTAACGTTAGTTCTTTTTTCAAACTCATCCAAAAGTTTGCAGATGAAGGAAAACCCCCTAGGCTAGCATTACCCTGATAGCAAAGTCAGAAAGTATAAGAAAAATATAGTCCAATATCCCTTATGAGTATAGATGCAAAAATTCTCAACAAAATACGAGGAACCAAACTTAGCAACATATTAAAGGACTATACACCATGACCAAGTGGGTTTTATTCCCAGAATGCAAGAATGATTCAACATATGAAAACTTGATCAACATAATACACCAAATTAACAGAATAAAGGGAGAAAAAAATCCAACACATGCTCATCTCAATAGATACAGAAGAAACATTTTCCCAATGTCAACACTCATTCATAACAAAAATAATAAACTATGAATGGAAGAAAAGTTCCTAAACATAGTGAAGGCCATACATGATAGACTCACAGCTAATATCATATTCAACAATGAAAGACTGAAGCTTAACCCCCCCCCCCCCCCGCCCAAGATCAAAATCAACACAGACGTCCCCATTTGCCATCCATACTCAACATACTGTAAGTTCTAGACACAGTAATCTGGCAGGAAAAAGAAATAAAAGGAATCCAATTGAAAGTGAGAATAAAATTATTTCTGTTCATAGATATGATCTTATGACTCTAAAAAAAACCCCCTATGAATCTAATAAACAAATTCAGCAAAGTTGCACCATATTAAGTCAATACACTCATTTCTAAAATCAACAATGAACAATTCAAGAGGAAATTTTAAAAATCATTTACAATAGCATCAAAAAGAATAAAATGTTCAGAAACAAATTTAAGCAAGGAGGTAAAAGACCTGTACGTGAAAACTACACATCATTGCTGAAAGAAATTAAAGAAGACATAAACAATTGGAAAGACATCTGTATTATTGGATTAGATGACTTAATATCATTAAGGTTAAAATTCTAAAACTAGTCAAAGCAATCTATAGATTCAATGCAATCCCTATCAGATAAAATCCCAATTGTGTGGGTTAGTTGTTTTGTTTTGTTTTTTTTCAGAACAAACAAAACAAAACAACACCATCCTAAAATCCATACAGAAACTCAAGTATCTACAAGTAACTACAAAATCTTGAAAAAGAAAGGGGAAATTGGAGGAATTGCACTTCCTGATTTCAAAACTTACTACAAAGTTGGGGCATCTGGGTGGCTCATTTGGTTAAATGTCTGACTCTTGATTTCTGTTTGGGTCATGATCTCAAGAGTTGTGCGATGAAGCCCCATGTTGGGTTCCACACTGGGCTCTGTACTGGGTGTGGAGCCTGCTTAGGCTTCTCTCTCTTAGTCCCTCTCCCTGCTTGGTCTCTCTTTAAGAAAACAAAAGTAAACCAACAAATAAAAAAAAATACCTCATTACAAAGCTGCAGTTCTCAAAACGGTGTGGCATAGACACAGACACAAACCAATGGAACAGAAGAGAAATCCCAGAAACAAACCCTCCCATACATGGTCAACTGGTGTTTAACAAGAAAGCCAAGAGCATTCCATGGGTAAAGTATAGTCTTTCTAACAAATGATTCTGGGAAACAATACCCATATGCAAGTGAATAAAACTGGACCCTCACCTTAGACCATCTACGAAAGCCAATTCCCAGGAGCCCCATCACCGAATACCACCATACTGGAGAGGAGGTTTCCGCCTATGAATTTTGGGGGGATACAAACCTAGTCTAGAGCAGTAAGTTTGGTGAAAGGTATCCCAAAAAGCTTTGTATGTCTTTCTAACTTTTCTGAAGTCTACTCTTTTATCAAAATAAAAAGTTCTAAAACTATCCGGCACCTAGATATAAATAGAAGTAAAATATTTGTACGATCTCTGAGAACAATTACAATGGGGACACATTTAAATAAAGATGCAAAGGGCGCCTGGGTGGCTCAGTTGGTTGAGCGACTGTCTTCGGCTCAGGTCGTGATCCCGGAGTCCCGGGATCGAGTCCCATATCGGACTCCCGGCTGTGCGGGAAGTCTGCTTCTCCCTCTGACCTTCTCCCCTCTCATTCTGAGTCTCTCTCTAATAAATAAATAAATAAAAATAGTTAAATCAAGATGCAAAGGAAGATTTTTAAATGAAGATGCACAAACACATACCCAGAAGCACACATGTATGCGCGCGCGCGCACACACACACACACACACACACACACACACACGTTAATTAATCAGAAGATACAGTATCGGTAGGGTAGTCGTTCTCCCAAATAGATTTATAGATTCAGTGAAGTCACAATCAAAATCCAATAGCCATTTTTGTAGAACTTGACAAACAGACTGAAAAATTTAAATGGAGAAGCAATGGCCTCATAAAGCACAAGGACCTGCCTTATCAGAGATCAAAACTCATGAAGTCCCACTAATTGGTGACGAGATAGAGGAGTGTGTAACTAAACAAGAGAGTGCTCAGAAACCCACCTATCTACGCAAATACAAGTGAGCACAGAGTAAAGCATGAGCTTTTCAATGAATGGGCCTGAGAAACTGGGCATTCTGTGAAACAAAATCAGACTGCAACTTTACATAATACAAAACAATCCAACTGAGAGATGTTACACCACCTACTCATGCTTAAATGTAAGAGTCATACTTCATTCCTCCCATCCTCCTCAAGCTTTTACAATCCATGAATTATTTTTTTTCTTGTGCCTCTTAAACATGCTAAATCTATCCACGTTCTCTATGGCCATGGCCAGTAGTGCATTATTAAGCATGCCATGCTAAGTCTGGCCTTTGTATGTGTTTTCTCTCTGCCAGGAAAACTCTGTTCACAGATTTCTGCGTGACCTGCTTCTTATCACGTAGGGCTCAACTCAAGAGTCACTTTTTGAGTGAAGTCTTCCTTGAAATCCAATCAATGTAGGCTTTCAGTCCTCTGTCCAAATCCTACTTACTGTCCCTGATGGTCAGTCTCACTTGAACCCCAGCTGGGTGCATTTCCCACCCTCCTCTGAGCTGTTCTAGGTCTCTTAGAACTGACATCAACACACTCCATCATCAAACAGGGAAGACTCCCTTCCCTTTGTGTCGGGCCAAAGAGAGGCTCCATTAGAGGACTGATGTGCAGGGCATCTGTTCCCCTCTGGCTAGCTGCGGGTTCTCCGGAGTGACTGTCTCATCATATGCCCACAGCCCGCCAGCCCAATCTCTCCAGCACCAGCCCTTGTAAGTTTCTGCATCTTCCTTTCTCATCTTCATCCTTCAAGCCCGGGGATGGAAAATGCTTCAAGGGGTTGCCGTCCTAGGTGCCTCAACATACCTTATTGGTGCCCTTTACTCTGCTCAAACCTCTCACGATGGCACTTTCATTAAACGCTATTCAAAATACTTAGTGAGTAGGCGTCTGTTTTCTATTTGGGCCCGACGGATACCCTCGAGTGTATCACATCACTTTGTTGAATGTTTTTCACTGGGCCTACCTATCACCATGTGCAAGGATTTTATTCACTTCTCTGCTGATGAGTTATTGACCTGATGAATTTCAACATCAGGGAAGTAACTTTTTAGGTCATTCATCAATGTATCCCTCGGGTCTTACACTTACGGTAAGTACCATATATGTTACCGGATTCTAACACACTTCTGGTTGGATAAAACATAAAATGATGCCATTATTGTAATAAAGGTATTTATGTGCTATGGTAAGTGCTGTGAAATGCGTAAGCCTGATGATTCAGACATGTACTCCTGGGGCAGATAATACATTATATGTTAATATAAATAAATAAATACATACATACATGCTTGCATACATACTGAAAAAAAATCAGGCACAGCGAGAGACTAACAGCGATAAGTAATAATAAAATAGTACAATTATACCAAAAAAATAAATTAATAAAGGTATTTAGGAGTTGCTGAAAGATAAGTAGGAACTGGCTCTTCGAAGGTATTGCAACTTTTGCTGTGAAGCCAGCGTTTTATCATTGAAGGCTTTGAAGTGAAGAAATGAAGGGACTGCATGTGGAATCTAGAAGTACAAGCGCAAGCGACGTGAGGCGTGGACTGAAGAGAAGAGAGGACGTAATTGTCCCAGGCACACACAGAAAATGGGATTCGAAGGAGATGATTATAACAGGTATAGAGACCAAGAAATAAATTTGGGAGAAAGACACAAAAGAGAATTTAACTGTGTGTGTGGGGGGGGGCGGCAATGAGGGAAAAAGAAAGTAAGGAAAAGGGAGGAGAACCACGTGGAATGCTGTCTAGCTCGCGAGCCTCGAGTGGGAGGGTGCGAACCCCGCAGCATGCTCGGACCTGAGTGACGCAGGCCTTACTATACTTGGCCCTCAAAGTCTTTTTACTGTTTGGGAAGTGATGCTCCAAGTCCAATAAAAGAAGTTCCAACAAGTCTGTACTTATACCTCTATTGTGAGAGCGGTTAAGATAGGGTGAACATTTTAATCTGAAATAAAATAACATACCAAAAAAACCTCCAAGTCAAAATGCTTACTTTTTAAAAAGCAGTGCTCATATTTCTCTAAATTAGCATAAGGAATAACTCAAAAAATAAAAGTTGATTAAGTGTAATTGTCAATCACCTTTAATATAGTAGTGAAAATAGGAAATAATCTAAAGGTCAACATAAACAAAATGCTGAAACATAATTTTACTGTTAGCTGTTTTAAATAAATAAAACTAGTATGAAGACAGCAGAGTAATGCAGAACTGTGTTTAACAGAAAATAATTCATAATAATTTCATTACTCCCACTGAACCATTACTAATAGCTCTATTAAAATTATAAATTTATGAAGACAAAGATCAAGTGACACTACACGGAAATGATGAGTTTGAATCATTAGAGGAAAAAAAACCCTTGTAAATTTTTTTTTTCTTCACAGTGTCTTTAACAGTGGTGTTCAAACTTTAGGGGAAAATTCAATATTATCACATTTTATTATGAAATAGAACCCATGGAGAGAAAAAACGAGACATAAATGTACAATATAACAAATATTTGCACAGAAACCTATCTAGAAACAGTGTAGGCTGTAGCAAAAAACCGGCATCCCCCTAAAATTCTTCCTGTGCCCCCTCGAATCACACTCCCTTCCGTCCCTCCAGAAGCCAACACTCTTCTGTTGGATGGTACTCACTCCCTTGGATTGCATTATAGTTTTAGCACTCATGAATAAATCTCTGCAACAGTGGTTACCTATGCCTCAATTACGCAGATTCTGTGGTGGTTAGCTTCTTTCCCGGAAGCCATGTTTATAAAATGTATCCATATGCTTATGATCCCCACTCATTCACTGTCACTCCTGAAAGCACTCCATTGTATGAACAGATCACTGTTTCTTCATATGTTTTACCATTAATGGACATTTGGGTTGTCTCTGGTTTGGGGCTATTAGGAAATACGCAAAGATGAAATTTCCCTAAGAGCTGAATGCCCGTCACACTGTGTGCACCGCACATTTATTGCACCTCCAAGCTGTGTTCCAAATGGCAGGATCTCCATTCAGGCAGGCAGGGTGTGGCTGCTCCCCGGGGGCTCTGTGCACCCTTTTCAACACCTAGTTGGTCACGACTGTTTACTTTCTGACAATTTCACAGCTGTGCAGTAGGATCTCATTCTGTTTTTAATTTACATTTCTCTGCAAAAAGTTTGAACCTATTTTCACACATCCATTGATCATCTGGAATTACTCTTTTGTGAAGTACACTTGTCCAAATCTTTTCCCATCTTTAAAAATTGTTTGTTTTTTTAAATGTTTTTCACAGGTTATTTATTTATATGTTCTGGGTGCTAGTCTTTTGTTGGTTATGTCCACTACAAATAATTTTCTCACTCTGTGGATTATTTTCTCACTCTCCGCACTGTCTTGATAAACAGAAGTAGTCAATTTAACAGAAAAATTATCAGTCATTTTTTATTAAAGTTAGTGACTTTTGTTCGTGCTCTTTTGGGAAATCGTTTTTCTGATCCTAAAGACATGATGATATTGTCCCACATTATATTCTAAAACATTTACAGTTTTTCTTTATGTGTTTATGTCTATAACACATCTGGAGGTGATTTTTTGACTGGGTCCAATTTCATTTTTTTATATGGCTTGGCATACCAGTTTTACCTCTCTGACAATTTTATTTCTATGTGTTTAAAACAGATGTTATTTATTAAGTATTCACAAATTTGGCAATATTATATTATTTTATCACTTTTGGTAGGTTTACCCTTTTATCATCCTGTAACGCCCTCTGTGTATAGACTTCTTGCCTTCAACTGTGTTTTCTCCACATCAGTTGTTTTTCTTTTTATCATTTTTCTTGGTTTTTGGATTTAAAATTAAAACAAAGGTTGAGGGTATGCATGTCTAAGCAGAATAAATTTCAGAGTCTAAAAGTTCTTTTAAAAACAACTGTATCACGGGGCGCCTGGGTGGCTCAGTGGGTTAAAGTCTCTGCCTTTGGCCCGGGTCATGATCTCGGGGTCCTGGGATCCAGCCCTGCATCTGGCTCTCTGCTCAGCAGGGAGCCTGCCTCCCTCCCTCTCTCTGCCTGCCTCTCTGCCTACTTGTGATCTCTCTCTGTCAAATAAATAAATAAAATCTTTAAAAAAAATTAAAAAAAAAACAAAACAAAACTGTATCTATCAAACAATTCACTTCCACTGCATAATTAAAGTACACAAGGACTTTATTAATAAAATCACTTTATTAATAAAAAAATCATCTCAAGATGTTTCAATACTCTAACCTGTAACCTAATTATTTCTGACCACTCACACAGACACTATACCACTGTCAAAGAACTCCTTGCTTGAGTCTTCCTGGGATTCCCAAAATCTGAATGTCCAACAGCAAATCTTATGTATAAAGAACGCAACAGAAATCAACAATATTGCATAAACTATTACTAACCTCTACATTCAATCCTCCACAGCCCTTGAAAAATAATGTTTCGCCAGTAGAAGGAAAGTTATCTTATCTAGGTACTGCCTTACCAATGCTACTATTCAAGCACTTCCCTGAGGAATTACCATACCAACACTCACAGGAAAGCACTTTATCAGCTCTTGCCATGCCCCCACTAACACTCTGGAATCTCTAACTTCCACATCTATCAGTCACCTAGAATGTTTATTACAGATGTAGATGTCTGCTTCCCATACATTGATTTATTTTTGGCAAAAACCTTTGGGTAATTTTGGCCCATATCAGAGTTTTAAAACCACTGCAATAATTTAAAGAGGAAGAAAAAGAAGATGAAGTGTGATATGTCAAAAAACCTGTATGTTATTTCACATACAGGTGTTTTTTTTTTGAGGTGATAAGAATAAAATAAAAACAAGATATACAGAGTTATACAGAGATAATAGAAACCACAGAAATTACCAGGAAATCGTATTTCAGAATCTATGTTTTAAAAAAATTCGATCAGAAAACAGTATAATACTCTACCTGGTCTTTGGTTTTCTATAATGTTTAGGATATAATTCACGAAATTAAGAGACATCTATATATAGTTCACAATTTAATTAGAATCTTTTCAGTGCCAAAATGATTGACAAAATCGTGCACATAATAAGCAATGCTAAATGTGAAATTAGAGAAGTATTTTACAGTGAAAATTAATTTAAAATGTTCAACAAATTAGAAATGAGGAAGAACACAGGGGAAATGTTAAGTCTCGACTGGTTTATAAGCAAGCAATCTTTATCTGTCATCTACAAGTAAAATTACATGAGCCAAGTAAGACATTCCAAAAGCGAAGACAAAACCACTGCTCACTTCACCTACTGCTGAGAAAGTAAATAATCTTCTCTCCTATAATGAACATTCATGTCCCAATCAATCTCCTTTGTTAAACATAAACTCATGGTGTTTTCATTTTGGAAATAAGTGGTTTTACAAAGTCCCTCCTCCTATGTTTTACTTGCTTCTTCTTAGATTCCATTTATACTCAAATGAAGTTCATTTAATATGTTAATTCTGTCTTGTAACCAGTGTTATATTTTATACTGCCTTCCAATTCAAAGAATGCTTTAAATGTCTTTTTGGGTAGTGTGTGTTCTCTACAACTTTTGTTGGAGTGATGGCCTCGTGTCATATAGACAAAACCACTGTATGTGACGGTCACGTTAGACTTAACTGATTTCTGTTCAAAAAGCGAGCTCAGTCTCGCTTCACTCGTCGAATAGTCAGTAACAGCACAAAGATAATTCTAAATTAAAATATTTACCGTATGATGGCACGAGATGAAATTTAGCAAATCTCTAGTTAGTAAGTATACTTAGCAACAAAAATGATCTCATAAAATTCCAAAAGTAAATTTATTTCTGTCCCCTACTCAAAGATGTGACTCCTGCTGCCACATTAAAGTTGAGCTATTCCACTTTGCCCACGAAGCCCACAGTGCTTCTGATACTCCTCCTCTGGCCCAGGTTATGCAAAACTCTCCCAGAAACCCAGACACTCCTTCAGGCCCTACCCTGGAGAGTAACTGCTACCCCTGCATCGTCAAAGTCCTGCCTCAAGTCCAACATCATCTCAAAGGCCTTATCTCAACCACACCCCCTGGGACCCAGGCAATTTCTAACTCAAGTTTCCTTAATATTATCTCCTTTTCACTCTCTTCCTGGCGGTTCAGCAGACCTCCTGTTCCTTTAACTGCTCCAAGGATGTGTCTCCCCTGTCTCTAAACTCTGTGGGGAGAGGCCATGTTTCTGGGAGAGCAAAACAGTAGGCAGAAAATATTTTTGAGATTTGTAAGTTTCATTACATACTCCTCATGGGCTCTGTCGTCAGGAGTAAAACAACTGCTTAATAACTTCATCAAACAGTACAACACATAACAAACCGAGTGTTACAATTACATGGTAAAACGACAGACTCTGACAACTGCAGTATTATCCAAAATTTTATAAATGCAAAAAAAATTTTAGTACTGAAATTTTTGTGCTTCTCAGAGATTGAACCCTATCATTCTATTTGAAAGAGCTATGCTAAACTATCTCAAAATTCTTGGAATTAATGAGATACAAACACTTACACTTTTTAGTTTCCCTTAGGTCTTTATTAAGTGAAAATATAAATTCATTTAATAGACAGCTAAACTACCAGGTTCTGGTTTCACTGTTTGGTTTTCCAGGCTTTCTTTACCATCATCTATGCTCTGAAGTGATATACATAATCACAGAGCATGAAAATAGTTAAAGTTGGCATATGTGTTTTGTTTGTTACATCTGTGTCATATTTCCTAAGATAACTTTTCAAGTACATTTTTGTTGAATTTCATAACCTTTAACAAAAACTAAATCAGAGAAAAAAAACCTAAAAGTAAAATCTAGCCAATTAAATAAAGGAAAGCATGTCGATTTATATATGAACAGGCTGCTCTATAAAAACCTTCTCATCACGAAATAAATAAATAAATAAATAAATAAAGCAAAGCAAAAAGAATACTTAGTGCTCTATTATATGAAAAGGGTTTTGATCTAACTTAAGATTGTAGAAAGAGGCGGGGCGCCCGGGTGACTCAGGTCGTGATCTCAAGGTCCTGGGATCAAGCCCTGCATTGGGCTCTCTGCTCAGCAGGGAGCCTGCTTCCCCCCCCTCTTTCTCTGCCTGCCTCTCTGCCTCCTTGTGATCTCTCTGTTAAATAAATAAATAAAATATTAAAAAAAAAGATTGTATAAAGAGGGGAAAAGAACAAAGACTGAATGATAATGATACTAATTTATTGATATTGATATTAGAAAACCTTTTAAAACTGAAGATTTGGAGGGGAGGGGGGAAGAGGGATGGGACAGCTGGGTGGTGGACATTAAAGAGGGCACATGTTGTGATGAGCACTGGGTGTTATATGCAACTAATGAATCACTGACCACTACATCAAAACCTAATGCTATACTATGTAGTGGCTAACTGAACAGAATAAAAAAAAACAAAATAAAACAAGATTATTTGCCTCATTCAACTTTTAAAAATAGAAATTCGGAGACACTGAATCCATGAACTAACTCACTCATCCTAAACAGCCTCTATAGAACTCTCTTCCATCATAAGGAAAAGATAGATGAAAGCCAGAGAGCACTCCCGCTCCTTAGAGCTAGGATCAAAAGTCAGAAAAGACAACTGGTAAAAAAACAATTCATACGCTTAATTTACAAAAAGGTAAAAATAAACCTACTCTACACTATACAAACGTAACCTCATCAATAACTAAATTGATTCTAAACAATACAACATTAGGCTCCTGTTAAGGTAAGCAGCTCTAAGTGACCCACACCAATTCTTTGAATTTCCTCCCAGATGACTGCCTGATGCTACCATCCCTTTATGGTAATACTAGTACAAAGGCCGAAATCAAGCCAGCTTTTGTTCTTTTAGATCTTCAGATCCACCTAGTCTTTACAAACACTGCTTCAAATAAGCTAGAGATATATCTAGATGATAGTAAAAATAAATAATAGGCATTCACTTAGGCATCATGAAAAGAAGTGAGTTTTCATAAATATAAACCATGAAATTATAGTTCATTACATACCACAGCATTCAGGACATTTTGGATGTTTCAGGGTATTCATTCCATACCCTGGAAAGCAGCGATTAATCCAAACCATTTGGAGAGTACCTTCAATATAGTATATTTCAGGCAATGGCTCTGCACGTCTGCCTAGAACTTCTACTTGTTGATTAAAAAATCTCTCTATAAGATTTTTAGCCTAAAATTGAAATACAATATGAGAAAATTATTATCAGAGATAAGTGTAATTTTAGAACAAATAAGGGTGCTTATGTACTTAGAAGCAGTGAAAACAAATGTTTGAGGTCCTTATTCTTACAGTCAATGGATATAAATGACACATGTAAAAACTTAAAGATATCACCTATAAAATATCAAATTTCCAAATGGACTTCAAATACAACTCAAAGAAACCACTCAGATACATAACGAACATTTTGGTCCCTTTGGATTTTGAGTAATATATGGCACGTGAGTAAAATCAAAATAGCTCTTTGAAATTCAACATACTCTAAGAAACGTACTCCAACAATTAATGTGCTTAAAAACACGTACTTTAAGTAACTTTAAAAGCATATCCGTTAAAAAGGAATACCCTCAACTCTTTCCACAAAGAAAAATTAGGTTTAAAAACAAGAGGAAATATAGCAAACATCAAGATTTCCAGCTCTGTGCTCCCAAAATTAAATTTATAAAATAATTAAAGCATCAGTCTGATCTATAACTAATTGCCCTTCCACCTGAGGTAACTATTCCGGCTTGACTCCTAAAATTAAAAGGTTTTTTTGATTTTTCAGTGTTAAAGCATGAGGTAGGGCCACGAGATCAAACCCTCTAAAAGCCAGGTGGTTCTCCTCAATTTTATTGTTCTAACTTCTAATGCAGTCAGGAGCATGAATGAATGGACTCATGCCGATCGGTAGCCCCCAAATGTGTACTTCAACTTACTGATTTCTTTAAATGCCTGGCAAATTACATTCCTTGCATGAAAATTATAAGTAAATTATATGTTTTTCAATACTATTGCATTTAAAGTATATAGACAACTCTTATTCTATTAGTCAATCACTCACCAACTCTTTATAGTTTAAATGGTTTGCTTTTGCTTTTGATAAATCTTGGTAAATTTGTTGCTATTCATTTGGTCAAACACATAGATTTGGGTTAAGAAAGTACTTAAGAATTAATTTGATATAAATGTGCTATCTAATTAACCATATTTAAATGTCAGGCCATAATTAAAAGTTTCAGGAGACACAATCATAATCACTCAGCTTCCTAATACCACTTCCAAGGGAGGGGGAAAAAATCAACAATGCTAGATATGGGAAAACCTGATAGGAATAAAAATGACCATATAAATCAGATTACTGCTTCTTATTTTACCTCTGAAAAGAATTAGGGCTAGATCTCTTCTTTGACAAAAATAAAAACGAGGCAAAAATTTTTTATATTTAGTATGTTTATGGTTGACATGGGGCTAATTATTTGTACCAAAGGGTGAAATTGACAAATTCTCTGAGCTGGGTAAGGATTATAGATTTTAATATAAAACATTTTCAACCAATTTGGATGATATAAGAACAAATCATAATTCTAGAAACTCTCCACAAATTATCTGGCCTAAGAGATAAATAATTAATCTGACTGAATACACATCAGAGTTCCCAACCCATGTGACTCCTCCCTTCGCCATCCCCCAGAATACTTCCAAGAGTGATTGCGCATCTACGGAAGGAATACGTTCTGCAGTGACTGGTCACTAATCAGAGGCCCACAACAAGAAGCCATTACTATTTCAACAACGAGGAGCCTGAAACTACATGAATTCTGTGAGAGAGAAGTTGAGTAGCTTATTTTAAATACCACAATCTGCTCCACTGACTGTGCCAAGATAGGTTGTGAATAAAGGTGACTGGAAAAGCTTTAATATTTGTCGTACGTTTGTGCAAGAAGCTTCGAAATCAGTAACGACTTAACATCACGGGAGTTCTACAACAAACAAAACACATCATACATTCTGCAAGACCACAGTCCAACCAGAGCTCCACCATCCACAAGGGGAGAGCGAATATCTACCAGGTGTTACAGATATTACGCCTGTTAGTTAGAGACCTCTAGAAATCTTTAGTTGGCACCTATATTGGGAAATCTCTGTGGAAAATAACTATGGTCATCAAATGGGGATGGAATTAAGAAACAAAGAAGAAGACAGAAGCTTAAAGGTATCTTGGATAAAATGGAAAGAACTGTGAGTTTGCATATAACAAAGACTGCTGATACTGGTACTCAGAGAGCAAATTAAAGAAAGGGTATCACAGCTCTGAAGACAAGGTCCGAAAGGAGGACTATGAAAATGATTGTGAACAGAGACAGAAAGCTGTCACTCTCACGGTGGGAACACTGTAACGCGGACACCATACACACATGACAGTGAACTGGCCACAGAACTATGAGATAAAGCTCAGTTTCTTTCTTCTTTTTTTTTCTCTTTCTCTCTCTCTTTTTTTTTTTTTTTAAAAAGCTCAGTTTCAAATCAGAACCAAAGGCAACAGGAAGAAAATAAAAGCTTACGTAACAGTTTAAATGCTATGAAAGTTGTCATCCATTCCAGAGATACATACCGAATCTCGGCACTTCAGAAGACAAAAATTTAACTTTGAACTGTGGGAACTATTTCAATCCTGAAGCAAAAGACGAAAGAGTCTACTCTTCACCCAGCAATGTCACTGCAGTGGTGGTTGTTCCACAAGAACTGCAACTTGCACTAGAAAAACTAGGCTCTTAAGAAGAACACGAAAGGCAAACTGTAATTTATGTTTTGAAATTATTAGAGATTTAAATGGTTACATTAACAAATTTTAAAGTAGCATATTTCTAATTGAAAAAAGCAAGTCACAGGCAGTGGGAGTACAAAAAGGACATTTAAAAATACAGGAAAAGATTTCCATTTCCAACCATATGGTATAGTAGATATCCTGAAAAATTCTCCTGCTACGAATCACTTCACTGAACATAAGAGGACAAAGACCCATGTCACTATATTTCAACAATGAGAAGGAATGAGAACAGAAAGAAAGGAAGACAGGGAGAGAAAGAGAGGCTAAAAACAAGGAGAGAACTACAAATGCAACTGTAGCTAAATTCCTGATTCATTTGACACCAATCCTAGTATTCCAGAATATTCTAATTTACCAGCCTACAGAGATAAGGGGGAAAAGACTTAAATCTGTTTTAAAAAAAAAGACTCTATGTAAAACAATGAACCAAGAAAAAAATTCAGTCACAAAGGGGAAATAACAAGAAAGCTTCTCTATCAAAGCTGGGGAAGGAAAAGGGATGGAGTAGAAGGATGGGGAAAGCAAAGACCTCTGTAAATTCCTACACACTGATTTGCTGAGGGAGGAAAATGATGCTTACATCCACTGCTCCAAAATCTAAGTGCATTGCTTTAAAGAAAAGAGAAAGATGACCCTTAGGATAGCTGGCATGACTCTCCAGGCTACATAGAAGGAGCAAAATCATAAAATACCTCCTTTAGAAGGGAGCTGGCACACAAAGCCCTGGCATTTCAGGACACTGCCCTAGGGAAAAGGACTGAGTTGCTCTTAACACTTGCGGTGGTTCTCAGCACCCAGTATGGTGCTTCGGGACTGAGAGAAGGAATAGAACTCTCAGAAATTCCCCCAGTAAAGAGCTAGAGGAACTAAGCAGGTGCATCCAAAGAAAAGGTTTGAGAGACTTCCCACCCCACCCCATCAAATCTCTCCTCTGGTCATTCCCTCCTAAAGCAAGAACATGAAGATAGGAAGCAGTGACAATTTCTTTAAATGTGCAGACACCAACCAAGGTGACCAGGATCACAAACAAATCAGGGAAGTAGGACACCAGAAAGAAAGAAAGAAACAAACAAAAAAGCTCCAACTGCAGACTACAAGGATATAAAGATCTATGAATTGCTTAACAAAGAACTCAAAATAATCTTAAAGAAGTCCAGTAAGGCACAAGAAAACAAAGAGAGATAATAAACAAAATCAGGAAAACAATACAAGAACAAAATGAAAAGTCCAACAAGGAGATAAAAACCATAAAAAAAGGACCAAAGAAATTTTGGTGTGAAGAATATAATGACTGAACTGAAAAAGTCAATAAAGAGTTTCAATCAAGCATTAAAAAGAAATCTCTGACCTTAAAAGCAGATCATCTGAAATTATCCAGTCAGAGAAAAGAATTAAGAGTGAAGAAAGCCTAGAGGACATATTTGACACCAACTAAGTCAACACACACATTATGGAGGTCCCATAAGAGAAACACAAAGAACTCGAAAGCTAACTTAAATAAATAATACCAAAGAATTTCCTAAACCTGGGAAAAGAAACAGACATCCAGGTTCATGAAGCTTAAAGAATCCCAAATGAGTTGCACAAAGGGGACTACCAAGGACACCAAGAAACATTATAGCTAAATTGTCAAAGTTCACAAAGACTGAATTATGAAAGCAGCTGGAGAAAAGCAACCAATCAAATGAAGGGTACCCCCCCTGCTCTATGATACTATCAGGAGATTTCTCAGTAGAAACCTTGCAGGCCAGAAGAGTGTGTAATAATACAGAATGAAAGTGCGGAATGAAAAAGAAACTACTAACCAAGAATACTATAGCCATCAAAATTGCCCTTTAAAAATGAAGGAGATGAAAAAAAAAAAAAAAAAAGAAGAGCTAAGAACTTTCCCCAGCAAACAAAAACCGAAGGAGTCCGATACCACTAGAAGCCTCAACATCTCAGCGAGAACAGTGCCTTACAAGAAGTGGTAAAGAGAGTTCAACGAGATGAAATAAAAGGATGCTAAATAGCAACATTTAAAAAAATAGAAGTATAGGTATGCCTGGGGGCACATATGGGTAAGAATCCGACTCTTGGTTTTGGCTCAGGCTGTAATCTCAGGGTCATGGGATCAAGCCCCACATAGGGCTCTGTGCTCCGCACAGTGTGCTTAAAAATTCTCTCTCCCTCTCCCTCACCCCTTATGCCCTTTATTCTCACCCGCTCACTCTCTCTCTAAAATAAAAATTTAAAAAATGGAAGTATAGGAGCGCCTGGGTGGCTCAGTAGGTTAAGCCTCTGCCTTCGGCTCAGGTCATGATCTCAGGGTCCTGGGATCGAACCCCATGTCGGGCTCTCTGCTCAGCGGTGCAGCCTGCTTCTCTTCCCCTTCTCTCTCTGCCTGCCTCTCTGCCTGCTTGTGATCTCTCTCTCTCTCTGTGTCAAATAAATAAATAAATAAAATCTTTTTAAAAAAAACAAAAGGAAGTATAAATCTCACTGGTAAATGTAAATATATATGCAAATACAAAATAACATAACACTTTAAGAATGACACAGAAATCATTAAAGCCAGTATAAAAGTTAAAGACATAAGTATTAATAATAAATGTAACTACAAAAACCTGTTAATGGATGCACAATATAAAAGATGTGAATTGTGACATCAATAACAAAGTGTGTGTGGGGATATAAAAATATAAACTTTTTTCATGCAGTTAAGTTATCCACTTAAAATAGACTTATAAATATAAGATTTATATATAAGCTTCATGATAACCACAAAGAAAGGAATCAAACATATCAATACGAAAAAAAAATCATCAAATAACAAAGGAAGTCAGCACCAGAGGAAGAGAGTAATGAACTACACAGCAGACAAAAAAAAATTAACAAGCTGCAAAGAGAAAGCCCTTACGTAACAATAATTACTTTAAATGTAAACAGATTAAAACCTCCAGTCAAGAAACAAGAGTGGCTTAATGGATAAAACAAGGCCCAACCCTACGCTGTGTACAAGAAAATGACTATAAATTTAAGGAAACTCATAGGCTAAAAGTGTAGGATGAAAAAAGATCTGTAAATGAAAACCAGAGCAAAGATGCTATACTTACATCAGGAAAATATCACCTCAACATAGTAAAAAAAAAAACAAAAAACGAAGAAAGTCATTATATAATGATTAAAGAGTCAACTCAAAGAATGATATAATAATTATAAATATATCTGCATCAAATGCCGAGTATATAAACATATAAAACAAATACTGACCAAACTGAAGGAAAAAGTGACATCAATAACACTAGGACACTTTACTACTTCAACTGCAATAATGGATAGAATATTTAGACATAAAATCAATAAGGAACCACCATAGTTGGACAGCACT
The DNA here is from genome assembly GCA_028533885.1 of Nasua narica. Taxonomy (NCBI): domain Eukaryota; kingdom Metazoa; phylum Chordata; class Mammalia; order Carnivora; family Procyonidae; genus Nasua; species Nasua narica. The sequence continues at coordinate 2,278,366 of CM052806.1, forward strand.
ATAAACCAAATGCACTTAACAAATAAATGGAACTTTCCATAGTCATGTCTGTAGACACATTATTCATAAGAGCTAAAAGGTGAAAGTAACTCATGCTAGCAATGAATGAATGGGTAACAAAATTCGGCATTTACGTACAACGGAATGTTATCCAGCCTTTTAAAAGGAAGAAACTTCGAAGACATGGTATAACATGGATGAACCTTGAGGACATTAAGCTAAGTGAAATAAGCCAATTACAAAATGGCAATTACTATATGATTCCACTTATATGAGGTAGGCAGAAGAGTCAAACTCAAAGAAACAAAAAGTTGAATGCTGGCTGCCAGGACCTGGAGAAGGAGGAAATTAACATGCCCTACCCACAATTGGTGGAACTGTTACACAAGAAAATGAGAAAGATTAAAATGATGTAAACAATGTTATCACCCAAGAGGATATAACAATCTACATACAAAAAAAGCCACCCAACAAAAACAATTTTTTTTTTCCCCAAGTACTCCAACAATGCTTACCAAGACAGATCATGTTCTGGACCTTCCAACAAAGCTTAACAAATTTAAAAGAACTGAAATCAATGACAGCCTTCGGGTAAATACCCAGCAGTGAGATTACCAGATCGTAGGGTAGTTCTATTTTTAATTTTTTGAGAAAACTACATAGTGTTTTCCAGAGCTGCTGTACCACTTTGCACTCCCAACAACAGTGTTAGAGGGCATCCTCACCAATACCTGTTGGTTCCTGTGTTGTTAATTTTGGCCATTCTGACAGGTGTGAAGTGCTAGCTCATTGTAGTTTTGATTTATATTTCCCTCATTTTATCTGATTTGCATTTCTCTATCCCCTGTGATTATAAAGATGTTGGGCATCTTTTCATGTGTCTGCTCGCCATCTGTAGGTCTTCTTTGGAAAAATGTCTCATGTCTTCTGTCCATTTTTTTAAACTAGATTATTTGTTTTCTGGCTGCTGAGTTTTATAAATTTTTTATGTATTTTGGATACGAATTCTTTATCAGATATATGATTTGTAAATATCTTCCCCCATTCCGTTGGTTGCCTTTAGTTTTGCTGGTGTTTTCTTCACTGTGCAAAAAAACTTATTTTGATGAAGTCCTGATAGATCATTTTTGCTTTGGTTTCCCTTGCCTCAGGAGACATATCTAGTAAGAAGTTGCTATGGCCAATGTCAAAGAGGTTACTGCTTGTGTTCTCCTCTAGGCTTTTAATGGCTTCCTGTTCCACATTTAGGTCTTTCATCTGTTCTGAATTTATTTTTGTGTATTATGTGAGAAAGTGGTCCAGTTTCATTCTTTTGCAGGTTGCTGTCCAGTTTTCCCACCACCATTTATTGAAGGGACTATCTTGTTTCCATTGGACAGTCTTCCCTGCTTTGTCGAGTATTAACTGACCATAGAGTTGTAGGTCCATTTCTGGTTTTTCTATTCTGTTCCACTGATCTCTGTGTCTGTTTTTATGCCAATACCACAGGTCTTGATAACTACAGCTTTGTAATAAAACTTGAATTGTGTTACCTCTAGCTTTGCTCTTCTTTGCTTTAGCTATTTACGGTTTTTGCAGTTCCATACAAATGTTAGGATTATTGGTTCCAGCTCTGTGAAAAATACTGGTGGTATTTTGACAGGTGTTGCATTAAATGTGTAGATTAATTTGGGTAATACAGGAATCTTAACAATATTTGTTCTTCCAATCCAAGAGCATGGAATATTTTTCCATTTATGTCATCTTCAGTTTCTTTTATCAGTGTTTTTTTATCTTACTTTATTTAAATTCAATTAATTAACATATAGTGTATCATTAGATTCAGATGTAGAGTTCAGTTATTCATCAATTGCATGTAACACCCAGTGTTCATTAAATCACGTGCCCTCCTTGATGTCCATCACCCCGTTACCTCATTCCCACCACTCAACTTCCCTCCAACAACACTGTTTTTTTCCCCAAGTTAAGGGTCTCTTATAGTTTGCCTCCCCCTCTGATTTCATCTTATTTTATTTTTCCCTTCTTTCCCCTATGATCTTGTTTTGTTTCTTAAATTCCACATGAGTGAAACCGTATGATAACTGTCTTTCTCTGATTGACTTATTTCACTTAGCATAATATCCTCCAGTTCCATCCACATCATTGCAAATGGCAAGATTTCATCATTTTTGATGGGTCAGTAATATTCCAGTGTGTGTATGTGTGTGTGTGCACGTGATCCTTTCGGTCCACTACATTTGTATCTTTTGGGTAAATACCTAGTAGTACAGTTGCTGAGTTGTACGGTAGCTCTACCTCAACTTTTTGAGGAAGGTCCATACTGTTTTCCAGAGTGGCTATACCAGCTTGCAATCACACCAACAATGTTTTATAGTTTTCAGAGCACAGATCTTTTACCTCTTTAGTTCGGTTTATTCCTAAGTATCTTATGGTTTGGGGTATAATTAGAAATAGGACTGATTCCTTGATTTCTCTTTCTGCAGCTTCATTATTGGTGTATAGAAATGCAGCAGATTTCTGGGTGTTGATTTTGTACGCTGTGACTTTACTGGATTCATGTATCAGTTTTAGCAATTTTTTAGTGAAGTTCTTTGGATTTTCTGTATAGCTTATCATGTCATCTGCAAATAGTGAAAGGATACAAAAATACTGATTTAAAAGGATACATGCACCCCATTGTTTACAGCAGCACTATCAACAATAGCCAAATTATGGAAACAGCCAAATGCCCATTGTCTGGATGAATGGATAAAGAAGGTGTGGTATATATACACAATAGAATATTATTCAGCCATAAATATGAATGAAGTCTTGCCCTATGCAACAACATGGACGGAACTATAGAATATTATACTAAGCAAAATAAGTCAAGTTAGAGAAGACAAATACCGTATGATTTCACTCATATGTGGCATTTAAGAAACAAAAGAGAGAAGGAGGCAAACCATAAGAGATTTTAAACTACAGAAAACAAACTGATGGTTGCTGGAGGGGAAGTGGGCAGTGGGGGGATAGGTTAAATGGGTGATGGGGATTAAGGAGGGCATGTATTATGACGAGAACTAGGTATTATATATAAGTGATGAATGACTGAATTCTACTCCAGAAACCAATACGACACTATAAGTTAACTAACTGCAATTTAAATAAACTCTTGGAAGAAAAAAAAAGAAAAGAAAACAAAAGAGTTAAAAAAAAAAGAGAGAGAGAGAGAAGCAAGCCAAGAAACAGACCCTTCACTACGGAGAACACACTGATGGTTACCCGAGGGGTGGGGGTGATGGGGCGTGGGGGGGTAGAGGATGTGGGAAACAGGTGATGGGGAATCAGGAATGCACTTGTCATGATGAGCACCAGGTGATATATGGAAGTGCTGAATCACTAAATTCTCCACCTGAAACTAATATTACACTGGATGTGAACTAACTGGAATTTAAATAAAAATTTAGAAAAATGAAATAAAATCAATGACATATGAAAATATGTGAGATGCAGCTAAAGCAACGCTGGGTGGAAATGTATAGCACAAACCTTTATATGAGTCAGGAAAAAAAAATAAAACAATAAATAAAGTCCCTATTCTCAAGAAACTATAAAAGAACCGGAAGACAAAAAAGGAAGCAAATAGATAAAAGGAAATAAGATGGAAGTGAAATCTAATGGAAATGAAAATAGGAAAACAATAAAGTCAATGTCATACAATGCTAGTTCTTCATAAAGATCAATAAAATTAATAAAGTGCTAGCAAGAGTGACAAAAATAACAGAGAAGGCCAAACAGAAGGATTAGCAATGAAATGGAGAGTATTACTAACAGGCCCTGAAGGTTAATAACAGAAAACTCTACAGGACTTTATGTTCAAGCATATGACAAATTAGAAATGCACCGATTCTTCAAACACCACCACGTTAAAAATTCAACTCCAATAAAAACAAATATCTGAATAGTTCTATAACTATTAAAGGAATTAAATATGTAAGAGAAAAAGCTCCCTGAATAAAAATCTCTTGGTTTCCCAAGAAAATCCTACCAAACATTTCAAAAACTAACGCTGAATTTAAATAATCTCTTCCAGAAAGCAGAGGAGTAGGTGAAACTTCCCACTTTATTTTGCGAAGCTAGTATTACCTAGATACCAAAACCAGAGTCCGTATCAAAGAACAACACTGAACTAGTATCGTTCATGAACTCAATATAGTATGAACAAACCACATCCAACCGTGTCTAAAACATTGTAAAGCATAACCATGTGGGATTTATTCCCGGTGGGCAAGGTTGCTTCATTATTCTAAAACCCATCAATATAATCAACTTATCCACAAATAAAAGAAGAAAAATCCTGTGATCTCAAAAATTAACTCAGAAGAGCCTTGGACAACAGCCAATACTTACTGTTAATAAAATCTCACCAAAATAAGATTACTGGGGAATTCCCTCAGAATTATTTACAAAAAGCATCTACAAAAAACCTAGAGCAGACATAGTACTTCATGTTGAAAGGATGAATGCTTTCTCCATAAGCTCAAAAAAGGGAAAAGATATCTACTCTCACTACCTATATTAAACACAGCATGGATGTTTTTAGCCACTTCAGTAAGTCAAAAAATCAGTAACGAGGCAAACACACAGACTGGAAAGGAAAAAATAAAACTGCCTCAATTAGGAAATGAAATGACTGTCAGCGAAGACAATCCCAAGGCATATGAAACACTCCGCGATAAAAAAACCTCCTAGAGCTATTATCTAAGTTCAGCAAGGACGTCAGAAACAAGGTAAATACATGCTGATGAAATGCACGCACTGACAATGAGCTATAGAAACCAAAATTAAAACACAGTGTTTCTTAAGGTTGTTCCATAGAAAAGGAAACAGTATAGTATATACTACAGTATAAGAAAACACTTAGTATAAGGAATATACTTACACTATACTATATATACCTATACTATATCTATAGGAAACCCTTAGTATAAACCTATTAAAATGTATAGATTATGTATGCTAAAACATGCAAAAAAAATTGATTAAAAAAAATCCCAGAAGACCTAAAAAGAGGTAGGGACAGATCATGTCCACGGATTGGAAGAAAGAACATAGTAAAAGTGTAAGTTATTCCTAAATTTATACAGAGGCACACCTCAGAGATATTGTGGGTTTGGCTCCAACGGCTACTCCAAAGCCAATATCACAATAAAGTGACTCAAATACAAAAATTATAGGCAGGCATACAAAAACTGTATTTATGCGGCCTTCTAGTCTATTCAGTGTGCAGCATGATGTCTAAACAAAACATTATACAGATCTTAACCAAAAAATACTTTTTTGCTTAACAATGCTAGCCATCATCTGAGCTATCAGAAAGTCATACTCTTTTTGCTCGATGCTGACGGCTGCTGACTTCAAGGTGAGGGTGGCTGAAGGATGGCGTGGCCGTGGCCATTTCTTAAAATAACTGTGCTACATCGATTGCTCTTGCTTTTATGAATGCTTTCTCTGTAGCATGTGATGCTGTCTGATATTTACCCACAGAACTTCTTTCAAAGTTGGAGTCAATCCTCTCAAACTCCACCACCGCTGCTTTATCAGCTAAGTTTCTGCAATATTCTAAATCTTTGGTTGTCACTTCAACAGTTTTCACGGGATTTCCACCAGGAGTAGATTCCATCTCAAGAAACCACATTCTTTGCTCCTCCATCAGAAGCGACTCCTCATCTGTTCACGTTTGATCCTGAGACTATAGTAATTCAGTCCCATCTTCAGGCTCCACTTCTAGTTCCAGTTCTCTGGCTGTTTCCACCGCATCTGCAGTAACTTCCTCCACTGAAGTCTGGAACCTTCAATTTGTAAAGAAACGCAGAAACTGTGAAGCGCGATAAAGCAAGGCGCAATAAAATGAGGTATGCCTGTGCAGGACTGATTAACATAATCCCTACCAACATCCCAAAGGTTTTTGTAGATACACACAAATTTTTTGCTAAAATTTGTTTAATGATGCACGGATCCTAAAATAGATAAAACAATCTTGCTAAGACAGGAATACAATGGGATGAATGGCAGCCCATCATTAAGGCCACAGAAGATAAAACAGTGAGGTATTGAGAGAGGCATAAACACAAAGAAGGGAAAAGGATAAAGAACCCAGAAATAGAGCCACACAAATATTCCCAACTACAGTTTAACAAAAGAACCAAAGCTATTCAATGGAGAAAGGACAGCATTTTTAACAAAGGATGTTGGAGAAATGTGACATTCACAGGCAAAACAATAACAACAAAAACACCCCTGCCCTAAATCTCATACATAAAGCAAAATTAACTGAAAATGATTGCAGATATCATTTGTATTGTAAAAAAAAAAAAAGAAAATGTAAAAAATAAAGAGAGGAAAATCTTCAGAATGTAGGACTATTCAAAGAGTTCTTAGATTTGATCAAAAAAAAAAAAACACAACCTCTAAAAGGAAAAATGGATACACTTCACTTTATAAATATTAAAAACTTCTTTCCTTAAAAACCCATGTGAAGAGGAAGAAAAGACAAGCTAAAATCTAGGAGAAAATATTTACAAACAACATATGAGAAAAACACTAGATAGAGAATATATGAAGAATCCTTTTCACTCAACAGGAAAAAAAACCAAACAATTCCAACAGAAAATGAGCAGCAGATAGTTCACCAGAAGGATGTGCAGGTGGCAAATAAGCATAACAAAAAACGACCAACACCATTAGCAATTAGGGAAATGCAAATTAAAATCATAATGGGATATTACTAAATAACTTCCATGGGGGATAAAATAAACAATAGTTACAATACCACATGCCTTTAAGAACTTGGAGAAACAACCACTCATACATTGCTGATGGAAATGTAAAATTAACTATTATATGATTCAGAATTAGTAAACCAAAATGGTAAATCATTTTCACATGAAAACTTGTGCACGGAAGTTCACAAATGCTTTAATTTTGTCAGTGAAAAACTGGGATCAGTCCAGATGTTCCATAACAGATAAAAAGCTAAGTGATCTATGGTATATACACCATGGAACACTACTCAGTAATATAAAGGAACCAACTATTGGTACATGTACCACCTTGGATGCATCTGTAGGAAATTATCCTGAGGGAAAAAAAGTCAAACCCGAAAGGTTACATTCTTTATGATTACTGAAACTTTAAAAACGGAGGGCAGAAGAGTGAATGTCAAGCTTTAAGGAAAGGGGAAGGGGGGCGGAGTCATGAAAGAGGTGGGCGTGGTTTAAAAATGCAATACAGGGATCGTTGTGGGACTGGAACTGTCTGTATCTGGATTATGGTGGGGGATACATGACTCTGCACAAGAACGTAACACATAGAAAGGAATTCGAGTAAACTGACCAAAGCTAAATGAGAGCAGTGGATTGTAGCAATGTCGATATCCCTGCTTCTGATATTGTTCTCTATCAGTATGTTTGCAAGACGTCACCATTGGCAGAAACTGAGCAAAAGGTACAAGGGATTTCCCTATAAATTTCTTTTTTTTTTTTTGAAGATTTTATTTATTTATTTGACAGAGAGAGAGATCACCAGTAGACAGAGAGGCAGGCAGAGAGAGAGGAGGAAGCAGGCTCCCTGCTGAGCAGAGAGCCCGATGCGGGGCTCGATCCCAGGACCCTGAGACCATGACCAGAGCCGAAGGCAGAGGCTTTAACCCAGTGAGCCACCCAGGTGCCCCTTCCCTATAGTATTCCTACAACTGTATGTCTACTTAAAATTCTCCTCAGTATTTTCATGTAAAATAAAAATATCTTAAAACAATTGATATGAGTGTCCCTTTAGAATTGTTACAGTAATTTTAAAACAAAGCCACAAATTCTAGGGCCGGTATCTCATACAATAATGGTGTTTGAACTACTTTCTTTAAAGCAGGCAGACCGGTGAACGCTTTTAGCCAAGATACTACAACACAGAAAGATGCCAAATAACTCCCAAACTGGGTTAGAAAAAGCCTACAGTTTATTCTTTTCATTTCCTATGGCCTTCTTACAGAAGGTGACCCCCTGTCTCAGAAACAAACCATCTGCTATGAGAAGTTTAAACCACATGGATGTTTGAAAATACGGAGATGGTAGAGAACAGAGAGTGTAGGAGAGAAAAAAGAAAAATATAAGAAATCATAGTGGTGATTTTCAAAAAAATTGATGAAAAACACGATATCATAGATTCAATTATCACAAGCCAATCTCACACAGACCACATACAAATAAGACGAAACCAAAGCATACCAAAATCAAATTGCTAAGAACTAAAGAGACAGAAAAAAAATTATCCAAAGCAAATAAAAAACCCAACACATTATTAAATATAGAAAAATAACAACCTGTAGGGGCACCTAGGAGGCCCAGCTCAGTCAATTAAGTGTCTGACCTTTGGCTTCTGTTCAGGTCATAATCTCAGGGTCATGACATCAAGCCCCAGGTGGGGCTCCACACTGGGTGTAGTGCCTACTTAAGATTCTATCTCTTTCTCTCTCTCTCTCTCCCTCTCCCTCTGCTCTTTCCCCTCAACCCCTGTTTTCTCTCTAAAATCAATGTCAGTCTTTAAAAAAAAATGTAAATAATGGACTTCTTATCAGAAGCAATAGAGGCAAGAAGAGAGTGAAAAAAAAACTTAAAATGTTGAAAAAGTAGCCTCCCAGACCAAAATTCTCTAACCAATGAAATATTCTTCATAAATTAAAAAAAAAATTGAATTTATAGGTAAAAGAGAACTGAAAGAATCCTTTGTCAGCAAATCATAAACACAACAACTGCAACAGAAGATTTTTCAGGCTAAAGAGAAATAATATCAGATAAAAATTTTGATCCTCAGAAGAAAGGAAGAACATAGAAAATGGTACTATAAATGTAAAAGACTATTTGTTCTTTAAATATCTTTAAGATATGTATGACTGTTTACAGCAAATGCCTTCAAAAGTATTTTTATCATATAGGTGGATAGAATGACAGTGCATAAAGATGAGGGTAGTTTAAATGAAGCTATAAGGTGGCAACATTTCTATATTTAGCAGGAAGGGGCAAAATATAAATTTTAAGTGAACTGTGAAATGATAAAAGATGTATGTCACAATTTTTAGAGCGACCACTCAAGTAAGTCAAATAGTATACAGCCATGAGGAGAACAGCCAACTAAAAATTCTGAGAGGCCCATTTGCTTATCTTAATAGCTGCAGCCTAATGGGAAGGCTTCCAATTTAACATACATCAAGGCGCCAACTGCATACTTTCTGGAGACCAGAGAGGCTGGGGGTGCAACTTGTGTATCTCCCTCTCCCCCAGTCTAGGACAGCTATCTCCGGAAAAGGAGCTCCTGGAAATGTCTTAGTCCCTGGTTTTTGCAACTTCCATTAAATGGGATGCCCCTTGATTACTGGGGTCTGGTAGCCAGCAGAGCTCATGTTCAGGGATTCAATAGGACAGCAGAAAATAAACCCACAGGCTTGCTACAGAGGAAAGAGACAGAAAATCCCATCTCTCCCTCTTCCCCTGAAACAGGTAGATGTGCATAATTTAAATGTTGCTTCCTTAGGACCTGGCTTATAATCAGCCTACATAAATATACCAAGGAGATCTTCCCTTTGGGACTCTGACAGATTTTGGCACACCCTCCACTAGTGGGAACAACTAAAAACAAAGAAGGTTGTGTGGAAAATCACCAAAGTATGAAGACAAACAAGAATGAAAGCAGGGTTGAATGCTAAAGTTCATCTCCTACTAGAGACCATACCTTCAAGACTGGAAGAGGTGGCTGTTTTATCTAATACAGAAATCAACAAAGTATTCAAGGAACATAAAGAAACAGCAGAATATGTTCAAACAACAGAAAAAGATAAAATCCCCAGAAAAAGACCTAACTGAAATGGAGATAACTGATTTACTAGAAAGATTTTAAAGAAATGGTCATGAAGATACTCACTGAGGTCAAGAGAATAATGCATGAAAACTGATCATTTCAACAGATATAAAAAGTATTAGTACCAAACAGAAATCACAGAACAAATGAGAAGAAAATTCAGGAAAGGGGCTCACTGTAGACAAGATAAAGTAGAAGAAAGGATCAGCACCCTGACAACAGGGCAATGAAGATCATCCTTTCAGAAGAGTAAAAAGAAAAAAAGACTGAAATAGAATGAAGACACATAAGAGACTTACAAGAAAGCATCAAGTGGCCCAATATTCCCATTATGGGGATACAAAAAAGAGAAGAGAGAGGAAAGGGACAGATAGCTATCCGAAGAAATAATGGCAGAAAACTTCCCTAACCTTAAGAAGGAAACAAAATATCCAGGTCCTGGAAACCCAAATGGTCCAGAAGAAGAAGAATCCAAAGAAACCCACACCAAGACACATTTATTAAATTATCAAAAACTAAACACAGAAAAATAATTTTACAAGTAGCAAAAGAAAAACAACTTGCTACAGACAAGGGAACCCTCATAGGACTACTACTGTTTTCAGTAGTAACTCTCGCCAAAAGGGAATGGCACAATATTTTCAAGGAGCTAGAAGATAAAAACTGCCAAACATGGATACTCTTACATAGAAAGTTGTACGACAGAAATGAAAGGAGATAGAGTTCTGCAAACATTCAGAAGCTGAAGGAGTTCCTCACCACCAGACTGGCCTTACAAGAAATGTTAAAGGGAGTTCCTTAAGCTAAAAGGAAAGCATGCTAAGTAGTAAGAAAAACATGTGAAAGTACAAATTTCAAGGGAAAATGTAAATCTACAGTGGAATTCTACATAATCTACTGTTAATAGTTTAATCACTCATGAAGGTAGTATGACTACCTGTCTTCAAAAGACAGTATAAATAACTACAATAAATACAATTATTTGCTAATGGGTACACAAGATAAGAAGATTTAAATAGGGACATAAAAACATAAAACATTAATGGGAGTAAAAGTAAAGAGCTTCAGAATTCATGTGAATTTAAGTCATTAGAGCTTAAAATAAAATGTTGTAACTGTAAAATATTTTATGTAATTCTCATGGTAACCACAAAGCAAAAGCCTATAGTAAGTACACACAAGATAAAGAGAAAAGAATCTAAACATAACATTGCAAGAAGTGAGCAAGGAAAGTGAGCAAGACAGAAAGAAAGGAAAAAGGGAATTTAAAAAAAATGCTGATATATCCATAACTACTTACTTGAAATGTGAAGGGACTAGAAATTCCAATAAAAGGCATACAGTGGTTGACTGGATATAAAACAAGACCTAACTGTATGCTGTCTACATGAAATTCACTTCAGGTTTAAGGAAACACAAAAAATGAAACTGAAGGAAAAGGAAAAGATACTCCATGTAAATGGAAACTAAAAGAAGGCCGGAGAAGCTATGCTTAATATAAGACAAAATAGATTTTAAGGCAAAAAACTGTAGTAAGAGACAAAAGAAGTCATTATATGTCCATCAACTCATGAACGGATAAAGAAAATGTATATATACACCATGGAATATTATTCAGTCCTCAAAAAGAATGAAGACTTGCCATCTGCAACCATGTGGATAGAACTGGAGGGTGAAATAAATCAGTCAGAGAAAGACAAATATCATATGATTTCACTCATATGCGGAATTTAAGAAACAAAACAGATGAACATAGGGAAAGAGAAGGAAAAATAAGATAAACCCAGAGAGGGAGAAAACCACAAGAAACTCCTCTTAACTCTAGGAAACAATCTGAGGGTTGCTGCAGGGAAATGGGGAGGGGAGATGGGATAACTGGGTGGTGGGCATTAAGGCGGGCACTTGATGTAAAGAGCACTGGGTGTTATATGCAGCTAACGAATCACTCAACTCTACCTCTAAAACTAATAATATATTATATATTAATTGATTTTAAATAAAAAAATTCAAAATGCATGTCAACAATGGAAAAGAAAGAACTAATCAAAGGTAGAAACTTCTGGTTACAGTAGACCCCCACCCACACATGGAGGATATGTCCCAAAACCCCCCATGAATGCCTGAGAGTGTGAATATTACCCAACCCTATAATACCATGTTTTGTCCTATCCACACATACCTATGGTATAGTTTAAATTATCAAGTATACCACAGGAAGAGATTAACAATAATAATAAGATAGAACAATTATAATAATGTATGATAATAAAATTCACGTAAATGCAATCTCTTTATCTCTGACTCTTAAAATATCTTAGGTCCTGTACTTGCCCCTTGTTTTACTTGTGATGATGTGACATGATGAAAATGCCTACATGATGAGATGAAGTGTGGTCACTAATGCAGGCATTGTGACACAGCACTAGGGCTACTACTAACCTACTGACGAACAAAAGAAGATCATCTGCTTCTGGACTGCAGTTGACCGCGGATAACTGAAACCATGGAAAGTGGAGCTGCACTTTGTGGTGTGATGGGACAACTGTACAAGGTAAGTAAGTCTGGGAACGTCGGGGACACCATTGTCACTCTAGTCAACAACACTGTATTGTACATTTGGAAGTTGGCAAGGGAGTAGATCTTAAAATTCTCACTGCACAAACAAAATGTGCAACTCTGTGTGTTTACAGATGTCAACTTAGTGTGGTAATAACATTGCAATATATACATATATTAAATCATTATGCTGTATACCTAAACCTAACACAACGTTATAGGTCTAAAACCAATACCATGTTATATGTCAATTTTACTTCAATATAAATAAATGGGTAGATAGATAAAATGAAACTCTAAAAAATACACTCAAGAGATAAAAAAGGGGAACAAAATTATGCAACAACAGTAAAACAGTAGACATAAATCCAATTGTATCATTAAATTTTAGTGGAATAAATGCTCCAATGAAAGATTTTTTTATTGAGGTAAGAAAGGGGTTAACTGTCTACAAGAAACATGCATTTTTTTTTAAAGATTTTTTTTATTTATTTGACAGACAGGAGAGAGATCACAAGTAGGCAGAGAGGCAGGCCGAGGGAGAAGGAGAAACAGGCTCCTCGCTGAGCAGAGAGCCCAATGTGGGGCTCGATCCCAGGATGCTGAGATCATGACCTGAGCCGAAAGCAGAGGCTTTAACCCACTGAGCCACCCAGGCGCCCCAAGAAACATGCATTTTAAATATAAATACACAGATAATTGAAATTAAGAAGTTAGAAACATATATATCCCTTGCAAACAGTAAGCATTAAAGATCGAATTAATAACATTAATTTCAGATAAAATTGGAGAGCAAGAATTAAAGGGGACATTTCATTAGAATAAAAGAACAAACTTTTTAGTTTAAAGGTCTCTCATATCTTGTTAAATTTATAATGAAGAAATATGTGGGTTTTTTTCAATAAATGCAGAATTAGTATTTGACACAAATGAACAAATAGCCATAACATAATCTCTCAGTACATGAAGGACAGAAGGGAACTTACTTGATCTGATAAAAGGCATCTATGAAAATTTGGAGCTAACAGCATATTTAATAGTGAAAGCCTAAATCGTAGCTTCCTCTCTAAGATCACCAACAAGAAAAGGACATCTACTCTCACCACATCTATTCAACAGCATACTGTAGATTCAAACAGGATCAGGCAAGAAATAAAAGGCACAAAAATCAGAAAAAAAAAGGAAACACTGTATCTTATTTGCATATGACACGATGCTTTACATAGAAAAACCTAAGTAATCTTTAAAACAACTACTTTAAGAAATGAATTTAACAAGTGGTTATAAACACAATACGCAACATACAAACATCTATTGAAAACTGAAACAACTGACCAATGAATTTTTTAAATAATCCATTTAAGACAGTGGTAAAAAAAAAATAAAAACCCGGGCGCCTGGGTGGCTCAGTTGGTTAAGCAACTGCCTTCGGCTCAGGTCATGATCCCAGAGCCCTGGGATCGAGTCCCACATGGGGCTCCCGGCTCCGCGGGGAGTCTGCTTCTCTCTTTGACCTTCTCCCCTCTCATGCTCTCTCTCACTGTCTCTATCTCAAATAAATAAATAAAATTAAAAAAATAAATAAAAAATAAAAACCCACAAAATACTTAGGAACAAACTGAGCAGAAAATGTGCAAGATTTTTAAACTAAAAGCTACCAAAGGAAAAAAAATAATAAAAAGGTGAATTTTTTTCAAACCTAAATACACGGCGAGAACGAACATGTGTAGGTATTGGAAAACGTAGTATTACCAAAATATTACTTCTTGCTAATTGGCCTATAGATACATGGTGACTCCTATCAGAATCCAGGGCATTTTCTGTTTTTAGAAATCTGACTTGGTGACTTAAAAATTTTCTGTAAATAAAAAGGACCTAGAACATCTAGAGCGATCTTGAAAAGGAACCAAAATAAAATACTTCTAGCACTTGACATTAGATCGCTGTAAAGGTACAGGGTACAGGCAGGAACAGTGCGGCGCTGGCATAAGGACTGACAAAATACATCACTGAAAGAGAAGAGTGAAAAACAGTGCATCGAAGAAGAAACAGAATATATCTGGATCAAATCTTCAAAGAGATATATGTCCACTGGGACAAATAGGCCAAAGTCAGTCTGAATTTCCCATAGCCAGGGGAACATTTCAGCTTACCTAGATCTTGCTAAATTCAAAGTGCATTTAGTAGTAAATAGGAAGCTAATATAAAATGAAAAGGCCCGGAAGTTGAAAACTGAATGAAACGAACAATAAGGCCAACAATACCAAATCATTTTTCAGATTTGTAAATCAAAGTCCCCAGAATGCTTCTGTGAAAATACTCTGGTCTGGAGATTTTGAATTGTTTTTATTATTATTCTATTATACTGCTATTACACTACCATCAACCAGAAAAATAACAGACTTTATTTTAACATAATAGGCAAAAAGAGACCATCTTATGCCCAGAAAAGAAAAAAGGGAAACAGGAAGGAAAGCAGAAGAGAAAAAGGCAGATAGACAGATGTATAGCAAAAAAAAAAGAAAAAGAAAGAAAAAAAAAGTATCCAAATGACAGGAAAAATCATAGGGCAGAATTTTTGTTCATAGCAACTTAATACAGCCACATAATATTCTAAGGAATTAATAAAATTACAGATCTTTGTTACTGCAAGTTTCATGGAATGAAAAGTTTCATGGAATTTGATTTTTTTATTTTTTGCTGTTTCTTTATAAGAAGTACAAATAAAATTGATTCTCAGTGTTAAATGACTTAAGAAAACTACAAATGGGTACCAGCACGAAATCACCTTGAAGGAAAATAATAAAATGTCTCTGTTTCCTTCCCTACTCCTAATTCCTCTGCTTCAACACACATTCCCACATCACCGAAGAAATTATACCAGCTGAAGGACTATGACTATTGGAAAGTTTGAAGACTGGTAGGAGTCTAAAAGATGTGCTATTAATTAAAGAATGATTAGTGCAGTACCTATGGAATAAGAAAGAAGAATCAAAAAAATAAGACTGACTGCTCTCTGGTGCCCCAGATCATAAATCCTATTGCCAAAGTAAGGTGAAAAAAAAAAAATCTATCCCAGAGATGAACCCCTAAGGAAAATTTTTAAACGGAAATACCAGATAACATACAGCAGATTGATGATGTAGCTATATTTCGGGAGGCACAATTAAGAAATCATACCCCTGTCAGTTTCACTGGGCAAAAGTGACGGCTGTGGACCTGAATATGCAATATGCCTATACCTCTATAAGGAAATTTTGACAACTATCATAATGTAAGTAATCTTAAATTCCAAATATTTAAAAGATAACACTTTTTTTTAAAGACTTTATTTATTTATTTGACAGACAGAGAGACAGAGAGGGAACAGAAGCAGGGGGAGTGGGATAGGGAGAAGCAGGCTTCCCACTGAGCAGGGAGCCCGATGGGGCTGGATCCCAGGACCCCAGGATCGTGTCCCGAGCCCAAGGCAGACACTTGATGACTGAGCCACCCAGGCGCCCCTAAAAATAACATTTTTTAACCAAGTCCTTCTGATCACTGCGGAGTAACCAGAGACAGGACACAACATTGCCATAATTAGGAGTGTGAACAATATGTGACGTATTACATGAAAGAGAAAACTAAATTAGATTGCTGCTGGGAGGCTCAGCCTAATTTCTGCCTTCAGCATAGACACAGGATGCTGGTTTTAGAGGAACACGAAAATGGTTAACAAACATGATAGATCAAATTTATCATTTTAGGTAAGGGTAACAGTAACCGAGAGAATTCTACTTGATTAACAATTATCAATTAACATGGAACAGCAAAGAAGGCCAAAGGAACGGAAAAATCATCTTTCTTAACACAGTTACAAGATGCTAAATTTTAAAGCATTTCATAAAAATATTACTGTATTAAGTTCTTATTGTTTATTATTTGATAAAGATTTATTTTTACTGTTGAATTTCCTAAATTGGGGGGGGGGGGATCTGATGTGTCCAATAACGAGCTAAGATGCTTGCTTACACACTGAGCATTTTCACTTTTTTTTAAAAATTTCTCCAGCTTCACATAACATACCTTAGACAGTCTTTTGGAAGATTCACAATTATGGTCCGCACATGGCTTAGGTCCTTTTTCAGTGTCTAGAGATGAAACTGAGAAAATACATTATATTTTATCAAGGGCCCAAAGTCTGTATATCACAATATTAAAATTGGTTTTTGAGATATAAAACAGGTCATTTAGCTAATATTCCTCTTCCACAAGTAATTAAGCAATTTCCTAATGTTAAACTACACTATTCAGCTATAATCTAAGCCAAAGATTTGTTTTATGTAAATCAGGAAAACCTCACTAAGTGAACCTAAGAATTAATAATAATTATAGAAATAATAAAAATGCCTGATGATAATAACGATGAGAAGAAAGATTAGAGCAGAAATACATAAAACAGAGAACAGAAAAATCATAGAAAAGCTTCACCAAACGAGCAGTTGCTTCTTTGAAAAGTACACAAAATTTACAATCCCTTAGTGAAACTAACTAAGGAAAAAAGAAAGGATCCAAACCAACAAAATTACAAATAAAAGAATTATACAAGTGAAAACACGGAAATTCAAAGGATCACTAAGAGGCTACTAAGAATAACTATATACCACTTAACTGTACAACATGGAAGACATAAAAACTTGTGAGACATAAAAATCAAAGAGGGAATAAGAAAAAGATGACTTAAGGATTTCCATTAAATAATCTTTCTAAATTATTTCATCAACTTAATTACTACAGTTCTAAAACCTTCAAGTTATTGCCATTATTTATCAAGATATATAAAAAGAAATCTGAAAAAAAATTTTTTAATTAAAAAATTAAAAAAGAAACCTGATTTCTATCCCTAGGTCTAGCACTAATAAACACAGGCATATTATTTAATATCTCCTTGAGATCCAGTCTCTGCTCTGTAAAACAAGAGGCTATTATGATTCTGTCTTCCTCCTAGCTGTGAAAATACAATTTAAAATGTCAATCTTAACAATCTAAGTTCTCTATAATATAACCACAAACAATCGTGACTATTTTACTTTCCCCAAATTCTCTATATGAGAACACAGACCCTTGCTCATATTGTCAACATTTGTCTAGTACGTTATGTAAAATAAGGTAGATGGATAAGCACTGATATGAAGATAATAAAACTGACCATAAAAATATTAACAATGCAGAATACACTGTGAAATAATGGGAAATCTTCATTACTTCAATATTCTTTTTTAATATCTCCTTAAACCAGTACACATCATGAAACTTCCCTGTTGCCCTCAGAACTGATATCATAAAGTATTATAAAATATCACAAAAAAGATAATATAGTACATCAATCAGAGTGATTTTATAAAATCAAACAGAACAGATGTTAACCTGCAGCAGACCTCCAAGAAGGGCTGTAGATTAGGTAAAAAAGTTTTTCTTTTTTTATGGACTATTTTTTAAATCCTTTTAAAATGAGACCATGATAAAATGAGACCCAGGAAATGTAAAATTGCCAGACTTACACTGAATATACACTGAAAATATACACTGAATATACACTGAAGTGAAATAAAGTATTTTAAAAATGTAGCCAAATATTTAAAATATTATTTACCTAAGGTCTTTGGAAACTACTATTCATTATGAAGTAATTCAGAAGATGGTAGGCCAGAGTCTACCAATTTATCATAATATGATTATGAGATCAGATCATCAAGAAGATACACAATTTCATTTTTAATTTGAATCTGTATAAAAGTTTAAGGCAAATTTAAAAATCCATCAAAATCTACTATGCATTGGGGCATGTGGGTGGCTCAGTTGGTTAAGCATCTGCCTTCAGCTTAGGTCATGATTGGGCTCCCTGCTCGGAAGGGAGTCTGCTTCTCCCTCTTCCCTTCACCCTGCTCATATTCACTCGCTCTCTCTCAAATGAATAAACGAAATCTTTTTTAAAAATATACTATTGGGGCACCTGAGTGGCTCAGTGGATTAAGCCTCTGCCTTCGGCTCAGGTCATGATCTCAGGGTCCTGGGATCAAGCCCTGCATCGGGCTCTCTGCTCAGCAGGGAACCTGCTTCCTCCTCTCCCTCTGCCTGACTCTCTGCCTACTTGGGATCTCTCTGTCAAATAAATATATAAAATCTCTAAAAAAAAATCTATTATTTAGGGGAGCCTGGGTGGCTCAGTCGTTAGGCGTCTGCCTTCAGCTCAGGTCATGGTCTAGAGTCCTTGACTGGGCTCCCTGCCGGTGGGAAGCCTGCTTCTCCCTCTTTCACTTCCCCTGCTTGTGTTCCCTCTCTCCCTGTCTCTTTCTCTGTCAAATAGATGAATCTTAAAAAAAAAAATCGATTAAACTAAAGCAAAATTGGTGGAAACAGTAACAGAATTCACAGAAATTATCTAGTCGTTAGAATCAGTGTAGAGAGTGGTTAATCAAGTCATTAACATCTAGAATGTTTAAGTTCTAATCCAGTACTAAAGGTAATAAGAGCCAACAGGCAATATTCCCTCCCTCCCCCCACCATGTTACATAAACCTGTATGAAACTCTTTTTTGTCTTTTTATATGAAACTTTCTACAAAATTTAAAAATGAAAAAGAAATTATATCTGTAAAATGGTGAAGGAGGATATTTCAAGCAACATCCTACCACAGAAATGCTGACAAAAATGATCCAAAACAGTCAGAATCAAATTTGCTGACACTCTGTAAACACCTAATTTTTACATCAATGAAGAAAATGCTGAGTCGACAGAAGTTGACTTACACACAGCACCTAAAGAAACTTTTATCAGAACACTAGCTAACATCAAGCTAAAGGACATGAGACATGAGAGATCACATACAATAAAGAATACAGTCTTTACAAAGGTAGTTTAGATAAGTCACTAAACAAATAACTACAACTCACATGACCAACAAAAACAAATACAAAAGAGGTGGAAGAATCTGACTTCATGATTACTACCTCTTAGAATATTAAAAATGTACAGTTTTCAAAAAAAATTATAAGGAATATGAAGAAAGAAGAGAGTATGAACCAACAGCCAAAAAAACCAAACTATCCTTGAGGAAGCACAGAAACTGGAATGACTAGACAAAGACTCTGTATCAACTGTATTAAGTATACTCAAAAAACTAAAGAAAATAATGAACAAAAACAAAGAGAAAAATAATTTCTCAACAAATAGAACATATTAATGAAGTGAAAGAAAAGAAACAAAAAAGAAATTCTGAAACTGACAGTTACAACAATGAAAATGAAGAACTCACTGCAGGTTTTCAAGTACAGATTTGATCTTTTGAAAAAATAAGTGAACTTGAGGATAGGAAAACTAAAATTATCAAGTTATAGGAGCAGACAGAAAAAGCAGAAAGAGAAATGAACACCTAAGAGATCTGTAACTCATCAAGGGTACCAACATATGCATAATGGGGGTCTTAGGTGAAGAAAAAAACGGAAGGAACTGAAAGAACATTTGAAAAATCGCAGTAATGTCCCAATTTGATAAAAGACATGTATGTACATATCCAAAAAGATCAATGGAATTCAAGTAGGATAAAGGCAAAGAATTAACAGTGAAACACGTTATAATAAATCTGTCAAAAATCGAAGTCAAAGAAATTATCTTGAAAGCAAAAAAAAAGAGAGAGAAGAAAAAAAGGAAGTTGTCACTTACTACAAAGTCCATAAAAAAGATTAATAGCAGATTTCCTGTTAAAAAAACAAACAAACAAACATGGAGGTCAGAAGGCAGGGAGATAACATATTTAAAGTATTAAAAGAAAAAACCTTTCAACCAAGAATCCTCTATCTGGTAAAGGATCCTTCGGAACTGAAGATGAAAGTAAAATATTCCAAACACAATGTTTGCAACATTAGCTAGTAACAGGATGACAGATAGTAATTCAGTGCCATGCGAAGAAATAAGGAATAGTGGTAAAGTCAACTCCACAGACATAAGGCAATACTGTTGTATTTTTATTATTTTAACTCTACTTTTTCATGATTAAAAAGAAAGACATAATAATCATAAATCTATGCTAGTGGGTAAACAATGTATAATAATGCTATTACTGAGAACATGACAGGGAGGAAGGAACAGACTATACTGGAGCAGAGTTTTGGTACACTGTTCAAACTAGGCTCGTATGCAAACTATACAGTTACGTATTCAAGTTATTAACTATAAAACTCAGGGTAGCTGCCAAGAAAATAACTGGAATATATTCAGAAAAGGAAATGAGAATAAAGTCAAAATGCTATTTTACAGTCAATGAAACACAAGGAAAATCAGTAACAGAGCCATTAAGAAATAAAAAAGGTACAAGAGAACTTCCGATTTATAGTCCAACGTGAGCGGCACTCGAATGCTATGTCCTCACAAGAAAAGAGGTAAACAAACTGAGACTCGGAAACTCCTCTTTGATTCACCAGATAACTGAGGTCTCAAGGAAAACTTCGCTGCCCACACAACTGTAGGGAAAAAAAGGTGGCTATGGAGAATTATCGCTTACTGGGAGCAGAAGCCCCAGAGGAAGAGCCTGCCAGGGGAGCTAGTACCAGTAGGAACAAACTGCAACTCAGAATCTGTTGAAGGCTTGCAGTGAAAGCTCAAGTATTAAAAAATTCCAGCGCACAGGGACCTCCACACTTTCATGAGTTTTGCCTCCATTGCGTCCCAAGAGGTTCTCAGGGAGGGGACTGAAAACAAATCCCCCTGTGCTTCTAGCATGAGGAAGAACAAAATAAACATTTTGAAATGCACCAAGAATACTCACTTGCCTTCAATGAAAGTTTGCCCTAAAGAGAAATATTTTACTGCAGTTTAACTACCTTGAGGTTTACCAGAGTCTAAATGGCCTTGCAGACTGGAAATATTCAACTCCAACTACCTGTAGGTTTCCAGTGAAAACCAAGAAAGAAGAGGAAAAACACTGCTGGAGGTTTCACACCAAAGGTGTAAGCTGTCTAAAATCCTGAGATCTGGTTGTGGGGCAAAAGGATGCTTTCCTTACCTCTACAAATTACCACCACATTAACAGGGCATCTTATTAACCAGGAGATTACAACAGAAGGATTTTAAATCTCAAACCTCATTTAAGAAGAAGACTTCAGGGAAACTCTAAGACAACAAAGGAGACAAAAACAAGAGTATCACGGAAATTTTTAGCCTCTGAAACCTATAGTTCTCATAAAGGGTAAGTAGAGCCCAAATCCTAAACAGATAAACAAGCAATATTATAATAAAACATACCTAATTCAGTTTATACTCTGAGGCACATCATTTCCCGTTTTCAATAAAAACTCGCAAGAAATACTGAAAAGCAAATAAGTTTCAAGAAACACAGCAAACTGGGTGTCTGGGTGGCACAGTTGATTGGGTGTCCGACTCTTGATTTCAGCTCAGGTCATGATCTCAGGGTCATAAGATCGAGCTCTTTACCAGGTTCTGAGCCCTGTGTGGAGTATGCTTAAAATTCTTTCCCTCTTGACCTCTGCCCCCACCTTCCACTCTCACCCTCTCTAAAACAAAATAAATAAATAAAATTGTAAAAAAAAAAAAAAGGAACAGAACAAGCATTATAATCATACTCAGAAATGGCAGAGACATTGACATTATCACACTGGAAACTTAAAATAACTATGACGATATGCAAAGGGCTCAAATGGAAAAGGTAGACAACATGCAAGAACAAATGGGTAATATAAGGACAGAAATTAAAACTCTAAGAAAGACTCAAAAGGAAATGCCAGAATCAAAAACACCATAAAAGAAATGAATGGCTGGGCGCCTGGGTGGCTCAGTGGGTTAAAGCCTCTGCCTTTGGCTCAGGTCATGATCTCAGGGTCCTGGGATCGAGCCCCGCATCAGGCTCTCTGCTCAGCGGGGAGCCTGCTTCCTCCTCTCTCTCTGCCTGCCTCTCTGCCTACTTGTGGTCTCTCTCTCTGTGTGTCAAATAAATAAATAAAATCTTTAAAAAAAAAAAGAAATGAATGGCTTCCATGAGCTCATCAGGAGACTCAATGTGGCTGAGGAAGGAATCAGACTAGACTGGAGATTGAACTATGTCAGTGGTCACTTCTAAATCTGAAAAGCAAAATGAAAAAAAGTGAAAACACCAAAGTGAAAAAAACAAACAAAAGAATTTCCAAGAACTGTTGAACACTAACAAAAGCTACACTGTACATACAATAGGAACACCAGAGGGAAAAGAATGAATGTAATGAAAATAGTCTTTTTAGCAACAGTGGATGAGAATTTTCCAGTTAATGATAGACAAAGTAGAGCTCCAGGAAACTGACAGACAACATGCAGAATAAATACTGAAAAAACCTTGAATATTGGTATACCATATTCAAAGTATAGAAAACCACACAAAAAGAAAATCCTGAAAGAAGTAAGAGGGGTAAAATACTTCTTACTAATAGAGAAGGAAGGATAAGATTTACATCGAGGAGGATTCTGAGAAGACGGTGGTATAGAAGTCTCCCCTCATACACAACAATTTCAGTGGAAGAATCTGTGCCCTGTAACTATTTGGAATTTGGAAGTCTATGGGAATTATGGCAATTTCCAAGAGAAGGCTTGGACGGCAAATTGTTGTTAATGTCAGTCAATTTTGGCTCTTAGCACAGTAGTGGCTCCCCATCCAACATCCCAAGAACGATGCCTGGCAGCTATGCATGTATTCTTGAAATAGCCTGTACACAGCTTGTGGGAGCCAGGATGAGGGAAATTAAAACAAAAAACAACCCTGACCTCCAAGTATCAGATGTGTGGTTGATTTGCTCACTGCTTCTTCTTTCACAGAGATGCAGGTAAGAGGCAGGCGGTCATTACTGTTGCACGTCCTTCTATGTCCCAAGCCCCTCTCACACAAGTGGAGATGCCTATAATAGGAGACCAGAAAGGGCCAGTGCCCTTTTTTTGCCTCATTTTTCTCTTTTTCCTTTTTGGGTAGCCAGGCATTAAACAGTAGGGTATCCAAAAGCCACATTTATGGGAAAAATTAGGAAGTGACCGTATATGAACAAGAAAGGGAAAAGACAAGACCTGAGAGAACTTAAGTTTACACCTCACATGGATCTTTGGCACACAGAAAGCCTACACTGATTTAAAAAAAATAAACGAAACAAAATAAACAAAACCTGGAAAAGGAGAACAATCTTATTTCTACATTTACACTATGAAACTCGAGTGCCCAGTAGTCAACAAATCATAAGGCATATAAAGAAACAGTATGGCCCATTCAAAGGAAAAAAGAAAATCAATAGAAACTATCCCTGAAAAACACCTGATGTCAAGTTTACTGGACTAAGACTTTAAAACAACCCCCTGGAAGATGGGGAAAGAATTAGAGAATATGTAGATAAAGTCAAAATTATGTATGAACAAATATATATTAATAAAGAGACAGGAAACAAAAAATTTACACTAGAGTGATCTGAAGGCAGATGCAATCAGGCAGAAGAAACAATCAGCCCACTTGAAAATGGAACATTAGAAATTATCAAATCGGAGAAAAGAAAAAGACTGAGGAAAAGTGAGCAGAACCTAAGAAAGCTTTTGAACATCATCAAATGGACCAAAATATGCATTATGGGAGTCCTAGAAGGAAAGATAGCAAATATTGGAACAACCATTTTAAGAAAATAGTTTAAGAAAATAGCCTGAAAACTTCTTGAAATTGATGAAATCATGAATATAAACATCTGAGAAGCTCAATAAATACCAAGTAAGGTGAACTCAAAGGAACTCTCAGGAAGACACATTATAATGAAGCTTTTGGAAGACAATCATGAAAGCAGGAGAGAAGGAATCTATCATACACAAAAAATCTTCAATAGGATTATGAGCTGATTTCACCACAAAAATTTTAGAGGCCAGATGTCATAGGCTGATATATTCAATGTGCTAAAAGTTGTTTGTTTTTTTAAGTATCCACTAAGAATCTAAAACGTGCAAAACTGTCTTTCAAGAGTAAGGGAGGAATTAAGACATTCCTAAGTAAACAAAAGCTGAGGGAGTTATTACCATCAGACCTGCCCTCCAAGAAATGCACAAGGGAGTCCTGCAGGGTGAAAGGGAAGGATACAAGATAGTAACTTGAAGCCCTACAAATAACGGTGTCCATAAAGGTAAATATGCATAATGCTAAAAGCTACTATTATTGTAAGATTGGATTCTATCAGCAATTTTTACATGATTTAAGAAGCTATTAAAAAATAGTCTAAAAGCTAGTATTACTGTAACTTTGGTTTTTAACTTTACATTTTACTTTCTGCATAATTTGAGAGACTAAATTCATTTGAAATAATTGTTAGTTTCTATTTGGAGGCAATTCATAAAGTCACAATTTTATGACACTGACAATGGAAAAGGGTGGGAACAGAACTGGTAAAGCCCACAAAAGACAAAGGTACTGTAAGAAAATTTAAGATCCATATTACTAATAAACACTGATGCAAAACTCAACAAAATACTAGCAAACTGAATTCAGGAACCTGTTAACAGGATAATATACCATGATTAAGTGGGATTTAGCACCAGAATGCAAGGCTAGATCAAGATACAAAAATCAGTCATTGTAAGACACCACATTAACAGAATGAAGGGACCAAAAAATTCCCATGACCATCTCATGTGATGCAGAAAAGTCGTTTCACAAAATTCAACACCCTTTAATGGGAAAAAATACTCAACAATACAGAAACAGGAGGAAAATCCCATCATATAATGAAAGACACACACATTTTTGTAATCAATAGCCAATATCACATTCAGTGGTGAAAGACTAAAAGTTTTTCCTTCAAGACCAGGAACAAAACAAGGATGTACACTTTTGCCATTTCTATTCAAAAAAGTACTGGAAGTTCTAGCCAGTGCAATAAGGCAAGAAAAAGAAATATAAAGTATCCAACTGGAAAAGAAGTGAAATTATTTCTCTTCAGAGTTGATGAAACAGTATATGTAGGAGTAAAGATTCCATAAATAAAACTGTACAAATAAATTCTGCAAACTTGCCAGATACAAAGTCAGCTGCATTTCTATATTACTACAATCAACAGCATGAACAGGAAAACATGAAAATAATTTCACTTACGATATAGCATCAAAAAAATACTTAGGAATTAACTTAACCAAAGAGGTGAATTACTTATATCATGAAAATTACAAAGCACTGGTGAGAAAATAAAGAAGACATAAATGAATGGAAATGTGCTCCATGTTCACAGATTGGAAGACTTAATATTATTAAGGTGTTAATACAATCCAAAGCTATGTACGGATTCTGTGCATTTCTTACCAAAATCCCAATGGCCTTATCTGCCAGAAATAGAAAACCAGATGCTGAAAATCACGGAATTGCAACTTAGGCAAAGCAATGTTGAAAAACGAACAAAAGACTCCCATTTCTAAGTTTCAAATCTCACTTTACAAAGCTACTATCAAAGCCTTATGATCAAAACAGTGTGGTACTGGTATAAGGACAGGCATACAGAAAAATGAAATAGAAGAGTCCAGAAACAAACCCGTATACCTGTGGTTACCTGACTTTCAACAAGGGTATGCTCGCAATTCAATGAGGGAGACTACAGTCTCTAAAAAATGCTGCTGGGACAACTGAACATCCACACTTCAGTGAAGACAGGACCCGTATTTCACAGTATATAAAAAATTTACCTCAAAATCAATCTTTGATCTAAGTGCAGAAGTAAAACTTCAAAATTCTTAGAAGAAAGCAAAGTATTCAACAAAGATCAATAAACAACTTAAGATTACACTTTAATAAAAAGAAAAAAAAAAAAAAAACACTTGTCCCAACATTAGAAATAAAGAAATAAAAATTAAAGCAGATGTCTTCTTTGGAAAAATGTCTGTTCATGCCTTCTGCCCATTTTTTTCAACTGGATTATTTTGAATTAATTTGCTTTGGGTACTCGGTTTTACAAGTTCTTTACATACTGTGGATACTAACCCTTTATCAGATTTATCATTTGTTAAGTATCTTCTGCCACTCCATAGGTTGCCTTTTAGTTTTGTTGATTGTTTCCTTTGTTGTGCAAATCTTCTTAAGTCCCAGTAGTTTATTTTTGCTTCTGTTTCCCTTACCTCAGGAGACATATCTTGAAAGAAGTTGCCACATTCAATGTCCAAGAAGTCACTGCCTGGGTTCTCTTCTAGGACTTTATACTTTCAGGTCTCACATTTAGGTCTTTAATCCATTTTGATTTTATTTTTGTACGTGGTATAAAAAATGGTCTAGTTTCATTCTTTTGCATGTAGCTGGCCAGTTTTCTCAACACTATTTGTTGAAGAGACTGTCTTTTTCCCATCGGATATTCTCTCTTGCTTTGTCGAAGATTCAATGATTGTACAGTTGTGAGTTCATTTCCAGGTTTTCTAATCTGTTCCACTGATCTCTGTGTCTACTTCTATGCCAGTACGATACTGTTTTGATCATCACAGCTTTGTAATGTAACTTGAAGTCCAGAACTATGATGCCTCCAAGCTTTGCCTTTCTTTTTCAAGATTGTTTTGGCTCTTTGGGGTCTTTTGTGGTTACATACGAATATTAGGATTGTTTTTCTACTTCCGTGAAAAATGCATTTTGGTATTTTGGTAGGGATTGCATTAAATGTTTAGACTGCTTTGGGTAGTATAGACATTTTATCAATATTTGTTCTTCCAATCCAGGGGGGAGGTTGGTAGGGGATGGGTTAAATGGGTGATTGGGATTAAAGAGTGCACTTGTCATGATGAGCACAGGGTGATGTATGAAGTACTGAATTACTAGAATGTACACCTGTAACTAATATAACACTGTATGTTAAGTAACTGGAACTAAAATCTTATAAAAATTATTAACAAAAACGATAGCTGGTTCTTTAAAAAAATAAACAAGTGGATAACTTTTAGCTAGATAAGAAAAAATACTTTAATTTTATAAGTAAAATTATAAATGAATATGGAAACATTACAACCTGATATCACAGAAATACAAAGGATCATTAGAGACTGCTATGAATAACAATACACCAAAAACTTGACAACCTAGAAGAAATGCATTCTTCTTTTTTTTTAAAGTTTTTACTTATTTATTTGAGAGAGAAAGAGAGTGGGTGGGAGAGGGGCAGAGGAAGAGAGAGAGAGAGAGAGAGAGAGGGGAGAATCTCAAGCACACTTCACACTGAGTGCAGAGCTCAACATGAGGCTCCATCTCACAATGCTGAGATTATGACTTGAGCCAAAATTGAGTCAGATGCTTAACCAGCTGGATCACCCAGGCATCCCAGAAATGGGTACAGGATTCATCCCTAGGATGGTTCAACATATGCAAATCAACAACTGTGATACATCCCATTAATAGAATGAAAAATAAAATCCCATGATCATCTCAACTGATGCAAAAGTATTTGACAAAATCCAATAGCCATTCACAATACAAATTCCTAATAAATTGGGTATAAAAGGAAAGTACTCCAACATAATAAAAGCCATATATTACAAGCCCACAGCTAACAGCATACTCAACAGTAAAAGATTGAAAGATTTTCCTCTAAGATCAAGACTAAGACAAGGGTGCCTACTCTCACCATTCCAATAAAATAATAGTATTAGAAGACCTAGCCCAAGCAATCAAGCAAGAGAAAGAAAAGGCATTTGAATCAAAAACAAATAAGTAAAACTATCTCTGTCTGCAGATGATGTGTTCTTAAATATAGAAAACCCACAAAACACCACCAAAAAAATTGTCAGACCTAATAAATGAATCTAGTAACCTTGTGGGACATTAAATCAACATGCAAATATCAATTACAGTTCAATATAATAATAACACATCACCTTAAAAGAAATAAAGAAAATAATTCCACTTATAATAACACCAAAAATAATAATATAAGGTAAACGATCTGTACTCTGAAAACAGTAAGATATTGCTAAGGAAACTGACGACTCACAAATAAATAGAAAGATATCCCATGTTCATGAATTTAAAGAATCAACATTGTTAAAATGTCCATACAACCCAAAGCAATGCATGGATTCAATATAATCTCTATCAAGATTCCACCAGCATTGTTTACAGAAATATAAAAAAAAAA
Organism: Nasua narica; assembly: GCA_028533885.1. Lineage (NCBI taxonomy): Eukaryota > Metazoa > Chordata > Mammalia > Carnivora > Procyonidae > Nasua > Nasua narica. The sequence continues at coordinate 2,306,945 of CM052806.1, forward strand.
TACTAAAATTCTTATGGGACCACAAAAGACCCTGCATAGCCAATGTATTTCTGAGAAAGAGGAAAACTGAAGGCAATACCCTTCTAATTTTCAATGTATATTACAAAGGTGTAGTAATCAAAAACAGTATGGTACTGGCTTAAAAACAGACATGGATCTATGGAACAGAATTGAGAGCCCAGGAAAGAAACTTGTGCATATAAAGTCAAAGGAGCTGAGAATACACAATGGAGAATAGGCAGGTAGTCTCTACAATAAATTGTACTGGGAAAAGCAAATAGTCTATAGGCAAAGAATGAAACTGGACTCCTATCTCGCACCACTCACAAAAATTAATTTGAATTGGATTAAAGATTTAAATGTAAGACATAAACCATAAAATTTCTAGAAGAAAACATAGAAGAAAGCTCCTTGACAGTGAACATGCCAATGACTTTATGAATAGGACACCCAAAGCACAAACAATAAAAACTAAACAAAAAAATATATGGAACTACAAACTAGAAAAGTTCTTCACGGTAAAGGAAATGATTGTGTTTGTGTGTGTGTGTGTGTGTGTGTGTGCGTGCAGAAACAATGGAACAGTATTTAGCCATGAAAATGAAGGAAATTCTGCTATTTGCAACAGAGTGGATGAACCTTGAGGGTATTGTGCCAAGTGAAACCAGCCAGACAGAGGAAATACTTATGATCTCACTAACATACAGAATAGACTAAAACCACTCACAGGAACAGAAAACTGATTAGTGGTTGCTGGGGTAGCAGGTGGGGATTGAGGCAAATGGATAAAAGTAGACAAAGGGTACAAACTTGTAGTTATAAAAAGAATAAGCACACAAATATAATTCAGAGTGTGAGTTATGTGAGCTATAATGTGAGTACAGTTAATAATAATATAGTGTGTATCTGAAAACTGCTAATAGATTTTAATTGTTCTCACCACAAAAGAATAAGATAAAATAAACTGTAACTATATGAGATGATGTGTTAACTTTGTTGTGGTAATCATTTATATATAACTGTACATATATACACACATATACGGGTGTGTGTGTGTGTATATACATGATCCTTAAGTCGTACTTCTTAAACTTATATACTGTATATGCCAGTTTATTTCAATAAAGCTGGAAAGAAAATAAAAATTGGGTAAAGGACTTGAATATACTTTTCTCCAAAAAATATATACAAATGGCCAATAAGCACATGAGATATTCAACATCATTAGTCAGTAGGAAAACGCCTATCAAGCACACAATGCCTCATTTCTATTGTATATTATCTCTCTTCTCTTATGGGTTAAACTTTACTTTCAAGGTCTTCTAAGGACTATTAAATGCCTACTAATAGCACCTATTAAACACACTGGGTACAAAGGCCTCACAACTCTTTCCAATGCTAATAGTGAGTCCTTGAAGAGCTAAAGAAAGACTCTAATTGTGATACTTTGTCTCAGAGGCTAGAGACTAACTTTCAAAATTTTTCTGAAGAGGAAGAAAAGTAGTAAAGAAGATAAAAAAACAATGCCAATGGGGTTGAACACTTTTTTTCCTGTAAAGCTTCATACCTCTCAACTGTGTCTAAAAATTCAATTCTAGATGGCCAAAAAAACCAAACAACAACGAAAAACCCAGAAAATTGGAGAAATGGTTGAGTACAATCAAACATCAGCAGTAAAGAATTAAGGACAGAGTTAAGAGGAGAGGAAAACAGCAAGCAGTATCTTTGAGATGGAAAGATGATGGAGTCTATTGCCAGGGACGGAGGGACCCAGTAAAAATTTATGGATAGTTTTTCTACAGTGTTTATTCATAAACAGGCCCTTTATAAATATACATATAGGTACAAAATCAATTCTTCGTTTTCCAGAAAACATCGGGCCTCCACTCTGTGTTATCAGGAAAAGCACCGTAAGCTGTTAGAACAGTCCCTCTGGTCTATAATATTAACTCATATGTTATTAGAATTAGATGCTTTTACAGATTAAATCTTTGTAACAGCTAAATATCAAGATAGGCATTTCTTTATACAGAATTCTATTCTCTAGTAAATTATCACAGCGAGGTTTAATTATTTGAAAGTGCCAACTTTTCATTAAGTATGTGAATCAGTAGAATTTTATTTTGGGATCTATCAGAACTAAGTCAAAGTAAAGAACATGAAACATACTCAGGTCTACAACATTTACTTTTGAAAAATGCCACAGGTAATTCCTTTTTGTTTTCAATTCATTTTCTTTAAAGAATTGTACATACTTACCTGAAAATGTAAAGAACAATTCATTTTGCAAACCAGCTCTTTGCATTTTAACACGATGGCATTCTGACTTCAGTAAAGAAACTTCACATGAAAGGTCAAGAACCAGTTTGCTCAAAATCTGAAGAAGTTTCTTCTCAAAAGAAATATTATAGATACTATTGCAGGGAGCTGCATGATATCGAGCTGTGAACTGGTAATAATAATGAGGCTCACGATAAGCTGTAAAAAAATTAAAGAACAACACAAAAGTGGTTATTTAAACAATTAAAATATACTGCAACTACTAAAAAGAAATGGGTACTTGAAATAAGTTCAGAGTATTTTTATATCCATCCTGAGGAAACTGAGGGATATAGGGTTTATGTCACATGCCTGATGCCTATGGTATCAAAACTAAGATTCTGGGTGCCCAGGCGGCTGAGGTGGTTAAGCATCCAACTCCTGATTTCGGCTCAGGTCATGATCTCAGGGCTGTAAGGCTGAGCTCCATATCAGGCTTTGCACTCAGAGAATCTCTGCTTGAGATTCTCTCCCTCTCCCTTTGCCCTTCCCCCCCTACTTGCTTGTGCTCACTCTTTCTCTCCCTCTCTCTCTCTAAAAAATAAGTAAATCTTTAAAAAAAAATCAAAACTAAGATTCTACCACCAAGAAGCCTGCCTCATGCACATACTGTGTCCTTAACCAGTACATTATTCTTCCTCAGACTTAGGAATGAAATTTCTCAAAGTTTAAATATTCATCCTAAAATAAACAACAGTCCCGTGATTACCAACTGTAGGCAAAAATTAGTATGTTTCTTATAAATCTACCAGTTTTATTGCGTTCCATTACAATATCTGAAGCTGAGAACATCTGTTTCCTCACCATTTTAAAATCTCACTGAAATGATAGGAAAAATGTGGAAACGATAGGAAATCCATAATAATTACATACGTATTATGTAACCACATTCTGACATAATGACATCAAAATAAAAATCAACAATCTATCAAACATTTTAAAATGAAACACTACTAAATAACAAGTGGCATATCCAATAAAGATGATTAAAAATATCATTGAAACAATCATAGTAGCGCGACATGACAGCTGGAGCCACGGTACAAGCCCATTTCCCAATGAAAGTAACGTCGCTTATTTTTAGAAAACCACCCTTTATAACTTCTGAAAATGGTCCTAACATCAGCAGAAAGAGATAGGGGTGCCCGGAAAAAGAAAGTCATGGCTTTCAGGCCCCGGCCGTCTTGGGCGAGGGCACAGGAATGAACAGCCTGCTCAGACCAGAAACGACGAACTAGCGATAAAATTCCAGTGCTAGTTAGTTGTGACAACTCTCTCAACTGATTCCGAGCAGATGGCAGTTTACTGCACTTTATTCTATTGCCAACTTTTGGAAGAATCTGTGCTAAAACTTTAGAGCCACAAAAAAGCCGAGAGACCTGGTCCGAGCCGCTCACCTTGTGGACCGGCACGCTGGGGCTCAGGGAACGCAAAGTGTTATTTAAACACAGTCTTCTGGGTGAGAGTCCGGGAAGTGGGGCACCACCCAAGGGCTGAAATGACCTCTGCCAGCCACACGACCCTCAACCACTCCACGGGCCAGTGGCTGAGGCCTTGGTTGGGAAAGAAGTGTGTGTAGAAACTAGGGGAGGCTGAATATTTTCCTGCAGTGACCAGAGTCAGCAAATGCTCAATTATTAGCTACTACTTTTCTATTAGCAATAATCGCGCCTCGGATAAACCTCATTGGCTACGATACTGCCACTGCGCAAAGCTGCTACTACTTTTCCGATAACGGAAATAAGCTTTGTGGAAAGACAAAAACATTTGGAGGCAAACCACACAAACTCCCAGTACTGACGCCAAAGCGAGGTCTGACCTGAAGCCCACTCTTGAGTTAACTTCGTGGGATCCAAACCCCTGTGAGCACTCAGAGGCTGGACCCACCCGAGCCAGAGAACTGACGATGCCCACCCCTGCCGGCCCTCGGGATATTGACCTGGACTCTGCCACCTTCAGATGACTTTTTGCCCAACTCCAACCTGTAATCCCCCTTGAACAAGGCCCTTCATAAATATGGACGCACCCTTAGCTTAAAGCTTCCCCAGTTTTCTTGTTCCAGGAGACACCGCTGTGGGTAAGTCCCTGACGTTCTCCTTACTCACTGCAAGTAAAAGCCTTCCTTTTCCTGTCTGAGAACAACACTGGAAAAGTCAGTGGGGAGGAGCTATCCTGGGCCCAGTAAAAATCTCGAACACAGACCTGAGGAATATCCCTTCAAAAGAACACAAGTTTAACCGCATCAGTCTTCAGAAGAATTTACGCCCAGGGCACTGTCGAAAACAAAAGACCAAACTACTGTGGGTATACCCAAGCTGCACCTTCCTAAAACAAACCAGGGGCGGGCCGGGGAAGGGGGGGTGTCTTCGTGTTATGGTGGGCGAGGAGTGAACTTCACAGAAATGCTGTAGGCACTTGCTAAGCAAATAAACATGAAATGATTATCACAAGACTGGGGAGGGTAAGGGTGTGGGTCACTACCCAGAGCTCCTACACTATCTAAAAAGTCCAATTTCTGGAAAACATTTGCATCAAGCAAGGAAACAGGAAAGTATGACTCACGTCATACGTGGTGGCTCAGTCAGTTGAGCATCTGACTCAGTTTTGGCTCAGGTCATGATCTCAGGGTCATGAGATCGAGCCTCATGTCTGGTTCCACACTGAGCATGGAGCCTGTTTGAGATTCTCTCTCTCTCCCCCTCTGCCCCTTCCCCTGGCTTGCACATGCAACAAAGGAAGAAAATGTTAAAATAACTAAAGAAAATTATGATTAAAGATGGAAGGCATAACGACAATCTCACATTAAATAGAAAGTATCTTTAAAGTTAGAATTATAAAAAATGAACCAAGTGGACATACTACAGTTGAAAAATGAAAACACTCAAAGGAGAAATAGACCAAAGGGCTCAGCAGATATGATCTGGCTAAAAAATGAATCAGCTAAAAGTTCTTCAGACTGAGAGAACATGATCTCAGTCAATAAAATGAATCCACACCAAAAACCAAAGCTTTCTACTGAAGGTAATTATATAATTACGAAGACAGCATAAGTGCATATTTCTTCTTTTTTTCCTCTTTACAGATTTAAAAAGTAGTCGTATAAAAGAATTTATATACAAGTACCAAAAGTCTCCTGTATGGGGCTACAGAAATGACTACAGATGGGTAACTTGATACATGGCAGCAAATGAAGAAAGTAAAAAATGATCAACAAGAAGACTGATAAAATAAGACCTATAAACATACACTTTCTCTCTAGTTCTGGCTTCTACGAAACACATAAAATTATATAAAATAACTACATATGGTTAGATATGCAACAGTTGCAAATATAACATGTATAATATTAATACCACAAAAAGCAGGGCAAGGGAATATTTTTATATATAACATCTCTAAATCTCACTGGAATTAAGTTAATATAAATGTCAAGGTGACTATGATAGACTAAGATAAATGTCGTGGTCTCAGAACAATCAATAAGGGAATAACTCCAAAATATACAGTGAAAAATCATTAGAGAAATTAAAATGCTACATTAAAAAATATGCATTTACTTCAAAAGTTTTAATGAGAAATAGATGAACATTTATGAAACAAGAAATAAAACAATACTGTATATCTAATTATATAAAAATAACATTAAATGTGAAAGAAGGATACTGTCTAATTAGAAGGCAGACACTGTGAAACTGGGTTGAAAAAGCAAGTGGTCAGCTATTTGGTGTCTACACGTTACCTTAAAAGATACAGATAAACTGTAAGTAATAAGATGAAAAATGATACACTATGCATATGCAAACAAAAGAAAGCAGAAGTGGCTACACAATTATCAGGCAAGATGGACTTTAAAAGAAAAAAAAGGGGTGCCTGGGTGGCTCAGTAGTTAAGTGTCTGCCTTCGGCTCAGATCATGGTCCCGGGGTCCTGGGATGGAGCCCTGCATCGTGCTCCCTGCTCCGCGGGAAGTCTGCTTCTCCCTCCCCCACTTCCCCTGCTTGTGTTCCCTCTCTCACTGTCTCTCTCTCAAATAAATAAATAAAATCTTAAAAAAATAAAATAAATAAAAAAGAAAAGCAAAAAAAAGTTCCTAGAAAAAAAAGAGGAACATTTTATTAAGATAAAAGAGACAACCCCTCAGTAACACAGAACAATTATAAACATAGACACACCGTAGAACAAAGCACCAAAATGAAACAAAACTTGACAGAAAGAAAAAAAATAGACAACACTATTAGTTAAGAGACGTCAATACCATAATAGAACAAATAGGCAGAAGGACAACAAAGAAATAAAAGACTTGGGTAATGTCACGAACAAAACAGAACTAACAGAACTAACTAACTAACTAATCCTGTGGATTATCTACAGGACTCTCCACCCAATGGCAGCAAAATGTACTTTCTTCTCAAGTGCTTATACGACATTCTCAAAGATGTTGCATATTCTAAGCTATAAATCTCAATGAACTTAAAAGGATTGAAATACAAAGTATTTTCTCTGACTACAATGGAATAAAATTAGAATAAAAACAAGAAATTTGAGAAATTCATGGCTGAAACTAAGAGTCCAACTTTAACCCACTGTGCCATTCAGGCACGTCAAATTCTAGAAAACATTTAAAGAAATGTTAACAACTTTTAATTAACTCTTCCAAAATCAGAAAATGAAGAAAAACTTCCCAATTTATATTATGATTACCCTGACAGCAAAACCACACAAAAAATTTATCAGAAAATGACTTTGGATCAATCTCTTTTGAATATAGATGCAAAAACTTTTAACAAAACACTAGTAAAACTGAATCTTGCAGGGTACTGAAAGAATTATACATCATGACTAAATGGGATTTATCCCAGAAATGCAAATTGGTTAAACATTTGAAAAACCAATGAATGTAATACACCACAAAATAAGAACCACATAATTATCTCAATGCATAAAAAAACAAAACAAAATAAAAAACACTTGACAAAATCCAACAATCTTCCACACTTACAACCATAATGAACAAACTTGGGATAGGTAACTTCCTCAACCTAATCAAGAGCACCTACATAAAAACCACAGCTAACATCACATTTACAAGGAAGGAAAGAATGTCTGCTTTAACCATTCTTATTCAGCAAAATATTAGAAGTCCTACTCACCATCATAAGAAAAATAAGGCATACAAATTGAAAAAAAAAGGAGAAATAAAACTGTCCCTATGTGTTTATGACATGACTGTCTCACAAAGAATTTACAAAATAAAAAGATTCTAGAACTGTTAAGTAACCTTAACAAGAAAACAAGTTATAAGATTAAGATACAAATAATAAATATTGGTTATATATTAACAATAAACATGTGGAATCCAAAATTTAAAACCTAATGCCATCCAAAATTGTTCAAAAAAACAAAATAATATACTTAGGTAGGTACTTAACATGTACGTGAAAGAAGTAAGAATACATTTTAAAAAGTAACAGATAAAAGAAATTAAGAAAGAACTAATTAAATGGAGATATACCATGTTCATGAATTGAAACACTCACTGTAGCAGAGGTGACAATTTTCCCCCAAATTTATCTATAGAGTAAACGTAATTTCCATAGAAATTCCAGCATGACATTTTATAGATACATTCAAGATTAGTCTAAAATTTATATGGAAAGAGGAAGGCCCGAAAAACACAAAAACAATCTTCATAAAAGAGGATAGTGGAAGGAATCACTCTACTTCGTATTGATGTTTCTATATAGTTATATTAACTAACAGTGTGGTACTGGCAGAGGAATAGACCTACTGATCAATGGGAGAAATTAGAGAACTCAGATATAGACCCCCAAAAATATTCTCAACCGGTCTTTGATAAAGGTACAAAAGCAATTCATCAAAGGAAGAACAGGTTTTGCAAGAAATGAACCTGGCACAACTGTATATCCATATATAAAAAGTTAAACCTCAAATCTTATACAAAAATTAATTAAAAATGTGTGCCATTAAAAGTAAACTATAAGATTTAGAAAAAATAGGAAGATATCTTTGCCTATGGCTAGGCAAAGAATTCTTAGACTTGATACCAAAAGTATGATTAATAACCAATTTTGATAAAATAGGCCTCATGAAATTGAAAAACTTCGGCTCTGCAAAACTACTACAAATTACAAGACATTAAGGAGAGAAACTGAAGAAGACAAATAAATGGAAAGATAGTCCATGTGCATGGATTGTAAAAATTAATATTGCTAAAATGTTCATACTACCCCAATCAACTGATTCAATTAAAATCCCTATCAGAATTCCAACGGCATTTTTTACAGAAATAAAATGAATAATCCTAAAATTTGTATGGAACCACAAAAGACTTCAAATAACCAAAGGAACCTCAAGAAAAAACACAGCTGGAGGCATCACACTCCCTGATTTCAAACTCTACTATGAAGCTACAGTAATGAAAAAAGTAAGATATAAAGACAGACAAATGGAAGAGACTAGAGAGCCCAGAAAAAAGTCCTCCCATACACAATCAATTCACATAAAAGGAGCAAAGAACATGCAAAGATGGGAAGGACAGTCTCTTCAATCAATGGTGCTGGGAAAACTGGACCACCCATAGGAAAGAATGAAACTGGGCCACTGTCTCACACCAAACACAAGAATTAACTCCACGTAGATTAAAGAACTGAATGTAAGACTTAAAACCATAAAGCTCCTAGGAAAAAATATAGGTGACAAGCTCTTTGGCAATTTTTCTAATCTAACACCAACAATAAAAGCAACAAAAACAAAAATTAACAAGTAGGACTACATGAAGCTAAAAAGCTTCTGCACAGCAAAGGAAACAATCAACAAAATAAAAAGGATAACTTACTAATAGAAGAAAACTGCTGCAATCCATATATATGATAAGCACTTAATATCCAAAATATATGAAGACCTGATACAACTCAACCGCAAAAAACACAAGCAATCCAATTAAAAATGGGCAGAAGGTTTACATAAGCCTTTTTCCAAAGACACACAGATGGCCAACATGTACATGAAAAAAATATTCAACATCATTATCAGGGAAATGCATATCAAAACCACAGTAAGATACCACCTCACACCCGTCAGAATGGCTGAAATCAACAACACAAGAAACAACAGGTGTTGGTGGGGATGTGGAGAAAGGGGACCCCTCCTACACTGTTGCTGGGAGCGCAAACTGGCGCAGCCACTCTGGAAAACAGTATGGAGGTTCTTCGAGAAATTACAGTTGAACTACATTTCGATGCAGCAATTCTACTTCTGGATTTAGCCCCCACAAAAAAAGCACTAACACAAAAAGATATCTGCACCCCCGTGTGCACTGCAGCACTACTTACCACAGCCAAGATAAGGAAACTGTGTCCAACGACGGTTAAATGGTTAAAGAAATCTTGGGATTTGAGCATGTGCGTGCATGCATAAACGGAGCAACATGGATGGACTTTGAAGGCATTACACCAAGTGAAATAAATCAGAGAAAGACAAATACTGTATGATTTCTTTTATATGTATAATCTTAAAAAGAAAGAAAGAAAAGAAAAACTCACAGATAACAGCAAACAGACTGGCGGCTGCCACAGGCAGGTAGTGAAGGTTAGAAAAAACAGATGAGAGGATCAAGAGGTTAAAGAAATTAAAAGTTAAAAAAATATATTCTGGATCACCTCCCTTTGGGGAAAAAATGGAAAAAAAAAATCTCATTAAGACACTGAAAAGATATAGACTAGAAGAGAAAATTTGCAAATAACATAACCTACAAAAGAACATATATGGAAATACATTTTTTTAATTTTTTTAAAGATTTTATTTATTTATTTGACAGAGAGAGAGTGAGATCACAAGTAAGCAGAGAGGCAGGCAGAGAGAGAGGGTTCGGGAATGAGGCTCCCCGCTGAGCAGAGAGCCCAATGTGGGGCACAATCCCAGGACCCTGATATTATGACCTGAGTCGAAGGCAGAGGCTTTAACCCACTGAGCCAACCAGGCGCCCCTGGAAATACGTATTTTTAAAAGAAACTCAAAATACTCCATAGTACCACATCAAACAAACCAATTAGGAAATGGGCAATAGATATCAACAGACATTTCACCAAAGAGGGTGTACAGATGGCAAATATCCTCATAAATTATGTTAGAAGTCCACAGACATGGTAAACACAGACAGGTAAACACTAATGAAAACCACAATGAAATATCACTTCACAGCCATCAAAATGGTTAAAATAAAAGACAACACCAAAGAGGACATAGAGAAGCTGTTGGTCAGAATGTAAACTGGCACAGCCACTGTGGCAAAGAATTTGGCAAATTCTTGTAAAACTAATATGTAACTATCATATGATCTATCCGATATGCACTTTGGGCATCTATCCCACGGATATAAAAACATGTACCTACACAAAAAACTATACACAAGTTTTAATGTCATAGCCTCAAGCTTGAAACAACCCAGATGTCCCTCAGGGGGTGAGGGGTTAAACAGACTGTGGCACATCTATACTGCAGAACACAGCTCAGAATAAAGGGAATGAATGATAAATGCACACCACGAGGTAGATGAATTTCCTGGGAATTAAGTCAAATGAAGAAAAGCCAATCCCATAAATTTATGTATGATATTCCTGTACTTACAGAATTATTTGGAAATAATCACAGAAATCGTTTATATATTAATATTAATAATATTACAATATTAATTTATTCATATAAATTTATTTATATGAATTATATAATAAATTTATACATATTTATTTATATATATTTATATAATATATAGTTTATTTATATGAATTTGGAAATAGTTACAGAATTGGAGAAGACAGTGGTTGTCAATCACGATGAGGTGGTTAAGAGGGAAATGGGTTGAGTATAAAAGGACAACCCAGGGGTGCCTGGGTGGCTCAGTCCTTTGAGTGTCTGCCTTCGGCTCAGGTCATGATCTCAGGGTCCTGGGATCGAGTCCTACATCCAGCTCCTTGCTCACCACAGAGTCTGCTTCTCCCCCTCTCCCCCTGCCCCTCCACCCAGGCTTGTGCTCTCTCTCTCAAATAAATAAATGAAATCTAAAAAAAAAAAAAAAAAGGACAACCCAAAGTATACTTCTGTTGCTCATGTTACTATGTATCCTAACCGTAGCAGTGGATACAGACTACACCTGTGATAAAACTCAGAGAATTAAATACACACACACACACACACAAAGGAGTACTATAAAACTAGAAGAATCTGATTAAGAGTATCTTGGCCTGATTATGTACTATATGTTCACAAGACCTCAGTATGGGGAGAAACTGTGTAAAGCATACATGGGCTCTCTGGATTATATTTTGCAACTAAATGTGAATCTACAATTATCTTGAAATACAATGTTTCATTAAAAAAACACAGGTGATGGGTGGCTCAGTCAGTTAAGTGTTCAACTCTTGATTTTGGCTCAGGTCATGATCGCAGGGTCAGAAGAGCAAGCCCCATGTCAGGCTCCATGCTCAGCTTGGAGTCTCCTTGAGATTCTCTCTCTCTTTCTCTCTCTCTGCCCCTACCCCCAGTTGCCATAAATAAATAAATAAATAAATAAATAAATAAATAAATAAATAAATAAATATTTTAATAAAAAAATAAACACAGGCCAACCAAATAAGTATAGGAAACTTTTATATTCTAGGCATAAATAATGATCTCAGAAACACAAAAATCAAATGCAAAAAAAAAAAAAAAGCACAACTCAAATAAGCTGATAAATCTCACAACAATATTCGAACCTTCTGGAGCATAAACAATATCATAGTGAGAGATAGGCAGAAGCTACTGCAATATGATAAAAAAAGGACTGGTATGCAGACTGGTAAGACCCTATAAATTACTGAGAAAAAGACAAATCATCCAAAATGAAAATGGCATCAAAATTAAAAAGGCAATGTAATCCACTAGGTAACAAAAAATACTTTTAAATGCTTAAACTTACTAATTAAGGATGGGTATATTAAAGGAATGAGTCACCATATATCTATGGTCTTGCCCTATATAAATCTGATAGTAATTCTGGGTGTTATGTTATTTTTGTTACTTTCTAAAATTTTAAACATTCCATATATAAAAATGTAATGTAATTATAAGTGAATTCAGTGCTTCTAATTCAGGGAAGCTTACTCAGCATAAGCCAAACACAAGCCAACAGAAAAAACAATGTCTTATCAAAGATGAAGTGTTCATATAGTATGGCAGGGATATAAATTGGTCCACTCTTTGTAGGGAAACTGGCAGATTCTATCAAAAATAACACTGAATATTCTGTAGAAGATTTTACCTTATAGAATTCTTCTTACAGAAATACTAACAATTTAATTTCCATAATCCGAAAATACGTGTGTATCTCATGGTGAGCACAGCATAAAGTTTAAAGTTGTCGGATCACTATGTTGTACAGCTAAAACTAACGTAACACTGTGTGTCAGCTATACTAAAAAAAATAAAATAAAAATACCATTTATATACCAAATGTGTATACTAAAGAACTTACACTAAAAAATATAAAAAGGGATCTAATGGGCTTTTGAGCCTATCTAACATAAGTTAACTTTAAGGTAGGAACACCAACTCCCGAGTCAGAATTCCTAGATTCACATCGGAGTCTCCCGCGTCCGCTTACCCCCTCTGTGCCTCAGTGTTCGCACACAGAACACAGTAGTACGCACCGCACACTCTGTCATGGGGATTAAATCCGTTGAGCACAAATAAAGCACTTCTGCCAATGCCTTGCAGAAGCGCTATGAGCGTTTTATGGCGATCAGAATTACCCGTAAAAACGCAGCGCTGCCAGGCACGGATTAGCTATGCTCATCATTGCCATAAACTAGCATTCATTTTAGGCACTGCTACGATTGTTGGCTTATGTGAATACACCCTTATAAGAGATCATATTCGGTACAGACAAAACCTATGAAATAACAAGATGGAGAAAACTCTGTAACAAAAGCGAAGCGTGACTGATTCAGAAGTTTAAACAAATTTTTGCCTAAGAAAGCTCATAGGATTTCTCATTAAAAAAATGTCTTTCTTTGGATATGTGCGATAGGGTTTCTTCAGTGACCAAAAATTATCAGGAAACCACTAACAATTCTGCCATTTGTTCTGTAACTCGGCTGGGACAAAGATAGTACATTACTTTCCTATTGCTACTGTAACAAAACCATCACAAACACAGTGGCCGAAAATGGCACAAATTTATCATCTTGAAACTTTGGAAATCAGAAGTCCCAAGTGAATCTTAAGGCTAGTATCAGGGTGCACTCCTTCTGGAAGCTCCAGAGGAAGCTTCAGCTTCCTTCAGCTTCTAGAGGCCTCCTGTACCCCTGGCAAGTGGCCCCTACTCCATCATCAGAGAAAACCACCCTGACCTCTCCTTCCACCACAACGTGTCCTTTATCTGCCGCTGACCCCCACGCCTCCTCTTATAAGGACCCTGTGATTACACTGCACCTCCTCAGCTTCCTCAGGATAATCTCTTGTGGGGACCTTTAGCTTATTGATACGTGCAGACTCCCTTCTGCCGTCTAGAGGCGGCACTCTGACAGGGGCTGGAGATCGGACACATGCATCGGGGAGGGCGACGACCCTCCCCGCCATGCGTGGGCCTCCCTAGTGAGAGGGAACTTACAAGTCACCTTTGCTCAGGGCATTCTCCTCGCCATTCCATTACCCACCCAGGTCTCCCAATCTCAAACGTCCAGAGATCAAATTGCTTTTAGAAAACGATAATAATAATAGAAGTGGCATTTCATGCTCCTGTCTGGGGGGATGGCAGTGTGCCATCAAGCGTGAAATTTCAGGGTTTAAAAGCAGTACAGTCTATAATACTATAATAATTTGAAAACATGATTTCCATAACGCCCATTTTCATTCCCCAGCTTAAATTTATGTGTTCCTGTCAAGTTTCCCCCGAAAAAAACGAGACCTGCCCTCACCACTAACACTTGACAGAGGACTTTGTAAAACACAGGCAAGCAGGAATTTTTCTTTAATTAAAAGACTAAAAATGACAAAATTCCTTTAAGACAAACCTAAAGATATTTAAATACTTGAAAACATCAAGAAAGGTTAAAATACAACTAAACGCACTTCTTACCATATATAACATATTTTAGTTGAAGATTTTTAACAATTTCTTCCACAGTAGGTTTATACTCCAGGAAACATGTGTACACTCCACTCATGCCCTCCTCAAAGTTCTGGAATATAAGGCTTCCCGTGGATGTTACTTGTGCAGTGCTATTCTCTAATAAAGGAAAAAGATATAGTATTTAGTTGCTTAAAGGACATGACACTGAGATACAATGACAAAATATTTTCAAGGCAGAGGAAAAACATCAAATTTTACCTACAGAATCACTGAAAGGAGCTGGGGGCCTAACTAGTCATTGCGTCTGGTATTCGCTGACAGCAGGAGCCAGGATGACCTTCTTAGTGTCTGATTTTGACTAACCAGAGTTCACCCACTGTGTGGCTGCCTAAGTGGTAAGAGACTAACAATTACATGTACTTAACGCGCTCCTGATCTCCCTGCACTGACACGGGCACTATCAGACATTCATGTATGTCTGAAAACAGTAGATATCTGCATATGCTATAAAGAAATTATGTATATGTGTATTTTATACCGAAGTGATGCCTTCTGTAAGCTTACAGAGTACATGTGAAAGGGAGGAATGCACCCAGAACAAAGGCTAACCCAAGATACCCACTAACAACTAGGTACTTCTAGTGATTACGTGTGACAGCAGGCAAAGGCTGTGTTAGGACCTTAAGGGCTGCTCACGAAAGAAAAGGGAAGATCAGATCGCCCTACTTATCCAGTCACACAAGCACAGAGTAGCAGTGTGTAGAGTTAGGACTGGACGTAAGAGCCCTTTGGACTTCCATGTGCTTCAGTATCATACTGGGAGAAAGCTCTGCTGTGTAATTGGAAAGACCCACTGCTTCAGACGTGGGTTTTAGATCTGCCTTTCTTCCTCATGAGCTGTTTAACCCTCGGGTAATCCCTTAACTTTTCTGAAGTCTAGTTCCTTCATTTGTCAAACCAAGAATCATAATACATGAAAGCAAACCTCACAGGATTGTTTTCCTGTGACAAATACAACAACTGTTAAAAGTACTTGAAACACCTCCAAAACCGTAAGCGATTCAAGTTGTCATTCTGAAAGTTCATAACCAGTTTTGCATCTGAAAAGTATGACATTAAAATTCACCCAATTTAATGTGCCATTCATTAGAATGGAAAGTATTATCCTAGCAAATGCTTACTCTTTCTCCTTGCTATAACTTCCTATAAATTTCAATTTGAGGTTTATTTTGAATAAATTTATTTCCTCAAAATAAGACAAAAGATGAATGTTCTTAGTGAGATTTTCATTATTAATTTGCTCAATAAAAATGTGTTGGGCTCTACTTCAGATACTGAAGGGGAAATGTATAAATGGATATATTCTCTCTCAAGGAATTTACATAGATTATTATGCCTTAAGAATTCCCATTTCCATATCCTGGATGAAGCTGAAAAAAAGAGTTTTAAATTGGGACTATGTTTGTGGTGCAATGCCCATTTCTTCATGAATATTTTTTGATGAAAGATTACTTATTTATCATGACATGTCTCTTTTCTAAAACAGATTAACAAGTTTTCAAATGTTTGCTATATATTTCAGCAGAGACAAATATTTGATAGCAAATATGATAAAAGGTGCCCAATATATGTCAGTCAAAGAAGAGAAACTCTATGTGAGTTCATTCATATGTGGAATTAAAGAAATGAAACAAATGAGCAGAGGGAAAAGGGGAAAGGGGGGGGAGAGAGAGAAAAAGAGAGAGAGGTAAACCAAGAAAGAGATTCTTTTTTTTTTTAATGTACATGTCATTTTTATTTATTTATTTTTAATTTATTTTTATTTTTTAAAAGATTTTATTTACTTTTTTGACAGACAGATCACAAGTAGGCAGAGAGAGAGGGGGAAACAGGCTCCCTGCTGAGCAGAGGGCCCGACGCGGGGCTCGATCCCAGGACCCTGAGATCATGACCCGAGTCGAAGGCAGAGGCTTAACCCACTGAGCCACCCAGGCGCCCCAAGAAACATAACTCTACAGAACAAACTGAGGTCACCAGAGGGGAGGTAGGTGGGGCAATGGATGAGATGGGTGAGGGATTAAGGAATGCACTTTTGATGAGCACTGGGTATTGTATGGAAGTACTGAATCACTAAATTGCACACCTTCAACTAATACTACACTGTCTGCCAAGTAACAGGAATTTAAATTAAAAATTAAAAAAAATAAAGAAGAGTAAATATCTATTCTTCTCAAACTACAAAGAAAAAAAAAAGTGTGTACAGATTTTAAATATCATGTTGTCAATGAAGCTATGCATTCTTGGCAATAATCTGTAACGAAATTTTCCCAATCCAGAAGTATCAATTAATAAGTGCGTTAATACATATTTGAATGTCTGCTACAACGTTAAATATTAGGACAGCCAGAAAAAACAAGTAGCATATGATCTATAATAAAACACTCTCTCTCCTTATTTTTAAAAAATTAGAAGTGGCATACTTGAAAAGACACCCAGAGTATTGCGTAGCCAATAGAAAAAGCCATTCTCTAACACCACTTAAAAAAGTGACTTTTAAGTAACCAAGTTTGAATGGGGATTTCAAGACACCAAGAGACATGACTACAACTCACACAGCAACATACAGTCAATGAATAATTGAATTAGTCAGTACTTCTTTCTCTACAACTTAGCTTGATCATCTAAAAATTCAGTGTTAGACTAGACTGCCAGAAGTCCATGTCTTATGGCTCTAAAATCACATGGCAAAATTTAAGTACAATTTCATTACAACTTACTGTTTTTTAAAATAGGTTTACACTTTTAGTTTCTGCTCAGATATGTAAATTGACTATGAGAACACTGAATCCACTATTACCAATTAGGAAAAAAAACAAACTGTCAATTAACAACTCTTCTTGGACCTATCAAAAGATTGTACTGGGAAGGCAACCAACAAACCTGAAATCTAGGGATAGACAGTGGCCTATTAATAGAACAAGGACCCAAGTATTTAAGAAGACTCAGCCAAAAATTTTCAGTGCATTTCTAAAAGCCAAGTGTTAACCAGTGTGAACACGTGAGGCTTCTGAGGACCACAGATCCTGGGGTGGGAAAAGGCAGGGGGATTATACCCTCTTACAGGCTCTACCTTCAGTAACAACCGAGTGGTCATATGGAAGGTGAGGGGAATCCTGAGCAAGACTCCCATTGGCTTCTGGCTAAAGGGCAGGCCTAGCAAAACTGCCAAAGGTACCCATGCCCATTTCCCCACTTCCTGGTAAGAACAATGCTTTAATCTACAGGGAAAGAAGGGACAAAAATAGTCACCTGGGGCACTATGGAAACTTGATACCACTAGGGAAAAAACAGGAAGGGGAAAAAAAGAGCCTCGTCCTTGAGGAAGAGTCAGCAAGAAGTACCAGGCCAACTCTAAAGCTGGAGAAGGGGTTGGGGCATTTGTGATAGCCACTCTCCCCCTAAGACCCAGGGATACCATACCTGCCAAAAACTAAGCTTAACCGAACATCAGAGACTGTTCCTCTCCCCGCAGCTACCCATCAGTAATAAGAATCTAGTAAAAGTTCAGTGCAATTAAATTAGAAGAACTGCAAGAAAGAGATTCTTTTCAGAGAATTTTTTTTAAAGGAGAAACCAAAGCCAAGGAAAGATCAGACACTGGGGAAAAATAACTTCTCATGAACCAGACTACACCTAAAATATCTTTAGAGTTATCTGAAGCTTTCAATAACCACCACAACAACCAATATTAAACCCAGACAAATTCTTGACTGGATGAATACAAACTCATAATACTGAAGACATAACACTATTTTTAAAAAACATATTTTATTTATTTGAGAGAGAAAGTGAAAGAAAGAGAATGCCTGAGCAGAGGCAGAGGGAGAGGGAGAAGCAGACTCCTCTGCTGAGCAATAATTTGTAATGAAATTACACAGTGCTCTATCCCAGGACCCTGGAATCATGACCTGAACTGAAGGCAGACACTTAACCGACTGAGCCCCTCAGGCACCCCTGACATAACGCTATCTTTCTTTTTTTTTTTTTTAAAGATTTTTATTTTATTTATTTGACAGAGAGAGAGAGAGATTACAAGTAGGCAGAGAGGCAGGCAGATAGAGAGTGGGAAGCAGGCTCCCTGCTGAGCAGAGAGCCCTACGTGGGGCTCGATCCCAGGACCCTGAGATCATGACCTGAGCCGAAGGCAGAGGCTTTAACCCACCGAGCCACCCAGGCGCCCCCATAACGCTATCTTTCAAAAGTTGTTGATCTCAAAACAAAAATACTTATTATCTACTGTCTTATTCAAGATGTTCAACTTAAACAAAAAATTAGAAGGCATGTAGAAAAGAAATGACACATTTCCAAAATACCAAGCAATATATAGAGGCAGACTCTTAAATGACACAGATATCAAAAATATTAGACAATTAATTTAAGATAACAATGACATGGGGCGCCTGGGTGGCTCAAGGGATTGAAGCCTCTGCCTTCGGCTCGGGTCATGATCTCAGGGTCCTGGGGTCGAGCCCCACATCAGGCTCTCTGCTCAGCAGGGAGACTGCTTCCTCCTCTCTCTCTGCCTACTTACGATCTCTCTGTCAAATAAGTAAATAAAATCTTTAAAAAAATAAAAATAACAATGACAAATGTACCAAAAAATTTAATGGAAAACATAGATAATATGCAAGACCAGACAAAAGAGATATAAGCAGAGACTTAAACTGTAAGAAATAATTAAATGAAAATGCTAGAACAAAGAGCAAAACAAAATGAACACACACACACACACAAAAATCCCACAATAACACAGATGAAGTATTCCTTCCATGGGCTTGTAAAAAGCTTGACAGCTAAGGAAAGAATCAACGAACTTGAAGACAGATCAAAAGAAACAACCCAACCTCAATCACGAAGAGAAAAAATAAAACACTGCCATGACCACCACCAGGAAAAAAGAATCCAAGAGCTGTGGAACGATATCATACAGTGTTACATCTGCATGATAGAAATCTCAGGAGACGAGGGACAGCATGGGATAGAATAAATACTTGAAGATATAATAGCTAAGAATTTTCAAAAATTAATGGCAAATACCAAACTAAATGTCCAAGAAGCTTAGAGAACACGAAGCAGAATAAATATAAAAAATAAAAACAAAAAAAGAGGTATATGATATTTAAATCACTGAAAATGAAAGGCAAAGAAAAAATCTTGAAGTCCGTTAGAAAAAATAGCACAATGTCTATAGAGGGACTGGGATAAGATTATAGCAGACTTTTCTATGCAAGCAAAAAGAATGCAGAAGGGCATCTTTAGAATGTTGAAAGAAGAAAACTGTCAATCCAGAATTCACAACCAGCATAAGATAAGCTTAACCCAAATCACACAGAAGAAAGAAATAATAAAAACAAAAACAGAGACCAATGAAATCGAAAACAAAAAATAACAGAGAAAAATAAATCAAACCAAGAGCTGGTCCTTCGAAAAGACCGATACAATTGTTAAACCTGTATCCAGAGAGACCAAAATGAAAGGGAAAAGATACAGCCAATATCAAGCAGCATGGGGCACAGCATACAGATCCTGAATATATTAAAGTATAACAAACTACTTCATGTACACAAATTCAACAAGTTGAAAGAAGATTCTAAATTGGACAAATTCTTTAAAAGACACAAAAGATAGGGACGCCTGGGTGGCTCAGTTGGTTAAGCTGCTGCCTTTGGCTCAGGTCATGATCCCAGAGTCCTGGGATCGAGTCCCACATCAGGCTCCTTGCTCAGCAGGGAGCCTGCTTCTCCTCTGCCTCTGCCTGCCACTCTGCCTGCTTGTGCTCTCTCTCCCTCTCTCTCTGTGACAAATAAATAAATAAAAATCTTAAAAAAAAAAAAAGACAAAATATAGAAACTCACAAAATGGTGAGAAGGGAAAATCCTATTCCTATCTCATTTAGATTATACCTGTGAAGTCTGAAGCCAGACTTCAAAGGGACATGACTTTAGGTAAGAAACTTCTTCTCTCAATGCCTCTGTTTTTTCGCATATAAAATGGAGGAAATGATTGTACTTACTGATGAGGGCTGTCCAAAAAATTAAACAATTAGTATGTGTATGTGTGGGCGTATGCTAGTACATGACAAATACATAAAGAAAACCCAGGGAATAATACTGTAGAAGGTTAGGGTACTGTTTACCTAACAGGGGTGTGGGGACAGAAGAATGGGATTTTTAAGCAACTTACTAGGAGGTGCAATGGTCGTGGTAATGGTATACATTGACTAGCAGGCTCTAGGATGTTTGTTTTATTATGTGTCGTAACTTGCATATATCTTATATACATTTGTATATATGAACTGCTTCATTCCATAGAAAAACAGTAAGGTAGAATAAAATAAAAATCTATGATCTCATTAAAAATGAGAGTGTAGTTACAGGGTAAAATTGAACAGATGTGTGTATATGTGTTTATATATGTTCAGGAAAGTAGGAAAGTGCACACACCAGAATGAGTTTATTCATCGGAATGGAAGGAAGGCTGGAGTAAGAGGTACAGGTCTTTGTGCAAAAAAACGTATTAGGTTTGTAAATAAAAAATATTGAAGGAGGGGCCCCTGGGTGGTTCGGCCAGTTGAGTGTCCACATGTTGATTTTGGTTCAGGTCATTACCTCAGGGTCATGGGATTGAGCCCAGTGGTTGGCTCCACACTGAGCACGGAGCTCGCCTGGGATTCTCCCTCTCCTCCCTCTGCCCTTCCCCTGTTCATGTGCTCTCTCTCCAAAAAAAAAAAAAAAAAAGAAAGAAAAAAAAAGAAAGAAAGAAATGGGGGGGTGGGGAATAGGGGCTGAGAGAAGGTAGGGAGAGAGAAAGAGAAAGAGACCAAATCTAAGATTGGTCCCCTATATTTTACAACCCATCTAAACAATCTGAGTATTTCTCTCCAGGAGAATGTGCAAGTAATTACATTATCACATGATATCTTGTGTTCAATTTTAAGGAAACTAACTTTGGAATATTCATAAAAAGATAATTAAGTACAGTGCAGTTTAATCTAGATTCCAAAGAGATTCTCCACTTTTTTAGCTTCAGGAAAATTAGACAACATATCCAGTTCTTTCTGAAATTATGATGGTAGTACAACAAATGAGCTTTAAAACTGGTAGACAGTGAATTATGATGCAATCGTATACTGCAAACTACAATAGGATCATGATGTCAGAATACCAGAATTTTCTGAGAACAGTTTTTATAAATAAAAAAACACCGTATTAATATGATTTTATTATAACTACATTTTTCAATATCTATTTTACATTATGAAAGGGAATAAATTATTGCTCCTAGTTGAAGATTTCAAAATTCTATCATATACTATATTTTGTGATAAACTACAAGACTGGCATGGCATCTTAGAGAAGAAAATGTTTCAGATTTCAATCTCCAAATCAAGGGAATAACATTTATTAAACTAGAACAATACTTAAATGCTTTTGGTTTTGAACTTATAGTTTTAACACCAAATGTAAAATATATTTAACGTACACATTTGCATGACATTATGTGCTACTATTATAGAGCAGTAAAAATAAAATCCAATTACATTTTCAGTACTGGATGTTTTTATACCTGCCTCATTTCATGGATTTATAAGTGCACAGTCTCTTAGGATTTCTGTTACTGATCTCTGCTAATTCTCTCCTCCTGCATTACTACAGTCAGGCAGAGATATTGGGTTTGATCTTTGTATTTCCTACAAGGCCTAGCATACCCATCAAGTGGTCACTCACTAAGAGCTCAGTAATTCACTTTGGAGGACCACCTCACCCAAAGAGAGGAGTACCTCTTTAAATCTTAAGCTACTTCAGAATCAGCATAAATATTGTAGAAACATACAGCTGAGATCATTCAAGTATATAAAAATGTGAATTAATATATTACAAAATAAATATTTCCAATGATTGTCTCCTCAGCAAGTATTGATATGAATAAACTGCTTTCCCCCAACCAACATAACAAAATAATCCTGAAAGTCTTTGTCCACAGGCACTCTCTCAAAATACCAGAAGGAAGGAAGGAAGGAAGGAGAAAAGGAAAAGGAAAAGGAAAAGGAAAGGAGGAAGGAAAGAAAAGAGACGAAAAGAAATAAAGAAATGTGGTGAATAGAGCAATAAAGAAAACCTTCTCAGAAAGGATGCAAAAATAATTACGTGTTTCATTGAATAGATCTTTAGCATGAAAATTCATTAAGCTGGATATTTATCAAGGCTGAAAACAAGAACAGCTAAGCTAATTTATATTTTTTAAACTACACTGCAAAAACAAATCTGCTTTTAGCAAATGAAAAACTAGAATAAAAATAAGATATGCGTTTCAAAATAACAAAATAAGTTGAATAGAGAAAATGTTGATCACATCAGTCATACCAGTAGTAATCTCTATGTGGGAAAAAGTATCTTTGTGACAGTAAGAGCTTGTTTTCTCAAAAATTTTTTGAAAACTGTAAGGCAACCAACCATTAAGGGTTTAATCCTTCTCCTCCGGATGAATACCCGAGTACTAAAGTCCCTCTTTTGTAAGCACGGTACCAATAATATATTAATACACAATCACGTCAAACCATGCAGCACATATAAAAGCATGTTTTTAATACTAAACTACTCAACGTTAAATTTAGTCTTAAAAAAAAATTTTAAAAATAAATAAATTTAGTCTTTTTCTTTAATGGATAATAATATTTAATCCAAGTATCATCCACATTAGTGTGGATTTTAGTGAGAAAGAAATGTAAGACCAGAAAATGTAAGACTCTAACTACAAATAAAGTCTCAAGTTGTCCTGAAGTAGGGCTGCAGAAAAATAACCAAGACTCTATTTGTACATCTGCAGCTCGAAGAGTTTGTTTGTATTTTTAACAAAAACCAGAATTGTATCTGCTTCTTCATACACACTTGACTAAGAAAAGTCTGACCGGGGTAACCTAAATGCCTTTAGGAACTTTAAAAAAAAAGTGACAGTTTTGTGGAATATAGCTGCCAAGAGAACTTTACACACACATTGAGACTCTCAGTCCAAAGGGAAATCGTGGGTGGGGGGGGTAGGGGGGGAGGGACACAACTTGAGGAAACATACATATATAAGAGATACAAATATTCTCTTTGTTCTGCATATATTTTAGATATATTAATGTAATTACGATAATTGAAACAAAAGCCTACCTGAAATAATTTTTCCTCTTGGCCCATGCCATTGGAATGATGGATCTATCATTTCCGAATTTCGCAGTCGTGGCGTTACACATAACACGTGTGGACTCTTTTGATGAAGCATAACATATACTTTCACTGAAAATACAATATTAAAATGTTCCAATAATATTTTATATTCTTTCATGCTCTAAAATGCCTCACATTTTTGTAGTTCGGGCTACATGTTTTCATGACTTTGCTTTGGGTTACTACAATTACTTGATAAAAACTCAATTTCTTCACATTCCATGTAATAATTAACACTCAAAAATACACATGGATTTTATTTGGGGTGTGTGTGTGTGTGTCTCAATCTGAAAACAATGCATTGGTCTTTTATGAAGAGTTCATTATACTAACTTATTTTATGCTCAGAATATTATTTTAATTACAAAGAATTAAGACAATTATAAATTATTAAGACTTTATCTTAGATTTGCAAAGCTACCGGAATCAATAAAATCGTTTAGATTAGAGGAATAACAGATTACTCACAGTGATGTCACACAAAGTACTGAACTTAAAAATTATGTGATTAAAAAGTCAATAAATTCATGTTATGATTTTAATTAAGTATTTTTCTCACTTTGCTTTATTTTTTAAAGACTTATTTATTTATTTATTTGAGAGAGCGAGCACAAGTGGGGGGAGGGACAGAGGGAGAGGTAGAAATAGACACCTTGCTGAGCCAGGAGCCCCTGATGGGCTTGATCCCAGAATCCTGCGAGCCATGACCTGAGCCGAAGGTAGACACCCACTGAGCCCCTCCCCACTTTGCTTCAAAATTTAAAGAATTCTGATTACTAAACAAGCAAAAATAGTATGCTTTAGGAGATACAAAAGGAATAGAGCAAAGATTCAATTATCTGGAATTTACTCATAAGCAAGCTTTTAGAAGAGGTTCCGGTAACTCCTCAGTAATTGCATGCTGACCCCTCACTGATTCACCAAATACAGAGATTTCTGTGATCCAGTAAAATAAAAAGTGTACTTGAGAATTGAAAGTTTTCTTAACTTTAAAGAGACTGTCAAGTTTCACCATATAGCATGCTGTTTACTGAAGGTAGCGTTTAGATAGATACTCTTTCATAAGTTAAGAAAGTTTCCCCTGTATTCTTGCTTATTTGTTTTTATCATTAACTGGTGTTGACTTTTAGCAAACTTGTTTCTATACCGAATGAGGTGATCATTTTTTTTCTTGAATATTTTAATGGAATGTTTGCCAATAGTATTGCTTTCCTGGAATAATTCTGATCATGCTCTTTTATTTAAATATTGCTAAATTCAGGGGGCACCTGGGTGGCTCAGTCGATTAAGTGGTTTCAGCTCAAGTCATGATCTCAGGGGTCAAGAGATCAAACCCCGCATGCGGCTTCCACTCAGAGGGGAGTCTGCTTGACATTCTCTCCCTTTGCCCTTCTCCACTGGAATGCACTCTCTTCCCCTCTGTCTCTCCAATAAATAAATAAATCTTTAAAAAAAAATAAGCAAATAAATAAATACAGTTGGATTCAATTTGCAAATATTATTCCTGGGATTCAGAAATACAACTGTATGTAATTTTTATACTATCCTTTGTCCTTTTCCAATTTCAGTATCAAAGTTATTTAGAATTTAGTATAATTAAGAAAAGTATCTAGGGGCGCCTGGGTGGCTCAGTGGGTTAAGCAACTGCCTTCGGCTCAGGTCATGATCTCAGGGTCCTGGGATCGAGCCCCGCATCGGGCTCTCTGCTCAGAAGGGAGCCTGCTTCCCCCTCTGTCTCTGCCTGCCTCTCTGCCTACTTGTTATCTCTCTCTCTCTGTCAAATAAATAAATAAAATCTTAAAAAAATTAAAAAAAAAAAGAAAGAAAGAAAAGTATCTAAAGTTGCAATAGCTACATAAAGTGAACTGGGCAGATTTTCTCCTATAAATTTTCTCTGAAAGAATATGGAGTGTTTTTGTCCTTCAAAAACCGTTTAGCCCGGTACCTTTTTTTTTTTTTTTTTTTTGGCAATGGGGAAAAGTTGGAAAACAAATTTGTGATTGTCAATCAGGAAAACATTATTGATTATTAGTCTAACACGTAATCAAGTCTGTTTTAGAAATTTGTATTTTGGGACGCCTGGGTGGCTCGGTTGGTTAGGCAACTGCCTTTGGCTCAGGTCATGGTCCCGGCGCCCTGGGATCGAGTCCCGCATCGGGCTCCTTGCTCCGCAGGGAGCCTGCTTCTCTCTCTGCCTCTGCCTGCCTCTCTGCCTGCTTGTGTTCTCTCTCTGTTAAATGAATAAATAAAATCTTTAAAAAAAAAAAAAAGAAATTTATATTTTACAAGACTTGTTCATTTCAAGTTTATTAGCATAAAATTATTCAAAGTGTTAAGTTTTAATTTATAAGGTTCAGCACGCCTTCATCTATGCATAGCATTCTTTATACTTCCAATACTCATAAAACATTTGTCAAAAGCCCATCTACTAACTGTTCCAAAGACAGTTTTGGGTTCCATCAAACCAACTGTTTTTCCTCCGGTCTCTTTCATTAATTCTTCCTTTCATTTTTTTCCTACTCGCCTCAGTTAATTTCCACTTCTTTTTTCCAACTTCTTGGATACCTGCTTAACGTACACAGTTGCCCCTCCTCGACATGCCGTACTGGCTCTTCTGGGCACGATCTGCCTTTTAGGGAACTCTCCTTACGCCTCTTCTCACACCCTCTGCCCTCAGCCCGCCTACTCACACCGCCCTAAAACAGCACACTGGTCCACTCCGCCGTGGCTTTCCTCAGGGAGGTATCTGAACGCCCTCCTCATCTGGAGACACTCGGCACAGGTCTATCCTTCCTGCTCTGCCCTTCCTCTAGCCTCCACCAACCTCTGTATGTATTTCAATCAAAGAAAATATAACTGAACCCAGAAGTCTCCTAATCAACACACAGAAGTAAATAATGCCCCTGTACACCAATAATAATGCATTAAATCACGTGATAAAAAAGAAGGTAACATTTAGAGAACAACAAAAAGAAGCTAATCGATAATCCAACAAGGCTGCTGTGGGAATACGCTCAGACTCCAGCAAAAGATAGTCAGACATAACGCCATAATCATGGGAGTATAAAGATGATTTTAAAAATGCCCATTTATCCTCATATTGATGTATGAACCACTAATATAGTTAAAAGTAAACTCCCAGAACAGTCTTTTTTTTTGGGTAGTTCATGTGTATTTTTTTTATTGAAGTGTACTTGATAATGTCACGTCAGTTTCGGGAGCGCAACATGGTGATTCGACCAGTCTCTACCCTATTGCTGTGCTCACCACAAGGGTGGCTACAGTCCATCACCATACAATGCTCGTACGCTACCACTGACTATATTCCCTACGCTGTGCCTTTCGTCTCCATGACACATTCACTCCATTCTGGAAGCCCGTATCTAGTACTTCCCTTCGCCCGTTTTGCTCATTCCCCCGCCCACCTCCCCTCTTGCAACCATCAGTTTGTTCTCTGTATTTATCATGGATCTATTATATAATTGAGGCTTAAAGATTGTAGTTTTAAAACAAAAGCTGCGATATCAGTGAAAAAGTAAGGCACTTAGAATAAGGCACTTACTTAGAGCAAGGCACTCTAAAAATTATCTCTCAAAAAGGTAATGCAAAAACTGGCGGAAGTTCTCAGGATCAGCATTTTCAGAATTCTGGAAATTAATCAAAGACTTGTGACAACCAGTGAAAAACGTATTCAAGAAAAACAACTGAATCTTAGCACGGATGGGCTGAATTATGCCTCTCTCCAAATGCGTACGTTTGAGCCCTAATCCCTGTACCTCAGAATGTGAACATATTTGGACACAGAGTCTTTACAAAAGGAATCGACTTAAGATGCGTCATTAGGGTGACCCCCAAGCCAATGACTGTGTCTCATGAAAGGGAAAAATCTGGACACATACAAATACAGAGGCTACGTTATATGAAGAGACACGAGACGAAGATGGCTGCCCATGAGCCAAAGAACTGAACAGACCCTTCCCTCACAGCCCTCAGGCAGAATCAACCCTGCCTCCATGACTGAACTTCTGGCCTCCTGAATTAGGAGACAATAAGTTGTGTTGTTTAACCCACCTAGTCTCTAGGAATTTGTTACAAGGGCCTGGTAGGCTCCTAGCATTGTAAGTTTCCCCATTCCCATCTCCCTCTCCACCCCCTCCCCAGTCTGCCTTAGCTTTGATAACCACCATGCTGATCACTGTAAGACCTGCAGCCTCGTAAACACTACAGGGGAGACAGGGTTGGAGGGACTTCAAAGCCTCCTTCCCAGAGAACTGTCATTATTTGACTTCTCTGGCAGTTTCCAGGAAGATAACACTCACAAGCCTGTCTTCACTTGATTTAACTTGGAACACACCACTGTATAAAACCTTTTCCCGAAGAGTATTTTTCAAAAATAACTAGAGGCTTTCTTTTAACTTTGCAAATGTCAGATGCAGTAGGTAGCACTTGGGGGTACGCAGGCTAAACAAAATGCTTAAGAGGAAAAGCTGGGAATGATAAGTCCATAGGAGCTTTGAAAAGTTCTAACATATCCCTGGGTAAACAGAAGGCCACATGCACATACCCAAGACTGGCACGCTTCGTCAAGACAGAATATAAGTTCTTACCTCTGGCCGACATCAATAGTCTGCACAGCAGACTGGCGAAGGACAAAGTTATCAACTGCCTAGCTAAATGTTGAGAGTGTACCACAACAAGCACACAAAGACCCTTAGCAAAGACCAGGAAACTAACTAGTTCCAGGTGTCAATAAAATCTCCATCCATCAGTCAGGCTAACTGAGCAGTGACTTCAGTGGCTACGCATGACAAATGATATAGAAACTAAAGAATTCGTTCAGAAAAAACATGTACCAACAATAATAGACACTAACAACATTCATACCTGATTTCCAGAGGTGCTACATTAAATTACTTTAAAAGTCTAGTTTTCAACTAAAAATATGAAACACGGAAAAAATTAAGAAAGTATTGTCATAGGTAGGGGAAAAAAAGCAACCAATAGAAATTGTCCCTAAGGAAGCCCAAATTTTGGACTTACTGAGCAAATACTTTAAATCAGTTATTTCATTTTTTAAAATTTGAATTCAATTAGCCAGCATATAATAACTGAACTGAAAAACTCGCTATAAGAATCAAAAACAGACCTAAGTAGGTAGAAAAAAGAATCAATTAATCGTTAGTCTCAGATGTAGTGTTCGATAATTTATCAGTTGCATATATTACCTAATGCTCACCACATTACGTGCCCTCCTTAATACCCATCACCCAATTATCCCATTCCTCCAGCCATCTCCCCTCCAGCAACTGTTTGTTTCTTAAAGAGTCTCCTATGGTTTTTCTGCCTCTCTGATGACTTCTCCTTCAGTTTTCCCTCCCTTACCCTATGATCCTCTGCACTGTTTCTTATCTTCCACATATGAGTGAAACCATATAATTGTCTTTCTCTGACTGACTTATTTCACTTAGCCTAATCCCCTCCAGTTCCATCCATGTTGATGCAAATGGTGGACAGTCATCCTTTCTGATGGCTGAATAATATTCCATTGTATATATGAACCACATCTTCTTTACCCATTCATCTGGTGAAGGACATTTCAGCTCCTTCCACAGACTGGCTATTGTGGACACTGCTGCTATGAATATTAGGGTGCATGTGCTTTTCACTACATCTGTATCTTGAGGGGTAAATACCCAGTAGTGTAATTGCTGGGTCACAAAGTAGCTCAATTTTTAACGTCTTGAGGAACCTGCATATTGTTTTCCAGAGTGGCTCTACCAGTTTTCATTCACACCAACAGTGTAAGAGGAGGGTTTTCCTTTCTCCGCATCCTCGTCAACATTGTTTCTTGTCTTGTTAATTCTAGCCATTCTGACTGGTGTACGGTGGTTCTGATTTGTATTTCCCTGATGCCAAGTGATGTGGAGCATTTTTTCATGTGTATGTCTTTGGAGAAATGTCTGTTCATGTCTTCTGCCCATTTCTTGACTGGATTATTTGTTTTTTGGATGTTGAGTTTGAAAAGTTCTTTTTTTTTTTAAAGATTTTATTTATTTATTTGACAGAGAGAGAGAGAGAGATCACAAGTAGGCAGAGAAGCAGGCAGAGAGAGGGGGAAGCAGGCTCCCTGCTGAGCAGAGAGCCCGATGCGGGGCTCGATCCCAGGACCCTGAGATCATGACCTGACCCGAAGGCAGAGGCTTTAACCCACTGAGCCACCCAGGCACCCCTTGAAAAGTTCTTTATAGATACCAGCAACATTTTTCACAGAGCTGGAACAAATAATCCTAAAATTTGGATGGAACCAGAAAAGACCCCAAATAGCCAAAGGAATGTTGAAAAAGAAAACTTAAATCAGTTTTTTTAAATATGATCAAAGAACATTATGTCTAAAGTACTAAAAAAATGTATGAAAATGACTTCTCTCCAAAGAATATCAATAAATAGAAGTTATAAAAAAAGAACCTAAAAGAAATTCTGCATTAAAAAGTATAATAACTGAACTGAAAAACTCACTATAAAAATCAAAAGCAGACATGAGTAGGCAGAAAAAAGAGTCAGAAAACCTCATGATAAATCAATTTGGAATTATCCAGTCTAAGAAAGATGAAAAAAGAAAAATAAAGGTAAATGAACAGTACCCAGAGACCTGTGGGAAACCATCAAGCACAGCACTGTATACATAATACAATTTCCATGGAGGGGTGGAGAGTAAAAGGGTACAAAGAATAGTTGAAGAAATAATGATAAAACTTCCCCCAAACTGATGAAAAGCATGAATCTACACATCAAAGCAGCTCAATGAACTCAAACTAGGATAGATTCAAAGAGATCCACACCTAGACATAATCATAATCATCTGTTAAAAGTCCAAAGAGACTCTTGTAAGCAGCAAGAGCAGCAACTTGTTACATACACATGATCCTTAAATTAGTAGCTTATTTCTCATCAGAAACCATAATGAAAACAAAGTCTGAGGAAAGTGACTGAATTAATAATTAAAAATCTTCTTACAAAGAAAAGCCCAGTACCAGGTGAATTCACTAGTGAATTTCACCAAACAAGTACAGTCGAATTACCAATACTTCACACACTCTTAAAAAAAAAAAGAGGGAACATGTGCCAACTTGTTTTATGAGGACACTGTTACCCTAACACCAAAATCAGACAAAGACAACCTAAGAAAGCTACAGAACAATTTCCCTTATGAATACAGACCTAAAAATCCTCAGAATAGTAGCAGCCATTCCTAGAGCATGAAAAACAATTATGCATCCTAATCAACCAAGATTTATCCCAGGTCTGCATGTCTTGTTCAAAATACAAAAATCAATCAATGTAATACCAGATTACATCAATAGAACAAAGGACAGAAAACACACAATCATCTCAATGCACGCAGAAAAAGGATTTGACAAAATCCAACATCATTTCACAATAAAAGCACTCAACAAACTAGGAACAAAAGGGAATTTCTCAATCTGATAAAATTCACCTACAAAAAACTCACAGCTAAGGTCATATTTGATACTGAAAGACTGAAACCTCCTCCGCCCCCCCCCCCCAAGATCAGGAGTAAGAGACGAGGATATCTGTTATCATCAGCACTGAACCAAAGGTTCTAGCTGGAGCAACTGGCAAGAAAAAACCAAAGCATCCAGATTGGAAAGGGAAAATTAAACCTATCTCTATTTGCAGATGACATGATCTTACACTTAGAAAATCCTAGGAAATAACTCCCCCACCAACTTAAAAAAAAAGCTAATAAATGATTCCGGAAGGTGACAGAATACAACAGTTTGAAAAATCAAATTGTATTTCTAGATAATAGCACGGAATAATCCAAAACCTAAATATAACCATTCCATTTACAACAGCAGCAAAAAGAACAAAATATTTAGGAATGAATTTAACAAAAGTGGTGCAAGACTTGTACAACAGTGAGGGGAATTAAAGAAGATCTTAGTATATGGGAAGATACTCCCAAGTTCATGAGTTGGAAAAGTTAATATGGTTAAGTTGGCAGTACTCTCAAAATTGGTCTACGCTTCAATGCAATCCCTACTAAAATCCCAGTGGGCTTTTCTGCAGAAATAGACAACCTGATTCTAGCATTAATATGGAGTTGCAAGTGACCCAGCAGAGCCAAAACAATCTTGAGAAAAGACTGAATTTGAAAGACTCAGACTTAATGATTTCTAAACTTACTTTAAAGCAAAAGAAATCAAGACGGTATGGTACTGGCATAAGGACAGATATAGAGATCGATGAAACACAATTTAGAGTCCAGAAAAAAGCCCAAACATCTATGGCGACTGCTTCTCAACAGGGCCCCAAGAAAATTCAACAGGGAAAGAAAAGTATCCTGAACAAATGGTGCGGGAACAACTGGATATCCACAGGCAAAAGAATGAGGTTTGACCTCCAGCTTGTAAATTAATCCGAAATGGATCGAAGTCCTAAATGTAACAACTACAACTATGAAATTCGTATAAAAAATAAAGGAGTATAACTTTATGACTGTTGAGTAGGCAACTGTTTCTGAGATACAATACCTAACAAACTAGTACCAAAGAACAAAATAGAAATTGGGCTTTATTAGTTTAAAATGTGTGCGTTAAAGGACACCATTAAAAATGTGAAAACATATTTATTCATTTGTTACTTATTTCCCATAGCCTAATTCACTCTAGCATTATCCATGTTGTTGCAAATGGCAAGAATGCATTCTTTTTTATGGCTGAGTAATTTTCCATTGTGAAATATATACATACACACACACACACACACACACACACCACATTTTCTTTATCCTTTCATCAACTGATGGACATTTGGGCTGTTTACAAAGGAACAAAGGGAAAAAAAGTAATGAAGACAAACCAAGAAACAGACTCTTGACTATAAACAGATGGTTACCAAAAAAGTTGTAGTCACTGTGCCTCTCATATGATTACTGGAAAAGCTTATGAATCCGAAACCTTTATAACATAGATCTCATCTGAAAAAAATTTTAGCATATTTGAACTACACATGTTTAGCATTATGGCTAATAATCATATAGTAACAAGCAGAAACACTATAGACAACTTTAATTAGATAACCTCTAGAAATAATTAGTTTCACACACTTAAGCAGTTACAGCAAATAGAATCAGAGCTGGATCAATCAAACCATATGGACACAACGGGAATCCATTTCCATAGAAGGAAAAGGCCTTAGGAGACTAGGATGTCTGGGGAACATTAGCCTTTTGGACAAGATTGATAAAATTTAAACAAATGCTAAATACTTTCTTAAAAGTACTGAATATCTATTTATTAATACCTGGAAAATTTGATGATCCCACTATTTTCACCGTATCTTGGGTCAAGTGAAAACCTCTTGGTAATCGAATCAAATATCCAACTATCAAAAACAAAAAGAAATGATCAGCAATCTGCCTCATTAGAAATTCCAAGATATTCCAATAGTAGAGTATCACCATATATTTGATCTCGGTTGAAGGAGGAACCATAAGTCAATCTCTTCTGACATCGGGCATCTCCCCCCTGACTCCACTCTCCCCCTTAAGCTCCAGTGAAATTATCAGGACTTTTTCTACAACCCCTTAGATAGAATACTCTTTTTCAAAATCCAAATGCCCCAAGCGTCAAGACCCAAATCGACAGTCCATCTTCCCGCACATCTTGTTTGTCCTTCTCACTTCTCATATTCCCTTACTTCCATCATCAGCACCTTTTTCATGAAAGTCTACGCTGGATTACATTATAGATCTTTATAAGTGTATGGGATTTTTCGTTAGAGTATAAGCTCCATTGATACGAAGATCCCTTGATAGTAGGATCAATGTTTATGTCAACTTATCAAAAATCCATACCAACCAATCTTGCACATAAGACAGACTAAATAATAACAGTTAAATATGATATATTCCAAGATTCTTCAGTCATTGTTGAATGAGCAAATGGACCGAAGAGTGTGCACAGACCAAGTGGTAAGAGCGGTATAAAAAACGGAATAAAGCATCCACCCAAAGAACATTTAACAGAGGGAGGAGGGTGTATTAAAAGTCAGAAGACCACTTACTGGCCTTAGGAAAGTCACTTTAAACTCCAGAATCTCCGCTTTTCTCATCTGCAAAATGGGACTACAGTTCGGATTTACAGCGTTTTTGTAGGGACTGAATGGAAGGTGGTACAAACTGTAAAATGCTATGGGAACATCAGTCTTTACTATTCAGTGCTTACGAATTAAGGTATTGCCTACTTACTCTTCTATCTCGGCTCCGCTCTTGTGATTGGATCTAAAGCTAGCGCACGACTGGATCTAAAGCTTCCCCCAATTACCCTATCTAGTATAAGACCATGGGCCATGATCAAGAAGCATCCTCTCCTACAGATTAATTAAAGTTTATCAGCTATCCCCTACTTAGAACAGAACCTTATGAGTCCTGATGCCTAGACTACGCATTCACTCCATCCCTTTCCTTCCTCTCCTTATCCCCTGCCTTCTTCCACAATCCTTTCGCATTCGCTTTCTTGGAGAAGCTCTCCCCTCACTTCTCCTCCTTTGCACCATTTTTAGCATTTCGACCGAATCTCTTTTCAGTGCTATTGTCCAAATGCTGGGGAATACTTTATTTTTACAAAGTCTAACATCTGAGCACAAAATCGTGCAGCCAAAACCTTCTCGGTTGCACGACGGCGGCTGAAACCGCCCTTCAGCGTGCGTTCACGCGTTTCTGGAATGCGTTTGAAAACAGGACGGAACTTCTTGGGACACAAATGAGGACGCAAAGGGCGGCAGAAAAAACATCTCAACTTGGCCTTCCCAGTCTTCCCTGCATTTTATAACTAAGACCGCCAGGTGGAGCTGCGGGGCCCGGGACAACGATGGGCGGGGCGGTCCCCCGCCGTCGGTACCGCACCCGGAGGGAAGCCGGGTACCCCGCGTCCCACGGAGCGGGCGGGGGTGATCAGGGGGCACACTCCCAGCCAGGCTAACTGACACCGTGCACGGAGCGTGTTCCCGGAGCTCTTCTGCCTGTACGGCAACCACCTCTTCCGTCACCTGGCCCCCCGCGCGGACGCAGGATCCTCTGCAGGGTCTCTGCGAACACACACCCCTCCGGCCGGTACCGGCGCTTCTTCGGGGCAGCGGGCGCACGTGACCCGGGGAGGCCAGCCCCAGGCGGGACAGGCGGCCCCGCGGAGCCCGTGGCGGCGGCGCCGAAGCCTCACCTGACGGGGACGCCCGCGCCACCAAGGCGGAGAGCAGGAGGACGACCGCGGCCCGGATGAGCGGGGAGCCCGCGATCGGGGCCCGCCGCCAGCCCCGCCGCCGCCGCCGGCCGGGGGCCGAGGCCTCCATCCACTCGCCGCAGCCGCCTGCCGACCGTCGGCGCAGAAGGTCGTTAGGCGGCACGCGCCCACCTGCCCGCCGGAAGTCGGCGGGCGGCGGACCGAAAGGAAGACCGGAAGGACGGGCCGCCACTTCCGCCGGGGCGGGGGCGGGGCACGGCGGCCTGTAGCTTGGACCGTGTCCCTCGACGCCAACCACGGGCTGCTGCTCGGCCCCCTGTGCCGGCCCGTGACCGGGACTTCAGGACCTGGGCGCCGCTCAGGGAGCACTGCGGAAGCTTCTGGTGCAGGAGAAGCAACCCGGCGGACCCCACAGCCCGCGCCCTTCCCTTGGAGGGCGCATTCGTGGGCCCAGGGAGGCCGTTTCCGGAGCCGGCTGACCGAGCTTCATTAGTGGGGGCCACCCGGGACAGCGGGCAGTGGGGACCGAGTGCGTGAGTGAGCGCGGGGTCCCGCCCTCGCGGGGGTTGCCTGGCCTCCGACGTCACCGTCCTTCCTGGATGGGTGGCACCTGAGCTGGGGCTAAATGCACGCGCACCAGTGCCGCCAAGAGGAAGGCCTGTAGCCCCGGAGAGAAGCTTAGTGGGCAGAACCGAGGAGGTTGACTCGGGTGCCACGCTCGGCCTGGAAGATTGTCTTTCACTCCCAGGTTCGAAAAGTATATAAGGACACCTGCCAGCCTTTGTAGCCGGACCGTGTTAAAGAGGATCGTGCCTCTGCTGCGTTGCCGCTGGAAGGATGGACCCGACGGGAACCGAGCTACGACACACATACATGCAATTGAAGCAACAACATCGACGAATGGAGTGTGAGCCGCTGAATACAGAGTGCCTCACAATGACGTGCATCGTTAGCTTCGCTAGGAAGAAATGAGTGATCCGTGGCCGAATGGGCTGTGTTCTAGGAGAGGGACTTAAAATGGACAGCCTCACCGCCTCATTCAGCCTCCTCACTTCTTTGGTTGTACATCCGGAAGGTCGAATGCCTTCAGGTGAGTTCTGATGATGGCTCTCACCGCCCCTTGCTCTCTGGCAGCTCGCCCTATTTCCATGTTCTGTGTCTGGCTCTCTGAAGCTCGGATCGTGTCTGTTTTGACACCAGTCTAACCTTATGCATTACGCTTTCAAATCGCTAGGAATTTAAAACAGAAGGAAGGAAGGAGCAAAAAAGGGAGGAAGGAAAGAATGAGCAGAAAGGAATAAGGCCTCTTTCTGGACCAGGATCAAGGCGTTCCTTGAGTTTTCTGGCTATTTTTATGCATGTGTTAATTGTTTGGTAAACAATTAAAAAAACCGTACTGTATGCAGTACGGTTTATTCCACTGAGTAGATTTACATCTTTAGAAATTCTTTCTGATCTATATATGGTTCTGAATTAAGTTCACTGTGCTCGAAGGGCGCCTGGGTCGTGCAGTTGATTAGGCCTGGGACTCTTGGTTTCAGCTCAGGTCATGATCTCCTGCGGGTGAGGGGGAGGATGGATTGATGGGGTCTGCTTGAGATTCTCCCTCTCCCTCTTTTGTCTCCTCTCTTTATCTAAAATAAATAAGTCTTTTAAGACCTTAATTTACTATGCTTGAGCATGTTTTAGTTTGATTTGGATTTAGCCAGCATTATGGTCAAGACCTTGCAGTTCCTTTAAGCACATTGAATAACTACGTATTTTACTGAATCGTGCCCAGTCAGTATGTCTAGGTATATACCCTGCTAAAGCGCCTCTTAATTTTTATAAACAGGTGAACCTGCACAATACCAAATGGACTTTTGACTGTCCTTGATTTTTGTTTTCTGCCACCAAGAATTTTTTTCAGTTTATCAGTTCCTCCTACCTTCATCCACTGTGTAAATTCCTAATGATTCAACCTGAGAGTAGAATGTAACATTGGAGATTGTAGGTCATGTGTGCTGTGAATCTAAAGATGGAAAGCCAAATGCTGGAAATATGAAAGGAGGTTTCTCATTCGTGTTTGCATAGGTTTTGTTTTGTGTTTTATTTTGTTTTACTCCAGAAGGAATGGTGTGAGCCCTGTGCCCAAATTCCAATATTTGTAATTCCTGTAGTAGCAGTTTTCATGCAAGTTCAATCTCGTTGAAATGAGTTTCTAAATGACTGATATATTATTTTTTTTACATGTGAGCTAATAGCTCATACCTTATTGTAGTTTTCTGAAATGAGTTCAGAAATCCCATTGGTCTTATTCTGTAATTGGTAGCCAAAAGGTAAGGTAATTTTGGGTATTTTAAAGATGAGCTTGTATCTTGACTATTAATTACTTATTTTTCTTAAAAACTAGGTGCACTAAGTTAACTATGGTATAAGACCTGATCCTTGCACTGCATTTAAGTTTACATTTCTTTAGGTAGTGAGTTTTGTAATTTATAAGGTAAATTACTATAAGATAAGTACTTAATTTTAAGGTAAGTATAAGGTAAATACTTAATTGGTAAGGTAAATACTTAATTTTAGTCACATATATACTTTAAAAATATATTCTCACTTGATTAACTATACTCTTTAGTGAATATCATTTACTTATAAAATATCAACTTATGGAAACATTTGAAAATAAGTAACAAATGAACACTGGGAAGAAAACTATCATGAAAATATTGCTAACAAGGCTATTTTTGTTTTTCCTAAGAATTAAATTATGACATATAGAGTAAATGGTCCAATGTGTTAAGAGTTCTAGCTGTTGCCAAGCAACAAGGACTCTCATTTGTTTTGTTTTGTTTTTTTTCTGTCCTGGTCCCTTACTGCCCTATACTTCTTTTGGTAGAGAGAAGATGTTTGCCTAAAAAAAATAAATAAATATCAATATTTAGAAAACCAATTCAGGAATTTTATGTTAGATTAACCAATCCTCAATTATTGCAAATAGTAAGTTTTATAGTTAAATAGAAAGGAGTCGTCAGAAGCACTTAATTTACAGTCATCCAAAGTTCTAAAGAGAGAGGCCGTGGATATGGATTCACAGTATACACCTGGAAAGATAAGTATCTCTGAAAGGTCCATCCTTTCAGGAAAAAAGGCTGTTGAGAATACAGATTACCCACACTACTCTAATCTCTTAAGGAAGCTGAACATGCCTTTTGTGAAGGGAGTTGAGAACAGACATAACTATGGCAGAATTGAAAAGAAATGCAACCCTTCTTTTCTTAAATTTCACCCTTACCCCCCTTCGGTCTTGCCAGACTACCATTTACACTATCCTTATCCCCCACCTTATGGGCGAGATTATCCATTATTTCCACTTCGGGATGATGTGCCCTTGGGTGATTCCTGTTCAGGGTTTTTGAGTCCTGGTGGTGATGCTGATTTAAAGCCTGGCATTGGGAGAACCATACCAAGCCTGGTGGACTTCAGTGATGTGAAACCACAACATCGAGTTCCCAGGCCTGACACAGGATTTCAGACAACACTGAAAAGGCAAAACATTTTATTAGAAGAACTAAAACAGGACAGGAGATGGAATTCCAGGGCGACACCAGACATTTCCATCAGAGCAAGACTTGGAGGTAAAGTGACATGGACTTTATAATTTTTAAACATTCAAACAAGGGAGAAGAGCATGGATATAAGATTGAGTATTTAGCAGTAAATTTTACATAAATTATACATAAAATTATAAAGAACTGAATAAGGAACATAAAATTATAAATTTTATAATTTTATGAACTGAATAAGGAACTCATTTTTAAATTATAGATTATAAGGAAAAACTAGTAAAAATGATTAGCCTTTTATAAACTTATTTGTGAAAAAAGGTTTTTTTTAAAAAAATGCATCAACTAGGATAAATGACCAACACAAAGTGTATATCGGATAATTTATTTATCGGATGATTTATCGGATAATTTATTCTAGACCTATGGATGACTTAGTTTTTTCCACAAGGCCATGTATGTTTAGTTTTGATAATGGTGTGGCATGCCTCCATATCTGTCTGTCTCCCTTGAAAAAACAAATCTGCTGGTGGTTATAAAGAGCTAGGTCCCAGGAGCTGAAATAACACAGGCAGGCAGTTGAAAGTAGATTTGCGGGTCTGCTATGGAAGGAAGCAACCCTTCCATAGCCCTGGACACAGAATCAATGACCCCTTACCGATAGCTAGACCTTACGGTTTCTCCGTGAGAACTCCCAGAGAGTGTCACAGGCCTGCTGCAGAAAGGGTGAGAAACACTTCCAAAAGGTAAGCCGCATGGAGGATTTTTGTATGGAGGTGTGTCGGGCAAGCAGGGATTGCAAGGTTAACATCTTTGAGCACGTGTAGAGGAAAAGACCAAATGCTGCAGCGGAAGATGCTAAGCTTCCTCTACTGCCAGAGGCTCACCCCCCTCCAATGCTGTTTGGCACGAGCCACAGACTAGAGGCCTAGGGAGACAGTATGTGGAAGAACAGTGACAGGACCATTTGCTGGAGCAGTGGGGATTCATGGTCCCTGCCACTTCTCCGTAGAGAGAAACCATAGTCACTTGGGACCTGGAAGGGGGCAAGAATAAAGGAAAAGAACATAGAAATAAAGAACCCCTCTTCGCAGCCCCACCCTGCAGATACCCACTTTTGAACAGAGCAATTTGGTGAGAGACAGGCATATGATAAGAGTTAGGCTTTTAATTTGTGCTTCGGCTGTGGAGTTAGCACATGAGGTTTGGGAAATCCTCAGTTTGAAATTTCCATGTAAAGGATATGAATGAGGTTCGGTGACCTATTTTAAGAGATAGGCATTTCCTAACCTCTTGGAAATGCCATCTAGTGAAAGCCCATGTAATTCGCGTTGAATCATTGATGAGCTCAGGTCGGTCTTGTAGACACAGGCCATCTTACAGATTCCGACTCTGGAAAAAACTCGAACTCACTCTTTTGCTAATGTTTCAATGTAAAATAATAGTCAGTGTAAGAATATGTCTAAAGGAACCGAAGTTGTTTTTCTCCTAGTAGTCCTATTTTAGACAAGTATACCACTTTGGTTGTAAGGAGTAAACCCTAGCCTAGTGTAATTTTTAAGAACAATATTTTTAGTTTGTAAGTTTTTCTAAGATTGGACTCTCAAAACGTTATCACAACAAGTTAGAGGCTGAAGAAATAATTTATTAAAGCGAACATACGGGGCACCTGGGTGGCTCAGTCAGTTAAGCCTCTGCCCTCTGCTTGGGTCATGATCCCAGGGTCCTGGGATCCAGCCCCGCGTCAGGTTCCCTGCTCGGTGGTGAGGAGTCTGCGTCTCCCTCTCCCTCTGCCTCTCCCCTCGTTCCTGCTCTTTATGTTACTCACTCTCTTTCTCAAATAAATAAATAAAATCTTTACCAAAAAAAGTGAAAGTACAAGAATAGGGTTAACAGACTTTGCATCAACAATTCAGAACCAAGTATATAGAACTGGCTACCGGATCAGTACAACAGAATTCAGTAGACTTTCTGGGCTTGAGTCCTGATAGAAGGCTTGCTGGCACTATGACCCTCAGCAGGGTTCACTCATCTATACCATCCAGATGGTCTCAACAACACATTACTCTGGGCTACATGCTTAAAACAGCTCCTGCTGGGGGAAAGGTGGGCAGAAGGTCCATTTCAGGGACAGGGGAGTGGATGAGAAGGCTCCCATGCCCCAGTGCAGCTCACAGGTAGTAAGGTCCTCTTGATAACCTCCTCCAAAAAAAATCATTTTTTGTCCCCTTTCTCATTTGTGATTTTTTTAATCTGCATTGTCTCTCTTTTTTTCTGAGTCCATCTAGCTAAATGTTTGTCATTTTTTTTTTTATATTTTCAAAAACCCAATTCTTGCTTTCATTGGTTCTACTGGTTTTTTTTTTTTTTTTTCCTTCTCTATATTGTGTATCTCTACTTTTATCTTTATTTCCTTCCTGCTAGCTTTGGGTTTAGTTCCTTTTTTTTTTTCTCTAGTTTCTTAAGTTATAAATTTAGGTTGTTAATTTGAGATCTTTTTTTCATGAAGTGTTTATACCTATAAACTTCTCTCTTAGCTTTACTTT
This sequence comes from Nasua narica, assembly GCA_028533885.1. Taxonomy (NCBI): domain Eukaryota; kingdom Metazoa; phylum Chordata; class Mammalia; order Carnivora; family Procyonidae; genus Nasua; species Nasua narica. Next base: position 2,348,020 of record CM052806.1, read on the forward strand.
TGTTGAATCCTATAACTTTTGTCGTATTGTGTTTTTGTTTTCATTTGACCCAAGATAACTCCTAATTTTCCACGTGATTTCTTTGGTTATTTAGGGGTGTTGTATTCAATTTTCATATGCTGATTTGTAGTTTTATTCCATTTTGTCAATTTCTACTTTGATTCCATTGCGATCAGAAAATACACTTTGCGTGATTTGAGTCTTTTAAAATTTGTGAAGGCCTGTTTTGTGGCCTGCAATATGATCTGTTCTATAGAATGTTCCATGTGCGCTTGAGAAAAATATGTGTTCTGCTTGGGCATTCTATTGGATGAAGTGCTCTGTATATGTCTTTTGTGTCAAAGTGTTGCTCGAGTCCTCTAGTTCCTTACTGATCTTTGTCTAGTTGTTCCATCCATTACTGAAAGTGGAGTATTGACATCTCCAACTGTTATCGTAGAGTTACTTTTCCCTTAAATTCGGTCAATATTTGCATCATATATTTTGAAGGTCTATGTTTGGTGCAAACAGATAGAATAAAGGAGAGAACAAAAAAGCAGGAAAAAAAATCAACTAAACCTGAAACTGGTTCTTTGAAAAATAACAAAATTGACCTACCTTTAACTATGTTGAGAAAGAAAACTCAAAGACCACTAAAAACAGTATTTTCGATGTTGAGAACATGTATTTCTAACCCCTAGAGGAGAGAAAACACATGAATAAGAAAATAAACATAGAAGACTAGTCCTTCACTCTCTTTTAAGGTTTTGTTTCTTTAAAACCACCACATTACGGAAATGTTTTATAATAAAAATAACAGGCGTATGGAAAAATAGTGTTCATGGCAACTGTTCCAAACTCACTCAATTTCATGAGATACACACAAAACCAACTCATGATGAAAGTTATCACAGTCTCAAACATGTTAAGTCTCTAATAAGTGAAGAAATAGTACAGTGCTTTCCTTGACAAAGGACTTGATATTTGTTTGGTGGCATGAAAGTGGTGAAGTGAGACTGAATTACTAGGAAGAGGTGTGTGATCACTGGTCCCAAAGGTGGCCCTTGGCAGGTCACCCCTTCCTGTGTGTTCCCACCACCCCTCCTACCATGAAATGAGGTCTGTTTCCTTCCCACATTGATTCTGGGCTCTAGCCTATATCAGGAACCATCTCTTACTCGGGCTCAAAAATCAAATTTTAAGTTCTGTTGTTTCTCTGTTTCCTCTTTTTCCAAAGCCGCTGCTGTCGTTGGCACAGTAGTCTCCTGGAGGGTTTCCTTCGGCCAGCTGGGTCACAGACAGGATTATCCTTATTCTCAAAACCGAAGTAATCATGGGGTTCAGCACTGCCTTTCTCCCTTTGCCTTGATCTCTTGCCTCTGCTCCTGTATTTTTTCTTGCTTCTGTGACAGAGATTCAGCAGCCCGACACAAAACCCATTTACTAGCTCCCAGTTTTGTGAGAAGACTGAGCACACTCAACTGGTTTTCTATTCAGGATCTAAATGCCCAAACCTGCAGTGTATGGGGGAAATCTACTTGAGGCTCACTCAGGTCATACAGAATCTGGTTCCTTGCATTAGAGGTGTCCGTTTCCTTGCCTTGGACAGCCAGGGACTCTCTGCTCCTGGAGGCTACCCGAGCTCCTCCTCCTGTGGGCTCCTTCATCCAAGTCCGCAGCGATGTGTCGATGCCTTCCTATACTCTAATCTTTCTGACTTTCCCTTTGTCAAGGTTAGATCAAACATTATCTTCAAGAAGCTGTTCTTAACTCCCCCCGGTCCGGCTGGGCCATTATCCTTCCTCTGCACTCCCCCAGCATTGGGAGCACAAGTGTTATTACAGTTGCTACACGACACTGAAATTATCTACTAATATGACTATTTTTTCCATTTGTTCATGAGCACCTGAAAACCGGGAACTCCTCTTCTGTCTCTGTGTACACATCTACTTCCATTTACAACACAGTAAATGCTTGTTACAGTCTGTGTGCCTATTGGCTAGTCTCTTAGGACTTCTATCATTAGATACATTTTCTGTATAGTAACCAGACTCCTTTGTGTTGCCACATCCCCAGTCCATCTCCATGCTTATCTGTAGATCCATAGTGCTCAACAGACGTCTTCAAATGCGACGTAATCCGTTGACATGTCAGGTAGCATGACACAGTTTAGCTTTCTTGTAGGAAACACTTCTGGTGGAAGAAAAAAACGAAAAAAACCTTTATCACGTTTTTAACCCAACGCACATACATTTTTTCTTTTCAGGTTGGACAAGCCCACTGAAAGTTACTCCTTTACCACCTCGTCATGAAGAATGCTCAATAAACCACACGTATGCATTTGATGAAGAAGCAACGTGTACGGTGAGATTTTCTGACTGGATACAATATTTGTAATTAATTTCTTTGTGCATCTGATATTTTAAGCCCTGCAAAAAATAGCTACCATTTATAAAGTACCTCTTATGTGCCCAGTACCATGCACCTCCCTCACGGGGATTGTGTGGTGTGTCTTATCTTGTGCCTTCCTACAACAAGACTACAGGGAGGAGTGAGTGGTAAAGGGCGGTAGTGCCCAACCCAGACGCCTTTTACTGGCAAGGGCATGGTCTTCTGGTAGCAGTGAGTGGTGGCCACTAAAAGGCAGATAACCACCAACCTGAAAGACGACACCCTGCCATACTGTCCCCTCAGACTTTGGCCCATGGCTGACGGACTTCCCTGAGGGAACAGATCTAAATCCAAGGTGGGTCCTGCTGAGACCACAATGTCACTAGCTTCTGCTACTGCTTCTATCCCGCTCTTCCCCTAGAGTGCTCCTGTAGTGCACGACTTGAGCAAAAATCCCATTTCTGTCCCTGCTTCTGGACAAGGCAGTGTTGTAAGCCCCACTTTATTTGAGAAAGCTAATGTCCAGGGACGTTAACTAATTGACTTTTAACCCCACGGTAAGTATGAAACCAAAATTTAAACCTAGGTATCTTTTTGAATTTAAGGAATGTATTAATAACCGTTTTTGTATGTGGATTGTATAGTCTCTAAAGCTGTGATATTTAAATGACTGGAAGACCTAAAGGGATATACAGATATCTCAAGGTGTTTCCTTTTCTTAAAAAAAAAAAAAAAAAATGGCTTTATTGGGATATATTTCATACAACACAAAAATCAACCATTTAGATTGTTCAGTGTTTTTTTCCTAAGATACAGAATTAAACAATGCCACCGTGATCTAATTCTAGAACATTTTCATCACCCCAAAAAGAAACCCCATGCCCATTAGCAGTAAAGATATGAATACTTTTAAGGAATCAGTTTCCATTTCTTAAGTCCCTTCCTAAAATTGACCTGCCTGGGAATTTATCTGTGGTTGTAGTGTTAGATTTATTTCTAATTTTCCCACCTCTTCCTTCACGGTTTCCCATTCTGATTTTACCCCCGAGGGGACTGGAGCATGCCTTCCATAATCACCAGCTGTACCACACAGTACACAAGTGTAGAACAAAAATTCATTCAAAATACATGTCACCAATGCCGCCTTTATCGAGATGCCATCCACCCGTGCCAGGGCTTCCTGATTTTCCTTTTCTATAGATTTTTATTTATAAGAAAATCTTGGCCTTAGAAATGGGAGTAATCTGGCCTATTTGGAGCTCTTCCAAACTCAGATAAAATGCAGAATTTGGTTGCAAGGTATAGAAAATTTGTCCTTTTTTTTTTTTTTTTTTTTTTTTAGAAAATTTGTACTTAATAGTTTCACTTATTTCCTCACTTATTTCACTCCAGACTTTTCAGAGAACCCATTGCTCCTGCGAGGCAAGTCCTCTGAAAGCAAATCAAAGAAAAACATTATAAGAAACTGAAGGCATTGGTGCCTTTTGTTTTACATTTCAGCTGCAAATTCAGGGCAAGTCTCCATGCTTTATCTAGTTATTTATTTTAGAGTTAGAATACTGAAGTCGATGCTTGTCATGTAAATGCTTGCTCGCATATTTCTTTAAGCCTAAAATAAGTTTAGACTTTCCGTTACAGAAAATAAATCCGGATGTTTTACTTCCGCTAGTAGAAATTAACCAGGTACGTGGGAAAACAACTGGATTAATATTTCTTTTCTCTTAAAATTTCAAAAAGCTAATGATGGAGAGAGAAGTTACTAGGTCAACGAAAAGATGGAAACTAAAAATTAAGCCTAGCACCCAAGGCCACGTGGGCCATACAGCAATTTGCCGTTCTAGAAGGGATAGCTCCAGCTTTGAGCTTAATGTTGTGGTCTCATAGGTGTGAACGATCGAATGTTGGAATTGGTCTCTGAAAATAATCCGCTGCCCTGGGATGAATACCTGCAGGCTTGCCCCTTAGAAGAAAGGATAGATCAACAGTAAAAAGCCCTTGAAGCCCTTGAACAGATTAGAGCCCGACTTGGTCCAAGTAAATGAGAACACTTCATGTCTTGAACTGGCACTAAGTTGATCTTAGACTGCTGTCCTTTCCAGGATGCAGGCAGACACAAACAAAACTTCTTTGGAGAGGGATAATGCATTGTTAAGCCTTAAATTATTTCCATCGATAACTTTTCAAATACAATGTCCAGTATACAATCAACAGTACCTCAACATGTAAAGAGAAAGGACACCGTGACTTAGAATCAGCAGGAACGAGAGAAAACAGAAAGGGACACGAAGTTGATTCTAGACATTGAAAATATGCAAGGAGAGAAAAGGTGAGTTCAGAGTTTTTGTAAGGAAATTAAATAGTGCAAAACGGGGAATTAGGAAATGGGAGGGAGAAGTAGTTCCAGAACCGAAATGTACAATAGGCAAAGACCTGGTAAGTGGACACTGTAGCAGATCTGACACAGAAAATTGGGGGATTGGTAGATAAATGAGGAAAAACCATTTCTGATCAAACACAAATACACAAGAAAGGGAATAAGAAACACCCAGGATACAGTGAAAAGAGAAGAATGTATATTGACTTGAAACCCCAGATGGATAGAAGAGTAGGACAGAAGCAATATGTGCAGATGCAATTACTATATCTACCACGTGCTCATATCTGGGGTTTCCTGGAGGGTCCCCTCACATTCCCTGCTGTGCATTGGGAGCTAATGCCCCACACAAGCACCACATAGCACAGCAATGACTGTCGGTGTCACCAAGGAAAATGGCAGCACAATTTTCAAGAGAGAGGCCAAAGCATGGACCACCAAAGAATGGAAAGTAATAGGAAATTCCTGAAATTTTTCACATTGTTCACGGTAATTGCATTGTTTGGAATCTAGACCTCAGCAGTCAGCTTTTATCAGCTCTTGCAAAATGCGAAGAAATTCTAGGAAGTTGAGGCATTTATGATGTTGAAGGTGACGAAGGATCTTAATGAGAATGATGCTAAGGTTTTAGGACATAAAGGAAGATCTCCTCAACGTCTTGTCATGGAACTCAGTGTCCAGCTATCAGTAGGTTCCCATCGAATCAGATTCCAAGAACACTAAAGATGAAGTCAAACAGCAAATTTGGTCCCTTCTTTATGAAATAGTACACACTAAACATGTAGAGAATCAAAACAGAAAAAAAATACACCAGCAAGAGAATAGCTATTATAAGGATTTACTTTGAGAAAACGGTGTGAATGATAAATTTGAGGATCTGAAAACAAACGTCTCATAAAGAAATTGAAGATACATAATATACAGACATGGCTGCCTATAAAGACTAACCAGGAAGTGGAAAAGATGCTCTATTGAAGAAAACTCCAGATACCAATGAAAGATTATACATATATCATACATACATGTATGATATACCAAAATGATGGTGACCCATAATATGAACCACCAGAAAAGGAGGAAGCATCAATTTCAGATATCACTACAGAAGATTTAGACACGGGTTCAGAAGAATTAACTGTCTCCCTGATGAAGAACAATAAGAACACACAGATTTCAGAATCTTTCTCCCTACAAGAGGAGGACAGATCTTATCTACATATTATCCAGCAACTCTATCAGTACATTACCCACAGGACACAGGTGATTGTGACAGATCTTGTGAATTGCTGAGAAGTTCACTATAAAAGATATATTTTTTTTAATTTTATTTTTTCAGTGTTCCAAGATTCATTGTTCGTGCATCACACGCAGTAGTCCATGCAGTACGTGCCCTCCTCAATACCCAGCACCAGGCTCGCCCAACCCCCCACCACTCTCCCCTCCAAAACCCTCAGTTTGTTGCTCAGAGTCCACAGTCTCTCGTGGTTCGTCCCCCCTCCTATTTCCCCCAATTCACTTTTCCTTTCCTTCTCCTAATGGCCTCCATATTAGTCCTTATGCTCCACAAGTAAGTGAAACCATATGATAATTTTAAACAAATTATTGTCAATTCTGATTTAGTATACTTTCTAGAAGTGAAAAATTGATGGGATTTTGCATTTCTACATCCCTTCTTTTTGACAGTCAATCCATTGGTTTCACGTGCTTGTTGGTTCCGTCTCTAACATAGCTCTATGCTTACTTACATTTATATATGATTTTCAAACAAGATACAGAAATTACACTGATGATGTAGCATCAGTTGATTTGGCAAAGATTCAATACTTATTAGGATATAGAATTAACGGTAGATGGATTGTTGTGACTTCTCTGCTAAACATAGATTTTTTTTTTTAATCTGAAAAGGCACTGAAATATCTGTTCATGACTCTTACTGATAGGAGTCATTATAAACTGTGTGACAATTAACAGGAAAACAGGATTTGGGGGGATTTATTATAGACAAAACTACATATAGTAGAATAAGGCAGCACAATTAACAAGTTGACCTAGTAGACATATATAAATATAACTTTTGCAAGGACCATTAATGAAAATGACCATATACTGTACCATAAAACAACCAGAAATTTTTCAAATATTTATCTTTAAAATTTTTTGCCTCAGATATTTATTTATTCTTTTATTTTAATATAGGTGTGATTCACATACAGCATTATATTAGTTTCAGATGCACAATAGAGTGATTCATCAATTCTATACATTTCTCAAATATCTTAAATCATACAAAGTCTGTTCTTTGACCACAAGACAATTATGACAGATAAAAACACCCTAGAAAATGATGTATATTTGGAAATTTAAAAATATGTTTATGAATGAGTCATGGGCCAAAGAAAAATCATAAAGGAAACTAGAAAATATCTTGAACGATAATAGTAATATCATAGCAAAATCTGTGGAATGAACTCTAATAATTCCTAGAAGAAAATATTTAACCTGAAATGAATATGTTATAACAGAAGGGGATCTAAAAATTTGAAAACTGAGCAAGCTAGAAAACCATGGCAAAATCAATTTTTTTTAAGCTGGAGGAAGAAAATAATAAAGATAAAATATTAAAGAAATGAAAAACAAACGATTTTAAAAATCACCAGTGCCAGAAGTTTGTTTATTGAGAAAGATCAATGAATTTCTGCCAATGCTGTTCAAAAAACAAAACAAAACTGTAGCAGTTAAGGAGCCAAATATAATGGCAGCTACATAAAATTGTGCTGCCCCACAGGGCCTCAAAAGCAGAATAAGACAAATGATAGCATATAAAAAACTTTCAAAAAAAAAAAAAAAACTTTCAACACATCTAGAAGAGAAGTACTAAACTTCAAGGTACTGCAAGTTAAAAGAAGAGAAAGAAAACAAAAAATCCTAACAAGTCCTACTTCAAGCCCTTAACAGAATTTTTTTTTTTTTTTTGTAAGTGAGGACAATCTTGAAAAAAAATGCATGGTAGAGAGAAGCCACCCTAGGATCCATCTAACAACCGCTGATAGAAGATAAAGCTGATTCTCAGTCTGCAGAGAAGGAGCACACATGAGGGGCCCCTGCGTGGCGCAGTTGGTTGAGCGACTGCCTTCGGCTCAGGTCATGATCCCGGAGTCCCGGGATCGAGTCCCACATCGGGCTCCCAGCTCCATGGGGAGTCCGCTTCTCACTCTGACCTTCTCTCTCTCACTCTCTCTCTTTCCTAATAAATAAATAAACAAAATCTTTAAAAAAAAAAAAAAAAAAAAGCACACATGATTTGAGGTGGCAGTTTTTCAACGGCACTGATTGTGTAAGAGAAGTTTGGAAGAAAGAGTTAGGGTTGCCTGGGTGGCTCCGTCAGTTAAGCATCTGCCTTTGCCTCAAGTCAGGATCCCAGGATCCTGGCGTCAAGTCCTATCAGGCTCCCTGCTCAGTGGGGAGCCTGCTTCTCCTTCTGGCTGCTGCTCCCCCTGCTTATGTGCTCGCTCTCTCTGACGAATAAAAGAAAAGAAAAGAGTCACCATTTGGAGGTTGGGTGATGAAAAGAACAAAATGAAGGAAAGAGGAAAAAATTAATATTCTAAAAGACAAAAAGAATGAGTTGAGCAGAAGTTACACAACCACTCTGGTAACGGTTTCCTGCCCTAAGAAAACAACTTACTGGAGAAAGTGCTGTACTTTGCCACACTGACAGAAGGGGGCAGCATTGAACTAAAAATAGTGCAAACCACACCAACTCCATCAAATGAATGGAAGAGAACTGGATAAATCTGTTCTAAGAAATGGTACCAAAATAGAAAATAAGACTCAAAATACTTTAATGAATATAAGACTCAAAAGAAGAACCAAATACTTTAATAAGAACACAAAATACCAAATCAAGTATAAAACAGAAGAAAACTGTACTGTAATATTCCAAACTGAATTACATGTTTCAAACAATCATTTGAGGATATGAAAAGCTGCCTTCCTACAGAAATTTAAGAAAATACATACAAATAAAACAGACAGTGAAAAAAATGAAAGAGACGGGAATTTCCTTCAGAAATTAAGAATTACACGGTGGTCGAGGGAAAAGAGATTCAAATAAAAATTTAAGAAGGAACAGGAGTTACCTGGATGCCTCAGTCAATTAAGCGTCTGACTTTTGGTTTCGGCTCAGGTCATGATCTTGGGGTTGTGAGATCGAGCCCCATGTCTGGCTCCACACTCTGCTCCCCCTCCCCCCCCCCCCCGGCTCACACACTTGCTCACCTTTCCTCTCTCTCTCTAATATAAGTAAATCTTTTAAAATTTTTAAAGAAGGGACATCGAGGAAAGACAAGAAAGCATCCAACAGAAAAAAAGAGATGGAGAATCAGTTAAAATATCTGAGTGAAACCCCTGAGTGGTTGAGATGGAAGAAAGGCGAAAAAGAAACAATGTATACGTATGTGGGATCCCGGAAGAAGAACAAAAACCAACCAATGGGCTGGAATATAGTAGGTTCAACCAAGGTTTGTGAACCTTGCACCACTGACCTTTTCAGTGGGATTCAGTTGGATCAATTCTTTGCCCTGGGACACTGTTGTGTGCAATGTAGGGTAACTGGAGCCTTCTGGCTTCTCTCCACTAGATGCTGGTAACACCCTTCCTGGTGGATGAAAGTCCCTTCCCCAAAGCTAGAAAACGAACAGCAAAGTAAACCAAAACAAATTTAAAAAAGAATAATAAAAGACATTAACGAGGTAGAGGAAATGGAGTACCAGCTGCTCCACTTACTTTTCTGCCTTGAGCATATAGAAAATTGGACAAAATATGAGAAACGATGGTCTCCAGACACTGGACAAAAGGTACCGAAGGACTAGAATGTCAAATGCAGGGAAAATAACCAGGTGAACTGTACAGTTTCACCAGCTTACTGCCTGGAGGCACAGCCCATGGAAGCCAAGTCCATGCCTTCCCGAGTCGAGAAGACAGAGATTGGAGTTCTGGGCTCCCAAGGCATTCAGAGTTTGTAGACTAGGGTTCTGGAGAGGAGGGGTTTATGAGGACAGTGCTCTGGAGAGCTGGGGAAGAGAGTGTGTACGTCTGTGAGCACTGATCTGTACAAATGGAAACTACTGACGTTGAGGGAAGGTGTTTTCCAGAGGACTGCATGAGCCTACCGTCCTCCGAGGCTTTAACAGGGGCAGAGATGGTCCTGGTCCCCACTTATAGAACACAGGATGCCAGGCAGTCTTCAGAAGGATATCACTTTTGTAGTCAGGCTTAATTAGCCCTACTCCACTGGTTCCTATGGGCTTGCTCGAATAGGTTAAAAGAAGCCCCCAAAAGCCCCCCACTGATTTTAATTACTTAACTTTGTGCTGGAACAAAATCTAACACTATTTAAGAATAAAACAAGTATCGGGACGCCTGGGTGTCTCGGTGGGTTAAGCCTCTGCCTTTGGCTCAGATCATGATCTCAGGGTCCTGGGATCGAGCCCCGCATCGGGCTCTCTGCTCAGCAGGGAGCCTGCTTCCCTCTCTCTCTCTCTCTGCCTGCCTCTCTGCCTACTTGTGATCTCTCTCTCTGTCAAATAAATAAATAAAATATTAAAAAAAAAGAATAAAACAAGTTTTAGCAAGTGATAACCTAAGATCCAACATAGTAGGTACTCAAAGGAAAGTGATTTTTATGCCAAGAAGTAGGCAATATCACCCCTAGTCAGGAGGAACAATAAGTCATTATTACCGGACCTGGAAGTGGTAGATACAAAGAAACAAGCAGACGAGGATGTGTGCAAACAGCTCTTACAAATACCTTCCATATGTTCGGATGGTAGAGGAAACCACAACTATGGAGATGGGGAAAATGTGTGATGTAAACCAGACTCAAGAGGACATTGAGATGTGAAAGACACAGTATCTAAAATGGCACATAAACGGATATAGTTTTAAAAGCAGACCAGATACTGCAGGATAAAAGATCAGCGAAGTTGAAAACATATAGCAAGAACCATCCAAAATGAAATAGAAAACAAATAAATAAAATATCAGTTAGCTGTGGGAGGATATCGAGCTGTTTAATACACCTGTAATTGGGGTCCCAGAAAAAAAGGAAAGTGGGAAAAATGGGCAAACCATGGCCAGTGTTGTTCCTAACTGGTTATAAATCTACAGACATAGGAAACTCAACAAATGCCAGCTGTATAAAGATAAAGGAAACTATGCACATAAATTATGGAAAACAATGATAAAAAGAACATCTCAAAACAGCTAGAGGAAAAAATACATCATATATTGAGGAACACATCTAAGAATGACAATAGGCTCTTGTCAGAATCTGTGTGTGCTGGACGAATATGGAGACAAATATTTTTTTTATTATTAACATATAATGTATTATTTGCCCCAGGGCACATGTCTGTGAATCATCAGGCTTACACATTTCACAGCATTTGCCATAGCACATACCCTCCCCAATGTCCATAACCCTACCCGCTCCCACGTCCCAGCCCCCCTTAGTTTGTTTCGTGAGTTTAGGAGTCTCTTGGAGACAAATATTTTAAATATCAAAAAATGTTAATTAAGAGTACATTAACTAGTGGGGCACCTGGGTGGCTCAGTCGGTTAAGCATTGGACTCTTGGTTTTGACTCAGGTCATGATCTCAGGGTCGTGAGATCAACCCCGCATTGGGCTCCATGCTTATCAGGAATCTGCTTGAGATTCTCTCGCTCCTTCTCCCTCTGCCCCTCTCCTGCTGGTGTACTCTCTCTTTCTCTCTTAAATAAATAAGTAAGTCTTTTTCAGAAAAAGCAATATTAATAAATTTCAAAAAGAAAGGCAAAGTAGACATTTTCAGGAAAATAAAGCTGAGGGACATATTGTCAACAGTCCTGAAGGAGGTTCTTTAGACCAAAGAATATGGTGTACGTGGAAATTTGAGTTTATACGATGGGATGGCATTGAGGTCAAGAGAAATGGTAAATGTGTGGGTAAATAGAAAACACTATTTTTCATTTTGAAATTCTTTAAAATATCATTGAATGTTTAAACCAACAATAGTAGCAATGCATTTTGGGGGTACAGCACATGCAGAACGAAATTGTATAGCAATAGCACAAGGGAGGCCAGGATGAAAATAGGCATACGCTCTTGTAATTTTTTACACTATTCATGAAGTGGTGCAATATTATACTTAGAATTAAAAATGCATAAGTCTCACAGTGACAGAAATAACAGAAGCCAACCAACCAGTCAATCAATCACAGGCAATAAGCTAACGGAGGAGACAAAATGAAATTTAAAAAAGAAAAAAAATCTCAAATAATACAATGGAAAGTAACATAAAAGGAAAAAGAACAGATGATACAAAAAGTAAATAAACCTATATTTAAACCAAATTCTGTCAAGTGTTATACTGGATATAGTTTAATATAATGAAATTGAAAGTCAGCAATTTTTATGTTGGATAAAAATTTCTTACCCAACTACATGCTGACTACAGGAAAACTATGTTAAATAGAAATACAAGTGTAAGATGGGGTTTTCTTCCTGAGTTGTTTTGTAGTTTCAGTGCAATCCAAATCAATATCTTAGCTGTATTTATGTGACAAGTTCTTTATAAAATAGATACAGAGAAGTGAAGCATCAGAAATAACCAAGAGTAAAAAAAAAAAAAGAAAGAAAGAACCAAGAGTATTATTAACAAAGGGGGAAAAGATCAATGGTCATTTATGATCAAAACTCTCAGCAAATTAGACTTGGAGGGGAACGGCCTCAATCTGATATAGAGCATTTGTGAAAGACCTGAGGCTAAAATAAATAATGAAAAAGACCGAATGTCTTTCCCTTAATATCAGGAAAAGTGCCTGCTATTACCACTATCGTTTTCCATTTAGTGGAAAGCATAGCTCTTGCAGAAAGGCAAGGAAAAGAAATAGAAATCATAAATTTTGGAAAGGCAAGAAGTAAATCCAACTCGTCTAGAGATGACATGGTATTTCGTTTTTGGGTTTTTTGTTTTTAAGATTTACTTATTTGAAAGAGAGGAAGAGAGAGCATGAGCAGGAGGGTCCGAGGGTGAGGGAGGGAGAATCTCAAGCTGACTCCGGGGTCAGCGTGGAGCCTGATGAGGGGCTTGACCTCATGACCCTGAGTCGTGACCTGAGCCTCAATCAAGCGTCAGATGCTTAATCGACTGGGCCACCTTGGTGCCCCTAACACGATCATCTTTGGAAAAAATCCTCAGAAATCTTCAAAGCAAGTGTTAGACATAATGGTTGAATTCATCAGAGGCAAAGGCTTATTGTTAAATGTACGAAAATCAATTGTAAGGTTACATATCAAAAGGAAACAACTGGAAAATGAAAGTTTAAAACATTCCATCGACAGTAGTACCAAACACCACGTAAGATTCGATTTAAAACCATACTTTTTTATTTAACCGAAAACTTTGGTACATCCTCGACTGGAATAAATGGACAAAGACATAAATAAGTCTTATTTGGTCATAAATAAATAAGGAAAACAAACCAGGTTCCTGGGTTGGAAGACTTGTTGATATATTAATACTTCTCCAATTGATCTGTGGATTCAGTGCAAACCCTACCAAAATCCTAAGAAGCTGTTTTGTGGAAATTTACAAGCCAATTATAAAATCTCTATGAAATAAAGAATCTAGAATGGCTGAAACAATTTTGAATAGAAAGAATAAAGTTAGAGAATTTGTGCTACCTGATTTTAAGTCTTACTATGTACTCTACATTGCCACTGATTTTTTTTTTTAATGTGCCAAGACATTTTAAGAGAGAAAGAAAAGTCTTTCAACAAATTACTGAAACAACTGGCTATCCTTCTCGGAAAAAAGCCAAGTTTTATTACATTACCATATAAAAAAAAAGTTGTGTTACATTACCACATACAAAAAAATTAACTTGAAATGGATAATAGACCTCAACATAAAATTAAGATTATTAAACATCTTGAAATAGTTGGATTTTTAAAGGACATCATTAAGAAAATGAAACAGGATGGGAAAAAACATCCACTACCATACATCTAGAACATATGAAGTTATCTTAAAATTAATAATAACAGGATAAGCGAACCAGATGAACGATGACCAAAACATTTGAACAGATACCTCGCAAAATAAAAGAACAGAAAATAAACAGTGAAAAGATACTTAACATGCTGTGTTATCAGTAAATATAATTTAAATTTATTTTATAAATATAAATTTTATAATAGAAAATATTCATTTCAATAATTTAAATTTATAGGAATATAATTTACATAATTTAAATTATATTTATATTATCTGTATTATTTATATATTATAGGTACTTATCTACTTATTTATATATTATAGGTACTTATATACTTATAGGTACATATAATATTTGTATATTAAAATATAATTTACATTATCATTTAAAATACAACATATTCTTACAATGGCTAAAATTAAAACAACTGAAAATTCCCGAGTGTGAGACGGATATGGAATAGTGGGGCTCTTACACACTGTTGCCGGGGATGCGAAATGGTACAAGCAGAGTTTGGAAACTCTTGAACAGTTTGGATGGTCGACGTGCCAGCCATATACAGCGGTTCCTCCGCTAGATATTTACTCAAGACAAATTTAAATATATGTGCACACAAAAACGTGGACATAAACATGTTGAAAGCAGCTTTATTTGTAACAGTCTGAAAATGGAAACCAGGGCGCCTGGGTGGCTTCGTGTGTTAAAGCCTCTGCCTTCCGCTCAGGTCATGATCTCAGGGTCCTGGGATCGAACCTCACATGGGGCTCTCTGCTCAGCGGGAAGCCTGCTTCCCCCTCTCTCTGCCCGCCTCTCTGCCTGCTTGTGATCTCTCTCCTCTCTGTCAGATAAATAAATAAAATCTTTAAAAAAAATAAAATGAATAAATTAAAAATGGAAACCAACTAAATGTTTATATGCATGTGAAAGAATGAGCAGACGGTGGGCTATCCATACAATGGAACAGTAGTTAGCAATTAAATAGACCACACTGATGGTCCCTGCAACAAGATGAATGAATCTCCAGAATCATTATACTGAAGGACTATAGTCAGAAACGAAATATGACCTACGATTAATTCTATGTAAGTGAAATTCTAAAAATGCAAACCAATAAAATTGACCAAAAATGAATCCCCGGTTGCCCTGGCCTGGGAGGAGAGGGACATGTGGATGGCAAAGGGGCATGAGAAATTTTTTAGTGAAATGTAAATGCTCTGAATCTATTACAGGTGTTTCATGGTCTTACACAACTGCAAAATCTCCTCGAATCGTATGTGTCAATGGATGACGTTCATTGCTAGTACACTATAACTCAGTACAATTAATTTTTTTTTAAGATTTATTTATTTATTTGACAGAGAGAAAGAGATCACAAAGAGAAAGAGTAGGCAGAGAGGCAGGCAGAGAGAGAGGGGGAAGCAAGCTCCCCACTGAGCAGAGAGCCCGATGCGGGGCTCGATCCCAGGACCCTGAGATCATGACCTGAGCCGAAGGCAGAGGCTTACCCCACTGAGCCACCCAGGCCCACCTATGAAAAGAGTTTTGTTGATTATCATAACACTTTTTACAGAGAAAACTCTAGACGGAGGTAGTTTTGCTGAGGAATAAGATCAAATATTTAAGGGAGAAATCATATCATATCCAAATAATCCATTGAGGACCATAGAGCTCTGTCACCAAAATATAAACTATATTACAACAAAAAATTACGGTCTAATATGCCTACAAACAAACAAAATAATCCTTAGGAAATTTTACTAAGTTAAATTTGGCAGTATATTAAATGGATAATACATGATGAAATAGAGATCATCCCAGGATTGCAAGATTGGCTTACCATTCAGAAATCAATGAGTGTGATTTACTGTATTAATATAATTTTAACATATATATATAAATTATCTCAGTCGATGATTGAAGGCCAAAATACAAAAGACATAATTTTTTCTAGTGTCTAGAAATTGGAAAATAAGATTATAAAAATACCATTTTTTAAATAACATTTTTTAAAACTATAATGTTAGGGGAAAATTTACATTTTTGGGGGGAAAAAATTTACATTTTTTAACATTTTTTAAAACTATAATGTTAGGGAAAAATTTAATAAAAGACTTTCAAAGCTCTACACTAAAAACTATCTCAAAATGCCGAGACAAAAGAAGATCTAAATAAATTCCGATATATGTTATTTTCATGGAGTGAAAAACTCAGTATTTTTTAAGATATCAATATTCAAATTAAGCTCCAAATAGTTGCAGTGCTTTCCCTACCATAGTTCTTCTGGGCTTTTTCTGTACAAAGTTGCTTTTGTCTCTGAAATTTACATTAATTTACATCTTGAAAAAAGTAATGCAGTAGGAAACTGATTCTATCTGATTTGAAGACCCGCAGTAATGCTGTACGAAGACAGTATTGTTTTGGTGTAATAACAGAGAAATCAACTAACAAAATTGAGAGTCCAGAAATAGACTGTTTTTATACAGAAGGAACAAAACGGTTCAATGGTTTACACACAGTATTTTCAACAAATAGTCTCTGAACAGCTGGACGTCCATGTGGAAGAGGGGTCTTTATCCCTTTCTCATACTGTCACAAAAATTACTTTGTGCCGGTCATCGACCTAAATGGAAAAGCTAGCACGAAGAAACTTCTAAAACAAAATGACGAGACAAAATATCTGCAACGTTGGTTGGCAAAAATTTCTTACAGAGGACATCAAAATCACTATGTCTAGGGAAAAATTCATTCTGTCAGCTTTAAAGTCTTTTGCTCTTTGGACCACTGTCAGAAGATAAAAATGTGAGCCCCAAACTGGAAGAAAGTGCTTGCAGTATCTGTCAAAGGTCTGTGAGCTAAGATATATAAAGAATTCCCACAACTTGATAGCAAAAAGATTTTTTAAATCCGTCAAGACTGAAATAAATATTCCACAAAGAAGGTATATACATCTCCAATAGGCTCATGAAAAGGTGTTCATTTTTAGTTGTGAGGGATGTGCAAATAACCAAAATGGAATATTACTAATACTCACCAGAAAGGCTAAAATTAAGATGCCTGAAAACCATCAAGGAGCTAGTATGATGTAAAAAGAGAGGCAAGGAATGCTTTTTTTAATGTATGTATAATTGGAAATAATTTTTTTTTAAAGAAAAGAAGAAGATGGTTGACAACACCGTACATTGGTGACGGCGGAATGTGATTGGATTTCTCAAACCTTTGGCATATCTTATAAAGTGACGCATCTACACCATGACCCAGTGATTCTATTTTTAAGTATTTACCAAATAAAATCAAAGTATGTGTCCACAGAGAGACTTGTACAGGAACACTTGTAGCAGCTTAATTCATATGTACACAAAAAAATCAAGAGAAAAGAAAATGGGTTAACAGATTCATAGAATGGAATAATGTCGAATAAAAAAGTGTAAACCAGAATATGGGAGAATCTCAGCCATATTAAAAGCCAGTATTAAGGGGCACCTGGGTGGCTCAGTCGGTTAAG
The DNA here is from genome assembly GCA_028533885.1 of Nasua narica. Taxonomy (NCBI): domain Eukaryota; kingdom Metazoa; phylum Chordata; class Mammalia; order Carnivora; family Procyonidae; genus Nasua; species Nasua narica. The sequence goes on from CM052806.1 coordinate 2,365,306, forward strand.
CATCTGACTCTTGGTTTCAGGTCAGGTCATGATCTCAGGGTCATGAGATCGAGCCCGGCAACAGGCTCTGCAATGAGCAGGCAGTCTGCTTGAGATTTTCTCTGTCCCTCTTCCTCTGCCCTTCCCCTCCCAATAAGCAAATAAATCTTTTTTTAAAAGGCAATATTAATAAGTGAAGAAAAGAAAGAAAAGAAAAGAGAAAAGAAAGGAAAAGAAAAGAAAAAGCCAGGCTCAAAAAAATACATACCTCCTGGTTCCAATTACCTGAAGTTCCGGAGCAGGCAAAACTTAAGTTTTTGTAATAGGAAATGGACTAGTGGCTGCCTATGGGGAGTGAAGATTGATTGAAAGCAGAAATGAAGTATTTGAGGAGATGACAAAAATATTCAGTATTTTGACCGAGATATTGGTTATATGAGTTTCTAATTTAAGTCAAACTGATTAAATTGTACAGTAAAAATCTATACCTTTTCCTGTATGTAAATGTTACAATTCTAGAATTCAGGATTAAGAGGCTTCATTTCAGAATTGTTAAAGAATGAGCTTTTTTCCACAAATCCTCCCTATCTCCTCATATATACTGAGATGCTACGGATACATTGAAATGCTACACATATTTTAAAATCAATACTTAGCTGAGCTGAAAAGCAAGAGAAGAAAGAAGATCCAGTTTCCAGAAAGGAAGAGAAAATTCAGTTCTAAAAATGGATGTGTAACTGAAATTACATTTTTCATGGGTGTAGCTTTGGGTAACAGAACCCCCAATATGCTGTGGCGGGGACACTATGGAAGTTTAATTCTCTTTTACATAATCCATAGATTCCAGACTAGCCTGCGGTTTTAGTGTACTATATTCTCCTAGACTCATTTTGTTGGGCATCAGAATGGGTTAGAAGGATAGAAGCAAAATCAAAGAGGAACATCCTCCTCCTTTTAAGGACTTGTTCCAGAAAAGGTACACAGCACTTTAAATGACGTTGGCAGAACTCAATATTGCACCAGCTGCAAAGGAATTGTGAAAGAATTATCTTTAATCTGAGGTCATGGGTCCAAATAAAAATGGGCTTCTTTTACTGTAAAAATGAGGACTGAAATTGGATTTGGCTGAAATCAAAGAGTACATGGGCTAGGATTTTAATACCTGCATAGGAATGGGAGTCTCAAATCTCATGATGGATATTTGGAGTTGAGTTTTCTGTGTAGATTCAGGTACCACAAAGGGCTATCTCCACAATTAGTAGGAATTTGAATAAATCTTTACACAAGGGAGGGAAATTGGCCACCTGACCCAGACAATAAATTGGAAAATACCATATATCATCCATGAAGAAACAGAAACTTTGGTCTTGTACCGCATGGATAAATGGATCACGATTTCTTAATACACATGTAGTGTGGGAATACCACATCCTAAAATTAAAGAAGAAGAAGGACAAGGAGAAGAAAAGAAGAAGGAGAAGAACCCAGAAAAAATAAGCAATGCTCCACGGGAACATTTCCACAAAGTGGCATCGTCATGCAGCATCCCACAGAAAATAGCTACCCATAGACGAAAGCACAGTTAAAATCATACTCTGCATGTGAAAAGGGTTGCTTGTGAGAAGGTGGCAGGAGGCACAGCAGAAAGGGGACATCTTGCCCAAGGAGCCTCAGATATTAGAGCCATCTGTACACACATTAATTTTCAAGAAACGGGATTTCTAAGGAAAGAACAGGATTTAAGGAAAAGAACAGGCAGATATGAAAAGGAAACAAATCAGATTCTTTAAAATCAAGCATTTATCTTTAAAAAAAAAATCATTAAATATTTTTGTTTCCTCTGTGGTAGAGTAAGCTCCTAAAGGACTAATCCTCCCACCAGTAACAACCCCAGACTCTGATGAAATACAAATCCATTGGGTCAAGACCTCTGGTGATTGAACAAAATCAGGCAATTTCAGAGTTAAAACTTAGAGGATGAACTCAGGCTGATTTTTCCCTTGTGACCTGAAGGTTGGCTACATTCTGGACACTGGAGTGGTTAAAATTTCAGTAGAAATGTCTGTCTTTCTGACTTAAAGAGGTGAAAGAATGGAGCATGCACCAAGAATTAAAGGAAAGAATCCAAGAAAAGGAGGCAGCTGGGGAGGGAGCCAGAGTTCCACGTACGAACTTAGCCCAAGTCTTTGACTGATCCCTGGACTGTCTTTGCTCAAAAGAGACTTAAGAAGTTCCATCAAATACTTTTAAATTAAAAATCATACTTCTAGGGATGCCTGAGTGGCTCAGTGGGTTAAAGCCTCTACCTTCGGCTCGGGTCATGATCTCAGGGTCCTGGGATCGAGCCCAAATCGGGCTCTCTGCTAAGCAGGGAGCTTGCTTCCTCCTCTCTCTGCCTGCCTCTCTGCCTACTTGTGATCTCTCTCTCTCTGCAAATAAATAAGTAAAAATTTTAAAAAAAGATTCTCTTAAAAAAATCATACTTCTAAATAATCTGTGGGTCAAAGAAGAAATCATGAGAAAAATTAGAAAATATTTTAAACTTAACGATGATGAAATTATAACCTATTAAATCTTGTATTATGCAGCTAACAGTCTGCAGAAAAGGAAAAAATTAGCCTTTTATGCTTATATTAGGAAACAAGGAAGTTCTGAAAATTAAAGGTTAATGATTAAGAAACTAGAAGAATGGTTAAACAAAAAGAAGAAAAAGGAAAAAAAAAAAAAGAAGAAAAAGGATTAAAAAGATAAGAGTAGAAATCAATGAAAAAGAGAAAAGATACACAAGAGAGAAAACTTAGAGCCAAAATTTGTTTCTTTAAAAAGATCAGTGAAAGTGATAGATATTTTAATTAGTATGATCAAGAAAGAGAGAACACATATTACCAGCATAGAAAATTAAAGAGTTTATTCCTGCTGATCCTAAAAGCAAAAAAGAAAATACTACAAACTACAGTGTGCCAGTTCCTTTAGCATCTTAAATTCAATGAACAAATTCCTTTAAAAATACAACTTACTAAAATTGATACTAATGAAATAGAATACATGAATATCCTCACTTTATTAAAGAAATTTAATTTTTCTGATCAAAAATCTTCCCACGCTGAAAACTGTAGGATCAGATGATTTCACTGCTGCATTTTGTCAAACATTCTCAGAAGAAATCCCAGAAGAAATCTCAGAAGAAATCTTCTTTCTCAGAAGAAATCAATCTAATCTATTTATTTGAAAATAGAAGAAGGGACACTTTCTGACTAGTTTTAGAAGTCCAACTTAACCTAATATTCCTGAACCAGACACAGAACTTACAAAAAAACGAGGAAATTACAGAAATTACATTCTTCATGTACAGAGACACAAAAATTATTGCAAAGTGTTAGTAAATCAAAACCGGTCATTTATAAGGACAATGCATTATGATCAAGTGAGATTTATCCCAGGGGTGAAAATACATCTGTACCTTTCAAATATCTATCAGTACAATTCTTCCTACTGGTGACCATCCATGTGTTCACTATAGTTAGAGTCTCTTTCTTGGTTTGTCTCTCTCTCTCCCTTTTCTTCCCTCCCTTTGCTCATTTGTTTTGTTTCTTCAATTCCACCAATGAGTGAGATCCCATGACCGATATCCGTGCAGAATTGGGGAATAATGTAAGACCTGCCATGACTTTGCTAGGAGACATAAATGCAGTCCCTGAGCTGCCTTTAGGAGAATTTGATAAAACACCACAGCAGAGTCCCCCAGACAGCAAGTGGGAGAAAACGAGGAGAGGAGGAACGCAGAGCAAGGAAGCTGCATCCGAGGAATCATAGTAGTTCAAGGGGGAAGGAACTCGCCTCTCTTCTCTGCTTTACAAGTATGGAAGGGTGCCTCTTCCATCTTGGGGGTCATCACCCATGGGCTGAAATAGCACAGGAATCTGCTTCCCCCAAATCCCTGCCTCAGAATTATTACACGGCATTAGACCGCGTTCAAGAACCACTACCCCGAGACTGTCTCGCGGTAAGCAAAGGAGCAGACCCGATGGCTATGGAACACACTGTGCTTCAGAACGAACTTCCTGTCACAGGCTTGATGCTGATACAATTGGAACCACGGGAGTCGGGTTGGGATTTGCCAGGACGGCCTCTGTAGTGGCTGAAGACAGACACCCGGGGCAGCGGGTCATCTGGTTGGAAGGAGAAGGTGCCTTCGGATTTCCTGGCATGGAGGTGGGAACTCTCTGACGGTACGACTCGCCAGTCATACTTCTGGTGATGATGAACCATGCTATTTACCAAGGTTTCAAAGCAGGAACTTGGAACAAGATGTTGAAATTTGGAGATGTTACTGCAGTGCTCCCCCCCGCCCCCTCCCATTAGTCTTCTGCAGAATTCACAGCAAGAGCAGGTTGCAACTGCATTTGGAAGCAAGAAGTATCTTGTACAAAACCAGAAAAATTCAGGGACGCCTGGGTGGCTCAGTGGGTTAAAGCCTCTGCCTTCGGCTCAGGTCATGACCTCAGGGTCCTAGGATCGAGCCCCGCATCGGGCTCTCTGCTCAGCGGGGAGCCCACTTCTCCCTCTCTCTCTGCCTACTTGTGATCTCTCTCTCTGTCAAATAAGTAAATAAAATATTTTTTAAAAAATTCCAAAATCACCAAGGCAGAGCTAGGCAGACACACAACTAAACCCTCTCTTATCAATATCGTGGCTGAACCATGAACCACAGGGAAGGCCCAGGATTTTCACTGGCTGACCTGCCCAGATTCGTAAAGATGCCAGGGAGTGGTCTTGAGGAGTTTTCTCTTTCTCGTAAGGTGGGATTTCATTTTCCACAGCAAAATGACTGAAATGTCAAAATTACTGTGCCAATTACTGTGCCTATATATATATATATTATATATAATATATATATATCAGTCATCCTACTAAAAGGATCATTACAATGATTTCACTCGATGTAGCCTTGGTGAAATTTAGAAATTTAAACAGAAATTAGAAACAGGGGAAGAAGGAAGTATGGTGAGCTGGAAAGGGCATAGGGGGACAATGGATGTTGAGGACGAAGAGAGGCAAAAGTTAGGACACTTGGCGGGCAGAATAAGAAAGTCTAGTATTTGTCTACGGGAACTTCGTAAGAGAATACAGGGAATCCACTGACATTAAGAGACAAGTGGAGAATTGTCCAAATTGGTGAAAGTTAGGCATTCTCAGATCAGAGAAGCATAACACGTCTTAAGCCAGATGAAAAAAATAGATCTTCTCCTAAACAGATTTTCTTCGTAGGAAAACCAAGACAAATATCCTAACTATTACCGGAGGATGGGAGTGCGGGGACACACACTACCTGACGACCATCCTTCTCCGTGTCTTTTCAAAGCAATGATAACAGCCCAGAGGTCAATGAGATGTATTTAGGTTACTCAGTAACCATAACCATTAAACTAGAATTCTAAATTCATCCAGAACAGTACCAAAAGTTGAGGATGAGCGAGTTAAAAAACTGAGCTAGGAAAAAAAAAAAACTGATCTAGAAGAAGTTCATATCTTCGAAAGGATTATTGAAACGAGAACTTCAGGCAGAGAGAGTAGAACCAGGAATACAGGGTTAAAAACAAAAAGGACTGGCATACAAGAAGCAAAAGCGGGCAAAGAACCACCGATAAAATACTGTGGAAAATTTACATAGAGAGTCTTTTAAGATAGTCATGACGACGGCTATAAAAATAAGTCATTTTAATGAAATGAGATGAAGGATAGGAAGGGGGAGATATTGTAGGGCTAATGTCCTCCTCTCATTAGAAGATAAGACAAACAAGATATTTTAGGATGTTTAAATTGCACGGCGCTGAAAACATCATTTGCCAACATTTAAAATTCAAGAGCTTTCTCCTAAAGAATTGATTTTCCCTTAACTTGAATACACATTTTGTCAATGTTAACTTAATCCCTGGGAGATTATATGGGGAATGTATATTTCCAAGACAACTGAGGGGATTAGGGGAGCGTTAAACCGGTGCACCCACAGACAGCTATGACAGGACAAAAGAAGGGACAGAGAAAACAAGAAACTGCATGCATAGAAAGCGTGTCTCCCCAGGTCAATTCCCATGTCAATCTGATTTCCTTTAACATATTATTTACACCTTCCAGGAGGATGGGGAATCGCTCTTACAACCAAACAGGAAAAACAGTGCAAAGGACTCATTTTACAAATCCTCGACTCAAAAGTAAGCATTTTTCCAGTAGAACTTTGATTCAGAGATGTCCTTCTAGGGGCGCCCGGGTGGCGCGGTCGGTTAAGAGGGGACTCTCGATTTCGGCTCAGGTCATGATCTCAGAGTCCTGAGATCGAGTCCCAAGTGTAGTCTGCTTGCGATTCTCCCTCTCCTTCTCCCTTTTCTCCCTCTGCCCCTCCCCTGCCACGTAAATAAATAAATCTTTTAAAAAATAATAAGAAGTAAAAAAAAAATTAAAAAGTATTTCTAGGACATCTTTCATGACACACCCCCTTTGTGCCCACAGTGTCCTGACTTCAGTGAGTCATTCGGAGAACATCAGATTCAGATACTTACTCACGCTGATGGCTAAAATAAAGAGGTCAAGGGAGAGTCGTAAAGAAAATCTATTGTTTAATAGGAGAATAAAACCAAAGCACAAAAGAAATGGTCAGAGAGAGAGAGGAGGAGATAAGAGTATATAGCATTGTAGAGAACCAAGGCAGAGAAAGCCTGAAGGAGTTCATTTACTGAGTCAGAAACCTTACTGAGCCCTTGCTGTGTGTCTGTGCCCCAGGCTATGAGAAGAGGCAGGGAATAAGGCAGGCAAAGATCTCTGTTCTCAAAGAACTCTCATTCTCAAAGGAGGTGGACGATAAGCACAACCATAACACGTAAATAGCTCACATCTTAGAAGGTGATGAGTCCATGGGAACATAAGAAAAGGTGGAACAGGGTGAGAGCATCAGGAGTGTCCCGTATAAGGGTAGGAGGCATCAGTAGTGAAGGAGGTTGGGGGCGGGGGGGTTGGGGGAGGGCTCCCCCAGTGACGGGATTTGAGAGAAGTTCAGAAGGCAGATGGGAGTGACTTGCAGATCTCCGCAGTGACTATTTTCCAAGCAGAGGGAACCTAGAGTCGTGCAGAAGACCTGTGTTAGAAGTGTGCCTAGGGTCGGGGATGAACATGTTGCTGGGGTGCCTAGAACAGAGGACAAGAGAGGAATTAGCAAGAGAAAGATGGGAAAAAGCAGGGAGTTTCTGGACCCAGATGCCCGGGGGCACTTTAGGCAACTGTAAACACCAGGGCTTTTTCGCTGAGGGAAGTAGAGGTTTAGCGGAGAAGTGGGAAGATCAGACTTGCAGAAAGCAACATGGTGGCCGTTGTGTTCCCAGCCAACCTGGTGAGGCAGAAGTGGGAGGCTGGCTGGGAGGAAACCACTGGCATCTATAGAGGTCAGTTAAGGACGGTCTCCTGGAGGTTGGTAGGAAGCTATCCAACGCGTTGGCATCTGGATATATTTTGAAGGTAGAGTCACCACAATTTCCAGGTTGGAGGTAATGAGTGTCAAGGAACTAGGAGTCAAGAACAATCCAAGGGTTTGAGCTAAGCAGCCCGATGGTCTGAGGTTGCCACTACTTTGACACAGGGACAGCAGGGGAGCGGGTTTGGGAAATGTCGGAAGTCCCTTTTAGACCTGCTGAATATAAAGATGTTCCTTAGACATCCAAGTGGCAAACCCATCCACGTTTATGGGTTTGGGGTTTGGAAGAGTGTTCTGAGCTGCAGAAATAAGTGTAGGGGTCACGGCTTAGCGACATGTGTGGATCGGCATGCACCTTAGGGGTGTTCGGGGAGGGGGGAGTGAAACGGTGCCAAGGGTCAAGAACGGTGAGCCCCGAGAAGAGACGATTGCAGCTGCCCAGTGAACTTTGAAGTCAGCAGAGCGACAAAGAGTGGAGAAGTGGGGGCAGGGGGGCGCCTGCCGTAAACACAAGGGACTGACAATGTGTGTGGGCGCCGCTAAAGCACTTGATTCCCCCCAGAGTCCTTCCCTCCCCAGGGGGCTGAACCCAGCCCAGCCGATGTGCCTCACGTTTTGGCATCGTGGTTTCTTTTCATACTGATGGCACACACACCCCCCAAACAGATTTCACGAAATACACTTATGCATACGTATTTTCCCAGAAGGTTTATAAAAATATAAAGAATATATGTGAAATGTGTGACTACAATCAGAAGTGACACTTTCTCTCCCCTCCCCTCCCTCCCTCTCTCTCTCTCTCCTCTCATTCTTTCTTTCTCTGCAAGTCTCCTTAGCAGGAGAAATCAGCATGGGGAAACTTGTTGACCCAAATGATGCCAATTTGTGAATGAAAACATCACCTAGTACCCCTTTCTCTTATGGTGTTTTGTGTATAAGAAATGTCTTTGTGGGGCGCCTGGGTGGCTCAGCGGGTTAAAGCCTCTGCCTTTGGCCCAGGTCATGATCCCAGGGTCCTGGGATCGAGCCCCACATCAGGCTCTCTGCTCAGCGGGGAGCCTGCTTCCCCCTCTCTCTCTGCCTGCCTCTCTGCCTACTTGTGATCTCTCTCTCTGTCAAATAAATAAATAATCTTTTTTAAAAAAATAAATAAAAAATAAAACATCATATAAAAGTTTTCTTAGAGGAAAAAAAAAAAAAAACAAGACTTGTGTAACCTGTATGGGAAATTCCATAAAATATTCATGAAATGCATCAGAGGATCAAACGGAGATGCATCTTGCAAGATTTAATTCGACTCAGGTGAATTTCTTATGGCAATACCATTCAGATATTATGTCTGAAAAATGCATCATTTTAGGGACCCCCGGGTGCCTCAGTCGGTTAAGCCTTTGGCTCAGGTCATGATCCCAGGGTCCTCGGATCGAGTCTGGCAACCGGCTCTCTGCTCAGCGGGGAAGCCTGATTCTCCCTCTGCTTGCTGCTCCCCCTGCTTGTGCTCTCTCTCTCTGTGACAAAAAATAAAATAGTTAAAAAGGGAGAAAAAGAAAAATGCACCAGTTAAGCTCTTGCTAAAATTAAAAATATCCCGTAAGAGTTAGCTTTTCTTTAGGACACAGTAATCGCAGCGCGAGTGAGTTGAAAGCATATACCCAACAGTGAGCACACTGTGGAACCATCACTGTGCTATTTAAGTTCGCAAATATTAATTTAATGAATCCTCACATCATTCCTATGTGGTAAATATACTTTTTATGTTGTTTCTTATCCAGGCTTTCATCCCAAGCCCTAGCACGGTGCTTGAAATATAGGAATCACTGAATAGGTATTTGTTGAGGGAATGAGGATCACTGGTAATTATTTGTTTGCCAACTCAGAGGAATGGGGTTATTTGGAAGGAGAAGTCTGGCCGACGGGATGGGGTAGAACATTCAGCTTTTGCACCAAGGCTGGGAGAGGTACGGGCAGGATGCTGGGCACCGGGGCTGGCCATCTATCCATGTATCCCATCAGGATGCCGCCACTGGAATGAGGGCTCTTGGTTTTCGTTCAGGATCAAATTGGAGTCTATTTAGCTGCACCTGTCGCGTGTGTGTGTATATGTGTGCACGCGGGCGCAAAACTTGAAATCCAAGACCGTACCTTTAGATCCAAATCCTGTGCGTATAAGGCTTGCATTTGCCAAGTTGGCTGGACTCCCAGTACCACGCTGCAGACTTTGATAATCAGGGTCCTTGGTGTAGGGCAGTGGGAATGGGACTCACTCTTCAGGGGCGGAGAATCTGCTTCAGGGTGCTGACTGGGACCAGCAGTAGCCGAGTGACCTTAAGCAAACAAATTTCAGTCTCTAAGCCAGAGTTTGTTTATTTGTAAGTTAACGAATGGTCTTCCTGCCCTGTTGCGAAGGTCAAATGCATTTTTGTGTGTGCGAACTACAATGAGATGCATATAATTCAACGCGTTGGTTTTCTCCTGCGGCCGATGACCACAGTTCATCAACTTTAAAGAACAGGACTGCAGTCAGAAGTCCAGGGGTGCCCCAACTGGGCTCAATACTCAGGGTTTCTCAGGCTGAAATCACTGTCTGCTCGGGCTTGGTCCTTGTCCTCTAGGAGCAATCGGATTCTTGGCAGAATTCAGTTCATTCCAGCTGCCTGTTTCGGGACGTGTGTTTCTTTTTCTTGTCTTTCTTTCTTTCTTTATTTTTTTAAGATTTTATGTATTTGAGAGAGAGAGAGAGAACATGAACGGGGGGGGGGGGGAGGGTCGGAGGGAGAAGCAAAGTCCCCACTGAGCTCGGAGCCCAACCTGGGGGGCTCGATCCCAGGACCCCTGGATCATGACCTGAGCCAAAGTCAAGAGTCGGACGCTTAACTGTCTGAGCCACCCAGGTGCCTCTCATTAGGTGTTTCTTTAAGGACAGCTGCAGTGCGTCTACTGTGCCCTTGTCCCTTATTAGGGCTCACCTCTTTGGGTCAGACCTCCTTAGGAGAATCCACCTTCTGATTAACTCAAATTCAACTGATTAGGGACCTTAATTATACAGGCACGGTCCCTTGGCCATATAAAGTTGCCATACAAAGTATCACAGCAGTGACATTTTGTCATACTCATTTACTCCGGCCACACTGGAGGGGAGGTGGTTATACACGATATGTACACCAGGGGGCAGGAGTCTCGGGAACGCCTTCAAACTCTGCCCGCCACAGTATATGACACTCATACCATCTGAATATGCATTTTTCATAAAATGTCCTTATTTAATAATTTCACAGAGCTTATGAAGTTGTTCCTTGGGACAAGATGCTACCACCAAAACTTGATCCAGAAGAAACAACAGTGGAAAAAGCTGCTGATCTGATTTCTCAGTGTTTTACGTTGAAAAGATATGAAGGGGCCCCAGCCATAACCCAGGTCAGTGATGAGGGACCTCGATTACATGTGCCTAATGCCTTTTCCCACATATGTAAAGTTGCCTTTTGGCAACAATGCATTTATTTCCAAACTGAAGCCCAAACCTTGACTACTCATTGTATAAGAATTGTAAGAAATATGGAAAGAACATGTAAATATATACATTTATGGAATTGAAAGTGCTCTAATCGTAAAAGTCATCGATGACCTCAAATACTTCGATGGTACCTGTATTGGACTTTTTAAAATTTCATTTAAAGACTGCCTTCTGTCTCAAAAGTCGTTTGCGATGACTGTGTTTATTTTAAAACTGCCCAAGGAGGACTGAGGGATGGAGAAATAGTTACGATTCCATCAGAGAACCTGTGTTGAGGACAGTTCTCGAAATTGAACCTAACCTCTGCACTCTGAGACAGAATGGGAAAATCCATGAATCATAGAGGTCTTATTTCTAGCAAAACAAAGCAAAGTTAGTTGTCTCCAGAGATTTCTGTTTTCATTTTTGTTTTATTTTGTTTTGTTTTATTTTACTATTTTATTTTATTTTATTTTATTTTAAGAGAGGGGGCTGGGAGGGGCAGAGGGAGAGAGAGAGAGAAAATTTTAAGCAGGCTCCGCGCTCAGCACAGCACCCGATGTGAGGCTCAATCTCCCGACCCTGAGATCATGACCAGAGCTGAAATCAAGAGTCAGGCGCTTAACCAACTGAGCCCCTCAGACCCCCCTCTGTTTTCATTTCCGAGCATCAAGAGCTCAGCAGATGAATTACTGTATCCACACCACAGCCAGGGTACTTTTCCTAACATGTGAATTGCTTCACATCCCTCCACCGATTAAAACCCATCACTTTGTAGAAAGTGAAATCCGTGCGCTTGGACAGGACATGTTCCCGGTTCCGTTACTTGCACGTGACCGTGACCCCTCCTCAGCCTGATCCTCCCCTTTGGGTTCCTCTTGCTCCTCCAGCCCCACCCTTCAAACAAACAGTGCTCCACTCCCTTCCACAGTGCATTTGTTTTTTCCAGGCGAAGTCCCGCGAATCCGTTGGGTCTTATGTAGGACCTCCCATTTACCCTCCCAAGCCTGGCTCTGTGCTTGCAAAGCACCTCCTACTTGCACTGAATCTCTTGTCCTTTTGCTCTGGTCCTCAGCCCTTAGAAGTCTGACAAGGCCGGGCAGCACCTCTCCTAACAAAGCTCTTTCCTATGCAAAACACCTAGCACTAAAGAAAATAATTATATATAAATCTGGTGCTAAACACGGACTCCTTAAGAGGTTCGGAACCACAGGTTAAGAAGCCCACAACATTTTGAAAACCTTGGGTCAGCTTTTACAGAGCAAAATGGCAGCGAGAGAGGGAAAACGTGGCTCCAATAAAAAGTCTTGGCACAGGATTTGCGCGTAGAAATTAAACTCAGTCGGAGGACAGAAAATGTGTCCGGATTCTTACAGCTGTTTTTAAGGCTCTCGCGTCTACTTAAAAATAGTTTTGCATCTTTAGCAAATCGGTCATTTTTGAACATATTCTTTGGAATTTAATTACGCCAGAACCCAAAGTCCTTCCCGGCAAGATGAGGTTCAAAGTCTGGGCAGAACTGGAAAAGGGAGACCAGCCTGGGGCTGCCGAGGATGGACCAAAAAGGAGACAAGTGAGCACAGGCAGGCTCTGGGATGAAAACCAAAACCAAACCTTCAGTCCGAAGGAGGTGGGTGATGAGGCAGATTCCAGCCCTGCAAAAACAAATGGAAACTAAGGGTCTGAGAGCAGAGCAGAGACCCGGAGGGGCTCTGGGGCAAAGCCCTGAGTTCCTAAGCCGTCTTGGGGAGTGCTTTCCATTGGGAGCCTGGGGCTTTGAAGGGACAGTCAGGAGTGCTGGGGCTTATAGACAAGACATGACAGTGACTTGCGCATTAAATATGTCATTCATTTTGCTGCTGATTTTAGATGGTTGGCGGACTCTGGGACAGATTTCAAACAAGATCTTTCCTGACACCGGCCAAGCCAGTTACTTTGTAAGTTTTATCCCCTTGTGTTCTCATCAGTAAATTTTTCACTATCATAGAACTCTGGAATGGAGAACGGAGAACGTTCCAGAGACCTCAGACTGCCATCCCTGTGATGGGAAAGAGAACCCAATCCCGTTCACTCGCTCAGAGTTGCCTGCTTTCTCTTGTTTTCTCTTAACCCTCCTTACAATTTAGACTATGAATGTGCTATCTGGGTGGCTCAGTCAGTTAAGCACCTGACTCTTGATTTTGGCTCAGGTCTTGATCTCAGGGTCCTGATATCGAGTCTCGCATCGGGCTCCTGCTGAGCATGAAAATTGTCACTATTTCTCCCTATTTTTTGTTCTCACTACAATCCACAATCCAGGTTATCATCTGTTTTTTGTGGGGTTTTTTTAAGATTTTATTTATTTATTTGACACAGAGAGAGAGCACAAGTAGGCAGAGAGGCAGGCAGAGAGAGGAGGGAAGCAGGCTCCCCGCTGAGCAGAGAGCCGGATGTGGGGCTCAATCCCAGGACCCTGAGGTCACGACCTGAGCCGAAGGCAGAGGCTTTAACCCACTGAGCCACCCGGGTGCCCCTTATCATCTGTTTTTATGTTTTAAATGTATTGTTGAATATTAATGTATAAAAACATATAAATGAGAATATGACACAATGTGTGTATCCATTTCCCAGTTTTAGAAATAGAGCATTACCAATACAGTGGTGAGCCTCTCTGTGCTTCCTTAGGGATCACGATTATTGTGGATTTGATGTTTCATATTTCATACGTTCCTGTAATACTTTAAAACATATGTATTCTTTTTAACCAAGATATGGCATTGTATTCCATGGTTATAAACTTAATATGAGTGGCATTATATGTCTATAATGTATATATATGTATATGTTTATATATATATGTATATATATATAATGCCAACTTGATATATATATACACAACTTGAATGTTTTTGTTCAATGTTGTGTTTGTGAGATTTATACAAGTTGGCATGTAGATCTCTAGGTGCTGACTTTCCTTGCTGGACAGTCTTGTGTTGTATGGGTATATCACATTTTATTTATCCATTCTTGAATTTTATTTACTTTTATGATATTTCAGTTGGAAATAATGTCCCCATTTCTTCATGTACCCAAGTCCAAAAATATTTCTAGATTTTATATACATACTTATGTCTACAATTGCTGCATCAAGAGGATGCACTTCTCTGTATTCCAGATATCGAAACATCCTTCTCCAGATGAGTTGTATTCATGGGCTAAACCATTGGCAATGCTTGAGTTCTCACTACTGCACATCATGGCCACCATTTGGAGTTTCAAATTAAAAAAAATTCTAATCTAGGGGCGCCTGGGTGGCTCAGTGGGTTAAGCCTCTGCCTTCAGCTCAGGTCATGATCTCAGGGTCCTGGGATCGAGCCCCACATCAGGCTCTCTGCTCAGCAGGGAGCCTGCTTCCCCCTCTCTCTCTGCCTGCCTCTCTGCCTACTTGTGATATCTTTCTCTCTGTCGAATAAATAAATAAAATCTTTAAAAAAATAAAAAAATTCTAATCTTATGAGTATGAAATTATATTTTATTATCATTTTCACTTACATTTACCTGATAGCCAATAATCATTTTTTCATAGGTTACAACTTACTTGGTGTTCACATTTGTAACTTAACCTGTTCACATATTTTGCCCCCTTTGCAGTTGGGTTCCTTGTCTTTTACATATTAATTGTATGAATTTTTACTTTTACTATTCTGGAAAAAAAAAATTTTATTGGTAATATGCATCAAAGTATCTCCTTTTAGTCTGTGACGTTTTTGTTTTATACTGTTCTTTGCTGAAGTTTTGAATTTTAATATAATTGAAATCGTCAATATTTTCTTCCATGTCTTATTATTTTTATGGAATTTTTAATAGATTTTTCCTACCCTGAAGTAGGATATTATTATTCTTTACTTTTTTTTTCTAAAAAATACTTTGCTTTTCACGTTTCTCTATTTAAACCATTTGAAATCAAGTCTGGTTTAGAGTGTGAATTAGGGATCCATTTCTCCACATGACTGAATAATCACCCTAGTACGGGTTAATGAGTAGACTACTAAGTAGTTTAATGAGTGAAGTGTAGCTTGTTGGTAGCAACCCATTGGTGGTAAGTCACAACCACCATTTTGTAAAATTAAATAGAATAGAAATTAAAATAGAAAATTAAATAGAATAGAAAATAAAGGAATGAATCATATGGAACTCTAAGCAGATCTGTGTATTTTGCAAAAAATCCTGCAGATGTTTATAAAGAATTGTGTGAGACAGACAGATAATACATAAGAAAAACAAGTGTCCACAGTAAAATTGTTCTATCTCTTCTTTCCTAGAGATTCAATCATCATCTCAATGGGAAGATTAATCTTATACATTTAATTATATTTACCTAATCCACAACTAGTTGCCAAGTCTAGGAGATTTTTCACTGTAGTCAGCAAAATTAATGAGGGCTCTTGATAAATTTCAGTTATGGAAAAATAATGTCAAAGACAACATTTCTTAAATCTTTGTATGACATCAAGAAAACCGGCACATATTGCCCTTTAGAAATGAATTTTTATGTCAGTGAAAGAAAAAAGAATAATCAAGTGAAAATATGCAAAATCATAACCACGTTTTTAGCTGCTGAGTCTAGTATTGCAAATGGTGAAAATACTGAGAAGAATGTTGTCTTGTCAACAAACGTAGTTATTCTCAAGCCATATTCTAAAAATAATGTGTAAATTTTTTGATAAAGATTAGTTAAAATGTTTTGACAAATGTGTAAAACATCCCAATATAAAAAACAGATTCCAATGTATAAGCTGAATCATAATAATTTTTTAAAAGATTAAGATACAAAATATAAGACTCATAAACACAGCAGAGTTAAAACTGTTGGTAGTCACATTCAAATATCTTTTAAAAGAACCAATATGTAAATCATCCGTGCCAACTCTTACATTATGTGAGTACTAATGAAAATGCTTTATTAGCATCTTTTTACTTCTATAGCATGTGGTGAAATAGCACATAGTTCACCCAAAGGTTAAAATTTGTATTCCTGTTTATGGGAATCCATTGCCTTTTAAACTTTAAATTTTTTTTTTTTATTTTAAATTTAAATTTTTTTTTAGAGAGGGAAGGGGGAGGGGCAGAAGGAGAAGGAGAGAATCTCAAGCAGGCTCCATGTCCGGCGCAGAGCCCGATGTGGGGCTCGATCTCACAATCCTGAGATCACGACCTGTGCTGAAACCAAGACTCAGACATTTAACTGACTGAGCCACCCAGGTGCCCCCATTGCATTTTTTTAAGTAGGAAATCATTTGATGAATGAAAAGCTATGTGTCTTAGTGAGTATTGCCATGTCTCCAAACTTTTGAGAGTGCCGCTCACCCTGGAACCCACATTAAAACCTATATTCGAGGGGCACCTGGGTGGCTCAGTGGGTTAAAGCCTCCGCCTTCGGCTCAGGTCATGATCTCAGGGTCCTGGGATCGAGTCCTGCATCGGGCTCTCTGCTCAGCGGGGAGCCTGCTTCCCCCTCTCTCTCTGCCTGCCTCTCTGCCTCCTTGTGATCTCTCTCTGTCAAATAAATAAATAAAATCTTTTTTAAAAAAAAAAAAAAGAACATACTTTACCAAATGCAAAGTGAAACACGTACATTCATACATACACATATACATATGGACAGCCGAACCTGCCGGACGTTGGGGGAATCCAGGAAGGAATGCAAATATTGACAGAAGAATCTGTGTTACAAATAAATGATGTAACTATACTGAAGTGGGTGGTCCTAAATACGTTTGGGCCTCAATAAGTCTGGGAACAGTTTTTTGACTGAATAATGTAAGGCTAAAGATGAAAAGAAAACACTGTGCTCTAGATTGAGTGTGTGTGTGTGTGTGTGTGTGTGTGTCCCAGGGAAATGGGTTGGTGATTCCAACACTTCTTACATGTATGGGTTTGAACAAAATGACGTGTCTGGTCGGTAACAGGAAGCAGGTTTCACACTGTCAGGAAGAAATACGGATAAGCAAGGAAGAAAGGCTATGCATGAACCCTGTGGCATTGGATTTGATCAGGAGGGATCGTACGAACTCAGGCTTGCTGTGATTTACGTACAGAATACACATGAGTATGTGGATCTCTACAGGTTCCTCCACTGATAGCCATCCCTAGCTCTGTCCACTCAGAGGACCCAGGAGCAGGGACATCTACCCCAGCAGCCATGAGCATATCTAGCCCCCGGATGTTGGCTTTTATTTTTTATTTTTTTAAAGACTTTATTTATTATGAAAGAGAGAGAGAGGAGATGGGTAGAGGGAGAATTAGACTCCCCACTGAGCAGGTAGCCCGATGCGGGGCTCAATCCTAGGACCCTGAGATTATGACCTGAACCCAAGAGACACTTAACCGACTGAGCCACCCAGGTGCCCCAGATACTGGCTTTTATTTTTTTAATTTTTTAAAAGATTTTATTTATTTGACAGAAAGAGAGAGATCACAAGTAGGCAGAGAGGCAGGCAGAGAGAGAGGGGGAAGCAGGCTCCCCGCTGAGCAGAGAGCCCGATGTGGGGCTCGATCCCAGGACCCCGAGATCATGACCCGGGCCAAAGGCAGAGGCTTTAACCCACTGAGCCACCCAGGCGCCCCAAAACTCCATCTTTCAATCACCTCTGTTTACAGTTACAGACTCTTAGAGGTTAATTCCCAGGAGGTATCTCTGAAGACTTTGCTTTTCTTTTAATAAGAGAAACACTGTAATAATGCGATGCCTACGAAGTTAACGTCACTAACTCCATTGTCCATATTTTCTTTTTTTCTAAGCGTGAGTCCCAGTTCCAGAAGCAAATACATTCCTCTTTATACGTAAGTGAGAGCGTTTCTTAATGTCTTAAAAAATTACTGGATTTACATCTAAATTGTAGCTTCCTTCCGCTCACTCATGTTTGTAATACACTGTTTAAGACAACTTACACTTTCGAACAGATTTCTAATGTTTTGCCAGCACAGAGCCTGCTTAATGTCAGGACTTCCATCACAGATCTGTTAACGATTTTGATAAAAGAAAGAAAGGGGGAGTGGTATTTTTCTGTTTCCCCAAATTGGTTATTTTTACGACATAAAATATGCTGGATGCTGCTAATATTGGGTGTTGTCAACCAAAAAGCCTCTGACACTCGATGCAGAAGGTATGACGTGCTCACTAACACTAAAGTACAGGAAATGTCTCTTCTTAGTCTCCTAGATTTAAATTGGGCTTTCCATAGACGGCAAAGACATGCATCGTCCAGCGTGCGGGGGTCCTCTCTGCTTTGAGCTGAGGAATGACCCCGTCTCTGAGTCCATTGGGGCTGCTATCCGAAAATGTCACCTTATAAACAGCAGACTTTTCTTTCTAACGGTTCTGGGGCGTGGGAGCCCGAGATCTGGGTGCCAGCATGGTGGGGAGAGGACTCTCTCCTGAGTCCCAGACTTCTCCACGGGTCCTCCCAGGGTGGAAGGGGAAAGAGAGGTCTGTGACCTTCTCTTAGAAGAACGGGAATCCCGCTCAGGGCGGGGCGGGGCGGGGTTCCTCTCACCTCCTGCTCCCTCTCCCTCCCCCTACCGTCCTCTTTGGGTATTAGAATGTCAACATAGGAATATGGGACGAATGTAAATATTCAGATCATAGGACCGTGGAACCAAGTGAATCCGAGAAGACGGGTCTTTCATCTTTGCCCTCCCCTCCCTCATTACTGCTCCGTGATGGAGGTGATCAGTCTTTCCAACAAGGTTCCTGTCCCCAGCAGGAGCCCTAGTGGCTCCAACACAACACAACAGTGGTCTCTGCCCTGCCCCAGGCTTCAGCCCCATCTCCTGTGAAGGAGGCAACCCAGGGCTACAGAGACAGCTGATTCTTGGCACAAAACCCCAACCCACCTGTGACTCCCACTCTGGCCCAAACTTAAGATCACGAGGGCCTCACAACTGTGGCTCCGAAAATGGGAAAAATCTCTTGCCTTTATTTTTCTAAGGCAAATTATTCCATCACCATGGTTATTACTATTATTATTATTGTTATTATTATTAATTTATTTTAGTTTGATTTTTGATCTATGTTAGCAAATAAGGTTTTCTTTGGATGGTAGGACCCTGTTGATCTTTTCTTCCATTTTCCTTATCAAGAAACCCATGTTTTCTTTCCTTGTCACGCAAACAGCGGTCACGTGCAGTCCACAAATGCCGATGACAGAGACAACCCCTTTGGAGACATCGCATCCATCGCCAAGCCTCGGAGCTCTAAAATGCTCTATACACAGACAAGTCGGTGAGTTCCACTAGTAATTACTCCCTTATGTTACCGTTAAGGCGGGAACATGGTGATGGGCTTTATCATAAGCGAGATAGAAAAGACAGCCTCGGGCCCCTGGGTGGCGCAGTTGGTTGAGCGACTGCCTTCGGCTCAGGTCATGATCCCGGAGTCCCGGGATCGAGTCCCACGTCGGGCTCCCAGCTGCATGGGGAGTCCGCTTCTCACTCTGACCTTCTCCCTTCTCATGCTCTCTCTCACTCTCTCTCTTTCCTAATAAGTAAATAAATAAAATCTTAAAAAAAAAAAAGAAAAGACAGCCTCCATGCACATAGCTTGAGAAGAAAGACATCAGTTGCCCAAAAGCACTTGTCACCGAGAACACAATTTTGTGCACTGACTGCCCTGGGCGCCTGGATATACATTCATGTGATATGTTTTATAGCTCATATAAAATATAACTCCATATATAACAATATAATTCCATATATATAAAATATAATTCCATATGTAAAATATATTCACATAAACTCTATAAAAATGTATATTATAAAATTATATAATAATATACTTAGATATTTATGCACTTCTATAATTTTATATGTACACTTATGTAACATACACTTATATAATCTTATATAATATATAACCTGTAGTATAAATATATCATATATATTTTATAATATACAAATAGTAGATATTATATAATATATACTATATATAATATATATTAATACATAATGCATTATTCTTTATAATATGCTTATATAATATAACATGACTTATAATATAATACATTATATATAAAACATATATTATAAAATAATGTAATAAAATTTATGACATAGTTTATAATATATAAAATATCTGACATATATGTTATACAATATATGCAATATATCATGTATAAACATAAAAATATATTTGACATATATTAAGCTGTGTAAATATATATAGTGTGTTTATGTATGATATGTATATATGTTTGGTTTCACCAATGGGAATACTAGGGCTCCAAAGTTACTTCCCTTCACCAGATTCACCAGATGC
This sequence comes from Nasua narica, assembly GCA_028533885.1. Lineage (NCBI taxonomy): Eukaryota > Metazoa > Chordata > Mammalia > Carnivora > Procyonidae > Nasua > Nasua narica. Next base: position 2,385,532 of record CM052806.1, read on the forward strand.
TGCTGGAAGTTGAAATCCTGTGCTTTTTTCATTTTGCCACTGAGTCACTGAAAGGCATGGATATTATCCCTCAGTTTCTGTGATGACTGACAGACTTGCACATTTCATGCAAGGCCAAACTGTGAATCATGACGTTATTTTCAATGTGAATGGCTTCCTAATTTTTCTAAACGTCAGTTGTGCCCATGAGACAACCAAGTTGCCTTTCTCTGTTTGCAGGTTAGATGCAATGTTGTATCCTACAGTAATCTCCCAGTGCCCTATGTTGTCTATTCGGACTGTGTAATTCTTTTGACTGCTTGGCCAAACTAGAAAATATGTTTCAAATCTAACTTTGGTTTTTGAATATAGTTATGTAACTTATCTCACTTAAATCTCAAGATAAGGCACCCAAAGAAAAAGACAAAAGAGCCTATAAAATATTCCAGGTACTGTGTTAAGAACTGTGGTAACACAAAGTTAAAAAAGACAGAGATTTCACCCTGGCGTAGCTTACGAATCTGAGGGATGGATTAGAGATATACACAAGTAATCACGACATAAAGCGGGATGAAATAAGTTCCCGAAAAAGTTAGCTTCGTGTTTTCGAAGCTCAGACACACAGAGAGATCACTTTTACCCGTGGGACCCAAAGGGTGTGTGATGTCTGAGCTGAGCCTTGAGGAAGGTCCGTTAGTGTGACTCTTCCTCAAATTTTGCAAGGAAATTAGTGTTCTTAAACGTAGCAATTCTAAAGATGTTAAAAGAAGGACATGGGGATGAAGCCAATTAAAAAATATCCTACAGGTATAAAAATTGAATACTACTTTTCTTTTGAAATGTGTCTTTAAATTTTGAAACATTGGGTCACCTGGGTGGCTCAGTGGGTTAAAGCCTCTGCCTTCGGCTCGGGTCATGATCTCAGGGTCCTGGGATCGAGCCCAGCATCGGGCTCTCTGCTCAGCAGTGCAGCCTGCTTCTCTTCCCCTTCTCTCTCTGCCTGCCTCTCCCCCTGCTTGTGATCTCTCTCTCTCTCTCTGTCAAATAAGTAAACAAACAAACAAACAAACAAATAAATAAATAAAATTGTGAAACGTTTTATGAAACATTCTTGCCAAAGACTCGAAACATAGTCTCTTGGGTCATTCTTCAAAAAGAGTGAAGAACAGCCCCATAGTAAAACACACCATCTATCCTGAGTAACTTTGGGACCATTGCAGTCTCCCTGGTCTTGCTGTTGATTTCTGTTTTTAAGGAAGTGAAAGTTATGAGTGGATCCCGGAAAAGAATTGAAGACGTTAATTGTACTTGTGCGATTTGGGCACTAGAGGGCCACCGAGCTCGCAAAGTTTCTTCTTCCCATCTGCTTTCATTTTTTCACGTAATCTTAACCTTTTAACACAAAGAAATGCTTTTACACTTTTATTCTGAAATATCGATAGATACAAAAATACGTAGTGCCCCGTGTAACACATTAAGTAAAATGACACATAAATGCATGTGTTTTCCTGCCTAGATAAAGAGGTGATATTTTACTAATATCTTTTAAGCCACTTGTGCGCCTCCCAACCTCGTGACCTGGGTCCCCTTCCCAACTCCAAAGTCATCACCATCAGACCGTGTGCTTATCTTTCACTTGCTTTGCTTGATAGTTTTACTACATATATACAGGTCTTTAAACAAAATATTTTGTTGTTTCTACAAAACCGCATTGAGCTAAAAGACAGCGCCGTATGATGTCATTTGCATAAAATCCCACCCCCAGAAACGCATGAACTTAACTACCTTTGTGTCAAGGGCAGACTGTAGCATGCAGTCCTATCCCAAAGCAAATATGACTCCTCCCTTATTTCCGCATTTAAGCTTTCTTAATGGAAAATGTCTTCATGCTGTTATCTTGAGGATTCACCCCATAATTCGTGAGACTTAATCGTGGGGGCCAAGCCATGTGGCCCTCTCCTCCCTCAACGGAAGCCAGGTTTCAGATGTTCAAGGTTGCTGTCTCTTCGTTCAAGGTGGTTCCACTGTTCGGAGTCACCCAGGTCCCACAAGAGTGACCGTCTTTCACATTGCCCGCCTTAATTTCAGATTCTGTCTTTTGGTTACCGCGTCATCTGACGAGGCCAGGGTTTTCCAAATTGCCGGTGATTGTACTAATCGGTTAAAAGAGAGCTTAAAAAGTTGTAGAACCGAATCTGATCATCATGGGGAAAAAGCATAGAGAAATTGGTCACAATAAAAAATATAACCACACTGTCACGCAAACACATGACCATTATTAGGAGTTTGACATAGTCCCATCTGTCCTATGCGCTTAATTTAGTCTTCCTTTCCTAGATCCACTAGCTAGGGTCGTACTACATTTAAAACTTTTGCCCTCTTAATTTTTATTTGTGTAGATATATTTGTCATTGACTAGTTCACTTGACTAGGTGACATATGCAAATCGTTTGCCTTTTTTTGTTATGATAAATAATGCTATCAAGCACTTTTTTATGTGACTCTTTTTTATGATTTGGGATTATTTATTTAAGGGAGACTCCTCGAAGTGAATTTTGGAGTCAAAACACCCGAATCTTCTTAAGCATGTTGCAAACTCATTTTTTTTTTTTTTTGGAAATTTATATAAATTCACAGCAGAATGAGTATTTGCTTTTCATGTTTGTGCTCTCCTTTGATGTTAGGCTTAAAACTCAACCGACATCTTTTTTTTTTTTTTTTTTTATGTTCCAAATGTTTTCACTGTAAAAATAATTCAAATATTTTTAAAGTGTAGAAAGTAAATGTCTCTTCTATTTTCAACCCCAAAATTAAAAGCTTGATATATTTCTTACTTTCCCCCCAACACAGGTGAGCATCTGCAAAGTATAGGTCTTGTATGTATTGTTGTTTTCGTACATTTGCAGTGGGTGTAAGGGTGAAATATGCAACGCACATTCTTCCTGACACTATGCCGGACTATTAAAATCTTTTTATGATTGGCTGCCTGAACGGCTATATTATGGTTTACAGAGCCCAAGAGCTCAGTACACGTTTTTTTCTATTGTCAACAGTAACAGTAAATACCTCCACGTACATCTTTGCACAATTATGCATGCATTTATGTAGAATAAATCCCTAAAAACAGAGTTTTCTCATTAAAATTGAAATATTTTCTAATTTGTAGGAGTGCTCGGTTATCACAAAACATTTACAGTTAAGGGACTCAAAATATGAATGCAGTTTACATTGCAGTTCCTCACTTGTAACTTGAGACTAGTTTAGGAACTGAGTGAATCCACAATATCCATTGAGTTCAACAGGAAATCCTAAAGCTCAGGAAAAAATTACTTTTTCATCCCTTCAGCAAACATGTACTGTTCACTGGATCAGGATAGTATTCAGGAATTAAAAAAAAAAAATACAAAGTCACTTCTCACTTAGAATCTGTGTCAAGCCAAAAAAAGGTAAGGCAAAAACTCAAGGAAAAACTAAGGAAACCCCTTTAACCCCCCAAATCTGATTTTTTATCCTTCTCTTGAATGTAAGAGCTATATTCTTTGCAAGAGCTTAATGTACAAAGTTGACGAGAAGCTTGATTTCTTTTAGTAATTACCTGTGGTCCCATGTAGTCCAAAATGCTTTGCGTTCATGAGTCATTGGTGTAAAGCACCTAACTTGGGAATGATAGGGAACAGCATATCTGTGCAACGTCAGGATCCAAAGGCATACAATTCTGCTCTTTCCTAAGGAAATGTTGGAAGTGGGTTTTCTTTTGCCAAGGACCAGCTGTTGGAGCTCCGGACCTGGGGTCTCGGGTAGTGCCTCTCACCTGGCCCAGCTCCTGGTTTTACCAGCAGGGAGAAAGGCTCAGGGAAGGAAAGGTGCTCGCCCAGGTGACACAGCCCAGTGAACTCAGCGAAGTGGAAGCTGGCCACGAACCAGTGCCTCCCGCCCCCACACCTGGTGCTTTCCAGACACCACTGGCCTGTTTTCCCAAACCCACCAGTCCCTCCTCTCCCCCCACTGGGCTGTCTTCCACAAGGTTGTAATCCTTCATCCCAGGACTGTACACGGTCTCATATTTACTGTGTCTTCACCTCCAGTCATCTCTGCGATGAAGGGTTTGTGAATAACCAGTGATTGTCCAAAATGTATCCTCAGGCAGGTGCCCGAGAAGGTCTGAGATGGACGGAAGAAGGTGGGGTCTTCCTGCCAGTCACCGCGGTGTGCTGCACCTTTAAACACACACACACACACACACACACACCCTTACCACAACCCAGGTTCAAGAATGAGGCTATGAATAGTAGTTCCTTACCTTGGCCAACACTTCTGCCTTTTCAGAGGACTTTCACATCTACTCCTTCATTTGTTTTTCAAAATAATGTGATGAGGCCCGAGGCCCCGGAACTGGTTTGGTCCCCATTTTACAGAGGAGGAGGCTGAGGCCGGAGGGCATAATGTAAAGAGCCCCAGAGCGCTCATTTCAGGAGAGGCTCAGAGACGGGCTCCCTAACCCCCAGGGCAAACTCATGCCCGGCCCACAAGGACTTGCGTTGGCATCCGACGAAGGTTCCAGCCCTGCTGGCATTGGAAGCCTTGGGGGTATTTCTGTGTCCCCTTCCCTTCCGGGAGAGTCTAAGAACAGTGAAAAAACAAGTAACAATAAATAACAATAACAATGTTATTGTTGAGGAGGATAACAATAAAACTGTAATTCCTGAATAGAATATTTGGGGCCCAAATAGCTTCCATTCTGAGAAACACAACCCAATGTCCAAAACGATTGTGGTCTTACTTAGATTTCTCACCCAACAGTCAAAACAAGTAAATCCAAGCTCAAGGCCCCTCCTTCCTTTTCCCCTCCAGCAGTGGGCTCCCCGAGAATGCTCCTCGGGCCCCCTTCTCTTGGCCCTCCTGAAGGCCCAGCCTTGACCCCACCCCACCCCTTGCCCTGGGCCGGCCTTGACCCCTCCCCTGCCCTGCCCCATCCAGGGGGGCCATAGCCCCCTGACGGGAGCACAGTGTGGCTCCAAGAGCTTCAGTTCTGTTGTCTAAGGTCCCATGGCTGGTAGGGGCAGTCCTAGGGTTCAATGTCATGCTCTCTGCCCTCTGACCCCATGCCAATTTCTATATCCCTCTCATTCGCCCCCTTCCATGTCCCTTACTTTGCATTGGCGGTCTTCACCCCACTCAGGCTCTTCAAACCTCTACGTGTGCACTTAAAACTGTTCTCACTACCTTGAAAGGTGTCAGAAGCAGGCCTGGCTAATTTCTGCCTGGCCCGCGCACCTGACACCCAACAGGTCTCGGTGAAAGACCATCCGACTGATTTGAACTTGCGCGTGCGCCCATGCCCTGAGTAAATGCGACCGCTCGGGGATAGCAGAGCCCTCCTGCCTAGGTCCTTGCATCCCGGCCTTCTGGATCGGGGTGTTTCTGCACCCCGCCGGCTCAATGGCTCTGGACGCATTCCTTAGACTTGCTCTAAAACCTCAGTTCCTGCATCTGCACCAGAGGGTCATCTACAACACAGGGTCTTGTGAGGATTAAGTCAGTTGGCGCCGACCTTTAAAACGGCGCCTGGGATACGGCGCTGGCGCAGCGAGCATGAGTCTCGTCCGTGGAACCGCGAGGGGGTTGCGTGCAGGCTAAAATCCCAGCCCACGTGCGCGCCACCTGCATGCTCCACCCAACCTGCTCTTCCCACAGTTTCTTTCTGCCCTGTTTAGCTTATGATTACGCACCTTCTGTGCTCCCTTTTCCGAGAGGCTCACCAAGTTCCTTATAGTCTAAAGTTCTTTGGTGTGTATTTTATTTCGCTAGGTTGAACAAAACCAGTTCGTTGCAAATTTAAGCGATAATGTCTTCCCACGCACCCGGCTTACTCTGGGAATCAGGGGACACCAGAAGGTATTCAAAGGTCTAGAAGCTATAGAGCAAAGACAAACAATGAAGACTTGTCTTATTTTTAAATGAGTTCCAGCTTCTCTTGGCTCCCCTTAAGGGGTGGGGGTCTCCGTCCATGGAACCAGTCCGGAAGTGCATTTCATAGATTTATCTCCTCCCTCTAGAAAACCACGTCAACTCTCGGCAGCAAGGCTCTAGAGTGTCCCCCAGAAACTATTCTCTTCTTTTTTTGTTTAAAGATTTTATTTATTTATTTGACAGAGAGAGAGAGATCACAAGTAGGCAGAGAGGCAGACAGAGAGAGAGGGGGAAGCAGGCTCCCCGCTGAGCAGAGAGCCCCCTACATGGGGCTCAATCCCAGGACCCTGAGATCATGACCTGAGCCGAAGGCAGAGGCTTAACCCACTGAGCCACCCAGGCGGCCCGAAACTATTCTCTTCTTGACAGGAGGTCAACATGTTGCATTGAAGATGGAAAAAAAAAAAAAAATCCTCCCTTGATGTCCCTGCAAAGGGGGGAGGGGGGTAAATGGAATAGATTTAGAGGCAGCATGGGTGAGGACTTTTGCTTTCAAATATTTGACCAAACTTCAAAATTGGTTTATTATGCAACTGATTTCATTTCTTAAGCCTACCTGGCTTATCTTTAATGTAGTCTCCTGGCTGGTGGTTTGTTATTATTGGATGTGATGTAATGTAACATCGTATCATCACTGTAATGGAGTGTATAATATCCCTTCGCATCAATAACCTCTACCTCGACGCTCCCAGAGCTGTATGATGTTCTTCTACCAAGCTCTCCTCCTGATTGACGAATCGCTCCCCTCCGTCTTCGACTTCTTAACTGCTCTCCTGGAAGGCCGTGACTGAAGAGGCATTTTAATTCTGCAGGTGTTTCGGAGGCAGTGGAAAAAAACATCTCACACAGAGGAAGGGGATTTCCTCTGTACCATGCATGGAAGCTTTACAGAATGTTTGGGGGAAAGACAGACACATGAATAATTTTGCCCCGTTTTTGGTTACCTCTCTGACATACAGCCACACTGCTTCAAGAAAATTCCAGGAAATCCTCAAGGGCGCTGCCTAGAATTTGGCAACGCTGATTCGTTCACCCAGGTCCCTTCGACGAACCTGAAAATTTAGCTCTGACATGGGGATTTCCAAACTTCGATGCACGGCTTATCTAGAATTATCTCGAGAGCTTTTGAAGACCCCAAATCCCAGGTCACACCCCCATACCGGTTAAATCAGAATGTCTGGGGCCTGGGAGTCAGGCATGAGCACCTTTGAAAAATCCCCATGAGTTTTCAGTTTGTGGGGACATTTGGAAACCACTGTCTGAACATCTTTTCGGTTGCCCGTGCTGGATAAACTTCATATTCTCTATCTATTAGGCTCCTATTTTGTAAATTTCTCATTAAAATCTTAAATTCTTAAAACCTTGTATTTCAACTACAATTGGTTGAGCCCCTACGGAGTCCTGAAGATTTGCTGGCTGCCTTCCCATTCAGTGAACCCCCATCAACCCTGGAGGAGCCTTAAGAGGTGGATGGAATTCTCTCCCTGCTGCAGGGCACTGGGCTGGGACCCAGAGGGCTTCTGTCCATGGAGGAAAAACTCACAGTTGGTCAAGGGTCAAGTCAAGCTTCGAAGAGAGGCCTGGCTCCCCATGCAGTGGGCTTCCTGCTCTTTCCCTACCTCATTTTTCTAGTGTCCCAAGATCCAATAATAAGGTGTACAATTTCTTCTGCGATTACCATTGACACAAGATCCTTTCACTCTGTTAGCGTGAGGTGTCCCTATTTTGCTGCCTGTAAGCTGGTACATCACCTATAGTCACAGCAAGGCTATGACTTGTCACTTGTAAGACACAGGTGGGGTTTATCAGCACAACTCCTGCCTGGTACATAATTTTTTCTCTAACATTCCAATAGTAACAGATTACCATGCATGGAGGGAGGGTCACCGAGGGGCTGTGCCACGATCCACACATGAGGGGGCACGGAGGGGCTGCATCAGGAGCAGTTTCCATCCAAAAAGGGATCCATCCATAAAGGTCTATGCCACGATCCATGGTCCACGTGTGGGGTGCAAGGCAGCAAGGGGTTATGCCATGATCCACACCCAAGGGTACACCAAAGGTCTGCACCACAATCCACGTGTGGAAGGAACACCAAGGTCCATGCTACAGTCCATGACCCAGCCCCGAGGGAGCTCGAGGGGCTGCACCAGGAGCCACCTCCTTTTCCCCACCAAACACGATCACAGCTGGAATCTCAGTGCACCCTTCCCCAGGCCTTGAGGTTGCTGTCTTTCCCCCCCTTGCGTGGCTGACGCAGTGAGGCTCTAAGAGATTACGTCTGCAGTCCAGTCCTGCGAGCTGATGAGCAGACTCATGGGGTTCAAGTTGGAGCCTTGACCCTTGAGCCCACACCCACATCCCCTCCCCCCCCTCCTCCATCTGCCTCCTCACCTGCAGCTGTAAGAACCCACCTCCCTGAAGCCCCCTATTTTAAAACGTTCTAAGGCCAATGGATCCTGGACGTTTCCTTTGGCTTATTGTGTGTTTGTTGGGGGGGGAGGCGGCTGCGGATGTCAGCAAGGGGGACCCCCAGAGGAACCGTTCCTTTGCCCTGGGCAGAGGTTTGGTTGCTGCCGCTGCGTTGCATTTCATCCGTGCATCCGTCTAGAACGAGGACCAGCGCCAGAGAGATGTCACGCTCCCAGAGAAAAGGCCCAGGAATGGCAAGTGCCAACCACTGAGGGAGCAGAGGTGGCAGCCTATATTGTCTTGGCCCTTTCCTCACTGCAGGTGTGTGAACGATGGCATCGGTCACCCTTCTCCCTCCCAAACACGCAGACAAGCTGAGGTCCTAGTCCCGGCAGGACACTAGGAGTTCAAGTCCACAAAGACTGTGCACGAGTTGAGTGGGCATCAGGGTTTGCACGTGGTGGGTTCTTGCTCCTTGAAATACACTTGAAATTCCATCCCGTCCCTGGCTCTGGAGGCCATGGCGGCACCGGGGACTGAACCCACACAGCCCAGCCCCAGAGCTGAGCCTCACCTCTTCCTCAGTAAAGCATTCACCTCGAAGCATTTGTATCCTATAAAGAGGGCCAAAAATATTAGTCAGGATTCATATGCCTCCGAACTGCATGTTCAAATCCTTCTTTGGGATATTTGCTTGCCTTTCTAGAGAGGGAGTTTATATCTGCCGTGAAGAACCTTCCTGCATGTTCCCGTGAGGTCTTCTCTCCCCTCTCCCTCGTGGGATAAGGACAGAGAAGGCCGAAGAGTTAAGTGGGATGGATCTATACAAACCAATGCTTGTTTAAATCTGTATGGTCTCGAGAAAGTATGTGTGTGAAACGAAGAATGCCGTACAACAACGGTGATGAGAAAATAGGATTTAATTTTTTTTAAAGACTTTATTTATTTATTTGAGAGAGAGACAATGAGAGAGAGCATGAGAGGGGAGAAAGTCAGAGGGAGAAGCAGACTCCCTGTAGAGCTGGGAGCCCGATGTGGGACTCGATCCCAGGACTCTGGGATCATGACCTGAGCTGAAGGCAGTTGCTTAACCCACTGAGCCACCCAGGCGCCCGAGAAAATAGGATTTTAAAAACACAGCTCTGTGGGGGCACCTGGGTGGCTCAGTCGGTTGAGCGTCTGCCTTCGGCTCAGGTCATGATCCCGGGGTCCTGGGATCGAGCCCTTCATGGGGCTCCCTGCTCAGTGGGGAGCCTGCTTCTCCCTCTTCCTCTGCCTGCCGCTCCCCATTTGTGCTCACTCTCTCTCTCTCTCTCTCTCTCAAATAAATAAATGATATCTTAAAAAAAAACAACCCACAGTTGCGTGTCCACTAGGATTGGAGTCCGCGTGACGGAGTCATGTGTGGAACACAGGTCTGGGGTTCCATGAAGAACCCGTGTCCTCCATTAGGAAACAGCTCAGTGGTGAATCATGTATGTAAAACACTTGCAAATTCAAATAATAGGAAAACCATGGGCTGGCAGTCAGTTTCGGCAGTCCTGGAGGAGAGCGGCTATCTGTGCATCTCTGAGTCAGCGTGCCTCCGCCTGCACCCTTTCCTGTTTGCCAGCCCGATGTCCCGAGTCGTCCTTCGTGCTTTCATGGGTGGGTGCTGGTGACCAGGACTCTTTCACAAATGCCTCTTCTCCTTCCCTCCCCCCACCTCCCTTTTCGACTCTTTCCTTCAGCTCTGCCAATATCCCAGGATACACGGGGAGCGTTCATTTCGCAGCCAGCCACCCAGCCAATTGTGATATCTCATCAACTACCCCGTCACCAGACTCAGAAGTTCACGGGTAAGTCTCAGTCCTGTTACTCAACGTGCTCAGATACACTGGGAGTGGGCAGGGGGCCGGCGCGGGGTTGGGGGGGGGTCCACATTATGGTTCTTCCATTACAGAACAATTACATACTAAGGATAAATTTACATCATTTTAAAAAAATGGGGTGTCGAGTCCGAAAGCCAGAGGCGTTCATTTTCCCGCTGTTGCTAAAAAGAGCGCGCGCGAAGATACTTAAAGCCTGTTAGGTGAGCAGCACCTTTACTGCTTGGACTCACCGCTTTGCCCACAAATCACCCTTCCGCGTAACCAGCAGAACACGCGTGGATGCCGGGAACCCAATCCATGAGCCCCATATTTACTCCCCGTGAATCACCGCCTTTGTTTTCGTAAGAGACAACATTCTGCTGAAAGTCATATATATATATATATATATATTTTAAAGATTTTATTTATTTATCTATTAGGAAAGAGAGAGAGAGAGCAGGTCAGAGTGAGAAGCGGACTCCCCATGGAGCTGGGAGCCCGATGTGGGACTCGATCTCGGGACTCCGGGATCATGACCTGAGCCGAAGGCAGTTGCTCAACCAACTGCGCCACCCAGGGGCCCCAAGTCACATATATTTTTAAACACTGTTTTCCCGCACTGAAAGCGGGGGACGTCAGACAGGAGGCTCCTGCGGACTCCGTTCTTTGGAGCTGCCGGAGAGAAGCAGTGCGTTCTTATTGTTCATTATAACTCAAATCTGAAAACGTCTGGTGGACGTCTCGGGCTTGCAAATAAGATGACAGGGTCTTGGAAATGCAAATGCAGTCTTACCCAGGTCCAGCTGTTGGCTCCTGCAAATACGTAAGCTATCCTGGGAGGTCGCCGTGCATCTTGCAGGGGTTGGGAGGCGGGTCTCCCCCAAAGGGTGCCTTTTCTCCTGTTGGTAGAGCATCCATTCATTTATCAAACGTTCCACGAGCATGCACTCTGGGCTGGGCACCGTTCGCGACCCTGAGTACGAAGGCTTAACAGATATGGCCCCGGCTCTCAAGAGCTCACATTTTGGTGTGACAGCACACAAGTAATTGAAAAAATAAAATGATTTGGGAGCATGCTGTGTGCTGCAAAGAAGAGAAGGTGGGACGGCGTAGTTGGGAGGGCCTGGTCAGGGTGCTGAGTTAGCTCGGCCGTCAGGGAGGGCTCCCTGAGGAGGTGATCCACAAGTGGAGTCCGGGGCATCCCACTGGATTTCATCTGTGTTCTGAAAGGCAGCAAGAGGGGAGAGCCTTGTGGGCCCTGGTGGTCGGTTCGTACAGCTGTTTATTCTCCCATTTACTCATGCCTTTACTGGTTCATTTGCGTGTTCTTTCCGTGGGTCAGTGGACATTGGTGGTGCTCCAGGAACTCCCAAGAATTAGACCCAGTTTGCAAGAAGCTCGCAATCTAGCAGTGGGCAAGAAATGCACAAGCATAGTAGAGGATGACGCCTATCACTCTGATATTGTCACTCCGCTTCGTCTGCACCAGGCTATCCAAGTGCTTGGTACTTAACAACCCGTCTCGCCAATCCAGAAACCCTGTGAGGGTGGTGCTCTTGTTTTCCCATTTTACAGATCAAGACAGTGAGGCAAACAGAAGATTCCGAGGGATCCTCATGGGGGGGTGGGGGGGACTAAAGAAGGCTTCACAGAGGAAGCAGTTCATGCCGTGACCCTTGGAGGAGGAGGGTCCTTGGTCTCATAGTTATCTGTGGGCCAGCTGTGTGTGAAAGGACTGCTTATTCCAGGGATCCCACATGCACGACTTCATTTCTCAGGCAGTGACTGGGCGGAGGGAAGTTCAGGACACGTTTTCCAATGTCACAGGTCCATTTGCGAAGGCAGGACTGATGGAAATTTAGACAATGATTGTATTTTATTTTACTGACGGACCTAAAGAAACAATGGCAAAATTAAATGCATTCTGATGTCTGTCATTTAGATGGAGCGTCCACAAAGCTAGAATCACACATTGTGTCTGGGGGGGGGGGGGGTTGGTTAATGACAGAGGAGAGACCTGATGAAGTTTTCCCGGGGCAAATGTGAACATTCCTCATCCCTTGCCTTCTTCCTTCGTGATCCGTCTTCACTCCTCACATGTCTCAGACCTCAGCTCTGACACTCGGTGGGTGTAGCGTATTTCCCCAACCACGTGATCTAGCTGTTCCATGTTCTACTATATTTCAAAGAAATCTGTTTTTCCAAGTAGAAAACCATCCTCCACTGTTACTGCTAATGTTACTACAGCTACTAATGTTACGATTGCTGTTCCCGCTGTTCTCGATGTTGCTACTGCTGTTCCCGCTGTTCTCGATGTTGCTACTGCTGTTCCCGCTGTTCTCGATGTTGCTACTGCTGTTCCCGCTGTTCTCGATGTTGCTACTGCTGTTCCCGCTGTTCTCGATGTTGCTGCTGCTGTTCCCGCTGTTCTCGATGTTGCTGCTGCTGTTCCCGCTGTTCTCGATGTTGCTACTGCTGTTCCCGCTGTTGCTACTTCTGTCTCTGCTGTCACCGATGTTACCGGTGCAGTTCCTGCTGTTTGTAATGTTACTACTGCTATTACTACCTGGGAAAAGGACTTGAGTCTTCTGGCCACACCCTCAAGCCCAGATTTAGGCCCACGGCTGAGCCCTGGGCAGCCCCACACGCTGCACACAGCTCTGTCATCTTGTCGTCTCAAAGTGGAGACCGGGGACCCTCTGCAGTGGCTTCTCTGGGGTTCTTACTCTTGGGGTGCACATAGGCTCTCAAAACACAGACAGTGGCAGCAACCCAAGGAAGCAACCAACTGCTGTTGGGCCAGGTACCCAGACCTCCATTCTTGTGCCCACCCCTAATGGCAGCACCCGACAGGCACGGGGGCTCGGCAGTGAGAAAACACAGTCGGGCATTTGGATTTTAAAAAGCTCTCTCGAGGACACCTGGGTGGCTCAGTTGGTTAAAGCCTCTGCCTTTGGCTCAGGTCATGATCTCAGGGCCCTGGGATGGAGCCCCGCATCAGGCTCTCTGCTCAGTGAGAGTCTGCTTCTCTCTCTGCCTCTGCCTGCCGCTCCCCATTTGTTCTCTCTCTCTCTGACAAATAAATAAATAAAATCTTAAAAAAAAAAAATCTCTCTCTAACATGAGGAGGCCCCGGCCCCTTGAGATCAGAGAACATCAGACCTTTGAGGTTCTCCATCATGAAGTATCACCTCTCAATTTTTGTGACACTCTACATAATGTATTTTTGCTGAAAATTCCCCATGAAAGTGGGAGTCGAGGTCTCTCTCTGATGAGTATCATGGGAACTTAGTGAGCTGATTTCCTCCTGCTGGTATCTAACTGATCTGTGTTTTTCCTGTTGTTTCTTTTTTTTTTTTTTTTAAAGATTTATTTATTTATTTATTAGAGACAGAGACTGAGAATGAGAGGGGAGAAGGTCAGAGGGAGAAGCAGACTTCCCGCAGAGCCGGGAGTCCGATATGGGACTCGATCCCGGGACTCCAGGATCATGACCTGAGCCAAAGGCAGTTGCTTAACCAACTGAGCCACCCAGGCGCCCTTTTCCTGTTGTTTCTGAGAGACTGTCTACACAGGGGCCAGCTCTGGGCACTGCTGACCTCAGGCTCTGGTCCTCAGCCTCCCCGATGCTCTGTAGACCCCTGTGCTGCTAGGAGCCCACCCTGCCTGGTGGCGGCTGCGCCTGCAGCCCACCTCCAAGTGTCCTGCTGGATTCCCCCCTCCCTGCCCCCAACGCCGGAATCTCGCCTCCCACCGCTGCTTCAGGCTCCTTACCCACCAAAGATGAGGTCTTCTCTTCCATCTGAGCCCCAGGTCCTCTTCAACCCCGCTCCCGCCCTCTTGCTTGAGAAAAAAACCAGTGGCCTCCCATCCCAGCCACCTCCCCGCTGTAGAAATCATAGGTGCCCCCTTTGAGCAGCCATTCCTTTCTCTACCTTCCTTCCTCTTGCTTCTAAGCTTCTTTCGGAGGCAAACACCCAGTCTCCCTTCCCCTGTCTGCCTCCACGCCCTCCCAGTCCACTCTCTACCTCCCACAGTCTGCGTTCTGATGTCACCAGTCAATAACGCTCCAGCCCGCCAGACGTAGGCTGGTGAGACCACCAGGATCGATGACACCCCTTCGTGTAGAGGGTGGGCTGGTGCATTTGCCATGGACCCTTGGGCCTGGGAGGCTGCAGCGGTGGTCTGGGATTAAGGCATTTAGGCCTTGAATGTCGATGCCAAGGGGTCTTGGTCCATGTGGTCCCAGTAGCACATCTTGAACAAGGTGTGTAGGACACCACCTGTGCCTTAGATAGAGGTTGAGATGAGACACAGAATAGCCAGGAGAGGGGCGCCTGAGTGGCTCAGTGGGTTAAAGCCTCTGCCTTTGGCTCAGGTCATGATCTCAGGGTCCTGGGATCGAGCCCCGCATTGGGCTCTCTGCTCAGCGGGGTGCCTGCTTCCCCCTCTCTCTCTACCTGCCTCTCTGCCTACTTGTGATCTCTTTCTCTAAGAAAAAAAAAAGAATAGCCAGGAGAGAGATTAGTGGATGAGATTGAAATGTGAGGGGCGGGGACGTAAGAGGTAGACGACTCCGATGTTGTGAATCTCCTATTTCAAGGGCAAGGGAGTGCACACGGGTGTTTCTCCTCATTCCTGTTTCCGGGACAGTCCGGAGTTTCCTGTGCATTCCCTCACACCAGAACGCCACCCACACAGAAGCTTGACTTTGTCCTTCAACAGCCATTTTGCACAACACAATAAAAAATTATGGCTTCATGATAACCACAGCGTTAAAAAGGGGACACCCAGGTGGCTCAGTCAGTTAAGCGTCTACCTTCAGCTCAGGTCGTGATCCTGGGGTCCTGGGAGCCTGCCTCTTGCTCTCCTTCTGCCCTTCCCGCCCCCCAGCCCTGTGCACATTCTTTCTATCTCCCTCTCTCTCAAATAAATACAAATCTTTAAAAAAAAATCATAGTATTAAAAAACGCCACTTTAGACTGAGTTGCTGTGTGCTCTGTAACTTTTGCCACATATGAATGCCACACTGTATGTGTGTGATTCAAGCAGCAGCAAATTCACAGCAAGAATTTCTTGAACAAGCAAGTTGTTCAAGAGAGTTGGCGTGGCCTGTGTCCACACCGGGAAGAGTCCCTCGGAGTATGAACTGGGGTTGGGAAAGCATTATTTGCATAGTGTTCTGTATTTTTATTTTCTTTTAATTCTTGCAACAGACTTAGGAGATGGCATTATTCCTGCTGGCTACATTAGCAAACCAAGACACGTGAGGTTAAGGATGCCGTGTGAGAACAGTCAGCTTAACCCCACGGGCAGGGGGAAACCCACTTTCAGCCCTACATGTGGCCCATCCCACCCCCACCCTGAGCCTCTCCCCACATCCCCTGTGCCCTCCCACCACTGTCTCCCTGCACCTCTTCTGTATCTACTACTCTGCTTTCATCATGACTCACTTAATTCCTCACTGACATAGACTCTGGGGGATGTCCTTTCTTGGCCCAGAGAAGTGACTCTACCTCTCTGTGCCTCTTGCCCCAGGCTTGCCCCCATAGGGACTTTTTGTTGTAACGTTTGAGTACCTCCTTTTGATTACATTTTCTAGTCTATCTATTCTTAGCACCTACTGTAATTCTAGGCGCAGAGTAGATTTTCAGTCAATGAAACTGATTACAATATAATGCGTGTAATGTGATAAATGAAACTGAATGCAACCAAAAGAAATAAATGAAAGAATGCACACAAGGATTAATCATTCCCAGTCTCTCTTTCTGTTATACACTCTCCTGACCCTCATTCGCTCTCCTGAACATGTGTATCATTAGTTGGAAAACACAAGGTTATATATTTTTATGTATATTTAATGGGTCATTTTTTTTCTCTTTTTCTCTCCACCCCATTATAGCATCTTACGGAAAGAAATGGAAGTTAACATCTTCCGTCACCAGGCACCGCTGTCGCGAATGGTCACAACTGTAAAACCTTACAATCCCTTCAATAAGAAGCAACAGGAAACTGTAGGCTACTGACAAAGGCCTTCCCTCTGAGTGGGACTTACAAGCCTCAGTCTTGGGAGGCACTGTGTTTGGTGCAATGGGAAAATAAAAGACCCAGGCTTGTTCTGGGTGTGTCCGTAGTGGTCAGATGAGGTCTGGTGTTCTTTTCTGCCTGACGCAGAGTGTCTGGGGCCCCAACCTCAGTCACTCACCTGACCTGGCCCTTGGAGTGCCACCATTCCATGAAGGCAGCCAAGATTTTCTGGAAGCCATCAGTAGCAGCAGTTCTATTTCTAGAAGACTCCTCTTTAGAGTTGGAATGCCAGGTCTCCCTAGAGGCTTCATTTCTCAGCCATGTTAATGCAGTGATCAAAATTGCCGAGGATAGATCATAGGTTTTGTGAACACAGACTATCCAATCAAAACCTTATATGTTCTTAATGGGGAGGCTGAGTGGCCGAGAGGGAAAGTGGTGGTGTGCTTTCCACATATGGCATCACATGAGGACAACATCTGTGACAATGAAGGACAAAATCATCCCTTGCCTGGCTGTAAGATTTCTCTTTCAGAAAACAAAGCATCCCCCAGGCTCCATGAAGCTCAAGGGGCAGCAGTGATCAGTCATGTCCACAGTAGGGTCAGTATGTGGCCTGCCTGGGTCTTGGCCAAAAACAGCACTAGCTCCAGAATCACTCAAGAGTGAATATAGGCTGTGCAGGATCCCTCCAGCCATGCAAATGTAGCTTTACTTGCACACACATAAAGTTTATTTCTATTTGTGTACACGTAGCCATAGATCTCGCAGAGTCTACAAAGTGCTTTCACAAACCTTAAGCTCATATGATCCTGCAAACCTATAATGAACATTAGGATCCTTGCTACTTTATGAACAGCCCGACTAAGGCAAGGAGAAGTGAAGTATTTATCTCAGGTCACCCTACTAATAATTAGTAGGGTGAGAACTAGAACCCAGGCTTTCCAAAATCAGATACTCTGCTTCCATTTCTCTACAGATTGGATAACCTTCACAGCTATTCAGAAACAAAACAGAAACAGAAAAAAAGACCAAAAAAAATTTTTTTCCCTGTGTTTCTAGACCTTTTAGAAGTATTTCTCAGGAGTTTTTGTTTTTGTTTTTGTTTTGTTTTTCCTGCTTTTCTTCTTCCTAAAGGTTCTGAATGAGATAGCGATCCTACAGAACTTCAAGGAAATGTGTAAGCCCTGCTTATCCCTCCGAAAGGGCAAAATCAGCTATTTGGGGGGGGGGGTGGGCTTGGGTACTGCCTCAGTTGACATCCAGAGATCTGCATATTGGCTCTTTAGACCATCTCTATGAGCTTCCTCTGTGCCAGAAAGAACAGGAAGGCACATGTCCATTCATCCTGGGAAGCTGATTTGCCTTCACGGAAAAGGAATGGTTTCACCTGAACCCAATCCTGTGGCAAAATTATTTTCAGAACAAGCAAATTTGTTAAAAAAAAAAAAAAAAATCAGGCTGCAACAAAAATCTTCATCTCTGGAAGATTCTCACCCAAATGCAAATGGGAAGGATTCGCCTTGTCCAGGAACTCGATTAATGCAAGTGCCAGAGATTACATTTTGCAGTGAACATCCCAGGCAGGCCACTCTGTCAGGAGGTGTCACACCTCAATATCAGAGGCATCTGTTTGTTGTTCTGGGCCTTTCTATGGCAGAGCCCCAGCAGCACCTGACCTTGACCTTCTGTAGCCTAAGATAGTTATTTCCATCCTTGACAGTGCAGGTAACTGGACACCTCTCAGAGCCCTGAGCACCTTCGAAGTTGCTTCTAGAAGAATGTTGGCTCTGTCTGCAGCATCCCCAAGCCACATCCAGCAGAAGAAAGATGGCGGCTCTCCAGTTGAACCATAACTAGCTCAGACTTGTTTCTTGTAAAGAGAAAAATGAAAAATCCTGCTCATCATAGATCTCGAATCCAAGGCCAACATAGAAGTACCAGTCCCTAGAAATTCCTCGTCTTCACCTGTGACCGTCAGTTGTGTTATTCTGGTTTCCTTGGTTAGCCATTCAGATGAAAATTGTAAACATCAAGGAAGACTGCCTGAGGGATATGCATCTGCTCTTCAAGGTCTAAAGTCTGATCTTGGGTCATTCTGATGCACTGGGAACCAATGGACCTATGCCTCCTTGGATTAGCCACTTGCCTGTTCTTCTCTCCCCAGAGCACGGACTCCCTAAAACTTTATAGACTTTTACATATCCTTGGGGATGACCCAAACACAGAGAATCTCTGCAGTTTCCATGAAACAGGTGGAAGATAGCGTTCGAAAGTCTTAGAGAGTCCGTCCGTAAGAGACAATGCCTGCCCATAAGCTTATTCTAGAAGATAATGATATTATGATGTAATATTGTAAATATGTTGCTCAAACTCAATAATACGAAAAGTATGATACTCCTGATAGAGAAGAGAAAATCTAGAAATAAGCAGATAAAGAAATCATCTCAAGCCCCTGAATACAGGATAGAGTCGTTTCAATAGATGATCCAGAAACAACTCTTTCGAAACAAAATAGAAAAATACATCCAGGTCTCTCCCAAAACAGAAAAATACATCCAGGTGTCTCCTGTAAATCAAAGGTAAACTGCTCCTGGAATAGAGCTTTAAACGGGTAATCGACAGCCTTGGTCAGTTTATCTGGAAATTCAGGAGAATTGTTTTATTAGGTGTTGGGAAAATTTTTCCAGAGTCTACTGAAGCCAGAAATTATGAAAAAAAAATTAACTACTTTAACTTAAAAAAAAAAATACCACCAAAATTTTTTTAAAGAAAAACCTGTTGGCAAAATATGTCAGGCAAAAATTCATATCCTCACTATAAAAGCAGTCCATGATGAGGGGAAAAAAAGATTACAGCAATAGAAACAAGACAAAGGATATTAATAAATACACTCAAAGACCAGATGGTATATTGAGGTCTCAGCACTATTAGAGACATGACTGTAGTATTTCACATTCTACCTGCTAACTGGTGCTAATGAGAAAAAAACCACAGCTTTGTTTTCCAGGAGTAGGACCTGCCACTACTAACACCTTTCCAGAGGGCATTCAGCATTGTTTCCAGAGCTTTACCAAGTGGCAAAGGTTCAAACCTAATAATTTTGCTTTTAGGATTTTGTCAAGCAAAGGATTACACCAGTGAGCAAATACGTTTATATATAAAGAAATCGAAGGTATGGCAATTTACAACAGAGAAAAATTAGAAACAACTTAATGCCCATTATGAGAAAATTTAATAAATTGCAGTACATAAATATACTAAATACAATATATACATTTAAAAGACAATGGGGGGTCTCTATTATGAAAAGAAGTACATGCAATTATTGGGAGGTATAAGAAGCAGATTTTACAACAACTTGCCTTTAGTTATCCTATTTTAATTTTAAATGGGTATACACAGAGTAATGTGGGGAGATATAAAACACATTAGTGGTAACTGTGTTTTTATATTGTTATACTGACCCCTATTTCTTTAAAATTGGAAAATTTGAGAAGTTATAAAAAGCCTATATCCCTAAACTATCAGATATTTCCTTCAATGAATTTGGTACCAAGGAAACATTTGCCCCTCCTGAAGAATGGGTGTCTTGAGTGTGAGAATTATGTAAGCCACCCACCTCGATCTTTTCTACAATTTGGTGATTTGTAATATAGATAGGTGTGAAATTACATAGGTGCCCCAAATGGAAAATGCTAGAACGGAAAGTGCTTCCATTTTCCCATGCCTGCCAGGAAGCTCAAGGCTGAATTCAATCAGTACATGAACTTAGAGACGCTAACAACCTTGCATCAGGGTTCCGCATTCAAAACTGTTACCCAGCGAAGCCTCTTGAGTCATTCTGGGACGCGGCATGTCTGAGAACCACTGGTTCTTTACTTGCTTTTTCCCCTTTCCACACGGTTTCAGATTTTTCTGTTTTAATTTTAAGATCTTCGTGATAGGAAGAGATGCCCAATGGCCGGGGGCAATCAGTAGGTCACAGATCGCATCAGACATGTTTAACGGGTCTCTCGTTAGTGTTTCACTCACTAGATGGAGTGCTGAGCCGTGGAAGGGGAACTTGAGTCAGGACAGTAGAGTGAAAACGGGGTGGGTCTTTCAGGTCTCCCGCCCTGAAGGTGCCGCCGGAACCAGGTGGTTGGGGGTAGAGGCGCCAATGATCCGGTAGCAGGAACAACCTGACCACGAGGCACTATGTTCTAATAAAT
Organism: Nasua narica; assembly: GCA_028533885.1. NCBI lineage: Eukaryota > Metazoa > Chordata > Mammalia > Carnivora > Procyonidae > Nasua > Nasua narica. Next base: position 2,405,984 of record CM052806.1, read on the forward strand.
GATAGAGGTTCTCAACTACACCCGCTTGTCCCACGAAGCCCAGGCAGACCGGATTATTTTCATCTCTGGGAATCACAGAGCTCTACATTGTAATCGATAACCCGCTAAAGAAGAAAAATGCCAAATAGCTACAACTAACTAAGGAAAACCTATAGCTTCAGGATCGATTTTTTTTTTTAACCATGTCTGCTTTGAAGGTGGTGTTTTCTCATGACCAATCTCACGTAACCCCTGGGAGGCAAGGAGGCATTCCGGCTCGGGGCAGGGGTGCCAGAATCTCTCTGAACGGGCTCCAGGTTCGGTCCTTCACTGCTCCAAGCCATAGCCCCTGGGAGAAAAATAACGCTGGCCTGAGAGAACAATGGAAATGATGCCGTGACTACAACTAGGAACACAGGTCTAACGATAGACCTGAGAATATGGAGAATCTCATTACCTGACATGACATGGGAAGGGGATCCACAGTCTTCCTGGAGGCACTCAGTCCTTCCACAAGTACCCCCGAGACACGGCAGTGTGCGCCAAGCCCGTGGTCAGGAGCCCACGGGGCCCTCGCCAATACTGTGGGGTCTGTGTCAACAAGCCAACGGGGAGGAGTCCATAAAGTCGTTCGACACTGATTGCACTAAGGAGGCTCCGGAGAGCACCGACGTGCACAATCTCTCGCAGAAATACACCAACTAAACCCTTCGTGTATTCAGTGCAGTCCATTTTCCTCCAAAACATCATGCTGCATTTAAAAAAATGTGGCATTTTTCCAAATAAAAATATGATTTCCTATCATAAGAAAGGTGCACCTCTGCTTGCACACACACACACACACACACACACACACACACAAATACATTTAAGGAATGATTCAATGGAACTAATTCTATATCTTGACCATAAAAGTCCTTGGTTTACCCAAATTAACAGTCCTTCTGAAAAGGGAAATTGTTTCATTATATCAGGGTGGGGGAGCAGCCACTAGTAACCCCGTAAGGCGCTGGGCACCTAGTAGGCGCACAACAAATTCTTGATAAACGCACCGGAGAAGCCAAGTGTTCTGATCCGGGCCCTCCAGTCTCAGGGTTTTTTTTGTTTTGTTTTTTTTTTTTTGACTTTGTATCACAGCAGATCCTTGGGCTTTCTTTCCTGATGGTATTCAGACGCTCTCCTGCAGTTTTATCGAAGCACTCGTGTGTGCTGATTATGGTTGGTTTTGATGATTTTGAACGTACTCGCAGCTACTAACATCAGAGCCCTTCCCATCGCTTAAACCTAGTTCCCCACACAGGGGTGAACACCGACATCGAAAGGTCGGGCCGTCTCGTTCACCACACCCACTGATCACAAGGCACAGGAAGATCTCCTGAGTGCCACCCCCACACGCAGCCACCCAGAGTGGGTTTCCAGGGCAAACCCCACTGGTTCTACCTTGTGAACTGTACCTTGTGAACAGCTTGACTTCCTGGTATTCACGCTTTAGACATAAAGCCATAAAGTGTCAGTGTTAATCTATTTTCCCCGGTGTTGGCACAGCCACGAGCTACAACATGGAGGATACTCGGCAATGCAGTGCGGAAGGCAGGGGGCAGGTGCGGGGTCCCCGGGTCGCAGGGTCCCTGGCAGGGAGAGTCCAGGGGATCTTCACGGAGGATCGAGGTGGGGGTGGCCCAGTTCCAAGTGTAACTGTGAGCCCCCAGATTCAGGATTGTGAGCTTCAACGAAGGTCAAAGTGGAGTGAAGGGAAAGCCCAGTCGGACAGACTGGAAAGAGGAGGTCCTGGAACCATGTGGTCTAATTTCTGCAGATCAGAGAGTCCAAACCCAAACTGGCATGTCAGGTAAATACCACCCCCCTCAACATTTAATGGTTTAGGGCCATTCGTCTATGCTCAATTAGGTAAGATGACAAAGGCAACAAAAGTCTTCCCTGAGAGGGTCCCTAAGTGGTCACATTTTCCGTCAGGTATCTTGCGTCTCTTCATGAGACGGCTCTGACACCACAGTGAACGATTGTAGATGCCGCATTCAAACACTGAAGCAGGAACAAGACAGCACGATCACAGCCGCTTTAGATGCCGGGGGAGGACGTGGACTGCCTTCTAAGGGAACGTTGTCCCTTCTGTCCTCTCTCTTCACCATGACTCTGGGTGGTATGGCCTCCATTTGGGCTCAGCTCTTGGGACTTCTGTCCACCTTACACTGAACTCTGCACACAACATGGACCTGGTGGGAGAAAACACTGGCACTCAGCTACTTGGACCCACCAGGGAGGAGGTGCATGGCTTCAAATTAAATCCAGGTCTTGAGGGCAAATTTGGCCCTACTAGGTACTGACCACCACGACCAACCCCAGTGCAAATGGAAAGGCGTCCAGCCCCACAGCCGGTGACATGCTCAGGGCTGGCGTGTCCACAGTAGCCATCTCCCCCGCACTCTCCCAGATGGCTTTCTGCTCTCACTTTACTGTCATCCAGATACAGACTAAATGTGAAATCAAGTAAATTATCTATGATATAGTATGGAATGTAAAAGTATATAAAGAACATATCCAGAAGATGAATCTGGATCCATGTCTGAAAATATTAGTATCTATCTATCATCTATCTATCCATCTGTTCATCCATCCATCCATCCATCCATCCATCCGTTTATCTAACCATCTATTTACCTATTCATCTCTCTCTATTCATCTATCCATCTGTTCATCCATCTATCCATTCATCTGTCTATCTATCCATCCATCCATCCATCCATCCATCTATCTATTCATCTATCTATCCATCCATCTATCTATCTATCTATCTATCTATCCACCTATCTATCTCTCCATCTATTTACCTATCCATCTAAACATCTATTCATCCATCTTTCCATCCATCCATCCATTCAGCTATCTATCTATCTATCTATCTATCTATCTATCCATCTGTCTCTTTCTCTATCTTTCTATTTCTCTATCCATCCATCCATCCGTCTATCTATCTATCTATCTATCTATCTATGTATCTATCTATCATCTACCCATCCATCCATTCAAGTATTTTTAATCATTCTACTTCAACTTTTCAACTCCTCTTGATTTTCTTTTCCTTTTAGGAAAAGACTTATCTCTCCTAATTTGCTCATCAAACTAGGGTCCGTAATATGTATTTTAAGCTATTGGTTTTCTTAGTTTTGTTATTTAAAAGACTATGTCTCAACTGCCATCAAGTAAAGGTCACAGAAATATTAATATACTTCTAAAACAGAGGACCAAAAGGCTCAGCTTTCAGCACAAGCTAAAGTGTGGTGTTGCAAATTGCAGAAAATCAGTGGCCTGTATCTCTCCAAGAATTATTTCATAATGAATTTACCAGTTGAGAAATAAAAGGACCTCTTTGGAGTCAGCCTCATACACAAAGCTGTGAAATACACACAGAGACCGTGAACTTTCAAGGAGGACTTCTGAGAACAAGGGGACAGGTGAGTGACGTCCACACACCCTGGGTAGGAGGGGAAGGGATAGACCTGAATGCTCAGGACCGTCAAGACTCGGGGGAACAGAGCAAACTCCTTTCTTGAAGGAGCTTATGAGGAAGAAGAGGCTGCAGGGTGCATAGTGGGATAACAGGTTGGGGTGTGCCCTGCTCCCTATGTTCCTCAGGGGTTGTCCCGAGAGTTCGGATATGGAGATCATCATACCAGGATGGGGAGAGCTCCCGGTAATTCTCCAAAGCACAGGGACCTTTGAAAAACCCTTGACATCTTCTGCTTAAAAGGTGAAGTTAGCTAAGGTGGGGGGTGATGTAAATGTTGGCTGTGGTTTGACCATAGTTCCTTTGAATTCTTTATGGTTTGTCCTTGAGGGTGCCTGGAGCCTCAGGCTCCTGAAAGAGGTTCTGTTCTTCAGAAAAAAGCTTCAACCCCCTTCCTTTCTCACAGGCCCTGCAGAGAGGTGCGCTTTCCATCAGAAACACCTCTCATGAGGGAGTTGTTCACTTTCACTTCCTGCCTGAAAAGAAAGCGGTGCGTGCTGAAGTGGAGGGGGACAGGGAGGGGCTGGGCAGGGTCTTCACTGGGGTCAAGAGTGGAGAAACCATTCTGCATACGGAGGGACCATGAATCTCATTGCTGCCCCTCCTGGGGTCTGGCCACCGAACGTGATATTTGATATTTGATTACTCTTGGTCAAAGCTTCCTACTGATTTAGAATTGTTATCTTCCTAGTTCTCTAATTTTTTATTTATTCACCTGATATCCCATCAAGACTATGATCTCCTCCCTTAGGAAGGGGCTGTGTGATTAGGCCCTACACTTGCAGCCAACTCACTGGTCCACATCAAAGTCAGTGTCCCCTCTGTGCAGGCCGGGGGAGATGCACAGGATTTGGTACTCTCCTCGATTTATGGCAAGAAATTTACATCCCTGATGCTCACATTTTGTACGAGAAAAATGCTGGGTTGTTGAGGATGTTCAAGAAGAGAACATACATAAGTACCGGGCACATTAGAGACATTCAACTCATAATAACATTGTTCTTATTAAAAATAACTCTCCTCTGAAACAGATCAAGACTCCCCTTCTCGTGTTGTACGTGCCGTCCAGGTAACAGTGTAACAGGTAGCCCTTCCCCCACCCTGCCCAGCAGCCACTGTTCACGTAGTCTGGCCATTGATCTTGCTCAACCTCAGCAATCCTGATGAGCCAGTGACACCATGACTCACCCGTGTGCCAAAGCCAGAAGCTGAGAGTCATCCTATATCCAGTTTGGATTCTATTTTGTCTCTCTTTTCATAGAGCTGTCAAATAAGTCCCCTTATTTCTGTGACTCGTCATATTGCCTTACTTTGGTTTTGTAGGCAAAATATAGCAATTATCTCCTTGTAATGAAAAGATCCATTGATGTATTTTTCTTTCCCGTCCTTGAAGTCTGGGACCATGTTTTATTTATCTTGGTATCAACTGGACCCTGCACCTAGCCAGGCATGTATTAGGTAGTACTTGAAAATGTCTGTGAAATACATGAATGGAAGGATGGATGGATGGATGGATAGATGGATGGATGGATGGATGGATAGATGGATGGATGGATGGATGGATGGACAGATGAAAAGGCGGATGGACACATGGATGGGTGGATGGATGTACAGATGGATGGATGGGTGGATGGACGATGGTTCACCAGGATTCTGAGCAGTCTCCATGTGCACATGCATTTTACTGGAACACACAACATGTCAAGGTCTTCTACTAAGGGCTAAATTGTATAGTGTAGATTGTACACATTTTAGAGCCCTAGAGAAAAGAAACTTGTAGGTCAGGGCAGCTGGGAAAAACTGTATAAGATGAAGACAATGGAGTTAAAATGTGAATGAAAATAGAAAAGGATCTCAAAAGTCAATTTTTTAAAGATTTTCTTTTTGTATTCAGTACAACCTCACTGATTTGGACCCAATGCTCAGGATTCTTGAATAATTTTAGTATACTTCCTCTGAATTTGCCAAGTGAAGACGCAAACATAATCACAAGTGGATGCCGGACCCACTAATTAGAATTCGCAATTTCAATGAGGGGCTGGGCAGACAGAAGGAAAGGGAAGTGAAGATGCCAAAACCTTTTAATGTCTCCGTGTACCAGGTCAAAGTAATATTTCATTTAACTGCTCCAACTACCCTACAGGGTATGTATTCTTTCGTACAGTTCACAGATGAGGACCTACAATTGAGACAGGTGCCCAGGGTAGCACATTAATTCATGGTAGAATGAGGACTCTCCCTGAAAAGGGCTTCCTCAGAGCCCATGGGCTCTGTGGTCGGCTGCTCCAACCAGGCTCAGATGATTGATATTCTGATTGCAAACTATTATGAATTATATTTAATCAAGTACCACTCATTTTAAATCTGACTGAAAGAGAAGAAACCACTTCCTTGAAAATACCCAACAATTCCGATGTCACCTAAGTCAAGTGGAGCTGCCAAATTCCTTCAGAACAGCGACCTCCGACTCTGTGTGTGTTCCATTTCAGGAAATTGACTGTCCTCAGCCTGCTGCTCTGGGAGGAAGCTCCGCTGGCCTGGATTGATGAACATCCACCATCTTTGTCTTTAATAGAACCCCTGTGTACATCTCGGGCTTTGGTACAGATCTGAGGGCACAATTTAGTTACTCAGTCTATGCACCTGTGGGGGGCTCACTCCGGTGCAGCTAGGTTCCCAGGGGGGTGTGATGTGATGTGTTTCAGCTGCAGAGATAAACAGCATAAGTTAAGACGGGGTTCTGGGTGCCGTAGGTATAACTAAGGACATCTACCAGATTACAGAGTAGACAGTGCTTCCTGGGGCTCATGACCTTGGGCTGAGCTCTGAATAATGCCCCAAATTTCACTAAGGGGAGGGGAAGGGAGGAGGAGGAGAATGTTCCAGGCAATATGGGAGCCGGAGCAAAGGAGGAACATATGTGGTTGGACTAGAGACCCAAACTGATGACTTCCTCCATCATGTGGGCAGTTCTCAGGAACAGTGGTCTCAGAACTCCTTGACACTCCTGAAAATGATTATGGTTCCGAATTTGTTCATGTGGTTCATACCATTGATATTTAATACATCAGAAATTAGAACCGACAAATTTAAAAATCTGTATTAATTCATTTTAAAACCATAGAAATAAAGTCATTATGCATCAACGCAACCCATTCTTTATGAAAAATAACTACATTTTGAAAAAAAAATCTAGTGAGTTTTAATTTTTGCAAATCTCGTTAGTGCCTGGTTTACTAAAAGGCAGCTAAATTCTTGCATCTGCTTCTGCATTGCAAATCTGTGGCAATAGATTTGTCTTTGGTTGATGTATGGGAAAAATGTGAAGATAGGTCATTGGTAAGGAGAGGCGTGTTGTAACAGCCTTTTAGGCAACCGTGATATTTTTCTTTGATCCTATGTTGAAAATCAACAAGAGGTAGTTTCTTCAAGATGGGATGCCACGTTCCACTGAAAATCAATGGGTCCATCCCCCATTTTGTGAACACCACTCCCAGAATCCCCATTCTAGGATGTGTCCCCTTGGGATGAGCTTTAAGGGAAATTTTCTCCCCAGAGTTAGAGGTGGAAGGGAGGTAATGACCACTCTGCCATCGTCCTACAGCACTGTTTTCCGGTTATTCAAATACTAGCCAACCAAATACTACCCATGGGGCCCTCCCACCCAGCTCTTTTTCTGTCTCTCTGACTCCTGGGCTACCTGTGTGTAGTTACCTGAGGAAGGGGCTTCCCCAGGACACCCACACCACCAAGATCGGAGACAGCAAGAACAGACATGGGTTTCAGTATGTCCTTGTAAGGCTCCAACTCTGCCCTGTGGGTTCTGGCTTCCTCCTCATCTTCCTTCCTGATGGCTTGCTAATGGGCTGGGGGTTCCAGCAGCATCAGAGAGGGGGCAGCCTAGTGCAGGCTGCTTGGCCAGCCCTCTTCTGTACTAAGGTCACCAAAAAAACGGTGTGTGTGAATGGAGCACCCTGGCGGCTCAGGCAGTTGAGCGTCTTGATTTTGGGTCAGGTCGTGATCTCAGGGTCTGTGAGATTGAACCCAGAGTCGGGGTCTGTGCTGAGCATAGAACCTGCTCAAGATTCTCTCTCTCCCTTGCCCTCTTCCCCTCCCCGCTCACTCATACACACATTCTCTAAAAAAAGAAAATTAAATATAAAATTTAAAAATGTGTGTGTATGTACCTATACATCGATGTCTGCATTTGTACATTTATGTGTGTATATGTCCCGGATTCTACTTTTCTCATTGAATCTTTTAACCAGATCCACCCTCCGAATGGATCTATCCATCCGTGATTTTACCTTACGTGTATCAAAAGAATATCGGGGACCCCAAGGTCACCCAGACCACTCTTTGAGAACTGCTGAGGGAGGGCATCTGTAAGAAATAACAGGAGCCAGCCCAGCATCAGATTTTAAAAGACAAGGACTTTGGACTTTCCCCTGTATCAGGGATTAAATGACGAGGGTAAACAACTGTGTTATAACATTACCTCGAATCGGGATGTTTTGAATAGAAAGACTGAGCTCGAGGCAGTAACAGCAGGTGCGACCCACTCTCCTGACGTGCCTTCAAGTGCTGTCTGTTTGTGTGTGACCCAAAAACAGGAGAGACTCGTCCCTGGGATCCAGTCCACTGGCTGGGACCCAGAGTCTCTGTCCTGACCTTCGCTGGACAACTCTGCCTGGCTGTGATGCACGCCACTCAACTCAGCATATTCACGTCCAATGCCTTCCCACTGCCCTCTGTCCTCAAGCCGGCTTCTGTCCCTGACTTCCCATGTGTAGTTGCCGTTCCAACCTGCACAGGGCCCCCTGGGCTGGTTACCCGAGCGAAGTCCCACATCCCAGCCCCCACCTGTGCTCCCGGGGCCCCTTCACTGCATCGCATGCAAAGAAGGGATCCCCAGGTTCTACGGAATACAACTCCTAATGTCTTAACTTCTCTTCTCTCCACTGCCGCCTCTCGTCTGCCTCCAGTTGACGCCGTCATCATTCCATCCCTGATCCTTTCATAACGAATGGTCTTCGCTAATGATCTTCTCTCCCCCTCGTCCCCTCCTTCCCTCCAGTTCTGCCCTCCGCAAACACGTCTTCCTCCATGTTGCTAGATGCTGGCTCCGAAACGCCGATCTGCTCATTTGACTTTATGTGAGAAATCCTTCTACCTTCAGAGCAATCTCAACAAACCGCAGAACAAGTCCTTCGCCCTCAGTTGAGTTCAGCGGGTCTCTTTCGGCATGGCTCCTGCTCTCCTTTCCAGGTTCATCTTCTGCCGACCCACTGCGGAGGCTGCCAGTGTTCATTTTACATGTTTTTATGGGCTCTCTGGCCTTCCCTGCCAGCTTCCTCACTGTAAACCTAAAGACCCCACAGTAATATCCCAGGTCCTCCTAACCCCCTGGGGGAATTCATTACTGATTCTCATCATTTTTTTTTAATTTATTTATTTGACAGAGAGAGAGAGAGATCACAAGTAGGCAGAGAGGCAGAGAGAGAGGAGGAAGCAGGCTCCCTGCTGAGCCGAGAGCCCGATGCGGGGCTCGATCCCAGGACCCTGAGATCATGACCTGAGCCGAAGGCAGAGGCTTTAACCCACTGAGCCATCCAGACGCCCCTGATTCTCATCATTTTTAATGCACATTGTACCCATAACTATCTACTTAATTGTTTCATATTTGTTTACTTGTATGCCTGTTTGTCCCATAAGTCTGGGAACTACGTCCTGCAAGGGTAGAAACATTGCCTAACACACATTGGGAATGCAACTGATGTTGGAAGAAGTCATCTGAAGTTCGTCTATATGACGGATAGAAGGCGGTATCTGTTTGCGCCTCTACTATCTTATGTAACATGAGTCCTAGGAGGTTGAAGAGGAGCGGGAAACATTGCAAATTCATTTACTTCAATCTATCATGACTTTAGGAAACATTTGTTAAAACCCCACCACATCCCAGGAAAAAGTACCCTACATTCGGCATGCAGATAGAAATGGGCCCTGGGACATCCCTGGCTAAAAAGAACGTTGATCTAGGGCCATATACGCAGGCATTTGGAGACCTGATGTGGAATGGACAGCAGTTGTGTACTGACTTGACGTTTACACACTAGAGGTGCTCCCAAGGTCAAAACAGGTAAAGGTTGGGCTGTCGGCAGGTGGAGAGTCGCCATGAAGGATGGATGTGAAATCCGCCCAACAGTGGGCTGCTGCTTTAGCTTATTTTAGAACAAAACAGAGGCGTTTCCCCTGTGAGTCTGGCAGAGAGAGCTGGTCGGGAGAGGAAGCTGATGAGAATATAATGCGTTTGGCTTCAGAGGCTTGTGCTGAAGGCAAAATTGGCTTCGGTGACTTGATTCCGGCTGTATTCTGCCAACATTCCTACTGCCACCGAGGGTCACTTTCTTACATCCAGGTCATGGGTGGTTCCGGTAGGAGAATTTGTCATAGCTTTCCCTAGCCTTCCACATGAAGCTCGTTTTCTGCTGGTTTAGCTCCAAAGAAGAGTCCCCGTCTGGTCATTCGCTGGAAACCCGATCCCTTGATTTCCCGACGCAGGCACGATCTCTTCTGAACATCCCAGATCATTCCGGAGTTCGCTTTGAAGCACACTTGGTGCTTCTGCATTAGTAACATTACTGCAGAACGATCGAGTGCTATGCATGCATGCACAGCCATTCTGTTACAATGTTTTTTTTAAAAGCCAATTAAATAATTGGAACTTAGGTAAATAGCACAGAATTATTTAGGCAAAGGATTTGCTATAATAAGTATACTTTTTTTTTTTTTTTTTTACATTGGCCTCAGAAAGCCTTACATTTTGTCAGTTGGCTGATAAGGAATCATAGGAACAGAAAACAGCATAGAAAATGTGGCCCCATATGTACTCCAATGTTCATAGCAGCAATGGCCACAATCACCAAACTGTGGAAAGAGCCAGGAAGCCCTTCAACAGATGAATGGATAAGGAAGATGTGGTCCATATATACAATGGAATATTACTCCTCCATCAGGAAGGATGAATACCCAACTTTTGTAACAACATGGACGGGACTGGAAGAGATTATGTGGAGTGAAATAAGTCAAGCGGAGAGAGTCAATTATCTCATGGTCTCACGTGTGGAGCATAAGGAAAAACATGGAGGGCATTGTGAGAAGGAAAGGGTGAATGGGGGGAAATCGGAGGGGGAGATGAACCATGAGAGACTGTGGACTCTGAGCAACAAACTGAGGGTTTTGGAGGGGAGGGGGTGGGGGTTGGGTGAGCCTGGTGGTGGGTATTGAGAAGGGCATGGAGCACTGGGTGTGGTACATGAACAATGAATCTTGGAACACTGAAAAAGTAAAATAAACGTATTTGGGGGAAAAACAAAAAAGAAAGAAAATGTGGCCCCAGTCAGTGACGTCTGCCATCAGCTGGCTGCATGATCTCCAGCAAGTCATAGGACACCTCGAGGCCTCGGATGCCCTCTGCAGATTGAGGATGTGGATGCTGAGGATTTTCTAAGTCCTTTCCCACCTCTGCCTTGAGGATACCGTGAGTAACTAGAATCTTCCCAACCGGATCAGCCAACTATGAAGCACCTGTAAGGCAGTTACCACACTTCAGGTGCCTGACCGGCTTATAGATACATGTGGCCGATGATGACTTCGATGTCTGTGTGTGTTTTTTGATCATCTGTCTACTTCCCCAAACGGAATCCCGCAGGCGGAGTTAGTACGCAGTGTGCTGGCCACAAAGCCGGGTCATGGAGTTTCGCTGAACATGGATATCACTTCATATACTCTCAGGGTGTAGGTCACAATCTTAAGGGTGACCAAGCCCCACCCAGTGGGTCACTGAGTGGGGCTTTGGGGAGTAGGGGTGGGATAGCAGAGAGGAAAGGAACCCAAGGGTATTCAGTCGGCTTCCGCTGTGTTTCTATGCCAGCTGTTTTCGAGAACCCGTGGCCAGACCCGAAGGCCAGCTTGCCCCAGTCTCTGCTCCCTGGGGCTGCCCATGCCGTCTTTCCCAGGATCCAAGGGTTTGGTGCCCATTGGCCTCCTGGAGGGGTGTCCACGAGGATACAGAATTAATGGGCTTTAGGGCAGTCTTCACACAGCCACTCCACCTGTTCTGATGGGCTCCTAGGTCTTCACAGGTCTCCATTCTCAGGTTCCTTCCTGTTTCTGGTCTCATTCCTATGCACTGAGCTAGCAACTTACATGAAATCTCTCCAGTCTCAGGAAACTTGGCTTGGGTTCACTGAGTCTCGTCATGCCTTTCACATCTTCTCAAAAAGGACACTTCCCATCACACCCCGACCCCACAAGCATGATGGGAGTGGTCCCCAGGCAGAAATGCCCATTATGGAGCAAGATTCTGGTCTACACACAAGGCATTTGAGCTGAGTAGACTGTGGGGAAGCCCACTGTATGCATTTGTCTTTATCCCCATATAGATCTGTACTCAATCTACGAAGATTTGTTTAGCTGGGTGTTGTGGATACCAATATGGCAGAGTGAGACTGTCTTTGTCCCTCAGAACATTCTTCTTGTCTTTAAACTTTCTTCTCCCTTAAAGGGAAAGTGTGTCTCGTAAACGGAAAAAAAAAATAAAGTCTAAAATTTGTCAGGACAAAACTTCTGCTATGAGCAAAGTTGAACCCTGACTTTACATCATATTACAAAACTGCCTCAAAATGGATTAAAAAAAAAACTAAGTATAAGATCTAAACTAGAAAGGTTTTAAAAGAAAACACCTCATGACATTAGATTCAGCAATGATTTCTTAGACCAAACACCAAAAGCACAGACAAAAACAATTTGAAAATAGATATGTGGGACCATATCAACTTAAAAACACCTGTGCATCAAAAGACATACTTGACACAATGAAAAAGGCAACCTACAGAATGGGAGAAGATGTTTGCAAATCATGTATCTGATAAGGAGCTAATATCTAGGATTTATAACTAACTCTTACAGCTCAACACCACAAAATTAATAACTCCGTTAAAAAATGGGCAAAGGACTTGAATAGATATCTCTCTAAATAAGATACACAAATGATCAACATGCACATAAAAACATGCTCAATATCCCTTTGGGAAATACAAATCAAAACCCCAGTGAGATGTTACCATACGCCCGATAAGATGACTATTATAAAAAAAAAAACCAACAAAAACCCAAAAAACAATTGTTGGTGAAGATGTGGAGAAATCAGAACTCTTGTGCACTATTGTGCAAATGTAAAATGGAATGGCGGCTATGAAAAACAGTATGGCGTTTCCTCAAGAAGTTAAAAATTTGAGCCAACATTCCAGTTCTGGGTATATATCCAAAAAAATTGAAAGCAGCTCTTGAAGAGATATTGGCATGCCCATGTGTGTGTCGGCATTGTTCACAGTAACCAAAAAGGAGAAGCAGCCCAAGTGCCTACCTAAGGATGAGTGGATAACAAAACGTTGTATATACATAGCCTAGAATATTATTCATCCTGAAAAAGCAATCCCATTCTGACACCTGCTACAACAGGGAGGAACCTTGAGGACATGACGCTGAGTGAGATAAGCCAGTCACAGATGGACGAAGACTGTGTGACTCCATCATACGAGGCACTTAGAGAAGCCAGATTTATAGAGACGGAAGTGCAGAATGGTGGCTGCAAGGAGCTGCGGAGCATGGGAGAAGAAGGGAGCTGTTGTTTAATGAGGACAGAGTTTCCATGTGGCCAGATGGAAAAGTTCTGGAAGCTGCACGACACTGTCAATGGACTTAACATTACTGAACTGTACTCTCAGAAATAGTTAAGATGCAAGTTTTACGTCGGGTGTATTTTACCACAATAAAAACGCTTATGCTAGGAGAAGTGATCCGTGTTGGCAGTAGGAAGACAGAAGGGAGAAAGCTAGAGAGGAATGAGCAGATGCCCTGGGTGCCAGGGTTCAGAGGGAAGGACGCTCGCTCCATCGGACAGGTACACGCACCTTCTGGACAGGTGCGCCATCACTTGGAAGCCATGATTCGTGGTCACCTGAGAGCACACTGATTTCTCTTGGGTGCTGGGTATTACCAAGACAGATTTCCAGAACATCTGGGCATAAATGGAGAGTCGAAAACACACCCTGTGCCTTTCCTTTCCCTAGTTAGCTACCTGGGGAGCTAGGCCTATATCCAACTCGCCGGCACTATAATTTCATCAGTAGTCTCATGGAAATAGTTCCAAAGTTCGGTGAGAGCAGTTCCTTTGCCCCGAGCACGCCAGAGAAGGCATCGTGGAGAAAGTCAGCTTCAGAATGCGCAGGGATCTTTTCGATACAGAAAGGCTCTAACTTTCTGGCTCAGCAGGTTAAAGCCTCTGCCTTGGCTCCCGGGGCTCACCCTGGGAACCGCCACGTGTGTCCCCGGCCAATAAAGTGATCTGAGTTCCCAAAGTGATCAAGGGGAAATCACCTCCCTCAGTGCTACCCCAGCTTGTCGGAGAGCCCATCTCGAACGCCGAACACTGGAGAAAGGCATCAAGCATTTAAAATGCTGGTAAAATGAGGCTTCAACATGAGAATTCATTGCCCCTGGTTTTCACTCAAGACGAGAAAAATGTCAATCCTTCCCATTGTCATTGGACCATCATTTAAAAAACCTACTACCTCTCAGCGTTTGTATTTGGCGCTGGGAATACGATGAAAAACAAAACACATTCTCTGCTCACGGAGCTCGTGACAGGCATAGCCGGCCCCAGAGCCAGGCGAGGCCACGGTTTGCCGGCAATCCCCACCTGGGGTCCATACAGCTCACCGCACAGCGAGCCCGGCGGGCCCTTAACGCGCAGGTTGTGGTATCATAACAGTCCCATTTTACAGATCAGAAAACTGAGGTCCCGGGAAGTTGGGTCACCTGCAGAAAATCATGCAGTAGCCAGCTGCCAGAAAGGGATGGAAGCAGCAATCCCAGTCATACAGCGGGAAGAGGACGTCCTTCGAAATGGATGGGCAGAGGGAGAAGCCCAGACAAAGGCATGTGCGGGGCTGGCAGAGAGAGGCATCTGGAGGGTGACCGGTGGTAGGCGCTCCAGGGCCTTGAATGCCAAGTCATGCATTTCTTTTTTTTTTTCAATTATGTCTGGAGATCGGGCAGCTCTCCTTGGCATTCCATGGGGATTTTGCTTTTTCCTTAGCCTTCGAGTTAATTACAGGAATGTGCTGGCCACGATAGCCGAGCCATTAGATTCCCTGAGCGCTTTCACACATGGCGGGCTTTACCCAGCCGATCACTGACTCGGCACAGCCAGTGTGAATCCGGCCCCGGACTGAGCCTCTGCGTCCCAATCGGCGGCTCCCGGGGCATCCAGGCCAGCAAGCCCAGAGGCGGGGGTCCCCGGGAGGCCAGCGTGCCCTGCATGCAGCCCCAGGGGAGTTCCAGCCTCTGAACCCACGAAGCCCCCCGCCCCCCCAGGGGGACCCGGCAGAACCCGCCGGACCCTGAGAGTCCCCCCCTCCCCCACTCCGTGTCCAAGTTCCCAGGACGGGAATCCTGCCAACTCCAGTGAGTTTCTCCCCTCTCTAGACACTTCCGTTAGAAATGCGTTTTTGTGTATAATAAATTGCTTCTACTTGGCGGAAAATCATTTCTGGTTGTTATCTTTGTGATCGGTTACTTCTCCTGTCCTTTAATGGACTTCCCTGATTATGCGGCTAGTCATTAAAAGCTTAGTCCCCGGCACAATGGTATCTTATGTAGAGTGATCCATGAGAGCTTTATGGAGGCTTACCAGCCGAGGCCTTAATTTTACTCATTCGTCTTAATTTTTTGTAATCATTTTTTGTAAAGAGGGTATAATGTCAGGCTTGCTTCCCTGCCTCTGACAGATCCAATCTAGCAGATAATTACCATAAGGAAATTGATGCTTTAGTGTGCGGGAGAGAATTTAATTTACTCAGACATCCTACAGTACAATGCATTCCAGAAGATATGAGGATTTAAGTTTTTAAGAAATTAAATTTTACTATTTAACATGATTACTTATGTTGAACATCATTAACTAGCTTTTTTAACTGTTTGAAATAATTACAAGCATACTCGCTGTGTCTAAAATCCAGAGTCTGCATTAAATATGGGTTAAGGATCCATGAAATGAAAAGAAAATCCCATACTCTTTCTTTCTCTCCGGTCTTCCCAAATCTGCTCTTTTCAAAACCCAGAGGAGGGCCGAGAAGATGCCCGCTTTGAAAACTGTGTATTGTTCTCCGTGTGCCGTTTTAACGCATACTTTTTATAGGAGTATTTTCTTAACTGGCTGGGCCCGGTTTTTCATTTCCACCTGCCTGTCGTGGGGAGAGCGGTAGGAGGTTTTCGGTGGAAAGCGCTGGAAGAATCGAGAAAGCGTTTGGGGTAGGTGCAGTCACAGGGCCCAGGGCGAACAGGCGGAGAGGGACCACTTCCCGTACTTCCTGTATTTTTTTTTTTCTTTTTTATAAGCCCTGGGTGGTGGTGGGGGCTGGGGACGGGGGGACAATGCCAAGTGCATGCCAGGATCACCGCAAAGCTGAGGCATAAAGACAAGATGTGAAGCCACAAGCCCTTCTGGAAACCAGGTCCTGCCTGGGTGCCAGCCAAAGGGAGACCACGAGGCCCAGAGGCCCCAGGAGGGAGCCTTGGGTGTAGAATTGCTCTTCAGCCAGCCTAACCTTGTTAACTAGATTCCCAAGAGTTCCTCAATCCTTTCCTAAACGTGAAGTGAAACACTCGACAGGAAATTTCTGGACAAAGCCAGCCCAGAAGTTCCCTTTATCCAGTACCTCTGCCCCTTCGCATTTCCTCTGAGGACAAGCTTTCAGAGAAGGCCTCACGTCCTGTGTTCGCGGCGGGCCCTGTGACTGAGTAACAGCCGGGGGATTGCCCAAGGGTCCCGGCCGGAAATTCCCCCTCTCCCTCTGCGGAGGAAGCTGGGGGCCCCGGGGGCCTCTGCGGTGGTCCCGCCTGAGAAGGTTCTGGAATTCCACCTGGCTTCATCCTTCCCAGTGGCTCAGGGTGGACACGCAAATCCCCCATTCCTGGCAACGGTAGGTGTTTCACCAGGACTGTGGAAGCCCCCTGGGATGGAGCGCCACTCCATAAACGGGGAAGATAAATGCCAAACATCTAAAAATTACACTTATTAGATGGGAGGAGGGCACGTTCGGCTCTTGCTAAATGGTCACGTCTCTCTCTGGGAATCGCTCAGTTAGTTGAACTCTTACATATGATTTTATTTGAGAGCCTACTTGCACTTGTGTGTATTTATTTTTAAGCTGTAAGGGACAGAAAAGGAAGCAGAAACGCAGGCGGTATAAAATTATAAATGGTGGTCTCTGAAACAGTCAAGTGATAAGCACAAGGGAGATTTTGTGCCAGATGGCGGTAGCTGCAATACCTATTTCTTCCAGCCCTTCTGTTTAGAGGGTATGCCTATCTATACTTCAGAGAAATTTGGGACTTAGGTTATCATGTAAGTGTGTCCAAATACAACTCCCATTACAACTAATAGTGACAGCTAATAACCTCAGAGACTTCGCCTCTGCTTCCTTGATTCTAAGCTTCTCACATATATTGATGCCTTGCGTGTACATGCTCACGCACGCATGCATTTGCACGCGCATACACACACCCCATGCCATTATTATCCCATCTTACAGTTGGGGAGACCCAAGTATGCAGAATAAAGCAACACACTCAAAGGGGATGAGCTGGGATTCGAACCCAGGATGGCCGGTACCAGGGTCCACGCTCTCAGCTGCCAGGCTCTGCCGACGGGAGCGCTGGGTCACCGCCAGGCCTAGCTCCATCCGCACTGCCCCAAAGCCGGCTGGAACAACCAGTATTTCTCCGTTAGTTACTATTACAGTCTGGGTTCCAGCATTCCATGCGGGGCTCGATCCCAGGACCCTGCGATCATGACCTGAGCCAAAGGCAGATGCTTAACAGACTGAGCCACCCAGGCGCCCCCTTTTCCTTCTTTTTTAAATTAAGTCATCTCTATGCCCAATGTGGGCTTGAACTCATAACCTCGAGATCCAGAGCTGCTTGCTCCACTGACTGAGCTAGCCAGGAGCCCCGAGAAGACTCGATTCCTTTTTTTTTTTTTTTTTAAGATTTTATTTACTTATTTGAGAGAGAGGGCACAAGCAAGGGGAAGGGGCAGAGGGAGAAGCAGACGCCCCCACTGAGCAGGGAGCCCGACGCGGGACTCGATCCCAGGACCCTGAGATCATGACCTGAGCCCGAGGCAGATGCTTAATGGACTGAGGCCACCCAGGGGCCCAGAAGACTCATTTCTGTGTTCTCATCAGCACAGTGCTCGGAGTAGGTGGATCTCACCATTTCTCACTACGGTTTCATAATTGCACTCAAAGAAAGGGTGAGCTGGGCAAAGAACTCCAGTTAGGACCCGAGTTTTCCCAGCCCCACTCAGGCCTTCTGAAATGCCCAGTCATGAAGTGTGAGAGCTGAGGGTCCTTGAGAATTCCTTTGTGTCTGAAGTGCCCTGGGGGGTGGCACATTGAAACCATCCCTAAATCCAGAATTGTCAACGGAAAAAGTTTAGGAATTTAGGACCTCAGGAGATTCCAGGAAGCTTGCAAGGAGGTGGTGGCATCCTGGATCCAAGCGGAGGCATTTCCTTCTCTGGTTAGGCTCATTTGTTGACAGGGGGGATGGGTCCTGTCCCGTCCATCACTGTGGGTGTAGTACCCTAAACAGACCCTAGTCCACAGTGGGTGCTTGGAAGACGGGCGCCGAATGAACGAGTAAATGTCGGAAGATGATTGCTTTTAGGTTTTCCTGCCAATCAGTTCTCAACCTCTGTTGCTCAGCCTGTGACCTGTGGAGCTTTTTAAGAACTCGACTTACAGAATCAGAGGCTAAGGAGGTGGGACCTGGAACAGAAGTATTTCCTGAAATTTCCAAGGACATCGACACTCGGATTTGAGTGGTTTGGCCCAAAAGCACACAGCTAGGAACAGTCAGGGCTGGACTAAGACCCCAGGCTCATTGGCTGCGTGCGGATTCCTCTGTGCCTTCACCCCGCGCATCACACGCACTGACTCTGTTCGCTCCCCCAATCCTCTGACTGTCGCAGTTACTGGGTGCAGGATACCCAGAGTCACCATCCAGAGAGCTGATGCCCCTGGTCCCCGGGAGAGCCGTGACACACGCTCATCGCCACTGAGAACTTCTGCCGAAGATGAACTTCCCTTTAAATTGTGTGTGTGTGTGTGTGTGTGTGTGTGTGTGTGTAAGGGGAGGGGGCCAATTCTGGAGATTGGTTTGTATTTCATAGGCAGAGATAATATTCATGCACTCTGAATCTTCAATCTTGGCCCCCACACCCATGCGTCTTGTCTCTGCAGACCTCTCCACTCCCGCTGCGTGCGCACACAGCACATCGACCCTTCTCATGTGGGCATTTGATCACCCCGCTTCTGAGGTCCCACCTTCTTCACAGGCTGCCATAGTCAGCAGGACCAAACCTCCAGGCTCTGCAGAGCCCACAAGGGCCTCTGTGACCTGACCCCCACATCAGCTTTGCCACTTCCCCTTCACTCCCGGTCTTACTGCCCCACCCTCACCAGGAAGTTCACTTGAGTAACACCACATGAGGTTCCCAAAACATGAGATGACCTTGACATTCAGGTTTTGGCGCATACTATTTCTTCAGCTGGGAATTTTCATCTGCTCTTATTCCCTTGGCACGTTCTTACTCAAGCTTTAAGGGCTGCCTCCTCCGAGCAGCCCTCCCTGGCTTTCCCTTTGTCCTTACCCTCTTGATCTACCGTGGGGATTAAAGACTCATGCTCTGTGGTCAGACTAAGGAAACACACGTCCAGACCCTATCACCTAATGGCCGAATGATATTAAGGAAGTCCTTTTACCTGTGTAGAACCTCAGTTTCCCCACATTTACGGTGGTCCAGTAATATTACCTACCTCACAGGGTCCCCTGTGAGGATGCATTGAGATCATGCATTCAATACCTACCACATAGGGCTCAATAAAAATGAAATATTGTGATCACCGTAATTCTCATATAGCTTTGTATTGTTTATACCTGCATGTCTGCCCTACATTTCAGGCAACTCTCTCATGTCAGATGCTGAGTTTTGCATGAACACGTGCCCAGAGTTGGGAGCTGTGGTATATAATACGCTCTGGAAAGATGTCGGTTCCATGGTCCATTGAAGCCAGGCTTGATCAGCCCACACTGGGAGGCAGGGAGGCACCATACACGTTGCCACCTCAATCCGCCAGAAGGAGAAGACAACAGTGGGTGAGTTTTAGAAATCCAGTCACCGTGGCCTTTGCTGTTGAAGAGACTTTCCAAAACTCTCTCTAGGACAGATAAACCCCGAGGCTGCAGTCCTCAGGGATCTCCAGAATGTTGCCCATGAGCTTGATGGATGACTGAGTTGGGAACCTAACCATGACCTTGATGACAGTGAGGAAGCCCTTGGGAGTCAATTCAGGGAAATGGTCACAGTGGGAGGTTTTGGGCCCCTCAGGCAAAGGAAGCCAGAGGCAAAGGGAAGTGGGAAAGGCAGTGGCTGTCCCACAGAGCACTTTTCTCTCCTGAAACCCATGGGGCGTCGTGGACGCTGATCAGAGGCAGAAACTGACCCACCCTCCCCGAGGAGCCCTCCTGCTGCTGGGCAGTGTCAGTTAAGAACACGGGCTACAGGGTCAGATGAAATTTCAGCTCGGCCACTTAATAGGCACCTTGTGTGAATCTGGGAACTCCTTAGCATCTTCAAACCTCGATGTCCAAGTGCAGCATCGAGAGTATACTATAGCTTGTGGCAACTACGATCAATATGTATCCTCAGGCGCTTTGTGTCATATATGTTCTAGATCCAGTGGGAAAAGAAAAATAAATACAACGTTTGGAAAAGAGCTATAGAAGTTACAGTCTGTTTAAGAAACGGAAGCTGTTTGTTGAGTGCTTTTTGCCTTCCAGGCTCGAGGCCAGGCACTTTATGTGTTTTCTTGTTTATTTCTTCCTCACCAGCGCGTTAGACACCAAAGTATTTAGATGGTTCCTTCTCCTTCCAGACATTCTCGGGGTTGGAGATACTGGCCTGGGCATCCAAACACGCTGGACAAGTATCTTTGTTTGAACATCTCGGTACATTGATCAGCAATAATGGGGTTAACGATGCTCTTACTCAAAGAGTCTCAAATTATGTTTCAACATTAACACCCATTAAGATGAATGACAATGCATTATAAGTAGTGTTTCAATTTGAAATTGAAATTGTATCAATTAGCCTTTAAACTAGCCTAAATAAATTCCGTTTGGTAGCTTAAAAATTATTCAAATGCTACAATTTTGAATAAGAGGTTTTAGAAGTTTTCATTCTATTCTAAAGATTCATACTAATACTAATCGTATCTGTGTCTATAATCTCTTGTCTTAAGAGGGAAGGAGACCAGGGACCATCAGCTGGTAAAGCCTCGTAGCCTGATTGGGAATGTGTAGCCATAATAAGAATGATGATTTCCAGGGCGCCTGGGTGGCTCAGTCGTTAAGCGGCTGCCTTCGGCTCAGGTCATGATCCCGGGGTCCTGGGATCGAGCCCCCTCTCTCACTCCCCCTGCTTGTGTTCTCTCTCTTGCTGTGTCTCTCTCTGTCAAATAAATAAATAAAATCTTTAAAAAAAATAGAATGATGATTTCCCTTCTGATGGTTGTGGAGAGAGAGAACTCTTAAAATCTGGGAGGAGTGGAGTCTAAACGTACAGTGGGTCTATAATGCCCAGAGACATTCCAAGACTCGCTAGCGATCCTCCACTCCTAGCTTTCAGCTGCTGGGGCCGCGGCCTAGAAGCTGGAAGGGTATTCCTCTTCTCAGTTCCTCCCTGGTCCATGCTGTCCCACACACTTCCCCTATTGTCTACACACACACCTGCCTCCTATTTGAGGGTAGGCACCATGGAAGGCACCAAGCTGACCTTGCTCATCCCTTGAGACCCTCCATCTCCCATTGTCCAATAAACTGCTTGTACTAACGATATATACCTATTAAGATACTCTATCCTTTTAGGAGCACGGGGGGGGAGGGGGGCTCAGTGGCTTAAGTGTCCGACACTTGATTTCAGCTTAGGTCTCGATGTCAGGGTCATGAGTTCAAGCCCTTGTGTTGGGCTCTATGCTGGGCAGGGACCTATTAAAAACAAACAAGCAAGGAAACAAGCAAACAAACAAACAAAAAAACCCCCAAACCTCTCTCCTTTTAGACAGTGTGCCTTCTCATTGATGTGCCAGATTTACCTCTTAGGGAGACCCCAGAGGAGGAATGCTTCCCCAGACCTTTCCACGTCCACACTCAATCCGTGGGTTGGACATTGTCAAAGCGCAGCTAACACCTAGGGTGATCAGGCATCGTGAGGTCCAGCACGGTGTCTGATGTAAAAATCCACAGTGAGAAAATGCTCAGGAAATGCCATCTCGCCCACCCCCGAGAGCTACCACGGCATGGCATTCATGGGCTGCTGTGGTTGGTGGGAACTCAGCTTCTACGCCCTGCCCTGTGGCCACCGGGGGCAGCCAGGCCGTCACTTTCCATGTCAATCACCTTCCTTTGTCTTTGTGGCTGCTGCTCTCAGCTCAGTACTGCCCCTCCTGACACACCCAAAAACAGCCAACCCGAGCCCTTAACACAACAGCGGTAGACGGGCACCATTTGCCCTGGCCGTGCCCTGAGACCAGAGCGATCCTTCAGAACAAAGCTTGGATCACCGGCCCCTCCACCGAATCCTCAGCACCCAGCCCTCAGTGACTGGCCATCCCCAGCCGCACTCGCCATCATTCACTGGCCATCAGCATGGTGCCCGAGGATGGAAACATAGACGACCCTTTCTGCACCATTGGCCCCCCAGGCCCCGCGTCCCTCTCCCCATGGCCATATTGGTTCAGCCTTGAATTCAGTCTGCCCTCTACATACTCACACGACTTTCTCACCCGCATTGTTGCCTCTAGATTTGCAGCCACAGTCGGTAGGACACCTACTCTAAAATGCTCACATTCTCTTCCCTGGAAGGCAGGGCTGGTGTGCCAACAGGCCAACCATTTATCTCCATCCTGAGCGACTTCTTACAGCTTTATCAAACTACTTCCTATCCCAACCCTCCTAAGCTAGTGGCTGCTCGAATTTAGAGCCGCCACCTCTTTCTTTCCTGACCTCTCATCAGTCTGGTGCGAGGGCTGCACGCGTCGTCGGATCTCAGCTCTACCCCTTCCCGGTCTTTTGCCCCTGAGCACGATTTGTAACCCTTGAAAGTCTTGGTTTCCTGGTCCGTGATATGGGATCAATAGTAATACCCATCTTGGGAAATAAAGAACACGATCCAGGAAAATAGTACGTTCTCAATGAACGCGAGCTAATACTTCATGGCCACGGTGGCTGAGTCCCCATCCCATTGCCACGTGGCCGTAGCTCAGAGACAACTGTGGTAGAACAGTGGTTAGAGACAGAGAAGGCGTCCCAACCCAGAGATACAAGTTTATTACCTGAACAAATAACTTCCTCCCAACGAGTGAGAACGGGCTTCTCCCAAATGGCTTCCATCCCACCCTCTCTCTGATGGTAAGATGGGACCCTTATTCGCTGCACACTCTGGGCAAGCCAGGTGTTTGCTGCGTGCACCTGGGGAGAACTCAATGTCTCTGTGTTCAGGCTTACTTACAAACCGGGGACCCGGGTCCGCATGCTGGAAGGGCGGCCGTGAGGCTGAATACACCATCCAGCACATGTGTCTGCTGGGTAGAAGGTGTTCAGGAAGAGAGATGTGATGTGTGAATTGGGATCGTACATGATGACATCAGCGGTGAAATCCATGAACCGTCTTCATCGGGCTGCTTGTTTTGTAATGGCATCAATATGGCATCCTTTGGTCAAGATGCAAAATGAGAACAAAGAACTAGGACCTCCTCCTCCTGGGGAAGACCTAAACCACGGCTCTGCCCCCTCCCCAAGCCCCCACCCACTGCAATGCAGAGCACATCGCTTGCTTCCCAGACCCGGTGTTGGGGAATTGGGATGGATTTTATATGCAAAGAAATCTCACTAATGTCTGGGAAGGCATGTGCATGAAATGGTGAGCAATGCAAGAGGTTAGTAGAATCAGGAAGAACTCTGGAATTGTACTCCCTCGCTTCACAGTTGGGTAGCCTTTGGGGGCCTCGGTTTTCTCCTTGGTAAAATGGGGCTCTCAGCATTGACTTCCAGAGTTCCAGGAGGACCAGATGAGCTGGTGTGCAGGAAAGAACTTTGCAGACTGGAAGAGCCCTATACTATGTTATTAGTCCAACCCGGAAGAGACCCGATAATGCTCGTCGCCCTTGATCTTCCTACAGCCTGGACGGAGTTACCATCTTGGAGAAGAGAACTGCCTAATTGTGTGTGAGTCCTCCTGATGGGTAATGAGCAGCTCTGACTGCTCCTCGCCTGGTAACAGGAGGAGTCCTAGCTTCTGTGTCCTAGCTCCCACCTATCGGCCACCGCCGTAGGCTCTGTCTAAAGATGACTTGGCCACGCCCATCCATGCCAGGGCTCAGTGCGCTTGCGCGTGACTTGCTGAGAAGCCAGGTCCAGGGAGGACCAGCAGGTGCAAAGCGTTTCCGTCCTTGTCCCTGGGTCGGAGGCCGGGTCCAGTGGAAACAGCAGAGCTTAGGAGTTAGAAGCCTGGACTCAAATACCAGCTCATCAGCGGCTTCTGGGTGAATCTGATCAACTCAACCCCCTTGCCCCACTGTCGCCACCTGTGAAATCGGGCTACTACCACCAGCTTCACGGCACCTGCAGCCAGAGTTTTACCAAACGGCGGGGCAGAGCTGCTCCCGGACAAAGAGGCTGAATCGATGGTGCATATTATTAACCTGGTCTTCCACTGCATTTTTTTTTTAAAGATTTATTTATTTATTTGACAGAAAGAGATCACAAGCAGGCAGAGAGGCAGGCAGAGAGAGAGGGGGAAGCAGGCTCCCTGCTGAGCAGAGAGCCCGATGCGGGGCTCGATCCCAGGACCCTGAGATCATGACCTGAGCCGAAGGTGGAGGTTTTAACCCACTGAGCCACCCAGGTGCCCCTCTTCCACTGCATTTTTAAGTTTGCTTTGTCCACATGTTGGTGGAGACACCTTCCGTCCATGCGCTTCTTTCCCTTGATATTTTAAATCGGTAAGAAAAAAAAGAATTCTGATTCCTTTTAACATTCTTTTCTGATTTTGTTTTTTTTTTCCCCCTCTCTTCCCTGGAGCCTTAATTGACCCTGTATTATTCTCCTGCTCCCTCGTCTTCCATTTCCAATATAGTTCCAGGCGGGTAACTCTAAAGCCACTGCGTGAACCTGTCTAACCATAAATACAATTTGACAAACTATTTCCAAGCAGTCCGTAATGTGAGACAGGGAGGCGATCTTAGCTTCTCGTCTCATTGAGCCTCACGCGTCCCTTCTGCTAAACGGCAGAGCCCAGTGAAACGATATCATTTGGCTGAGGTTTCAGACAATAAAAACTGTGATCATCGACGTGGGCACCGCTTCTCAGGCTTGCCTCCTCTCTTTGTTGATGGAAAAGTCGTGGCTGTTACAAGGAGAATGGTGCAGGCATGGGACAAAGGACCCCAGAACGCGTGCCTCATTTATCCAGTGGAGGGCAGGGTTGTTGGCACCAGTCAGGGGACCCGAAGGTCAGGCAGGACTGGATTTCTTTTTTTTCTTTTTTTTAATTTTTTTCCCAAATATGTTTATTTTTTTATTTTTTCAGTGTTACAAGATTCATTGTTCATGCACCACACCCCGTGCTCCATGCAATACGTGCCTCCTCAATACCCACAACCAGGCTTGCCCAACCCCCCAGCCCTGTCCCCTCAGTTTGTTGCTCAGAGTCCACAGTGTCTCATGGTTCATCTCCCCCTCTGATTTCTCCCCATTCACCCCTTCTGTCCTTCTCCCACTGTCCTCCATGTTTTTCCTTAAGCTCCACACGTGAGACCATAAGATAATTCACTCTCTCCGCTTGACTTATTTCACTCCGCATAATATTTTCCAGTCCCGTCCATGTTGATACAAAAGTTGGGTATTCATCCTTTCTGATGGAGGCATAATATTCCATTGTATAGATGGACCACATCTTCCTTATCCATTCGTCTGTTGAAGGGCATTTTGGTTCTTTCCACGGTTTGGCGATTGTGGGCATTGCTGCTATGAACATTGGGGTACATGTGGCCCTTCTTTGTGCTGCATCTGCTTCTTTGGGGACTGGATTTCAAATGAGTGAGGGGCGTCCTCGGGGGAAAGAAAGGCAGCCCACACTCGTATCACAACTCAGTCCTTGCTTAACATTTTATAAGACCCACGGGTAATTCCCTCCCAAAACATAGAAAATTTAAGAATACGCCCCTCTTTCCATAGGTTGTGAGTGACAATGGTCCATTAGCTGTGTCTGAGGCAGCAACGTTATTTGTACAGATTGGAGTAGAAAATAGTTTCTTCTTCTTCTTTTTTCTTTTTGAAAACAAAACAAAACAAAACAAACAGAATATGACCAGTTTAATCACCTTGGGTATCAATTAAGTCACTTTCCTGGGAAGTGCATGAGCCCCCCACCTGCTCTTATTAGCAAGAAGACCCGTGTTTCCCCGCTGCAGCTGACCCGGTCCAAGGGGCCAATGTCATGTCCAGTTCCAAGCAGAGGGATGGAGAATGGGATACCTGTCCAGTCCTCTCCATGCCATTGTTTGTAGCTAGACACCACCCGCGCCGAGGGCTGCCATCAGCCCCCACTGACTCCCAAGCTGCTCCGGGCACTGGGACGGGCCACGGGGGTATCCACCTGGGCCCCCTGAGCACCTTGGTTCACCTTCCACGTGCATCCGCTGCTCCCAGCATGGCTTGCCTTCACTCTCGGTCATGGGGCAGCTGGCAAAGCCGCCGGCGTCAGCTCAGCCCCCCGACCTTGGGCTGAGTCGGCTCCATTCTCGACAGTGAGGTTAGTTAAAACCCTAGCTGGAGAGGCACCTGGGGTCCTCATCCCTTCACTCCCAAAGGCCCTGAGCTTTTCACCTAAATGGGGCCATGCTCTCTCTCCAGGGCTCTGGTCCCCAATGGACAGGACTGTGCTTGAAGTCAAATGAAAGTCACCCTATATCCTCCTGCATTTCGGACAGATTTTGCTCGGAGGACTCCTGATGTCACTGAGATCTTTTCCAAGGTGGATTCCCGCCTCTGCCACACGAAGCTGGAGTGGAAGCAATTAAATAAATAAAATTTAAACATCAGTGAGACGTTATTTAAACACTAGTGCCCCATTATATGCAAGAACAAAATCTTACATTATCTCCTGCACCTAAATCTCACAGTATATATGAGGAAAAGATGGTTGAGGATCTTCCTAGTTTTCCCAGCCCTCCCCAAGGTCCAGCCCATCTAGAGTCTCGTCTTATTCTCCCTGTGCAATGGCCTCGTGTGGCCCTAGTTACATCCCCGTGAACTTCCCCTGTGTTGGAATGGCAGCTCCTTACCTGGCCACTCACCTGGCTTCTCTGGCCGTCCTTCCCCGCCACCATGCCAGTCTTCCCGAGCATAGGAGCATGGCGCCAGTCCATCTCCCTCTATTCCAGAACCTTCCATGAGGGCAACTTCCTCATCAGCTCAGCAATTCCTTCCATGCCCTCCATTGCTGGACCTGAAGCAAGACCTTTTGATAGGACTTCTTGTGGTAGCAGCAGGTGGAATCTAGTTTATGTGAGTTTCCAGGAAAAACTCCAATTATGACTCTCCTCGTGTGTACGATGGAGGTCACACGTGAAGTCCGTGTGTGAGGTGGGGGACGGGGCTGAACGAAGACATATGAGGCATAATGTTGCAGGGGAAGCTAGACGATGAGGTAAGATGCGAGATGGGGAAGGCGTCAGGGACAGAACCACAAATGAACGTCCACGTGTCCCCAGTGTCAAAGCTGTCAATATGGCGGTCATGGCAACGGTCGGAGCCAAACCCCGCGGAAGGGTGAACAGTGTCTCATGTCCCTTCCATCCACAGCTACTGAAACCCACTCCAGCCTTCAGTAGCTGCTCAAATGCCAAGTCCCAGAAGAAGCTGCCGGTGGCTCCCTCAACTGGGCCCCAAGTACCAGTCAGGGTGAATGCATTTCATTTACAAGTTTGGAAGTTATTTTAGAGCAAAGATAGCGCCTCAGTCATTTCCTTTATTCAGAGTACCGACAAAATGACTTCCCCAGAGGAAGGATTCAAGAGATATCGCTGGCTGGGTAACCGTGTCCCCTGCATGGATATTTCTACAACTTGGGCGGCGGGGATTGGAACAGGAAGGCATTGACCACTGTCTTAGCTCAGTCAAGAGAATGCCTGAGAGCAAGGGGCTTAAACAACAGACATTTATTTCTCACCATTCTGGAGGCTGGATGTCCAAGATCAAGGGTGGTTTGCTATATCCCGAGGGTCTGCTTTCTGGTGCATGGGCGGCCACCTTCTTGCTATGCCCTCATGTGGCAGAAAGAGAGTCAGGACCCTCTCTGAGGTCTCTTCTCTAAGGGCACTGATCCATTCAGGAGGGCTCCACACTTACGACTTAATCACCTCCCCAAATACCATGGCATTGGGGGTGAGGATTTCAACGTAGGAATTCTGGTGGAGGGGGGCTGGGGAGGGAGGGGTGCACATTTAGTTCCTAACACACAGCAAGGCGGTCACACATACATCACGGCTAGCATCAGAAGACAGACAACCGCAAGTATTGGAGGGGTGTAGGGAGGTTGGGACCACCGTACGCTGCTGGTAGGAACGTAGAGCGCTGCAAACGCTTTGCCAAACTGGCTATTCCTCAAATGGGTAAGCACAGTATTGGGACATGAACCAGGGATGCCACGCCTCGGTATGTAGCCAGAGAAAGGAAAACACGTGGGCCACAAAGTTTATGACATCAATACTCAGCCAAAGAGGACCATTCACAGGACCCAAAAAGGATGAAAATCCTACACGCCCGTCCACCGTGGGATGGATGAACAAAACACACTCTAGCCACAGGCGGGATATTATTTCGCAATACAAGGAATAAAGTGCCATTACGCGCACAACACGGAGGAACTTCCGAAACACGTCGTTAAGTGGAAGAAGCCGTGAAAGGCCACGTATCATATGAGTCCACTTTTATAAGATGTGCAGAACTGGTAAAGCTGTAGAAACCTAATGTGGATGACTCGTTGCCGGGGGGCTGAGGGAGGGGGGATCAGGGGGTATGAGTGCTCACCAGGAGGTACAAAATTTCTTTTTGGGGTGATGAAAAGATTTTAAACTTAGATTGTGTTGATGGTTGCCCAGCTCCACGGATATATTAAAACAAAACAAAACAAAACAAAACAAAGGGAAACAAAACCAAACCCTGAATTATACAATTTAAATAAGTGAGTTTTAGAGTATGGAATCCTATCTCAATAAAGTTGTAGCAAATTCAAGGAGAGAAAGGAAGAAAAAGAAAAGAATCATACTTATTTATGGCCCTAGCTACTTGGGGGATCAGTTTCTCTAGATGGGAAGGTCCACTTCCTAAAGGAGAGAGCTCCAGGCTTATCACCGTAAGGGGGTCCAGGGGGAGTCGGGATCCCCCCCCCCCATTTCTCAAATTGGTAAGAACAATATTGGGTATTCGAATCCACGGAGCTGGATGAGGTTGAGGTGAGAGCAAGTCAGGAAGAGAGAGACCCAGATCTGAGGTGCTGGGGCCAGTAACATTTCCGCATCAAGCAGAGAGAATGGAAAGGGATCTGAGATAGGAGGGAAGGCATGGGCATCAGGGACCACAGAGGCCTGCAGAAAAAGCCCTTTCAAAATGGAAATGGTGTTGAGTTCTGTTGAAACAACAGTGTGTCAAGAGGTTTTATTAGGGGGTGCCTGGGTGGCTCAGTCGTTAAGCGTCTTGCTTCAGCTCAGGTCATGATCCCAGGGTCCTGGGATCGAGCCCCGTGTCGGGCTCCCTGCTCGGCGGGAAGCCTGCTTCTCCTTCTCCAGCTCCCTCGTACTCATGAACCTGCTCTCGCTCTCTCTCTCTTTCTCTCTGTCAAATAAATAAATAAAATCTTTTTTTTTAAAAGAGGTTTTATTAGAGAAATGCAGAACATGCCCTTTGGGTTGTGGCTGAAGATCCTTGTACCTTGGAAAGAGCATTCATGGGGAAGGGGGTGGATGGGCAGTCAACTAGAGGGACTGGGGACAGAGTCCACTCTCTAGAGGGACAGAGTCCACTCTGATCTCTGCTCAGGTGTCTCCAAGGCCAAAATCAGGGTGTCAATTGGCCTGGGCCCTCTGGAGTTTCTGGGTGGGGTGGGGGAGAGACAATTTGCACTCAACTCATCCAGGTTGTTGGCAGAGTACAGTTTCTGTGGTCGTAGGGTGGAGGTCCCCAGTCTCTTGATGGCTTCAGGGGGGCTAGGCTTTGCTCCCAGATGCTGCCTGATTCCTGCTCACAATTTCCAGGTGCATCTCTGCACAAGGGTCAAGGCGTCCGCATATGTCAACTCACTCCGCTTCCCCTCCTGTGGCATCTCCTGCCTCTGCCCAGAAAACATTCTCAGCTCTTAAGGGTTGACATGATTACATCTGGGAGACTCTCCCTATTTAAGGTCACTGACCAGCAGCCACTGTTATGCCCTCCAAGGTCATTGGGTCTTGCAATGAATCATGGTCAAGTTTCCAGGGATGAGAGTTCAGCCGTCTTTGGGGGTGATTCTATTACGACAGGAG
This sequence comes from Nasua narica, assembly GCA_028533885.1. Lineage (NCBI taxonomy): Eukaryota > Metazoa > Chordata > Mammalia > Carnivora > Procyonidae > Nasua > Nasua narica. The sequence goes on from CM052806.1 coordinate 2,436,260, forward strand.
GAGGTTATGGGTCTGTGCTAATGCACATCCCTCAAGAATTAGATAATTACCATCACAGCTTTTAAAATTCTGCCTCTTAACTCTGCTTATTGTTTAAATTAAATTAAATTAAATTTTAAGTTAAATTAACACTGAAAAAATAAAATAAACATATTTGGGAAAAAAAATAAAAAATAAATTAAGTTTAAATTCTTATTCATTCAATGTACTCAAGACCAAAATTTCAAAATAACACTAGTTAATTGCACACACACACACACACACACACACACACACGCACATTACTGAAAGTTTCCTTTTCCTGGAACTTAAGGACTATCACTGGATCCTCTCATCATGGGAAAAGCCTGTTTCTATTTCTCCAGATTAATTATTCCAATGATTCCAATGCAATGAAAATCCTGGACATTCTCCCCAGGAAACACAAAGTTTCCTACACAGTTTCTAGGATTCCAGCCCATGCGGGTTGACCACCTCTGAATCGGTCCAAGCATCTCATTTTGTGGATAAAAAGAGTCTTGGAGTGTTGGTATGCCCAAGGCCATGTGCTAGTTCATAGTAGGTTCAAGCTTAGAGCCCCGGTTCCCCATATCTTTGCCTATGCCAAGTGGATCACACTCCCTGAAAGGGTGTCCCAACAAGGTGGACACATAGGGAAGGGGACAGGAGGGTCTTAGGATAAGTAAAGGAGGATGAGGAGAGACAAAGATTGAGAAAAGTGCAATCAAAGGCACAAGGGACAGACCAGGGAAAACAACAGATACTGTGCCTATTATCCAGTGTTCCCGGAGGAAACAGAACCAGTAGGATGTGTATATTCAGAAAGAGAGATTTATTCTAAGGAACTGGCTCATGTGAATTTAGGGGCTGGCAAGTTTGAAACCAATAGGGAAGACAAGTAATCTTGTGACCCAGAGAGAAGCTGATTTTGCACCTCAAGTCCAAATACAGTCTGGAGGCACAATTCCTTCTTCCTTCAAGGATCTCTGTGTTTACTCTCCAAACCTTCAACTGATTAGATGAGGCCCACCCACATATGGAGAGTAATCTTTATTAAAAGTCTCCTAGTTTAAATGCTAATCTCATCTAAAACCAAAACAGAACAAAACGCCTTCACATAAGTGTCCAGAGTGGTTTATAACCCCAAAACTGGCCACAATAACCTAGCAAAGTTGATTCATGTCGTTAATAGTCACATCAGGTAAAGACGCAGACACTTCATTTCTGCAGTAGGTCTGGGTGATTAACTTAGGTGGAAAGGTCAGTTTGCTGAGGTCATATAGTTATATTTAAATATGGGCTAATTCTAGACCCAGACAGTCTGCAGGGTTGTTGACTGGCCCTTCTCCCTTCCCCAGTGGTCCTCAGCCATACACTCCCGCCTTTTTTCTCTCAGGGCTCCTCAGACCTCTGGGCATGTCTGCTTTCCTTGTTGAATTGACCTTCAAGGGATGCGATCTTAAACTTGCTTCTTTTCCAGCCTTGGATATGAGTAGACCTCAAACCTAGGACACCTTGACCTCTGATCTGTGATGAACTTCTTCTAGAACGGTACCAAGATGGCGAGGATTAGTATAACCTGACCACCCCCAGGAATCCCCACCTTTTCCACCAGCCCCCGAGCCAGCACCAGGTTGGCCTCTGGCTCCAAACCTTCACTTCCCTGGGACCCACCCTGACAGTGCTGTCAGCTCTGGTCAGCAATCCACGTTTCCAGATGTCTCCAGTCTGCTTTCCACGAAATCACTGTCAAAGGTTATCCCTTTTAGCTTTGAGGCACAGCTAAACTTGAGACTGTCATTTCTCATGACTGTCCTCGGATCTGCAGTTAACATAAGAAGATTTCAATGTAGACAGGAAAACTTAAAGCCATTGTCAGCGATTCCCACTCCCGGCCGGGCTCAGCTTCACCCCTGCGGCGCCCTCTCAATCCCAAAACCGCCGCCATATTGCTGGGCCCCCTTCCTTCATCCTCAGGACTCCCAAAACCTGTCCCCACCTTGGCTCTGCATCCATAATCACAGTATGGGGGGGGGGGAGGAACAGGTGACTTTTCATCGTCACCGTCACCTGGGCAGAAAATAGATGTCTCCAGGAAAATAGATGTCTCCCACTATGACCAAATGCTGACTATCTCCACTGTCAGCCCCCCAATGCCACTGGAAGCTGATCAAACCGTTTTGCCCCCCGAGAACAGAGAAAAAGCTTGCCCCCCAAGATTTAGACCTCCTGAAACTGATCACCATTGAAAACCAGCTCCTTCGTTCCCTGACCCAGAAAGATGAGTTCTGTGGACTGTGCTGCGTGAGTGTTGGAGAAGACCAGGGCCTGGGAACAGAGCAGCAGGAAGCTCCTGCCCCATTGAGGAGGGCCCCCCGGAGGCTTTCAGGGGCTGGCCCCGGGGTGAGTCACACCGGCAAGCCAGACCCAGGTGGGTGACAGGATCAGAGCCGCTCTGACTCACCGCCCACCCTCTGTGGGCACCTGGCACTTCATGCCCTGAGGGGTGGGCGTATGAAATTGGGCCATGAGTAATGGAGAGGCGGCCACCAGCCTTGGTACCTTGTTTTCCAGAGAAAAGTGATGTTTTGATTCTACTTTCTTTTTTTAGCTCAAGATGCTTCTGGATATGTAAATTGAGTTTGAAAGACCTTACATACAATTTCCAAATGGCCTCGAACGTATTTGAATCACAGAATCAGAAAAGATGCCGAGGGTTGCTCCTACCTTTGCAATAAAGGGTAACCCGTGACCAATTAAAAGAGTTCTCCTTGTTACTTTTTCAAAGGAATAGAATTGGATTCCTCTGTCATGGGAGCCAGGTCTTAGGGATCAAAATGGGATTTCAAGGAGGAAAAACCGAGCTGGAACTCTCTCCCTCAGTCTTCTGCTCTTACAGAGGACCCACCAACAGCTGTGACGACAGCTTTGCTCCCCCTCAAACTAAGTCGGTGAGACCTCATTGTCCAGGATCGAATGATTAATCCGGTTGTTCAGATCTGCTCATCGCTAGGCACCTTTTCACAACGGATGCCAAGGAAAAAGGCAATGGTCTTGATTTGGATCTTTCGGGCTCAACTATTTGTTCTATGAAAGCAGAAACCCGTCTATTCACCAAACAGGGCAAACACTCAAAAAGATTTATTGCATAAATGAATGAGCAATGGCCAATGTTGAACTGGTACACGGGGTGACATATGCTTCCTTTTTTGCTCTCTGTTTTACGAAGGAACGCCCAAGGACTCCTTAAAGACAGCGAGAGTTTGTAGTCTGCCCGCTGCATTGGTACGGTGTTGCAGGAACCCCTGCCTTCCCGGAGGGGGGAGGAGGAGAGTGGCCTCCTTCTCACTTCCAGACAGCCTACCTCTTCCCAAGTCCATCACTCTTGCCTCCCATGCCCCACCCCCGGCCTCGACGCTCAACCATTCAAATCTTAATTTCTAAAGCTGACTCATTTTCCGCTTCAAGCTCACATTTTCTTTCCCCGTGAATTTGCATAGATCTTTTCCACTCATTGTTTCACTCATAATTCATGGAATCCTCTCCCAAATGCCCGGACGAGTCATCACTGCGCTGGTTGCATGGTCTCATCGCCTGCTCTCTCTTGGCTCGATGAGACACGGGGGCAGCTCCCGGGGAGGCGTGCAGAAGGTCTGACTCACCAACTGTGGGGTATTGGAAAGAAAGAAGGTGAATGGCTTCTTTCACGACCTGTTGGGCAGGGCCTCAAAAGGTCAGGAGGATGTGGGCGTGTGCAGGAACGGCTTGAGGAAAGGTGGGGAAGCAGGGACGTGCAGGTTGGTCCGGGAGCAGAGAGGACCAGGTACAGCTGCAGGAGTTGATCTCCCGGCGGGCCCTTGGGCTGGGCGTGTTGGTCTGAGTCCGGAGTTGATGCCGCATGTATATTTCCTGTTTGATGATTGAATTTGAATGTCCGCCTCTTGTAGTAAGAACTCACACCCCCTTCGAGAAAGGAATAACTTGTGATACCTCGGAAACAGAGAGGGGTGAGGGAAAAGGTGCCATCTTGCCTACTTCACGTCGTGGCCATTTCTTCGCAGGGATGATGTTGGATAAACTAACACACCTTCTTTGAGTTTCAAGATCTTCCTGGGTCACATGCAAATACTAACATGCGCTCCGTTGGGCAACGTGTGGGTGAGAGGGGAAGATGTTTGCGAGAGCCAGCGGGATGCCCGGCTCTCTCCCTGCCCGGCCCCTGCAGGACACAGGCTCCCCGGGCTGTGCCCCCCACACTGAGTTGCACCGGGAAAGAACACAAGGCTTAGCCCAGATAAGCCAGTAGGGAGGGCCAGATGTCGTTTCTGAGGTTTTTTAACTGAGTGGAACTTTTTATGCAGGAAAACAAGGTAAAAATTTCCCAAGGGGTTTCTGTGAGATTTCCAGCACTTCCTAAATTAGCCCTGACCAGTAAAACCACGAGAGCAGACTTCCTGGCAGGGCCTGGCGCTTCCATTTCCAGTCCCAACCGAAAGCAGGAAGCATTGAGACAAGTAATAATTCAACTCTTCAGTTGGCTTCCAAAATTGTCCACATTGAGGTCCCTTGGCATTTGCACCAAAGGTCAGGAGTTATTCTGATTTTATCTGTTCCAGGTTATCGACTCGTTTTTGACTGAACCCATGGCAGACTCCCTGGTAGCTGATAGAGGTATTTTTATGTGTTCCTCATCACCCAGATGTAGGCTAAGCACAGCTCCCTATGAGGGACAGGAGCCCCTGCAAGCCTGAGCTTGGACACTATTAACCGGCAAGAAAATGAAAGAAAATCCCATACGGGTCCCAACTCTGCCGCTGATTAGCAACCACCACCTGAAGAAAACTGTTTAAATTTGCTAAGTCTTGGTTTTCTCAAGAACAAAGAAGCTCCACGCTCATTAGGGCGGCTACCGTAAAAAAATAAAAACACGTAAAAATAAAATAACAAGTGTTGGCAAGGACTGCGAGAAACCGGCATCTTTTCACCACTACTGGGAACGTAAGATGATGCAGCCACTGTGGAAAACGGTAGGGCAGTTCCTCTAAAAAATTAAATATAGAGTTCCCGTAGGACCAAGGACTTCCGCTTCTGGATTATATTCCAAATATTTGGAAAGAGAGTCTGAAACGTGTATTTGTACGCTGGGATCCACAATCGCCAAAGGGCAGAAACAAGCCAACTGTTCATCAGGGGATGAACAGATAAACAAATCTGATCTATACACGCACAGGAAATATGATTCAACCTTAGAAAGGAAGGACAGGGGTGCCTGGGTGGCACAGTCAGTTCAGCATCTGACTCTTGAGTCAGCTCAGGTTATGATCTCGGGGTCTTGAGTTGAAACCCTGTCTTGGGTTCTGTGTTCAGCACATTCTTCTTGCCCCTCTCCATCTACTCCCCATGCTCGTGAGCCCTCTCTCTCTTACATAAATACATAAAGTCTAAAAAAGAAAAAGGAAGGCCATCTGGACACCTGCGACAATATGGTTGAACCTTGAAGACTTTGTTAGTGAAATTTGCAAGAGTCCCTCATATGAGGTGCTTAACTAGTCACATTCTTAGAGACAGAAGAGGATGGTGGGCACTAGGGGCAGCAGGAGGGGGACATGGGAGGTCGTATTTAAGTCCTGGAGATAGTTGGTGGGGATGTTTACCCAACAGTGCAAAAGTACTTAATGCCACAGAAACATACAGTTAAAAATGGTTAAAATAGTAATTTTATGTTACATGTATTTTAACATAATTATTATTATTTTTTAAGATTTTTTATTTATTTATTTGAGATAGAGCGAGAGAGAGCATGAGAGGGTAGAAGATCAGAGGGAGAAGCAGACTCCCCGCAGAGCTGGGACCCCGATGTGGGACTCGATCCCAGGGCTCCGGGATCGTGACCTGAGCCGAAGGCAGCTGCCCAACCAACTGAGCCACCCAGGCGCCCCAATTATTATTATTTTTTTTAACGGCGAAGCTCCTTATTTTCCTACACAGTGTTTAACCACGACTGTTCTTCTGTATCGGGAATTCTAGTTATAAGCCAGTCTTAGATTCTAGGCAAAGCACATTCTTCTACTAGGAGGTCACAGCATGTGTCCCCTTCCTGGGAATGCAGGCTCTGTCATTGAGGTCACAACAGCAGGTGTTCAGTGGTAGTGACCCAGTGCCCCATGGTCATTCTGGCCTCTGGACACCCAGCTGCTCTGTGAATGATCCACAAGCCTGCAGGCCCTATAGTCCTCTGCGCTGAGCCCTCCTGGGAGAGAGTGGAGGACATAGCCTTGTCCGGAGCTCACGGACCGAGAGATGGTGACACCAGCGACAGGCTGGTCCCAATGGCTCTCTGCAGTTCGTCTCTCCTGTTGTGCTATCCTTTCTCCCTTTCTTTTTCTGGTCTGCTTGGCTTTATCTGAATAATTCTGCCTCCTGCGATGCTTTGATCACAGATCAACAGGTGGAGTGGGGAATGTTTCCCCTTTAATGCACAAATTTACGTAGGTTGGTGGAGGGTGGATAGAGGACAAGGCTGTGAGCATGATCGGGACCCCCGGAGGATGGGGGTCCTGGTGTGGTCCTGGTGAAAGAAGGGGCAGTCCGGGAGAGGTAGCACCCTTGGGAACAAAGACTCGAGATTATAGAATTGCCAGATCTTTGAGGCTCAACCATGACTTTACTTCCCTTCGGAAAACGTTTAATCCTTTGAGGCTGGCAGAGTCACAGACGTTTAGAAACGTCTGGAAATTGTCCATTGTGTCATTTGACTTTGACTTTTGTTCCTTTCGCTTTGAATTACCAGATAAATCTCTACTTGTGTGTTATCGCACTATGAGATGCAACAGAGGTACCTCTTTGGAAAGCCTGTGAATCGTCGCCGTGAGTCGGTCACGAGAAGCGATGCCACCCAAGCCCTCTGATGGGGGCAGAGACCATCAGCCTTCCTGAAAGCATTTGGAAACATTGAAACACCTTTGCCGACATCCTCCTCCTGTGAAGGAATGGGCGCTGTGATGTGATGTGGCTGATGCTCGGGGGGCCGTTAGGAGCCAGGGTGGGCGGCCATGCCAGGACCCCCAGTGCGTCCCCTCCTGCATTCCCACCTGTGCCCCTGCCCCACATCACAGAGGGCAGGAATGGTCTGTGATCAGCAGCATTATGGGATGGTAAGATGCTTCCGAGTTTAAGTTCTAAAAGATGCTGACTCTCCTTCCTCCTCCAGCCGCTCTCATCCTCCCCCCCTTCTCCCCCAGCCCCAGAAAAGCAAGCTGCCATGTCACGAGCCACCTAGTGATGGATAGAAGCCTCCTGCCACCAACAACCACCGTGCTCCCATCCGGCTGACAATTTCCCTGCACTTTCAAGCCTCCCTTGGATGTCTGTGCAGTTTGGGGATGGCTGTTACACAGCAGAATCATGACTAATACAAACCCCACCAGTGCTTTTCTGAGTAGCTCTGGTGCCCCCCAGGTTGTACCAGCTTTGTGGGTCTCAGTCACAATAGCCTTTGCCTCCCGTGAGCCTGCTCAGTAAACCCAACACAAGTCCAAGTCCATCCCTTCTTCTGCAGTGTCCTGAGGACACGTGTGTCTTTTCCTTGACTCCCCCAGTTCTGACCTTTGTTCTGTGATCAGAAGAATTAAGGGCACCTACAGATGGGAACTTGAGCCTCTGCTTCCAGCACGATGACGTGCCGTCCTTGGTTCTATGTCCATGGCTTGTGATGAGTGAGTGAAGGGTGGAGAGAGCAGCCTTCGGGGCCACCCAGACATGGGTGCACAGTCTAGCCCTTGTCACTTAATGGAGTTGCAGCATCTCCATGACACTCTGTTTCCTTGTAAAACGGGGAAAGAATAACCTGCAGCGTCATCATGGGGATTGGAAAAGATGCTGGGGGAGAGTCCTGAATGTGTTAAGACGTGATGTCTTAGTGGTTTACTGATGCATAACAAACCACTCTAAAAATTAGTGGCTTTAGACAACCTCACAGCTGTGGGGAGTGACTGGAGAACCTGCGGGACTCTGCTTTCCTGGCTGTTCGGCCTCAGCCCATCTGTGTAGCTTCATTGAGCTGCAAGGTCAGCGGAGCTGGGGGTCACATGTCTCGCAGTGGGTGTTGGTCTTGGTTTTTCTCCATGTGATCACACACTCTCCGGAGGATGAACCAGACATTCTTACTTGGTGGTCTCTGAGCCGTTTCAAGAGGTCAAAGCAAAAATCACAAGATCTCCCAGGGCTGAGCTTCTGGGTTTTGCAAAATCCCACTTCCAATCATCTCACTATCGGTTACGGTCATGGTCCCTCCCAGGATGCTCCCGCTTCCAGAGGTGGGAGACAGACGTCTCAGAGTCACATTGCAAGGAGCGCACACACACACACACACACACACACACACACACTGCTTTAGAAGGAATCCGTGCCCACGTTTCACAATCCACCACGAGCATGCGGTAAGCTGTGTCTGTATCATTTTTTCCCCTTGAGGTTACCAGAGTGGCCATCAGAACACAGCTCGGGAGCCTGCATGACCTTAGCTTACATCCCCACTTTGAAGAGCTATCTGTGTGATCTCGAGACGGTTACTGAGCCCCTCTGAGGTTTACTGTTTCTGAAACTTCTTTCATGCCTCCACTCGTGGGGCTGCTTTCTTTAGCTCTCGGACTCTCCCCTCTGGCACCCTCTGTTCTCATGTATGGTCTTCAAAATGAAAATAGCCAGGGGGAGATTGGCCACATCCATGGATGGCTCCTAAATCTCTGACCCGGGTCCCTGCAAGCTTTCCACAGAAGTGACCCTCCACGAGGAGCCCTGTATGCCACATGGGCCTCGAAGCAATGAGGAATGGCTCCAGGAGCACCACGTGCCCATGCCGAAGGGAGCACGGAGAATAAGCCCTCTTTCTGAGTTTGAGTTCTCCAGTCTAGACCTAAAACATCATTCTGACTTCTGTGAGGAGAAGGGGGATTGCATTGAGCAAGGAGAAACTAGTACAGAACACAAAGCCAGAGGGAAAGAACAGAGTCAGGTGGGTGAGAGGCAATGTGTGTTTACATTGTATCTTGCTTCCTACTGCTTACCAGGAAAAAATAGCTCAACTAATCTCCCCAGACATGAGCTATCGAAAGGCATTCCCACCCACCCCAGGGATAAGGGACGTGAAGGAAAACTCAGAAGAACCCAGGAGTGTCCCTCCACTGGAGACCACCTTGCAAGTTCCGGCAAGAGGAACTTCTCGTTCACTCACTCCACAAAATCTTAGAGAGTGCCTAATGCATCCCAGACCCCATCCTAGGTGGATATTGCTGTCAGTGAGGGGCCTCTGCGCTGCCTGTATGATTCTCCATGAACGTCAGACGGCCTGCCTTGCCCATGCCTGCAGCTGTCTGCCATGCTCCCCCGAGGAAGAAAGCACCCGGGGCTTCCTGTTCCATCCCCCACCCCACTCAGGCCCTTGGGGATCAGATGGGGGACACCCAGTCTAGGCCACCTGCTCCAGTCTACGCGGCCTTCTTTCAGATCCCCAAAGAGGCCTCTCTCCTTCTGCCTTGGGAACTTAGAGCCTCTGTTCCTCTCCTGGGGGCATTCTCCCCTCTTTTTACCGAGTTAACTCTCACTTATTTTTCCATCCTCTGTCCAAAGATCCCTTCCTCGGGAGGCCTGGTGGACCCCACACCACATAAAGTTCCTTTGTTTTGTGCTCTCATGTAAGAAGTCATTTTCCTTGGTAGCATTCTCATGTAATTAGGCAATCATCTATGTGATGTTTAGATCAATCTTCATCTGCCTTATGAGGCTCTATGCTCTTTGAGAATAGGAACTGAGTGGTCTTGTCTCAACTTCCTATTGCCAGCATCTGGCATTGTCCTTGGCGCTCAGTAATTATCTGATGAATAAGTGAATGAATAAATCTCCCCTGGTGGTCTGCAGAGACATCCCCTGAGCCTCCCCTGCAGGTGGCAAAGCAGGGTCCCAGGACCAAACTTCACCTCGGGGTAATGCCCTTTCCTGGGAGGTTTGGGCCCGTCTTTGACTCCCTTTTTCTTTTGTGGCTTTAACCTGGAGCCCCGTGACTTTGCCTCTGTTCCAGGAGTCCCTCCTGTGGTGTCTCCCAGGAAGACCAGGGAATGCTCATCTAAACCCTGTGCTGGCTGCCTCAGATAGCCCCCAATGCCAAGTTCAGTGCCATCCACTCCGTGCTACAATTTGGAGACAGAGAGCACATACAAGGCTTTGCATCGGGCAGCACTATTATTGGCTATTTTCAAAGGCATCTAGTGGCAATGAATACACCGAGAAAGACACGAGGGGAAAGCAAGGGTGCAAAGCTGCAGCACAGGGAGGAGAGTTTCCTGGTAAAGACGCACCCCCTTCCAGGAGACGCACAGACCAGATACGACTTCCTGTCGGCTGCTTTTCCAGACAGTCTGACCAGGCTGCCTGCAGGGCCCTGGCTTTCGGGGGGAACTTGATTCCTGCATCTGAGGGCCTAGATCAAACATGTTGCCAGCCGGGCTTGCTTTTATTTATTATACACATTTTTACCCAGTCTTCATTTTGGCCTAAGTGAAACCAAATGCTGTGGAAGGCTTGGAGCTGGCACAGGACAGATGGCGCTGCCCCTATCTAACCCCAGCTGCTCTGGACCTTGGGGCCCAGGCTCCGCAGTTGTGGGGGCCGCAGGCAAGTGTCCCTGCTCTCCTGGGGGATTTCTAAGCGTGAACAACAGCCCACAAAAGGCACCCAGGAAACCAGGCGCTGATTCCGCCTGGAAAGTGCTATGGAAAGTGAATGAGTTGGGGTGGCAGCATGGGAGAGGAAATCATGGGGAGGAAATTTTTTCCCCACTCCCTCGTTAATTCTTCTTATCCTGAGATTGGGGAAGGAGTGGGGACTGCACCAACCTAAAAATAGGAAAGAGGGCGCAGGAGCTCAGCCTGCAGGAGGGGTAGACGGCCAGCAGGTGGCAGTCGTGACCAGGTTCTTGCACCTGCCAGTCTCAGTCCTCAGGGCACAGGCCTGCTGGGGAAACTGAGGCCCGGCACCGGATGAGTGCCAATGTCAGCCAGTGAGCAGGGCTGCAGTCCTGTGTCCCCGCTTCACTGGGGCAGGGCTGTCGCAGGTGACTTAGTGCTCCATTGCCGTGCTGAGCCTGTCTCCCTCCTGCAGTGGGTGGGGAGACCTGGGGCCCCCGCAGGACCTCGGGCATTCCTGCTCAAGGCGGGGGCGGGCGGGCCAGGAAGAGGGGGCACTGTTCAAAGAGGGGTGACATTTGGGTCGTGTTTGAAGTCGGTGTGACTAACACCTGCTCGCCGGGGAGGAAGGCGAGGTTCTTCCAGGCAGAGATGCGGCCTGTGGCGGAAGCTTCTGTGGTGGCAGGTGCGTGAGGAGGGAGGGCAGGTGAGAAATAGACACGGGGCTCTGTGCAGGGCCACCTCGGCGACAGGTGGCCGGCTGTGCCCGTCCGCACATGCGCCCGAGGACAGGACGGCAGCTCCGGGCCGTCTGTCTGCACATGCGTCATCAGGGCTGGGCTGCGGGTGGAGGCCAGGGCCCCTTCCTGTGCAAGGGGAGCAGGATGGAGCCCGCAGCCATGGACGGAAGGCAGGGACAGACAGAGGGACCTGGGACAGCCAGCCTGCCCTCCTGACCCCCCGGTCCAAGCCAGGGCCCCTCCGCTCTCCCCTACCACCCTCCATGGTATCTCTCCCCTCACACTAGAGCCACTGTTAGCCGTCTGTCCCCCGGATCGTGCCGCGAACCCTGGAACCTGCCAGAAAGGTGTTGCAGTTTGTGTTTCTGGGTTCAGGACCGTGTTATCCACGTGGGAACCTGGCCTCCAGCGTGCATTCTGAAGAGCGGGGCACAGGTGGACGAGGAGCACAGAGAAACAGATTCGAGGTGCTTAGAGTGCCCAGGGGGGCCCATGGGCTATGAGGGTGCCCGGGTCCACGAGTGCAAGGAAGAAAGCCTGCAGGAGGGGCTGTGAGAGCAGCAGCCATGCCGCAGGGACCTTTGCACCCCCAAAAGGGGGAGGCCCTGAGGCACGTTGTGCCTCCCAGAAGGGTTCAGGAGGCTGGCCGGAGCTCAGGAGAGGGCTGGCCACAAGCCCTGGGGTGCCCGCTGGAAGCTGAAGTCAGGAACGGGAGGGGTCAGCACACTGAGGCCCCACCATCAGCCCCGTGGAGCAGCACCCCGAGGCCAACACTGCCCTGAGCACTGGGGTACACCTGGGGGACCCTGGACCCAATCTGCACGGGAGCTTGGGTTCTAATCAGAGCAGGTGGATGGGGATGGAAGAGTAGGCACCGAGGAAGTGAACACAACTCTTTTCCCTGCCCCAGACTAGAAGAGGCTGGAAGGACAGAGGGCTGCCGCCGCCCAGGTGGTCACCTCTTTGAGGGACCATCTCTAAGGAAGAGACGTTTGAGTAAGATCTGGGTGACAGAGCCCCCATTCCAGGCACTGGGAACAGCAGCGAGGAGCCTTGGGCCCCGGGGCCGAAGGCAAGGATGTGGGAGCCAGCAGGGACCTCGGCTGGGGTTCCTGGACCGGCTGGGGCTGCGGGGTACACTCTGAGAACGGGGTGGCCGAGGACTTTAGGTGGGCCTGATGCAACTGCACGACCGAGGGGTGGGCCTGGCCCCCACTTGGCTCGCTGTGTGGAGAAGTGATTGCAGGGCCAAAATGCAAGTGGGGGAACCAGGTAGAAGGCTGCAGCCATGGTCCAGGGAGAGAGGACGGGGCTTTGCAGCAGCCGGGGCGATGTGGAGGCTCAGATCACTGCTGGAAGGTGGGGGACCAGGCTGTGAGAACCCACTGGTGGATTAGATGAGTTGGAGCAGGGTGGGGGGGGGGCAGGGGAGGGTGGTAAAAGGGGAACTGTCCTGAAATGCCCGGGGAAGATCAATTGCACAGTCGGCGCCACGCAGCTGGAGATGGCCCCGTGACGTCATCCAAGACCTTTGGCAGCTCAGGCTGAGGTTTCTGGCAAAAGCCACGTTTCAGTTCATGGAAGGTCAAGTGGGAAGTATGGAGGCACAGCAAGGGCTCCTGGGTCACTGGTCCGTGGGCAACCCCGCCCGGTCCCCACCCAGTCCCCACCCAGTCCCCACCAGGTCCCCACCCGGTCCCTGGCGCAGACGGTTCCTTCTCCCGGGACTCACTGATGGGAGAAACCCCTCTGCCTTCCACCTGCCGGCAACCTCTCGCCACTGGGACCCTGGGTTCTTTCTTGAGGTCCCCCGGCACTAATGAAAGCCAGGCCTCCTCTCTCTTTACTAACCAAGACCCCATCAACGTGTTCCGGGTCCTTTCTGACAGTGGAAGGTGGAATGAGGTCCCCAGGGACCATACAACCCTGTCTTGCTGGATCAGAAGCTGCCTCGTCTTCAGGACGAGGGACATGGCAGGACCGATAGCAGCTCCTCCTGCCGCAGATCCTGTAACCAAAGCCGAGGTGCGCTTCCTCGATAGGCAACTGTCTGAACTTGACTGTCTATTTTTCAGAAGACACTGTCCTCTTAAAGGGCTAGCGTCTGTTTTTCAGGAACCAACTGTGTTTGAATACAGTCCCAGGATCTTAGAAAGGACTTAAAACAGAAATTTGAGGTGGTTTCCTAAGAAAAGAGGGGGTGGGGGAGTGAAGACATAAAAGCAAGGTCATTGTTTCTGTCTCAACAACGTATGGTTGAAACAACGCTTGATACATTCTTGAATTTTTAGCTATCATCCCCAACTTGGTTGCTATGAAATTACAGGCATGCATTTCACCAGTGAAGAAACTGAAATGTTTGCCGACTCAAAGGGCAGATTTCGGGGCAGAGGGGGTATTGTTGGCAATGAGACCTGGAGCAGCCAACGTGGAACCCCAGAACCCCGAAGGGAACATGCACGTTCCCAAAAACCTACTGGAAAGGGGCGCCCAGGTGGCTCAGTGGGTTAAAGCCTCTGCCTTTGGCTCAGGTCATGATCTCGGGGTCCTGGGATCGAGCCCCGAATCGGGCTCTCTGCTCAGCAAAGAGCCTGGTTCCCCCTCTCACTCTCTGCCTGCCTCTCTGCCTACTTGTGATCTCTCTCTCTGTGTCAAATAAGTAAATAAAATCTTTAAAAAAAAAAAAAAAAGCTTACTGGAAAGACCTTCAGCTGTTTCCCTCAGGGGGTGTAGACTTTGAAAATCTCTCCTGCAAATGGGGGCTGCTGCCAGGTGAAGCATTCTCAGTGATACCCCGGGCCAGGCGGCCAGGCAGCCCTAAGACTCAAAAAAGAAGTGCTTCCCCAGGTATGTGTGCTCTCCACCAGGACGATCATCTTTGGGTGCGTCAGCACTGGGGTTTTGCAGGTGCTCGCAGCTCTGTGGGACCCACCAGGTGACTGCATGGTGTCTCTATCATTCCCTCGGTCTCCCAGCAATGCCCCTGCTGCTTAGATATTCTGTGGTTCCATTGAGGTCGGCTCACATCTTTCTAAACATTATTCTCCGTACACTGACTGGGGGAAGACCCCGCAGGAGTGGTGGCCATCGGTGGGCCATGGGGAGGGGGGGGAGGTTGGGGGGGAGGGGACAAAGGATGCCTGGATGCGGTCATGCCCTCCTCTTACTAACAAGAGATGCTACCAGAAATAATTATGTCCGTCACACTTCACGCTGAAGAGGAGAATAAATGAAATGATTCTCAACAGAGTGCAAGGAGTTGGTCTTGGTCTCGAGGTCTTGTCTGATGGCCACGCGTCCCGACGCCACTCTGCATTCCCGGGGCCGTGGTGCAGAGTTCAACGGTGGGCCCTTGCAAGGCTCTTGTCCTTGGCATCCGTCACCTTATTTGGCTTCCCCGGCACCCACGGAAATACATACCTTTGGGATAACACGGGTCCCTTTGTGGAACCGATGCTCAGAGACGTGAAGTCACTTGCCCGGAGTCACACAGAACACGGCGGAGCTGGGGTTGGGGTCCTTGTGCCTCCGGAACGTGTGGTCCTAACCATTGTCCATGCTGCTGCTCAACAGAGAACCTTACCTGACTGTGCCTAGGGGTGGAGGGACCATTGCTTTCGGCTGACTTCTGCTGTCGGCGAGCCATTTCGTGATCGGAGGCCCGGGTCAAGTCGGAATGGGCGCAAACTCAAGAAGGAACTACGCAAATCTTCCCCATCTCTGTGACGTCTACTCTGCACCGTGTGCCCAGCACAAGCCAGCGGAGACACTCGGCGGCTTGGCCCAGCAGCCCTTGTACAAAGACCTGCTGCATCCAGAACTCTCTTAGCCAAGACCGCTTTCGGCACCGCTGTTCTCGGACGCTGGAAGGCAGCACGGCCAGTGAGACGCCTGGGGAGACCCCCTCCAGCCAGAGAGGCTCTCTGATTCTCCTTCGGACATTCGCCAGGTATGGGCAGGGCAAGATGTCTCACCCCTGGGCCTCAGTTTACCCTCTTTTTTTTTTTTTTTTTTTATTTATTAGAGAGCGAGAGACTGAGAATGAGAGGGGAGAAGGTCAGAGGGAGAAGCAGACTTCCCACAGAGCCGGGAGTCCGATATGGGACTCGATCCCGGGACTCCGGGATCATGACCTGAGCCGAAGGCAGTTGCTCAACCAACTGAGCCACCCAGGCGCCCTCAGTTTACCCTCTTTAAAATGTCCTAATAAATATCCTGAGCTGGGATCGAATGAGGAGAAGTGACTAAGTTCCTCTGACAGATGAAGAGCTATTATTTATAATCACGTCACCTCACAGGGTGTATCAGGGATCAAGAGATCATGTGGATTGTAAACATTTACATTGCAAAGGAGGAGACGAATACTCTGAATTGTGTTCAATCGCAAACAGTAATTTAAAAAAACCTTATCTAATTGATTTTTTTTTTTAGTGCCATTAATGAGTTTGGGCACTGAAATAGCTCAGTGTTTTTTTTTTTTTAATGCTAGAATATGCTATTTCACAATGTTAAAAAAAATGACGGGTATTAATATTTATAAAAGAAAATTGCAAACCTAGGTAACGGTATCCGATTACGGAGGGCTCTAATTAATAAACTGAATACTTATTATCATGCAGTGTCTGCATGTGGAACCTCGAAGGCCAGTTGGAGGAGATGATGAGGGTCTAGATGGAGGAGAAATGAGCGGTCTGCAGTGAACGTGAACGTGCTCATCGCCCGCTGTACCCCATGTGTCCCCTCCCACCAGTCACATGCACCGCTAGCTAATATAGTCAGTAGGGTAGCAGTTGGCCTCTCTTTCATTCATGTGATAAGCATGATTGGGTATGCACCATGTAGGAAATGCTCTGCTTGGTATCGATGACTTTTTTTTTAAAGATTTTATTTATTTGCTTGAAAGACAGAGAGAGAGAGAGAGAGTGTGTGTGTGCGCAGAGGGAGGGACAGAGGGAGAAGGAGAAGCAGACCCCCCACTAAGCAGGAAGCAGGAAGCAGGCCTCGATCCCAGGACCCCCAGGATCACGACCTGAGCCGAAGGCAGACGCTTACCTGACTGAGCCCCCCAGGTGCCCCTGATGATTTCTTCTTTTTTTTTTTTAATGACTAAGCCTCAGGTCCTCTACTACCGACATGCACAATGTGGACACATGGGGTCCGTAAGCTACAAAACAATCACTTTAATGCCCATGACCACCACTGGGATAGAGAGCTGGCCTCTGATCTGGGTCATTTGTACTCAGCTCTCCATTCCAGTGGCCCGGTTGGTCGGGGAGGGGGGGGCTTCATTTCAGGACAGACTGAGCTGGATGCAGCCACACTCAAGGAGAGATGTGAAGTCGGCGAGGTTTGCTCCAGACTCCCTTCCGCCAAGGGAACAAGGTGGGACCTCTTGCTCCCGCGCTGGTGACCGTACCTCCGGGCTGCCGTTCCCAGTAGTCTGGGGGGCGCTTTCACGGTCTCATGTCCTGGGGGAGGGGGGGAGGACATTTGGGATATGGTAGAAAATCCCACAACCAGCAGAGGTGCTTGCCTTGATCTGGCTTCCCGTGTTCCAGGACCCAGTGGGAGGAAAAGCCAGTCCATGTGCTTGCTGCTGGCTCTCGGAGGCGAGCATGGAGTGTTCTAGTATTTCTAGTTTAGAGCGAGGGCTCTTGTGCGAGGTGGGCTAGCGATGACAAGATTGAGAGATTGGAGGGAGAAACACAGATGCATTAGGAGAAGGTGCCAGTCGGAGGATGGAGTGTGAGGGCAGAGGGCGCAGAGCCTAGACCTGTGGAGTCGGCTGAGCCCCGCCCCTCCCTGCGGCTCAGGAATGACAAGTAAGTGCAGGGACCATGGGTGCGAGTAAATAGGACTCAAGGCGGGTGTGAAAGAAACAAGGCTGGGGAAAGGCAGGCGCCAAGCCCCAATGCGCCTGTGCCCCTCGGGCTGGGCGCCCCCATTGCTAATCCAGGGACTTTCCCAATGCTCGGAGAGACAGCCCCGTCATGGTGGTAGGGACAGCAAGGGGTCTCTGTCTGGGCTCCCTGCACAGGCTCTGGCCGGCCGGGCTCGGCTGGGCAGGTGCTCCTAGCCAAACTGGAGGCAGCAGCTTGACGCAGGGCGGAGGGGGAGGGCAGAGAAAGGAGGGCACCGGGGAATCCGCCTGGGCCACTGGGAGGAGTGGGGATCAGCCCCCCCCCCCCCCCCCCCCCCCCCCCCCCCCCCCCCCCCCCCCCCCCCGCGCGCCACATTCACAACCGGTGCTTCTTCGGTCTACACAGGGTGTGCTCCGCATCCTTCTCTGTACCGGCAACCCGGGGGTTCTTCCTGTGCCTGGTCTCCACGGGGCTCTTGCCTCCCTTCTAGCGTGTCCCCGCTATCTCCCCTGCATGAAAGCTGCCCTCTATCAAGCCCAGAAAGCGCTTTAGAGAGTGAATCTGCCCAGGAGCGGGACATCAGACCCCAGTGGCTGGGGGAGAGTCCCCAGAGACCGTGCTCTAGGATGTGGCCTCAGTTTCTCCATCTGTAAACAGGGAGCTCTCCTAGGTGCGGCCGATGAAATGATGAGATTATCACTTTTCCCGGCTCACAGCGGCCACAAAGTCAATGTGAGCCTTCCTGGATTGGGTCAGGGGAGGGAGTTGCTCGCCTCCTGTCCTTGGCCAGAAGCCAAGGTCAGGCAGAGCCTTCATCCTCAATCCCGAGGAGGCCTGGCGAGCACCGTGGGCACGGCGATCGGTGGGGTACCAGTGAGGAGGGCCACTGGTGGGTGTTCAGCTACAGGAATTGGTTGGAAGAGGGAAGGGACGTGCTCTCAAGTGGCCTAGACGCTTGCCACAGTGGTGTGTCTCCTGGAAGGGCCACTGCCACCCAGGTGTCTGGACAGCTGCCACGCCCCCGTGCTCTCTGGGGTCCCCCGAGCTCCTCTCAGCGTGAAGGGGAGATAGGCCAGTCACTGAGAAGTGCCCCGTGGCCTGTGGCTCAGATGTGTCATCTTTGCCACAAAGAGACTAGGAGAGGATCTTACCCATCACCAGATGGGTGATGGATGTGCCTTCTCCCCCTATCTTTTTCCCCTGAAGCTTGTCTTTTCCCCACATATCAGGAGTCACAAAATTCCCCCTATCTTTCCCTGTGGTTCCCCAATTTTCCCCTGGGTCCCTCTGAGATCATCTGTCACAGGCAGCGCCTAAAGGCCGGCTCACAGCGGCAACGGCATCAACCCCACTTAGGCGAACATCTCGGCCCCTCCACGACCTTCTAATGACCTCAAATGCGGCTTCCTGCCATTTCAGACCCTGGCGCAGACCTCCTGGGGCCTCAGTAACAGCAGTTAGAATGCAGAGACGTGGCCGTGTGTCTGTCCTTTAATTGCTAGAACGGCAACCGAGTTCTGGGTGAGCAAACATTCCACAATTCCCCCATCTGAAAGCGACCTGTGGGGCAGGATGGAAAGAGCGACGTCCCCTCACGACTCAGGGTCATCTCACTCACTGAGGGATCCAGGCACTGAAACGGGGTTGAGCAGCGATGGATACCGGGCCATCAGGAGCAAGGGGCCGCATCTGCAGGGCCCGGGCCGTGCAGTCTGGGGTGGACGCGCCCATCGGGTGCCGCCTCCTGCTCTCGGAGGGCTGGGCAGGACCCAGGAGCCGGCAGGACCGTAGATGCAACCAGCTCTTGCGGGGCTTCTTGGCTCTGTGTCCGATTTGAGCCTCCAGCATGAAGGACGAAGCCCCGGGGAGCCATGGCAGGCTTCAAACAAGAGCGGACAGTGCTTGAGCTGCACTTTAGACACCTGGGGGACTCCGCGGGTTAGGCGTCCTCGTCTTGGTTTCAGCTCAGGTCATGATACCATGCGTCGCGGGATCGAGTCCCACTTCGGGCTCCCCGCTCAAGGTAGAGTCTGCTTGAGATTCTCGATCTCCCTCTGTCCCTCCCCCGGCTCGCTCGCTGACTCTCTCTCTCTCCCCCCAAAGGCAGAGCAAGAACCAGGGAAGAGGTTGCTGAAAGCAATAGGGCAGCTCACCTCAAAGCTTCCGCCCGGGAGGCCTGACGGCGCCGTGCAGCTCGTTTTCTGACCTCGCAGGGGAATCGGGCTGACTCCCGGGCCCCCAGTTCACACGCCTCTTTCTCCCCCCAGGCTTTAGGGACCACGAACGTCAAAGCCTGTGTTTTAGGTGGAGCCTGAGGTTATTTCGAGAGAGAGGCACACAGTGTGTAAGGAAAGAGGTCCCTCCCCCCTCCCCCGGACACCACACACCCACCCTGGCTCGCCCCGGGCCCCCCACCGCAAAGAAGGAGCCCCACAGCGGTTAGTGCGGGAGCTGCAGCGGGGAGGGCAGGGCGCCCCGAGGCTCCTGGCAGGGCGCTGCCTCATCCCTGCTCCTCTCCTCCAGGCCCTGGGCTCCCATCAGGTGATGGGGGAAGATAGAAACATGGGGCCGAGGAGGACACGCACTTGGTGAGGCTGCCTTGGGTGTGGGGGAAGGACCGAGACCCCCACATACAGCAACGCCCACGGACGTGTCTGCCGGGCTCATTTACAATCCCCTCTTCTCAGCTTCCAGGATCCTCGGCTACAACTCCCAGCGTCCCATTTTCTCACCATGTCCCTGCCGGTCCTCCCACAACCACAGGTGAGAATCAGGGACTGACATCTCTGTGCTGGGCCTCCATTTGGAAATGATATCAGGAGAGTTTTGGGGGGTGGTTGGGTTTAAGACACATTCAGCCACTGGGCTCCTGGGGGGCTCAGTCGGTGAAGCGTCTGCCTTCGGATGCAGGCATGATCTCAGGGTCCTGGGATCGAGTCCAGCATCTGGCTCCATGCTCAGCGGGGAGTCTGCTTGTCTCTCTCCCTCCGTCTCTCCCATCATGACTTCTCTTTCTCAGATAAAGAAATAAAACCTTAAAAAAGAAAAAAAGGAAAGGAAAGGAAAGGAAAAAAGAAAAGGAAAAGAAAGGAAAGGAAAGGAAAGGAAAGGAAAGAAAAAAAAGAAAAGAAAAGAAAAAAGAAAAGGAAAGAAAAGAAATATTCAGCCATGGCAGCGGTCTATGGGGGATGAAGGGTCAGAGGTGACCAGAGATGCGTATGCACAGGGGTGTGTCTGTGTAAGAGACAGAGAACTGAAGTAGCTTCCTATGAACTGAGAGAGAGATGGCCGTGTAAACCGTAACAACCGTCCCCTTGTGCTCCAGGCTAGCAGGAGGTGATCTCGGTCCCGGCCATCGATCCCTCCGGCCAACGTCCCCAGAGCACTGTCTCACGCCCATTTGAGGCATCATGGGGAGAGTAGTGTGTGGGCCCAGCATCCAGAAACCCTGGGTCCTCACCCTGACTCTCCTAATGATGCTCTGAGTGGCCCTGGGGAAACCACTTCCCACTTTGACCCAAACTTCCCCTTCCTGGACTTGAAGTCCATGGGCATGATGGATCCTACTCGGGGCGAGATCCCAGCTGTTTCCAAGCACAGGCAGTTTGCCCGCCCTAGGGGGTGCACCGCCTAATTCCAGAAGATGCTGGTCCTGTGGACCGCTCTGTGAGTCGCAGCCTCAGTACGGGGCACCCAGGAAGCCTCATTCCCATGCCCCCCTACCCCCGCCAGACGCCGCACTTTATACAGCCGGGAGAGCTGGGAAGGGACCGGTTGGAGGTGTGATGTCAGGGTTCCTACCGCACCACCCCCTGGACTGTGGGTCAGAAGCCTTCATCCCAACTTGGTTTCCAACTTGTGCAATCAAAGACCGTCCCTTTCAGGGGCGCCTGGGTGGCTCAGTGGGTTAAAGCTTCTGCCTTCGGCTCAGGTCATGATCTCAGGGTCCTGGGATCGAGCCCTGCATCGGGCTCTCTGCTCGGCGGGGAGCCTGCTTCCCCCTCTCTCTCTCTCTGCCTGCCTCTCTGCCTATTTGTGATCTCTCTCACTCTCTCTCCCTGTCAAATAAATAAATAAAAGCTTAAAGCAGAAAAAGACCATTCCTCTCTGAGACCCGTGTTCTAAAGGGGCAAAATGAGGAGGTGATCTTCGTGGCACTCACCAGCGTAGACACTGGAGTAATGACTGCTCCGAATGGACCTCATGTGAGTAGAGCCCTGTGACGTCATGAGCCTTATGTGGTAGAGCTGCTTCTCCGATATCTTGGGGACACTGTTCACTGTGCCTGATCTCTCACCAGAGATCCCACCAGCTTTCAGCAGGCTGGGACATCCAGGGAGCGTGCCAAGCATTGTGGTTAACGTACTCCCAAACTCTTTAGGGAGCTGAGCTGTGAGCCACACACAGGGAAGGCACTTTTACAATATTTACAAAGCCGACTATGTGAAGCCCGGGCCCATTAAGAATAACAGGCAGCGACTTCCCTGTGATCACGCTAGCCCTCAGAGCTCACAGTGCTTCCGAGGTATGGACATGCATGGGTCAGCTTGGATCCCTTGGCATGCTTTCCATCTTAAAGGACATTGTGGGGATAATTTGCTAGCACCTTGTTGGTATTAGCTTCCAATAACAATAACGACAACTGAGCCAATCTTTGTTCATTTCACCGATGGATATGAGAGGCCGAGTTTCAACGCCCCAGAGAAGAGCCATCTGTGAGGACGGATTGAGCAGCGGTGACGCAAACTTGCTTATCGAGGTTGCACTGTGTGTTTGGCCTCTGTTTCATTACCTCCCGTTTCCTACTTATAATGTAATGGCCGGCCTTTTCCTGTTACCCAAGGGTAGCAATTTCCACCTTAGACAACATATTTCTTACATATCCTTTGGTAATCATGGACAACTTGATGATTTCCCCTCGTTCGCTATACGAGAGCATCCTGCACTCTCTCAAACAGAAATGCCGGACTCTGGCGTCTTCCCCGTACACAGGAAGCCTGTGGTCGAAGCTCTGCTCAGCAATCTGGGATGGCACATCTCACGTGGCAATGAGATGGGGCTAGTCTTTCAATACTAGAAAGGAACTACTTCCCGGGGGGTCCCTGGGTCACTCCATTTTTGGGGAAAAAGGCAAGCTACTAACCGACTTCTCAGAGGGGTACATCACCCGGGGAAGGAAATGTACTCCCAAAATAAACATAAACCCTATTCAGTTTGGAAGCCAGACTCTCTCACTATCTGTAGATAGCAGCCTTGTGGTGGTGGGAGAAAGGCATTGTCTGCCCTCTTCCAATGATGTCACAAAGCTATGGGACAAAGTGACAATGATGTCACTTTCAACAGTATTTGTACATGCTGAGGGTCCAGGCTAAGCGTGCTCAGAATTCCCAGGCTTAGAAAGAGCCCAGGTGTCAGGAACCGTGATCCAGGGGTCAGAGGAAGGGTGATTCCCACTGAGAGCGGGAGCTGGTGACAAACCTGTGGGTTAGCTGGTGCCTGAGCCCACTGAATGCTTTTGAGAAAACCCTAGGGACAGCTGCACCATGTCCTCCTGTGGGGTCATCCAGATATAAGGGCCAGAGATTGGCTCGAAGGATTGTAAATGACAGACACTATCAAAGGCATGAAACGTTCACGACCTCCATCCTCACAAGAGCCTGAGAAGTAAGGAACATTCCTGCTCTATGGGCCCAAAATGAGGCTCAAAGAGATGAAAGGATTTGCCCAAGCGCACAAAGCTGACGATGGAGGAAACTGAAGTAATCACTCAAGAGAGTGAGTCTGGGAACCACTAGACCCTTGTCACTCGAGGTCTGCAGACAAGTGGCATCTTTGTCACCTGGGAGCTGCTTAGAAATGCAGATCCTCCAGCCCTGTCTTAGACCTCAGACAGATTCAGAATCCGCATTCTTTCAAGATTCTCAGGCGATGGGTCTGCCTTCCTGTTGATGGTCCTCACGCACTTTCCGGTCAAGTCTCTGCATCCTGCTTGGGCAGCCGCACGTTCCCAGGCCAGGCAGGGTCTGTGGAATCTCTGGAGTGAAAGCCCAAGGAGGCATAGTAAGCTATTATGCCTTGAGGAATTCCCGTTCTACTAAAGCACACAAATAGAGTGAAGTCAAAATGAGAGTTCACGGAAGTCAAAACCATTAGTAGATGTTGCATCACCCCAGGATTTTAACTTTATGAGCTTTTTGTCCATCTCTCCATCTGGCCATGGCCACTCATCAAAATTATTGAGGATAGAAAGTCTTCAAAGGATACAAGCTATGTCAGACAGTTGTCATATTTTGCCCACCGGGTCAATGCAGAGGAGTTAAAATAGCATGCCCTTGGACTGAAGCGGAGCTTCTAATTTACATTATCTGAATTCTGACTTAATGGAGATGACCGGTCTGTGGTAGTGTCCAGGAAATGGGGCATCCATAAAGTACAAGGCAGAGCAAGCCCACACAGGAACCAAATGAAGGGTCAGTAGTCCAACCAATGGTAGTGACATATCTGAGAAGATAGTTTATTTAAGGGAGGAAGGGCAAGATGTGAGTGGGTACTTGTCATCAGTGCCCAGATAGAAGGGACCGGGCAGACCTTCCCATTCAAGAGACTTATCTGGTATCACGAATTGACCTGGGAGTTTTCCCAGGGTCCTAAAATATTATTCTGTGTCCTAATCATATCCTGATGGCTACTAATTTGGGTAACATGCATGAATATCACTAGAAAGAAATTCTTCTTATTGTAAATTAACAAAAAAACCCCTATTCTTTGATTATGATTTGGTTTCTTATGAGTTTGACTATCGTGAACTTGTTTCTGAGAATGTGGGCGCTTTGAGATGCACTGACAACACTCTCCAACCTGAAAGAGGTCTTCATCCTTGACCTGGAAATGACATCAAAGGACCGAGTGGCCAGACCTGGTGGTGGGGAGCCTCCTTTCCTGACACAATGCTGTATTTTTCCCAATACCTTCTTAAGATTCAGTTAAACAATCACCTGTCCCCAAATGCTCTCTCCTTAGCCCATCCTCAGTTCTTAAATAAGTTTTGACTGAACTACTCAGTACTCAAAGTTCTGCAACCATTTCTTTTTCCCCACCAATGCAGGCAGAACTTAGTATCATCTCCCCCCTCACTGGGTTGAATGGAGAGCTCCTGTTCAGGTTTCCAGAGGCTGCCTCTCCCTGCCCTGTGTGCACCTGTCTGTGGACAGTGACTTTGGGTCTCTTTGGGTCCCATCTTGTCCTCCAAAGCCCTTGTTTACATCAGAGCTCATGCCTCTGGAGTTTGAAGGCTAGCCTCTGAACACCTCACAAGGTGGCTAAGCCTAGTCTCTGGAAACTAATTTTCTATATGGTTCCATCCCACTCAGTTCATGGTCTACACCCTATCTACCAATGGATCCCAACGCCTCCTGCTTATCCCCCTCTGAAACTGACAGTGTTTTTAAAACCTTGACTGAGACGTGACCTTGGACATTCCTGTTCAGTCCTCTTCTGTCCCAGACCACATTCTCAGCACTGTAGTTTCCTCCAGTTTGCTTATCCTAGCAGGCAGACTAAACACCACCTAGGCCCACCTCACTACCTCCTTGCATGAGGAAAGCAGATTAATGACGGCTTCATGTAGAAAAGTTTGAAACACGTCATGAGGATGAATTAGGAAAGGGTAGAGGAGTACCTCCAAATAGAGGAAGTGGGGTAACACTGGCAGGGACTAGGCAATCACGAAGCTCAGCAGGAAATGGAAAGGAGATTAGTTTGTGGGGAGGCACCCGGATGGAAAGTGGGCAGGGGTGTGGCCGCCTGAACAGTGAGACTCTCGCTGGGAGCTCAGGGCCCCTTCCTCAGCAGGAGGAGTGGAGGAGGGACCCTTCCTCCAGCTCTGCACCGAAATACCAGCAATGGACATTCATCTGTGGCTTGTATAAAGATAATCAAACAGCTGAAGTTAACATGTCTGGCTTTAAATCTGTGGATGAAATACTATGAAAATAGTAAACGAGCAAACGCAGAAATTGATTTCCATATACTATTTCCCTTTTTCACCCAGGGTAACAATGTTGACTATAGACCTGAGCCATCCATATGATCTCTGTGAACCATCTTATAACTCCAAAGTAGAATTTAGTTTAATTACACACACATACAGATACATTTACATGTACATATGGTGTGTGTGTGTGTGTGTGTGTGTGTGTGTGTACACAATTTGCAATGGAGAGATTAAGTGAATAACACCTGTGGTTACAATCTCAGAAATGTTGGTAGTGCAAACCTTTTGCTTCTCAGTCACTAATCCCAGTTAAAGTGGGGGTTAGAAAAGGAATCCTATCATTTACTAGAATCTGACTTCGGCAAACAAAATGAGACAGGATCATTTTGTTTTTAAAGGGTTTAATGCAGGTTGGTGTAGCCACTTTGGAAAACAGTGTGGAGATTCCTCAAGAAATTAAAAATAGAGCTACCCTATGACTGTGCAATTGCACTACTCAGTATTTACCCCAAAGAAGCAGATGCAGTACAAAGAAGGGCCACAAGTACCCCAATGTTCATAGCAGCAATGGCCACAATCGCCAAACTGTGGAAAGAACCAAAATGCCCTTCAACAGATGAATGGATAAGGAAGATGTGGTACATCTATACAATGGAATATTATGCCTCCATCAGAAAGGATGAATACCCAACTTTTGTATCAACATGGACGGGACTGGAAAATATTATGCGGAGTGAAATAAGTCAAGCAGAGAGAGTCAATTATCATATGGTCTCACATGTGGAGCATAAGTAAAAACATGGAGGACATTGTGAGAAGGAAGGGAAGGGTGAATGGGGGGATATCGGAGGGGGTGGTGAACCATGAGAGACTGGACTCTGAGCAACAAACTGAGGGTCTTGGAGGGGAGGGAGTGGGGGCTTGGGGGAGCCTGGTGGTGAGTGTTGAGAAGGGCACGTATTGCATGGAGCACGGGGTGTGGTGCATGAACAATCAATCTTGTAACACTGAAAAAATAAAATAAACATATTTGGGGAAAAAAAATAAAGGGTTTTTCATAGGTCCTTCCTTAAATACAAAGGAACAAAGTGGATGGATAAAGTCAGGCCACCCAAAGCTCCGTTCTGCCTTCATGTAAGAATTGTAGCAAGTCTTACACAGCTACAAAGTTTAGTTGCTGTCTTCTTAGACAATTCAAAACTTAATTTTATAAATGTGATAGAATGGACTAAGGAAGCCTTAAAAGTAAATGTCAAAGATAAACATAGGATAAGCATAAACAGGAGTCTTTCTTGCTCCTTCTCTATTGTCTTGTCATTTGAAGAAATTTCCCTGGTTGGTTAGGAGCCTTGGAAAACAATCTGTCTTTGCTCTTTACCCTTTATGAGTTCCAAAATCCCTATTGTCACCAAACGAAGAAAACAGACTAATATCTCTTATGAATATAGATGCAAAAATCTTTAACAAAGTATCAGCAAACTCAATCTAGCAACATGTTGCATAGATTATAAATCATGTGTATATACTCTAAGTGGGATTTATCCCAGGAATGCAAGGTTGGTTTAACATCTGAAAATCAATTAATATAATACAACATATCAATAAAATAAAGGACAATAATGTATGACCATCTACATTGATACAGAAAAAGCATTTGACAAAAATTCATTCAACTGCCTTCATGATGAAAAGGAACGCTAAAAAAACAAAACAAACAAACAAACAAAAAAAAAAACCCCTGAGAATATGTGGTACCTTGGTCGGCTAGGGTTGCCATAACAAAATACCAGGGACTAGGTTGCTTACACCATAGACATTTATTTTCCCACAGTTCCTGGATCTGGAAGTTCAAGATCGAGTTGTCATCATGGTTGGTTCTGGTGAAGCTTCTCTTTCTGGCTTGCAGATGGCCACGTTTGTGTGTTCTCATGTTGACCTTTCCTCTGTGTGTGCATGGAGAGATAGAGAGAGAGAACTGCAATGTCTCTTCTTCTTCCTCTAAGATCACCAGTCCCACTGGATTAACCTACTCTTAATACTTCATTTAACCTTAATTATCTCCTAAAAGGCCCTATCCCCAAATGTAGTCACATTCAACATATGAATTTGGGATGGACACAATTCAATCCATAACAAACGGGAACTTTCTGAGCCTAATAAAAGGCATCCATGGAAAACCCACGGATAATAATTAATAAAAAAAAAAGACTAAATCTTTCTCCTTAAGATGAGGAACTAGATAAGGGTATCCACCTTTAACACTTCTATTCAATTGTGAGGTCTTAGCTAGAGCAATTAAGTAAGAAAAGGAAATAAAATGTATTCAGTTTGGAAAGGAAGAAGCAAAACTATTTGCAGATGACATTATCTTAAATATAGAACATCCTAAAGAATCCACAAGCAACTATCAGAATTAATAAATGAGTCCGGCTAATTTGCAAGAAACATCAAATACAAAAATCCATTGTGAATCTATGGACTATAATCCGAAAATGCAATTAGGGAAGAAATTCCACTTACTATAGTACAATAGCATCCAAAAAATTAAAGACTGGCAACACTTGTACACCGAAAACTATAAAACATTGCTGAAAGGTATTAAGGAGATATAAACAAATGGAAAGATATACCATGTTTATGGATTGGATGATTTAATAGTATGAAGACAGCAATGCTCCCCAAAGGGATATGCAGATTCAATGCAATCCTAACAGTCTTTTCCGCAGAAATGGAAATGTTGGTCCCGAATTCCATATAAAATTTCAAGAGACCTTGAATGCCAAAACAATCTTGAAAAGGAAGAAGGAATTTGGAACATTGACACTTCCCACTTTTCAAGGCTTACTACAAACTTTCAGTGTGATATTGGCATAAAGATAGACATACAGATAAATGCAACAGGATTGAGAATCCAGACACAAATTTATATATCTATGGTTAATTGATATTTAATGAGTGTGCCAAACTCATTGATGGATAAAGAACTGTCTTTCACAAATGGTATTGGGACAACTGGAAATGCACATGCGAAAAAATGATGCTGAACACTCACCTCACAAAATATACATATATTAACTCAAAATGTCTTAGCTACCTAGCAGAACAGCTAAAATAATAAAGCTCTTAGAAGAACGCATAGAAGTAAATATTCATAACGATGGATTTGGCAGATTTCTTAAATACGACAAACAACAAAGAACAAACAGATATATTGGATTTCATCAAAATTCACAACTTTCGTGCATCAAAGAATACTATCGAGACAGGGGAAAAAAACAACTCACAGAATGGCAGAAAATATTTGTGAGTCACGTTTCTGATAAGGATCTATTGTATCTGGATTATATAAAGAACTCTTACAACTTAACAGCAAAAAGACAACCAATTTAAAAATGGACAAAGAACTTGAAAAGCTATTTCTCCGAAAATGACAGACTCATGGCCGGCAGGCACATAAAAAATGCTCAAAGTCCTTAGTCATTAGGGAAACTCAAATCAAAACCACAATGAGATAGCACTTCATATTCACTATGGCCGTAATGACAACAGTGGGAGACAGCAAGTGTTGGTGAGAGTATTACAGAAAGTGGAGCCGTCGTGCCTACTGGTGGGAACGGCAAATGGTGTGATTGCTGTGGAACCCAGTGTGATTGTTACTCCATAATTTAAACATGGAATGCAAGGTTGGTAATGCAGGGAATTACCATTATGATCCAGCACTCCACATCTACTTCTGTACCCCCAAAGAATTCAAAACAGGTAGGCCAACGAAAACTCATACACAGTTGTTCACAGTGGCACTGTTCATGAGCTCCCAAAGGTGGAAAGAACCGAAATGTCTTTCCACGGATGGATGGATAAACAAAACGTGGTCTATCCACACAGCGAGGAAAAGGGAGTGAAGACTTCATGGGTCTGAGTGTCTCCATGTGGGGTGAGAAAAAAAGCTCTGAACTAAAGAGTAGGGATGATTGCAGACATTTTTCCTGTGACGCCATTAAAAAAAAAAAAAGTAATAACCGACATTGGCGTCGTGCTTAAACCTCGCGAGGTGTTTGCACACCCCTGAAAGTTTGACTTCATAACAAATATTTGGGACTCAGGAAAGTAATATCCTCACCATTTTAGAAAGGGAAAAAAAGACACAAGTGCGGTGTTTCCTTAGGACCTGAACTTGTGCCTGAAACTTAAAAGGCGAGTGAGGGGAGGGGTGGGGGGTGGTGAACGAATGAACAAACAAGCAAAGGAATCGAGAAGCACGCTGAGATTCAGAAAGCTGGATTGACTCTCCCAAGTTGACAGACCTGGAGGGCGAGAGCGGACGTATATGGCGCGCTAACTGCCGTGAATGAGTATTTTCACTTGGAGGGAGTCCATCCTCAGCTGGAGCCAGCCCCTCAGTCTCTGCCTGTCACATCCATCCCGCTGTAGCATGCCGTCTGCCAGAAATATATTCCCTGCGTTGTTTTTTTCTGTACTTCAAGGAATTGTTAATAATTTAGGAAAACAAGCAATGCACATCCATCACTCTCCATTCGTTTAGGCAGCAAGAAAGAAAACAGAGCCAACTCCACTAGAAAAAAAAAAAAGCCAGTGTTTTCACAAGGCTAAAAGGCAAGGTTCTCCCAAGTGAACTCAGGATAAACTAACAAGAGGAGAATTTCATCCAAAGCCAACTGTGTGCACGATCCTACACCCAGCCTATTGTTGTCAGGGTTCTGGGGCATCCTGGAGCTCAGCCGTAAGGCTCCCACCTTGTCAAAATCCCATGCAGAAACTGTTACAACAGGGGCGACGTTGCCTATCACTCTGGCTTAGCCCTCCGGAAGTTTACCGGTCGTCAGCAAGGATTTCCACCGGGCCCCAAACATCTGCTTAAAAATAAAAAGGTGGGGCGCCTGGGTGGCTCAGTTGGTTGACTGCCTTCGGCTCAGGTTGTGATCCTGGAGTCCTGGGATCAAGTCCCACATCGGACTCCCAGCTCCACAGGGAGTCTGCTTCTCCCTCTGACCTTCTCCCCTCTCATGCTCTCTCTCACTCTCTCTCTCTCCCTATCTCTCTCTAAATTAAATAAATAAAATCTTTAAAATAAATAAATAAAAAAATAAAAAAAAGATGTGTTCGATTGTCAAAAGATCAGTTTACTTGACACAAAATACCAATATATGTATGGCCCCTGGATTAAAAAACTTGTTTCACTGGGATATTGATCATAGGTATACGTATTTGCATACCACGGCTTGGCATTAAATATGTAGATAAGTAGATGACATCGTTCAGGATCCAACCCTAGGGAGGCAGCAGAGCGCCGTCCGCCCACGGGCATCACCTTGACTGAGGCTCCCTGTGCTTCCCTTTCTTGGATCTGTTAAGTGGGTTAATGACAATACCTAACTCGGAGTCTCAGTAGGAGAATTTAAATACCGAGCCCATGTAAAGCATTCAGCACGGTGCCCGGCAAAGAGTGATCTCCCCAAAATACAAGCTGTTACATTTAACTCTGTCGGTTAAATGTCCAACTTGATTGCAGCTCTGGCCATGACCTCAGGGTGGTGAGATCGAACCCCTCATTGTTCGTGCTGGGTATAGAGCCTGCTCAGGATTGCCTCTCCCTCGGCTTTTCCCCCACAAAATACAAGCTGTTATAAAAACCCACGATGTATTGGTGATGTCAGTAGTTAAGTCACATTAAGAAAATCATTGAAAACAATAATAATAAAAAAAAAACCCGGCTTGGTCCTCTGATGCGTCAAACTTAGAAATACAGAGTTTCTCTCTAAAACAGTTTCCTAGGTACCATCATGTCCAAAGAAGTTGCATCCCTCGACCCAAGATCCTCAGAAGCAGGTATCCCCAAGGACTTGGGTAACACTCAGAAACGCTCAGGCATCTGGCTCGGGTTGGAATTTTTGAAGAGCATGCACAAGACGGAAAGGTCAGATAATCCAGGCCAAACCCAGGAGCTGATGCCCGGCCTCGGGAGTGAGATGAGGCTTGTGGAAAACAACGCAGCCACCACGCCTCTTCAAGCAGTGGTTCAGAGACGGGTAGCCTAGCAGGGATGGCAGAAAGTGGGAAGAATTCCTGACAGAAGGAAAAAGAACCCCAGGATAAATGGGGACAAGAGAGGGCTGGGCTGTGCCGAATCCTTTCAAATCAGAAGCACAGCCAGGGGATGGTGCAGATTTACAAGTTCCTGACTCAGTAGCTGGACACGCAAACCAGGAGATCGAGGTCCTGCTCTGCCTGCTTGACTTTGGGTCCGTCTTCTTCTCTCGAGAAGCCCCATCCGTTCACCTAGACGAGGAGAATGGTAGCATTAGACAGAAACATGTGTAATAGGCAATACTGAACCATTTTTACCTTCAGAATTAGCAATCTAATATGGTTCAACCTAACGCTGAATTTGCATAGACGTTGATGGTAACAGTAAGTGACGTGTAACTTAACCGTACCTGGTAAGGCATAGCTTAGCCCTCGTCCACCTATATGGGAAGATTTGACAGTTGAAAAGTACCAGAAAAAGTCCTGATTCTACAAGGATGGAATACTAATACTTTAAAAATTAGAGTACTCCAAATAAATCACTTAAATTTCTTGATACTTGGAGCTCTGGGTGTTACATGCAAACAGTGAATCATGGGGAACCTGGGTGGCTCAGTGGGTTAAAGCCTCTGCCTTCGGCTCAGGTCATGATCTCGGGGTCCTGGGATCGAGCCCCGCAGCGGGCTCTCTGCTCAGCAGGGAGCCTGCTTCCCCTTCTCTCTCTGCCTGCTTCTCTGCCAACTTGTGACCTCTCTCAGTCAAATAAGTAAATAAAATCTTTAAAAAAAAATGAATCATGGAACGCTACATCAAAAACTAATGACATACTGTACGGTGATTACTGTCTGCATAATAAAAGATAATAACAAAATTTCTTGATACTAATGTCATATATATCATAATGTCCAGGGCACTTTTTCTACCGTTGTGTAATTTTGATTCTTATAACGATCTTTTGAGCTCTCTGGCTAAGGTCAGTCCCCTCACCACAGCCCCAGAAAGTAAGTGATTGGTCCAAGGACATAGATGGTAAAGTGCAGATGTCTTCCCGGCAAAGACTTTAATTCCAAATTCAGAGTTCTTTCCACTGCTCCATTCTTCCTTCTTCCTTTTTTTTGGGGGGGTGAATTTTTAAAATTTTAAGTGCCAGTATAGTTAACATTAGTTTCAAGGGTACGATAATATAGTGATTCGATACTTCCCTCAATCACCCTGTGCTCATCGCAAGTGCACTCCTTTATCCCCATCACCTGTGTCCCCATCCCCTCCACCATCTCCCCTCATACCTCTCTAGAGGTAAGAGTCTGTTTCTTGGTCTGTCTGTCTGTCTCTCTCTCTTTTCTTCCCTGCCCCTTTTTATGTTGTGTCTTAAATCCCACATATGAGTGAAATCATATGGTACTTGTCTTTCTCTGGCTGATTTGGTTCATTTAGCATAATATGCTTCGTTTCTGGGAGAAAACTCCCCAAAATGGATCTTCAGACCTAAAGGAGAGCAAGCCGTTGGCTGTGAGGTCCCACGTCCTGATGTCCTCGGAAGAGGGAGAGATCACGGTTACTTGGTAACTGGGGGTGGGGCAGGGGAGGCAGAGCCGAGCTTCTCTCTCTTTGCTTAAGTGGGTGGTAAGTCCCAAATATTTTTCTGTATAGAACTAAGGTTTCCAATTTTGGGGGATTCTCTCAGAACAGCCAACTTATCTGAGCCGCTGTTAGTACAGAGGAACTCCCTGCGTCATTATCTAGTGGAGAGAATCAGGATTGGGGTTTCAAGCTGGCAGTTCTTAGAATTAATTTCCTATTTTCTACTAAAGGTCACCTTCCCCATTTTGATCTTTCCATCATAGATCGTAACACTTCTTGGCTTGCTTGTTTTAAAAATGGGAAGACAGGAGGAAAAAATCCACGTATTTATGTAAGCACTGAGCACTGTTACACGAGGTACGTGTGGTTTTGCTGCTTCGGTTAGCATCAAAACCAGCCTATCTTTCCCATCTTGCTGCGTGTCTAAAATAATCTCATTACAAGTCAGATCTGTAAGAATATCCGTTGGAGCACAGCACGTTGGTTCCCCGGTTCCCCTAACTTCGCGGCTGCTGGTATGAAGGAGTGACTTCACAGGCGCCTTTGAACTTTATGGAGAGCTTCAAGCCCTCCATCGTTTCAGTCAGGACAGAAGTGGGTGACGTACGCTAAAGCCAAGGCAGAAATTCTCTTTGGCAAAGGCTAATTGTTGATAATCCTAAAAGTCGTTTATTACGAAGAAGAAAGTAGCTAATATGCCGCTGGCAACTGCCTCCTCCCGTAATGACTCATTCCCCTCTCACCCCAATCTCTGCTCCAAACAGGACCCAGAATGTATTTGACTGTTTATCTATAGTTAAAGAGAAACTGATCTTTACCTTGTTAAATAGTTCACTTTAAATTGCCACCAAAATTGCTCTTATTAAATGGGAAAAGCAACGCAAACCCTTTCCACATACGAGTGTTCCTCTTTTTCTCTAGATCTTCAGCAGTGTTTCAGGGTTTAAAGGAAGCAAGTCTCGTCCTAAAATATAAATAGAGATCTCCCATTGGCTCCAGACATGGCTCTGCCTTGTGGCTGAATTTTGCAGACGGTCACAGCGTGGTCCTTCTGCATTACTCAAGGTCTCAAATCACTCTGTTAGACGGTCAATCATTCAAATATTCATTTGTATGTATCATCAAGACAGGGCCTACCATCAGGCACATGTACTCTCTTTTCTTCCTTCTGGGATGCCGTGATTATAAACTTATCATAGCTTTCATTGAATTTGTAAGCATTCAAGTTGGGGAACCAGTAAAGATTACCTACCTGTTAAATTTTCTGATTTAGAAGACATCCTACGGGGGGCACCTGGGTGGCTCAGTCGGTTAAGTGCCAGACTCTTGATTTTAGCTCAGGTCATGATCTCAGGGTTGTGAAATAGAGCCCCGAATTGGGCTCTGCACTGGGGATAGAGGCTGCTGAAGATTCTCTCTCTCTCTTCCTCTCTCTCTGCTGCCCTTTCTCTCTCCCATCCCCTCTCTAAAACAAACAAAAAAAGCATCGAAAAACCAAAACAAAAACCAACAAAAATGCACCACGTGATTAAAATACACATATTAACCACATATAGTTTATAAAATGCATGCAAACACCAGGAATGAGGCCATAAAAGAGTACACGTGTCTTAGTCTTAAGAAGCTTAGTATTAATAGCCAAACTGTGAAAAGATCCAAGATGCCCTTCAACAGACGAATGGATAAAGCAGATGTGGTCCATATACACAATGGAATATTACTCAGCCGTCAGAAAGGAGGAATATCCAACTTTTCTATCAACTGGAGGAGATTATCCTGTGTGAAATAAGTCAAGCAGAGAGGGTCAATTGTCATATGGTTTCACTTACGTGTGGAGCATAAGGAAAAACATGGAGGACATTGGGAGAAGGACAGGAAGGGTGAATTGGGGGAAATCGGAGGGGAAGATGAACCATGAGAGACTGTGGACTCTGAGCAACAAACTCAGGGTCTTGGAGGGGAGGGGGTGGGGGTTGGGCGAGCCTGGTGGTGGGTATTGAGGAGGGCACGTATTGCATGGAGCACTGGGTGTGGTGCACGAACAATGAATCTTAGAACACTGCCTCAGAAACTAATGATGTATTTTATGGTGACTAACATAACACAGTAAAACAAAATTTAAAAAGAAAGGAAAAAATATGGGAGTTCTTTATACCTTGAAAAAAAAAAGAAGCTCAGTGTTTGTTTTCACATTTTCTTTGCTTGTTTATTCGGTGTTGCCCCCTTACCCCATCCCAGTCCGTGTTACTGATTAAATTATAAAAATCATATCCTTTCCCATTGGTGCAAATTTTGATATTGATTTCTGAAAGTTGGACTGGACACCCCAGGACTTGATAAATGGGAGACCATGGGAATGGGGCGGTAAAAATTAATTAATTAATTAATTAATTAATTAATTAATAAAAAAGTAAACCTGTTTAGGACACTGTTTGGGAAGAATACAGATTCCATCAAGGGCAGAAAAATCACAAAATCCAGTGCAGAGCATTCAGAGAAGTTCCTGCTTGATTGGGAATTTTTAGGCTCAAAGGCCAGAAGTCACTTGTGGGGAAAACTTTTCTACATAGAAGATTAATTGGGGCACCTGGGTGCCTCAGTGGGTTAAAGCCTCTGCCTTCCGCTCAGGTCATGGTCTCAGGGTCCTGGGATCGAGTCTCAGGATCCTGGGCTCGAGCCCCGCGACAGACTCTCTGCTCAGCAGGGAACCTGCTTCCCCCTCTCTCTCTGCCTGCCTCTCTGCCTACTTGTGATCTCTCTCCCCTCTGCCTACTTGTGATCTCTCTCCTCTCTGTCAAATAAATAAATAAAATCTTAAAAAAAAAAAGATTAATTAAGTGACTCTGGGAAAAACCCAGTCATCCTGAGATCACCTGGTTGTAAAGGGGGTAATTTGTACTGAAAACAGAGGTCATCACTTAGACCCCAGCAAAAAAGAACCCAGGATAGAGAGACACAAATTACCTTGCTTTAGAGAGATAGCAAAGGCATCTAAAGGAAAGATCATCGGGTCAGTCTAAGCAAGGCTCTGTTCGATGAATTATCCGAGGGTGCATAAATAATCCGGCGGGACCACGTTGTGCTTGCAACTCCTTGTTGGATATTTGTATCCAACATCCTTTCTGACTCACCTCCTGTGAATTTCCTTAACCGGAAGTCTGAGCTCTGCCCCTCCCTCCCCTCCCTCAGGGAGGCCATTTGCAGTCAGTCAATGAGCCCTGCTGGTTAGCCCCTGCCTGTCTCCCATCTCTGCCTCTTCCTTCCACTCTCCCAGTAGAAGAGTCTTGGTTCAGTCCCTGATGACGTCCTGCCAGGGCTGTTCCGATCATCTTGTGATAAACTTACTTGTCTCCAAACTCTATGTAATGCATCCTTTTAGGGAAACCCCGCTGCGATTGGGTGATTGCGTATATCAGAAGCGAGGCAACTCAGCAATCTCAAACGCAGCCCTCCTCCATTAAAGAAATAAGATGTGCATCAGAGGGACACGAGCTCCTCACGATGACATGTCACCCAAGGGAAGAATTCAGGACCCCAATTTACCTGGAAGCCAGCATCTCATCATGAAAGAGCTAAGCCCGCAATAACAGCTATGCTAGTGTTGAATCACAGCAGGGCGGTGGCCCCTCACGGGGGAGACCTACATCACAGTCAGGACGGGCCAAGGGCTGGGGCATCGTCATAGAGACTGCCATTCAGTAACACAAATGTCTCCAATTTTTCAAAGATTTACTTATTTACTGTAGAGATTGAGAGAGAGA
Organism: Nasua narica; assembly: GCA_028533885.1. Classification (NCBI taxonomy): domain Eukaryota; kingdom Metazoa; phylum Chordata; class Mammalia; order Carnivora; family Procyonidae; genus Nasua; species Nasua narica. The sequence continues at coordinate 2,472,920 of CM052806.1, forward strand.
GAGAGAGGTAGAGGGGCAGAGGGAGAGAGAGAACCTCAAGCATACTCTCCGCCAAGTGTGGAGCCCGACATGGGGTTCGATCCCACAACCCTGAGGTCATCACTTGAGCCAAAACAAAGAGTCACCTGCCCAACTAAATAAGCCACTCAGGCGCCCCTCAAATTTCTATATTTTTGAAAAGTTCCTCAGTATACTTTTCCTAGGTGAAAAATAATAACCCATGTTTTTTACAAGTATTTGGGAAAAAAACCCAGAAAATATCTTAAAATCACCTTTAATATCACCTCTCAGAAATCATCACCTTACTTATACCTTGTAGTCCTTTCCCTTTGCATATATTTTCATAATTAGGATATATGTATGTATGCCTCATACATATGCATGCACATGTACACATACTTGTATATACATATTCACACACATTTATACATATGCATATATGAATATGCATGTATTCATTCACCATTTTACCCCCCATCCCTAACATAGCGCTTGGTGCATAGCACACTAATATCAACATCAGGTAAAAGAATTAATAGTTGAATACACTGGGAGGTAAGAAAACACATAGGCTTACAAAGAAAGAAAGAAAAATCTGCACAAGGGTAAAAAACCAATAACAGATTCTTTTGGCCTCCTCGTGACATCATACCCCGGTTACTCTTCTGTAGATCTTTATCTTCATTGGGTCTCTGAAGTGGGATGCACTCAAGGCAAAATGTGCGCTTATGGGTTTGGGAGGGTGGTCCTCGGTTTTTGAACCTACCGCGTGATGGCCCATCTTCCCAAGGTGGGACACAAATGTTGACCTTCTGAAACGGAAAGGCAATGCTACAACACACAGGTACCAACCACTAGATCAGAGCCTATCCTGATTCCCTCCCCCTGGTCAAGAAGACAAGGAGGTAGAGAAAGCTTCTCCACAGTTGGAGGCTGAACCTTCCAAAGGCCATACTGTATTTCCTTGCACAGTGGAACGTACAGGGTCAAGGACAAGACGGGAAATGTCTGCATCGGGAAGAATCAGAGTCCGGGAGAGGCGTTATTCATTTGTCTTTTCCATTGAATCCTGATCAGCTGTGTCCATTCACTGAAGCACTTCCCTTGTGTCCAGTAAGAAATTTCTGCAGCGTTCTTGCTGTGTTCTCATGTTTATTACAACATAGCTTACATTTCTGGTTGCCTTGGTGTTGTCCTTGTTCCTGGGATCATCTAAGAGTGACTCTGGGAAAATAAATATAGAAGCTAGCATTAAATAAAACTAGCATTAAAGAAAGTCCTTTGTGTCTACCCTATCTACCAAATTCTCTTATTGGTGCCAATAAGATCGGAACATCCCAATATTCTCATATTCTCGAGGTGTAAATAATATCATCTACAAATAATGAGATTTTTGTCTGTTCTCCAATATTTGGGTCCTGTATTACTGCTTCGCTCCTTGCTTTATTGGCTAAAAATAATGTGAAATGATGGGTAGAATCATCTTTTAATTTTGTTAATGGGACAACCGCCAGGGGATTACTCTTAAATATGACATGGTTATTGCCATTGTGTGTGTGTGTGCGCGCGCGCGTATGTGTGTGTATAAAATACATGTATGCATATATTTACATTACATATACACATACATATATGTATATAAATTTCATGTTAAAATATCATTTTTTAAAAACATTTTTTAAATTTATTTATTTGGCAGAGAGAGAGAAGACAGTGAGAGAGGGAACACAAGCAGAGGAGGTGGGAGAGGGAGAAGCAGGTTTCCCGTTGAGCAGGGAGCCCAATGTGGGGCTCAATCCCAGGACCCTGGGATCATGACCTGAGCCAAAGGCAGATGCTTAACGACTGAGCCACCCAGGCACCCCTCATGTTAAAATATCCTATATTTAATGTATCAAGAGTTTTCAAAGTTAGGTATTAAAGCTATATGGTATAGCTTTATAACTTCTTAAGTTCTTATTTGACCAAGTGATGCACTTATTACATGGTATTAGAGGATTCCCTGACATCAAGCCACTCCTAGGTTTCTGTGAGACGAACACTGCATGGGGGTTTTTGCTATTGAAAGTAGCTGATTAAAGTTTTTGCACTTGTATTTCAAAGTGACCTTGCGTTACACATGATTATTTGTGCTTTATGTACATATTATTATCTTCTCATTCTGGTTTCCAGCTTTTTCTTTGTTCTGAAACATCGAAGGTGATATTGAAATGAAAAGCCCCTTTAAAATTTGAAAACAAAATTGGGGCACCTGGGTGGCTCAATCGGTTAAGTGTCTCCCTTCGACTCAGGTCATGATCCCAGGGTCCTGGGATTGAGCCTCACGTCAGGCTCCTTGCTCAGCAGGGTAGTCTGCTTCTCCCTCTTCCTCTGCCCCTCCCCTCCCTCACTTTTACTCTCTCTTCCCTCTCTCTCAAATAAATAAATAACATCCTTAAAAATAAATAAATAATAAAATTTGAAAAAAATTTTCTTATGATGTCAAGTATAGCTATGACCAGGTTTTTGGTGAATTTTTTTTGACAAAATTCCCCATTTCTTCCTTGACTATTGATTTATTTGGCATTTCTACTGCTTGTTCAGTTAACGTTAATAACAAAGTTTCTTAGCATGTTATCCTCAGGAGTACATTTCTTATTCGTAAATGTATATGTATAACAACATTCTATAATTTTTAAACTTCTCTGTACCTCTTTTATATCTGGTTTTCCATTTACAATTTTCTTTTGTGTGTGTTTCTATTTTCCCCTTAATTTATTTTTTCTGAAATGTTCAATTTTTTTCTATTTTTGGAGACTCCCTTATTGAATTTATTAATATACTGCTTTCCACTGAATTTATTAAAAAGAAAAAAGTGTTCTGCTTTGACCTTTATTTGAATGCTCTCATTTTAACAAATGACCCTCAAGAACTGATAGACTAAGTAGTGAAAAAATAAAGAGATATAAAAGGTCTAAACAATACAATTGATATTCTCCAACTATTAGATTTATATAGGAGTTTACACCCAAGAAACAGAGAATAAGCACTTTTCTCAAACACATGTAAGACAGTCTAGAAATAGAGCAACCATTATGCCATAGAAGTAGCCTCCATAAATTTCAAAGCTTATGAGGTTGGCATGTAGCCATCTAGTATTCTCTGCCATGATCGTGACGGTGGCTACCCAGAACTCTAGGCACATGCTTGTTCGCCCTCAAAGAACATGTGTACCCTCTCCCTAAGTGAGGCAACCAGAAGACCTATCCAGTAACTACATCCAGCTCCAAGTCAGATTGCCTCCTTGGGTCATGGGCTGTTTCCTCCATCAAGTGCCTCTTGTCTGCAAAACATAGATATGAGGGCTGTCCTTGTTAGTGACTCTCATCCCTGCCTCTCATTCAGTAACATCAGTTTAGATTTTTCATTTGCTTATTGAAAAACTACACTTATTGGTAGTTGCAATAAAATAAGCAACAAGGGGATTTGTAGACATCTACTTTGTCATGGTCCCATCTGGGTATGTAACCCAACAGTAAGCAGACCAAGTTGAAATTTAAATGTGAAAGTGAACTAGCGATGATCTATCCATTTCTATGCGCATCACGCACGTGTATGCATATACAGCTCTATGTGTGTGGCTCCATGTGGCTCTCACCATAATTAACATACAGAACCATGTCATCACCCCTAGGATTTCTTCTGCCTGTAAAGTCACACCCACCCTCCCTCATCCCTGGACTACTAAGTTGTCTTAACACCCATGGTTATGCTAGTCCACAAATGCTGTACAATTGTGAAATGCTTTTCGAATTTTATAAGACATTTAGACAAGAACTACTTTTTAAAAGTAAATATTTAATGAAAAAATAAATAATTATTTTGCATTTCTCACTAAACTTAACGATGACTATATGGTGCACAAAATATTCGTTAACATTTGCCAACCACCACGTGAGCTGTGGTATCAGGAGACACTACGAGAAACCCAGAAGATAAAAATCTGATGAAGCACCAACATCAACTTCAAGATTTAAGAATTACTCCAAGAAGATAAAAAATCAAGAAGTACATTTCATATCACTCAGTGAAACTGGACTTACCATTTGGATCTAATGACCCCCTTGGAATTTATTCCGTTTATCTTTAATTGGAATTTATTCCAATTATTTTTTACTTAATCTTGTCTGTAATTAAAAGCAATGTATTGGCTTTTCAAAGTGTTGCCCCCTTAGTAGAAGTACTTTGTCTACATATAACTGATGTGAGCTTTATATCAAGAGCATCATATGAATCAAATAGAAAAATATTTAAATTCAAATAACGGTTCAATTTTTTAAACTAGTTTGTAGAATCAAAGGAAAGTTTTTGAAATTCAATTTGTTAAGAATGAAATATCTGTCATCACGGTAAATTTTACTATAAATGCTGTTTAAGTATTCAATAGTGAAGACAAAACGAACAGGTCCGCAACAATATTTTGAATGCGAATTCTGACAAAGTAAAATGCTAAACAGAACAAGGCTCATAAAGCTTATGCAACAGCTGTCTTTGGAATTGGTTTTGGAACGTAAATAGTGAATAAATACAACTCTAACAAGTGAAGAAATTGGTTTGTACACGTTGAAAACACTCAGTGTTCTTGTAAGCGAACTACAAAATCCTGACATCGATTTGCACACAACGGGAAAAGGCCCTGGGTAAGACAGTGCTTTTTTTCTCTTTGGTGCCACTATTACTCACATCGTGGAAATGATTTAAGGTTAAAGAATGGCTGGACACCAAACTAACGATAGTGCCATTCAGTTTGTCAACAAGCCCTATAAATTTGGATGATAGTTCATTCAAGATAAATTGGAAATCTGTAACCAAAAATATTCAACAGTGGAGTGCTAAAAATCTGTAGTATTTTATATTTTAACACATGGAATTATTGAAAATGAAGCTGATACAACAGGAACACTGATCCAGCAACTGTATCTTACTCAACATCGAAAGCAAAGAAAGACCTGGACAATTATATTATGAGAGTCCAAACAGCAGACTAGTCTTAATTTTGAATATCTAACATTGTTTTTTTGTATTACCTAGATACATAGAACCAATATTGTGATAGAGCTCTTTTTTTTATTTTGGATACATTCTACCAGAATTGATAGGATCCCATTGGATCTATTGGATCCATTCTACCATTCTACCAGAATGGAAGGAAAGAGAGAAGATTCACAATGTCAACCACCTCAGAACATTCAAAAGAATCTTGAGAAGGTAACCTCCCAGGCTGGCATCTGGAGAGTGGCTAGCCATCTTCAGCCATGGGAGGGGAAGAAAGTCTGGCATTCCCACCTTGTTCAGTAGCTGGCAACTGGAAGAACTACAGCAATGTTCAAGCTCTGAGCAGAAAAGTCCCCTCCGAGGCACTTGGACGACATCTCAGGCTCTTTCTTGAAGGTATCATGGTAACCCTCAGACCTCCGGTGAAACCCAAGACCATTAAAAAGAGGACTAAGAAGTTCACCCAGCACCAATTCAGACCAGTGTGTCAAAATTAAGTGCAGCTTGCCGAAATCCAGCAGCGTTGACAAGATGCATGGAAGATTCAAGGGCCGGATCTTAATGCCCAACACTGGTTGTGGGAGCAATGAGAAAACAAAGCGCATGCATCCCAGTGGTATCCGGGAGTTCCTAGTCCACAACATGGATGAGGGAACAGAAGGCTGGCCGAGGACAAAGCAAAAGCTGACACCCTGCAACCTTCCCCCACCCCCACTCCTGGGTGGGACAAATGTGACATTCTTCCAGGAATCTCCCATCCTACATTAAATATCTTGCTAGAGAGGAAAAACAACCTTAACCTGACAATGGCAAAGCCTCAAGGCCTTGGGTATCTTGCAGGTTCTCTTTAGCATATGAAAGTTCTATTGAAACCTCCCTTTTTCCTTACCTCCCCCAACCCCATGGTACGTAACCTGCTACGCCTCATAACCCCAGGGCAGTAGCTCTTTCTACCCACGGATTCTGTCCCCGTGCTTTAATAAACCACCATTTTGCACCAAAGATGTCTCAAGAACTCGTTCTTGGTCATCGGCTCTGGACCCCACTTCCCCTGAACCTCACTTATATTCTAAAAGTTTATCAGCATCAAGGAGCTTGAAATGTTGCTGCTTTGCAACAAATCTCACTATGCAGAGATGGGTCCCTGTGTCTTCTCCAAGAACCACAAAGCCATTGGGAAAAGAGCAGCCTAGCTGGCCCTCAGTTACCAATCCCGATGTCGGGCTGCACAGCAAAGAAAAGGACTAGACAGACAGCTTGTGTGCACGTCGTTATTTGTGTTAATAAAACCATAAAACTACCGAAAAAGACGACTAGTAAAAAGAAATGATTTATTTAGAGTTCTGTTTTACAAATATTTGCTAAAGGAAAGTACTAGTGAATAAAGGCAAGAGGATAAAGCCTAAGAAAATATTTAGGCTTAAACGCATACCATTTTAACACAAAAATACTGGAATAGGCTCCATGTAGTAGAATTTACTCTGACCTATCAAGAATTTTTCTCAATTAAAATATGTTGTATAGGGAAAAAGCAATCAAAGTTGTCACCTCACACCCATAAGAATGGCTAAAATCAACAACACAAGAGGCAGGCATTGCTGAGGATACAGAGAAAGAGGAACCCTGGTGCACTGGGTGGGAATGCAAACTAGTGCAGCCCTTCTGGAAAACAGTATGAAGGTTCCTCAAACAGTTAAAAATAGAACTACCCGGGGCGCCTGGGTGGCTCAGTGGGTTAAAGTCTCTGCCTTCAGCTCAGATCATGATCTCAGAGTCCTGAGATCGAGCCCCACATCGGGCTCTCTGCTCAGTAGGGAGCCTGCTTCCCTCTCTCTCTGCCCGCCTCTCTGCCTACTTGTGATCTCTCTTTCTCTCTCTCAAATAAATAAATAAAATCTTTAAAAAAAAAACAGAACTACCCTAAGATCCTGTAGTTGCACTAGGAGGTAGTTACTCAAAGAATACAAAAAGAGATATGTATATCCTTATGTTTCTAACAGCATTACCTACAATAGCCAAACTATGGAAACAGCCAAATGTCCCCTGACTGATGGATAGATAAAGAAGATTTGGTAAAGGGGCACCTGGGTGGCTCAGTGGGTTAAAACCTCTTCCTTCAGCGCAGGTCATGATCTCAGCATCCTGGGATCGAGCCCCGCATCGGGCTCTCTGCTCAGCAGGGAACCTGCTTCCCCTTCTCTCTCTCTCTGTCTGTCTCTCTGCCTACATGTGATCTCTCTCTCTCTCTCTCTCTGTCAAATAAATAAATAAATAAATAAAATCTTAAAAAAAAAAGATGCGGTAAAGATATATGATGGAATATTACTCAGTCATCAAAAAGAATGAAATCTTGGGGTACCCGGGTGGCTCAGTGGTTAAGCAGCTGATTCTTAATTTCAGCTCATGTGATGATCTTAAGGTTGTAATATCCATGGGCTCCATGCTGAGCTTGCTTAAGATTCTCTCTCGTTGTCTCCCTCTGTCCCTCCCCTGGCTTGCATGCTCTCTTTTTCTCTAAAAAATAAATTTAAAAGAAGAATGAAATCTTGCCTTTTGCAAGGACATGGACAGGTACTAAAGTGTATTACGCTAAGCGAAGTAAGTCAGAGAAAGACAAATATCATATGATTTCACTCATACATGGAATTTAAAAAACAAAACAAACAAGCATAGGGGGAGAAAAGAGAGAGGCAAACTAGGAAACAGACTCTTAACTCTAGAGAACACACTGATGGTCGCCAGAGGGAAGCAGGTGGAGGGATGAGCAGAGTTGGTGATAGGGATGAAGGAGTGCACCTGTCATGATGAGCACCAGGTGATGAATCACTATATGGTACACCTGAAATAATATTACACTGTACGTGAACTAACTGGAACTTAAATAAAAACTTGAAAAAAACATTTGTAGGAAAGCAAGTTGCTAAGAGGAACACGTTAGAATATTCCAGAACAATCAGAACTAATATCAACAACGTTAACATCAATAGAGGCTACCGACCGCATTTGACCTACACCATCTCTTATTATATTTGACATCGTTGGCTTACAAATTTGGATTTGGGTCACATCTACCATACTTTGAACAGATAATCGTTTCAGACTTAAAAAAAAAAAAAAGAAAAGCCCCATCCATTTTATGAGGTTAGTGTATTCTTGGTTCCCAAATCAAACATGATTCATGCAAATAAGGAAACACTCATAGGTCATTTCAGTTGTGAAAACAGTGCAAACATTGTAAATAAAATATAGATAACTAAATTCAATAGTGTGTTTAAAATATCATAAAAATGACAGGGACACAAGTGTCGCTAATGTCAGAAAATCTATAACGCAATCTGCAATGTTAATATATTAAGGAAAAATACGTTATGATTATTTAAATAAAGGGAGAAAAATTAACCTGGAGACAGACAGAACTTCATCAATTTGATGAAGAATATACCAAAAGCTTGTAGCAAACACTTGATGAAGGAAATGTGGATGCATTGTATTTAAGTTGGCAACAAAGAATAATAGTCATGAGCACCACTTCATTCAACCCAGTGTTGGCGAAGGATCTGGAGGTAAGAGAACCATGTTTCTTTGCATATCACAGGATCAGCGATGCAGGAAAAGCATCAGACTCACCAGATAGGCTATGAAAACCAAGACTGTTTAGCCACATTGGCGTCCATAGGCTTAGTCTACAATATTTCTTAGCATTTCTACACAACAGCAAAAATCAATTCCATATACAGTCAACTGCCATTATTCACAGTTGTGTTCTATAAAGTCACCACAAGTACTAGATTAGCAAATACCGAACCATTTGCTTATAAGGAAAATACAGGGTTAGGCTCCAGCAAGCCTCTGATTCTAATATTTCATTGGTCAACCAATTCATAATCTTGTTTTATGGTGCCTCTGTTTGAAGGTGTCTTATTTAATACATATCGTTGATTCACTGATGCTGAACTCACAGCCAACAGTGCTGTTAACTCAGGTACTGAAGCCTGAACAGAGCTCTTCTGATGGACATCTGGGTTTTCCCCGCAAGGCAAATCGTAGCCTTCCTGCAGGAATTCTAAACAGCACTTTGGCACTATACTTGAGGGTCATTTTAAATAGCAAAATCACCAACAAAAATATGAAAAAAAAGTGTCACAAATAGACTGCAAAGAGAACCCTTGTTTACACTGCAAGAACTGAGATTGAGATAAGAACGTAGAAGGGGCCCCATATGAACTCACCCGGGAAGATATGCAGAGTCATTGAAATTCTTTGCCACTCCGCATACATCTGGGAGTAATAGAGAGCACTAGGAGTGTTGGTCTGGAGTTACAAATAAACTTTAGCAAAGTGGCGAATTTGCACTTGTGGAATCCATGAATAGTAAGGATCAACTGTATGTGCACACATAAATAAAACAAGAAGCCCGACTACCATAGGAGCAAAAACACCAACATGTCCAGAAACAACTAAGATATCTACAGAGAAAATACAAGAACTCTAATATAAGACATAGAAAATGATCTGAATAAATAAATATTCCACATAAACTCTACAAAGACACGTGTATAAAACAGTACAGAATTCAAAAAAACTAGGTCAATGGAGCAGAAGAGATTCAGAGGAAAATGGATGTGTATATCGTCCATAAAAGTGGCACATCAGATGACTGGGTAACTTTTCAGAAGATAGTTTTGGTTTAACTGACTCATGACATGGACAAAAACTAAGTAACCCCCTGAGGGGTTAAAATCAGTTCTACCCAATAGCCACATAGTGCGGCATATACATGCAATTTAAAATTTTCTAGTTGCCACATTAAAAAAAGTATTACCTTCGAAAATATACTCTAAATGCATTCGAAATATTATCATTTTAACATATAATCAATCTTTAGAAAATTACTGACATATTTTACTACCTTTTCTCTTTCTAAGCCTTCAAACTAGTGTATCCTGCACTTAAACTAGGGTACTTTGCACTTAGAATAAGTTTTAATTCTCCCTATAAATTTCACTACAAATAGTCTATCCATAGTCAGATTTTAGAAAATTTATGGTTAAAGAAGTTGATTCATATGACCAGGTTGTTCTCAACATACAATAATTTTTTGACAACTGAATTTTGCATGAAAAAAATCACCTTAGTTCAATACCTGTATCTAGTTTGGCAAAACGGCTTCACTTATTTTATAAGGATTTTACTTGGAGGCAAGCACATTAGTACCACCACCGTCTTTCCAAATTAGGTAAATTCAATAACTCATGTACCAATTCAACATCATTTACATAGAATTGAAAGGAGCATTGTATAAGGGCACCTGGGTGGCTCAGTGGATTAAAGATCCAGTTCTCGATTTCCACTCAGGTCATGATTTCGGGGTCCTGAGATCCAGCCCCACCCTGGGTTTCATGCTCAGGGGGGATCTGCTCGAGGATTTCTCTCCCTTTCCCTCTGCCCCTCCACTGCTCCTGCATGCATGTGGTTTCTCTCTCAAATGAATAAATACATAAGTCTTTTTTAAAAAAAGAATTGGAAGTACTAGTATATAATTTGAAAAGCAACTATATATTCATCAATACCCACAAAGCTTATTTCAAATTTCTCGTGTAGTTTTTGCAGCCAATTTAAATTATGCAGTACATAGTAACTAAATTCTTGTATATATTGATGGATGCATGTTGGAAAATATACGAGATTGCTATTGTTAATGCCTATGATGGAAAGCATCTATTTTAACTTAAGTTCTCATTCCTTTCTAGCTAAGCCACAAAAATGCCTTTTCTTTTTTATTGGAGCTTTAGATTTAGATTGCTCAGAATCAGTGAAATATCAGTATGAAAATGTGTACTTGGCCAGTTTTTGTCTTCGATTATGGAATATTTGGCAAGGCTTGCTTTTGTTTCAAGAAATCTTAATTATAGTTAACAATAAAGAAAGTCTTCCCAAAATACTTCCACCACTCAATCGACAGGCTCTGAAAAATAACAAAGATTAATAGTTGAATCACTTGCATTTATATACCGAGGGATATTAACAAATATATTTGTGATACTTTGAATTAAAGTATAAAAGCTTCAGAAAACCGAGCGAAAACTTGTTTCAATATTTAAAACCACGCTGTGGAAATGAAACAAATGAGGGAAATACCAATCTCTTACTTTAAAATCTAGTGAGTCTGGATTTTTCACCTAGCATAACTGGAGCATTGTCTGTCATTATAGGAACTGCATTTTTTCATGTGTGTCTAAAATTATTCTTTGAAAAATGTAAAAGATTCAACACTATCTATGCCACAAGTTCAAAGTTGTGGATGGTCAATCGACCAACGATGTTAATGTGGGAATCCTCGGAGGAAAAAAAAAACACCAAAAGTAATAGCTGAGTAGTATCTCTTATCAGATGACTCATCTAAAGCTAAAAAAATGTGCGTACCGATTTTCAAATGTTGAATCAACTGATCCTTGATATTCTTTTTTTTTTAATATCTTATTTATTTATTTATTAGGAAAGAGAGAGAGTGAGAGAGAGCATGAGAAGGGAGGTCAGAGGGAGAAGCAGACTCCCCATGGAGCTGGGAGCCTGATGTGGGACTCGATCCCGGGACTCCGGGATCATGACCTGAGCCGAAGGCAGTTGCTCAACCAACTGAGCCACCCAGGCGCCCTGATCTTTGATATTCTTAAAAAACTCTTGTATGTTATGGGCCATTTCTTGGTGGCTTACCTGCAGATTTTTCCACTGTTTGATCTTCCCTTCATAACTTTCTAATGAAATTTCTGTAACTTAATAAATTCTTTTAACATATTTCTGTCTAAAACTTTTTTCTGTGTGAGAATTTAAGCTATTCTACGTCCAGTCTATTAAATGTCATTGGAAATTTTTGTGTTGCTCATTTAATTCTGATTTCAGGTGATTAATTCTTGTCAACTCTTTTTTGAGTGATGCCTTATCAAATTCACTCTGTCTTTGCTGAAAATATATTTTAATACTATCCATGTTATGTTTAAATTTTTTTGTGATGTTTAAAACTTATCCCCCCCCCCCCCAGCTAGACCAATTTGAAACTGACACTTATCATAAACTTTGGGACATAGGTTTTTCTGACTGTGTCTTTTTTTTTTTATTGTTCTACTTGTAGTATATGCATCTGTACCTTCTCTTGTTTCTGTATCAGTAGTTTGGTTTTATTGTAAATGCAAAAATCTGGCAATACTTACTTGTACACTAGAAAAATAAGCTGGAAACATTAATTAGTAATAATTTTAAAATATGAATTAATAATTGTAGTTTATACAAGTATCACCCTACCTCCTGCTGTTTTATAATATGTCCAAATAAACACGATACAGTGTTACATCAGTGCATGGCAAAATCAATGAACTAAATCAGCTAGTTGATATCAAATAGATCAGTAATAAGTTTATGTGTAATAATAGGAGTGATGTCAATACCCAACCTAAGCACACAATAATGTAATACCTTACACGATACAATAGTTAAATATAGACCTATCAAAACAACGCATTAAATATGATGGAAAATATTTTACTCTGCTTCAGTTTTAAATTTAAATGAATTAAATTATTCATTTAAATGAAACTGAAATGAATTAAAACCAAATAAAATTAAAATTCAATTCCTCAGGGGCGCCTGGGTGGCTCAGTGGGTTAAAGCCTCTGCCTTCAGCTCAGGTCATGATCTCGGGGTCCTGAGATCGAGCCCCACATTGGGGTCCTGGGATCGAGCCCCGCATCGGGCTCTCTGCTCAACAGGGAGCCTGCTTCCCCCTCTCTCTCTACCTGCCTCTCTGCCTACTCGTGATCTCTCTCTCTGTCCAATAAATAAATAAAATCTTTAAAAAAGAAAAATCCAATTCCTCAGATGTCACCGTTCACCTGTCGAATAGCAACATCTAGCAGATCTTTTTAGAGGAGTTAAAAATTTAAATGTGAAAGAGAAAACTATAAGGCTAATTGAGAAAAATGCGGGGCCCTGCCTTTGTGATTTGGAGGAGTAGCAGAAGAATAAAACTTAAGTAATAAAAAAAAAAAACCCATACCTGTTATTAGATCATATCCAAATTGAGTATTTCTGTGCAATGACAAAAACCATGGACGAGGTTAATAGATAAAAGGAGAAAGCAAGATAAAGTCAAGCATCAGTAGAGCTGGGAGATGTGTATCGTCTCCTGCAATGCTGTAGAGAGAGAAGTAGAGAATACTTCCCTACTTCTCCAGTAGAGAATGCTGGGAGAATACGTTCCTCATAGTATTATTCCCTGTGGAGGCAAGGAGCTGAAAGCCACAGGAGAATTTATCTGAGAATAGCAGATAGGTAAAAGCTGTAACATATTTGTCGCAGACACAAACTGTTAGGTAATAGTTACAAGAAACAAGTTCAACGTACTGAGTGAAACACAGAGAAATCTTTCCAAGTGGTGCTTAATGGGGAAAAGGTAGGGAAGGAAACAGATTGTATTATACCACGTGGATAAATTAAAATAGATGCCCACGTGATACTAATACACAGTTTGAAAGAAAACTCCCCAAATCTATATTCGATGCATCAGAATGATTGTTTGCAGGGTAAGAGCGATGACAGGGAGGAGGACTAGCGATTATAACGTATCACAAAGTAGGGTGTATGATTAATTAAATCTTCTGTTTTTGAAGTCCAAGAACATTGCTTTCAAATAAACTGGATATCATTTCTGGCAGTATATACAGGATGTCTTGAGATTTGTTTCCACACACACACACACACACACACACACACACACACACACAAAATTTAGTGTAAAACATCTTTAAAAATATATTTTAATGTACTGCTCGCAACCAAATAGTGGGGTAGAAAAAGAATCCAAGAACGTAAGCAAGCACTCAAGCTTTTTTTTCTTTTTTTTAACTTTCCCCCCTCCCCCAGAAGCATCAGTGCAACCCTACTGAAGTGGAAGTGTTAGTCTGATCTCTACACACAAAGCACAAGGGACAAGCGATAAGTCCAATTCCCTTCCAAGTGGGGGCACCAACAAGATGCCTCCTTAAAGTCAAAAGCCAAAAAGATAAGGTGATTTAGAAACAAGGGAGAAACTTGCCTGCTTGAGTTCTGGCATGATTTGGAAGGGGAAAATTTAATCATCTTTGCCTGGCTTCCATATGCATTTTCAACTTATAGTCCAGATAACTCTAGACTATGAAAAGTCTCAGGGCTCGAATCCAAATGGCCCCAGGTTGGTGATATCCATACTTTCCTGGAAGGAAAGACAAATAATTTCCAGGAAACTCAATTCTCACCCAACTCTCAAATAATTCCCACTGATAAATTTCAAAGGAGCATCATAAACCAGAAAGGGAAATAAGATATGGGTAAAAACTAGTTGACAATAAACTATGACCAGGTACATTCTAAAAAAGAAAGAAGCATATTGAACTTCTGAAAGATATTTTAATTTTAAAGTACTAAGATTCAAAATACAATAAAAAATAAAATAGGGATGCCTGGGCGGCTGAGTCGGTTAAGCATCTGCCTGCAGCTCAAGTCATGATTCCAGAGTCCTGGGATCGAGTCCTGCATCAGGCTCCTTCCGCCTGTTCTGCCTGCCACTTCCCCTGCTTGTGCTCTCTATCTCTCTCAAATAAATAAATAAAATCTTTAAATATATATATAAATATAATAAAATAATAGCCAACATATTAGATATATCTAAAGACAGAATTATTTAACTGATAATCAAATTTGAAGAAATCATTGAGGTTGGCACACAGAAAGAAAACTAGATGCTGAATATAAAGATGTGTTAAGAGACATGAAATATTAGACTGTAATGGTTTAACACACATTTGTTCAGAGGTTAGATGTGGAGACTATCTTAATACAGGCAATATCTTATGTGGCGAGAGCTGAGAATCTTCTAGAATTGATTGTAAGGCACCTCGCATTAGATTTCAGTGGCCCAGACGATCTCAAACAAAATAAAATAAAATATATACCGAGACACAAAATAGTGTTTCAGAACACCAAGATAAGGATCTGAAAACTAGAGAAAAGACTAATGCCTAAAAATAAATGGTAATCCCACTGACAGCTGATGTGTCGACGTGGCAACAATTGAGAAAAAAGTGGAACACAGGAGAATGATATCATTGAGGCGCTGGCAAAAACAAGTCAACATGAAATTGTACGTCCAGGGAAACTCCCTTGAAAGAATAGGAGAAAAAGAGAAGTTTTTCTCTGAGAAAAGAAATGATCTATTGACACCCACTAAAGAAAACTCTGAAGAATGGTCTTTTAAAAGGAGGAATGTGAACTCAGAGGGATAATTTAACCTGCAGGAAGAAATAATGGGCAAACATATTGGTAAATCTGACAGGTAAGTCTAGATAACAACTGACTATTTGACAAAATAATACAACGACAACAACATTTAATTTTAGGACTTGAAGAAAGCACAGTTAATCTAAAATATTGAACCCAGAATCAGAAGTAAACTAACCTTAGATCTTTGCATTGTTTAGGAGGAACGCAGATATATTAGTGAGCTATATAATTTGTTCATTATTCCTTTTAAAATATCTGAGATCATCACTAAAAATAGACATAAAGTATGTAAGTTCTGAAAGAATAGAGGGAGAGAGAAAAAGAATGAGAAATTTGAAAATGCAATCAATCTGAAGGAAGACCAAAAAAAAAAAAAAAAAGACAAGAGGAGGAAGATATTAAAAGCACAAAGTAAGATAATAGACATACCTCCAACTACATTAAAATAAGAATAAAAGTAAATGGACTGATGTCACAGGTTAGTTTCCAAGAAGTAGATCTGAGACAGAGATTTGCATGCAGGAAATTCACTACTAGCAAGTGCTCTCAGAATCAGCTCTTGGGGGAATGAAATAAACAGAATGGGGCAGAATATACTTAGCTGTGAAACAGAACAAAAGCCTTAGCCCAAATCACACCGATCTCTGGGACTGGGATGACCCTTCAAAGACGTCACAATAGAGGCATGCAGAAATTGGACTTTCATGGCCCTGCAGTGATCAGGCATTGGATGTGGGTTACCCTGGGAAAATGTGCCCTGGTTGAGCTGCCTTTCAGAAGCCGAGAGCAAATCTTGAACAAGAACAAAATGGCGCTAGAAGCCACCACCATGCCCAACAGCTTTGGAAATATTGACCATGAGCCAAACAGTACAACTAAGCATCCCATTAAAATACAAAAGATTATCAGAATATATAATGAAAAAAAATCCAGCTATATGATGCTTACAAGAGACCTACCTAAAATATGAAGCCATCAAAAATAAAAGAATAGGAGAAGAAACAAAGGACAATACGAAAATGGTCCTAGGTATATTAAAAGAATAAAAAAGAAAAGAAAATTGTTCTAGCTATATTAACAGCAGACAAAATAGAGGTTAAATAGAAACAAAGGATTATTAAGCACAAAGAGAGCCAATAAGCTCAATTCACATGTAGGAGGTAAACCCATATGCATCTAATACCGTGGATTCAACTCTACCAAGTCCAACCTGACCTACATGCAAGGAGAAAATGTGAAAGCAATCAATCATAATGGTGGTATATTTGTAACACAACTTACATATTAACAGATCAGGCCAAAATATTCATGAAAATTTAGGAGATTTCAGTAACATAAGTAACAACATGACCTAATCGCGTGAAACATTGTGTCCAACAGCTAGAGAACACATATTCTTTTCTCCACAAAGGAAACTTTGCAAAAAGTACCTAAACACTAAGGGCAGAAAGCAATTCTTAATAAATGCTGACATCAATGCAATTTATAACAAAAAGATAACTGAGTTGTGTATGGCTTATGGCATTTAAATCTCAATTCCAAATAACTCTTCTGGAGTTATCTGGAGTTTTGGACCTTTATTAAAATTTTTCGAACCGAGCATTATTAAAAAAGCTCTCTATCTAAACAGATACGCATCTCATATCCATCAGGATGACTACTATTTAAAAAAGAGAATTTAACAGGTGCTGGGCAATTGGAGAAATCAGAACCTATGTGCACTGTTAGGAGAGGGGTAAAATGGTACAGTAGAAAAGCCACCATAGAAAACAGTATGAAAGTTCTTCAGAAAGTTCAAAATAGAATTACCACATGATTCAGCAACTCTACATCTGGGTCTATCCTGAAAAGAAACAGAGACTCAAAGAGATATTTGTGCACCCATATTCTTAGTGGCACCCATTCACCGTGGCCAAAAGGTGGAAGCAACCCATGTGTCCATCAGAGGATGCATGGGTAAGCAAAATGCGGAATATACATACAATGGAATATTATTCAGCCTTAAAAAGAAGGCCATTCTGACACCTGCAAAAGCACCGATAAGCCTTGAGGACATGATGCTGAGGGAAATAATCCAGTGACAAAAGCACCAAGACTGTATGATTCCAGTTAAAGAAGTTCTGTAGGGTAGTCGAGACCAGAGACACAGAAAGTAGCATGGTGGTTCCTAGGGACTGGGGGAGGGGCAGGAAGAATGGAAAGTTAGTGTTTAATGGAAACAAAATTTTAGTTTTGGGTGAGGAAGAGCCCTAGAGATGGATGGTCATGAAAGCCGTCCAACAATATAAATGTATTTAATGCCCCTGAACTGTGCACAGAGAAATGGTTAAGACTGGGGCGCCCAGGTGACTACGTTGGTTGAGTAGCCAACTATGGATCTCAGGGTGGTGAGAGCAAGCCCAGCGTCAGGCTCCAAGTTGGGGGTGGAGCCTGCTTAAGATTCTCTCTCTCCCTCCCCCTCTGCCCCTCCCCCCAGGTACATGTGTGCACTCTCTCTCTCTCAAAAAAAGACAGCTAAGACTATAAATTTTATATTACGTGTATTTTATCACAATAAAAAAATTGGAAAATAAACCACATAGTATGCACCTAAAGTGATACATAATAGGAAATTTATAGACTTACAAGCTGAAAAAGAATAAAATAACACTCTGATTTCAACATTTCATTGAAACACTCTTATTTCAGTTGGGGGAAATAATAGAATAAAACTAAAAAAGTAGGCAGAAGAGAAATTATGATAAAAAGAAATGACGAAGTCATGAAAGAGAAAACTAACATATGGCAGATGAGAACAACACAGAATGAGGTTGATGCCTTCAAGTATCACGAATTTAAGAAATCTTTAGTGAAATTTTTTTCGCATTTGAGAAAGAGAAAGCACAGAAGCAACTTGTGAAGGGGCAAAGGAGCCCAACTGTGGATGCTGCAGACAATAAAAAGCAGAAGATATTAATTACAACTTGATTTCGATATAATATGTAAACCAAAATGCAGTGGACACATTTCTAGAAAAATATAACCTCACAGAATTATTCAAGAGGAGCTTAAAAAAATGGACTAGTCCCATAACCATTAAATAAATTGGATCAGTGGTCTAAAATATTTTTTATTTTGGGGAACCTGGGTGGCTCAGTGGGTTAAAGCCTCTGCCTTCAGCTCAGGTCATGATCTCAGGGTCCTGGGATCGAGCCCCGCATCGGGCTCTCTGCTGAGTGGGGAGTCTGCTTCCCCCCCCCACTGCCTGCTTGTGAATAAAAATATTTTTTATTTTTAATTTTTTTAAAGATTTTATTTATTTATTTGACAGAGAGAGAGATGACAAGTAGGCAGAGAGGCAGGCAGAGAGAGAGAGGGGGAAGCAGGCTCCCTGCTGAGCAGAGAGCCCAATGCAGGATGCAGGGCTGGATCCCAGGACCCTGAGATCGTGACCTGAGCCGAAGACAGAGACTTAACCCACTGAGCCACCCAGGCGCCCCTAAAATATTTTTTAAAAGAACACATCATACCTGAATATTGTGTCAGTGAATTTCAGCTGAAATTGAAAGAACAAAGAATTCTAATCTCACACCAATTCTTTTAGAATGGAAAAAAGAGTTCTACTCAACTCAGTTAATGAAGCTGACTTCCCCTAAATACCAAAACCAGACAACACAGAAAAGGGAAAAGAAAAGTACAAGCCCATCTCACTCATCTATACAGATTCAATAATTCTAAAAATAGAGAGAGACAGAGAGTCAGAGAGAAAACCAAATCTTAACAGTGCATAAAATGTTAATGTTCTAGCTAAAGTAGCATGTAATCTTAGCAATACAAAGCTTGGCATCAGAAGACTCATTAGTGGGAAAAAAAAATATTAACAGGTAAGTGAGTAAAAATAACAATAAAATTCAACATTCATGAAAATATGGCTTGGAATAGTAGAAAATTAAGAAAGTCTTAAACTGAAAAAGTGTGGCTACTAAAAACCTAGAGAAAACATTGTATTAAAAAAAGAGAAAACATTGTATTTAATCGTGGGCTATTAAAATGAATCTAATATCACACTTCCCTTCAAATAGCACTTGAGGCTGTGGCCAGCTGGAAAGGGCAAAAAAAAAAAGGAAACAGAAAGTAGAGAATGTTAATGGGCAGAACAAAACTACTATTATTTGTAGATAACATCTATAGCAAACCCAGTGGAATCTGCAGATGAATTATAAAACTTAGTAATAGGATTGTAAAAGAACGTTGGATGCAAAATAAACAAAAGGCCTTCGATTGCATTTGTATATCCCAATCAAATATATATACCTAGGTACCTTTGCCTGGAAATGTAATGTCAAAGAAGTCAATGTAATATCCAACAATATATAAATATGTTTCTATATACAGAAGAAACAAAAATCGTAGAATATCCAGGATTACATACAGAAGATGCATAAATATGGAAGGCCCACACAAAGAAAATGAGATATCTGAATGGAAAGAAAATATAAGAAAGATATTAGGGTCACCTGGGTGGCTTAGTCAGTTAACTGTCTGCCTTTTGCTCAGATCATGATCTCAGGGTCCTGGGATTGAGCCCTGCGTGGGTCTCCCTGCTCAGATGAGAGTGCTTCTCCCTCTGCCTCTGCCGCTCCCCCTGCTCGTGCTCCCTCCCTTTTTCCCTCAAATAAATAAAATCTTAAAAAAAAAAAAGGTGTTAGTTCACCTTAGATTGATCTGTGTGTTCTATGCAAATGCAAACAAAAGTCCTGTTGGCTATTTTCTGCATCAAGTTGGCTATATAATTTGTGTCTATAATAAATGTGTGAAGAGCATTCTTGCAGAGCTACTTACCATCTATCAAGAGGCACCGTAAACAGTGAGACTTAGACAGGTTTGCTTGGTGCAGGGATAACACAGGGACTGATGGAACAGAAGCGGCAGGGCTCGGAGACAGACTTAGACAAAGATAGAACCCTATTCCACTGGACAACGGAGATTGATGGGAAATGGTGCAGAAAAGTACATTTATAAATATAAAAAAAAGAAAATGAACTAGCATCCCTACCTCATATGAAACACTAAAATAGTTTCAAGGCAAATTTATGACATAAATATTAAAATCTAAACTATAAGACTTTAGGATAATGTAGACTATTATGATCTAGACAGCGGAGCGTCCCTTAAAAAAGCTGGACTCACATTCCATTGAGGAAGTCGTTGGCCATTTGGCCTTAAAATTAGGTACGATGATGATGTAAAAAGATAAGACTCGTTGGGATAAGGTATTTGCAACACACATGACTAAGTAAATATTTTTCCTAAAGCAGGTCAATATATTCCCAGTATATAAATCACAAAAATGACAAGTGATTCAACAGAAAAGTGGGAAAAAAATATATGAAAATGTTTAGTCTCGCTATTAATAAAAGGATCTGCAAATGACATCACAATGATGCCATATATTGGCATCAACTTGGAGGCCTGACAATATCAAGAGTTAGCAACATTGTGAAATGGGGGTACAGGGGGTCATTTCCATGCCTGAAAGGCAGGAGGACAGTTATATACTAAATCATGATAAAGGGGGTGTCAGTGGTACCTGGGTGGCTCAGTGGGTTAAGCCTCTGCCTTCGGCTCAGGTCATGATCTCAGGGTCCTGGGATCGAGCCCCGCATCGGGCTCTCTGCTCAGCAGGCAGCCTGCTTCCTCTTCTCTGCCTGCTTCTCTGCCTACGTGTGATTTCTCTCTCTGTGTCAAATAAATAAATAAAATCCTTTTAAAAAATGAAATGTTATAGGTAGTATTTAAAAATATATGCCAGGGGTTTTTTTTTTTTTTTTGGTCTTTTTGTTTTAGGAAAGTTTTTTGTTTTTGTTTTTGTTTCTGGTATCTTGTTTTTTTTGTTTTTTTACATTCTGTGACACGATGTGTTCATGAAAGAGACAGAGCACCATTAAAGAGGTAACCAAAGCTTTGCGATTTTGTTCAACAAAATTCAACAGCTCCTTCTGAGCTCTAATATCCAGGTCCTAGCAAATTTGCCCCACTTTGGGGGGGGGGGGTAAAAAAAAAGGGTGGGAGGAATAAACTGGCAACTAAATCCAGCCAGTCTCGAAATTCTAAAATTCTGGAAGACACCATTGATTATGACAAGAGAGCAAGGTTTCTCAGTTACCTACTGAACTTTCCAATTCTAACTATGTTATAGAAGGAATATAGTTTCTCATGCTTCTTCTGCCATCTCTCTACACATTTTTCTGCTTTTCTGTAAATCCGAGCCAAGTATTTGTGGTGTAAATTCTAGGGCTTCCGAGTCAGGCAGTGCTGAATTTCCCATGTAAGCAAGTTACTGTAATTCGCTCAGCCTTGGGTTTATTATCTATAAACTTGGTCTAGATAATACCCTCCCAGTAGGTTTGTTGCATGGAATTAAGCACACGATGTCTCTAAAATGCCCGGCCAGTTCTTGGAACAGAGAAACCCTCAACGTGTTCCTGACCAGCCTGTCTCCACGGCCGCCCCGATAAGCTCACAAAGCCACAGAAAATAAGAGACATCCACAGAGCAGCCTCAAGGAGAGTCCCATTGGAGCAGGTCGCACATCATCCCACCACTGGTGGCTGTGCAATTGGCCCAGACGCCCTCTCCCTTCCTTGTCCCGTGTGGGCCCTCCGGGGCCTTGACTCTTGTCATCCAGCCTCACCTCTGCTCCCCAGAATCGGATGCACATCTCTGCCCTCAGGCACCTACCTCCATGTAATGCCATTAGACACCTGCTACCCTGGGCCTTGCTGGCGTGCTCCCAAGACCTCCCGCAAATATCACGAGCCCAGCTAGACGTCCGATGCACGCTTTCTCCAACTGCCCCCCCCCCCCATTCGGAATGTCCCCGCCATGGGCTCTCTGCTCCGTTCCTGCCTGACTGGTGACAGGCTTGCCCCGATGCCGTAGAATGGCTCGACGTATTTGTGCAACGGAATTTTGCTTCTCTGAGTGATTTAGGGATGAACGTATTTCAGGCATATGAAGGTATGAACGACTCAAGATTGTTGCCATTGTATCTATCAAAGCTTCCACTTCTTGATTTCCCTGTGTTCCTCATTCCACTATGGGTTTGCTTCCATTTGACCCTTCCCCTCCACCTTGTCTGGCTGGGTTCTGATGGCCCTGGCCACTGAACGCATGGCCGTGAGCACGGTTCCCCAAGTCTTGATCTGATAGCCTGTCACTTGCCTTATGGACGGTCACTCTGTCTCTTCAGTGGGTCTCAGTCCTCTTCATTAAAACCTCTGCTGAGCTCTGGCAATGATGATACTCTTTCCCCTAAAATCCCAAAACATCCAAGAAGATGGATCATTTGGTCTCTCGCTTCGCCCCCACTATTTCTGCAAATGGAGCTGATATTCTAAATGCATGGACATATATGCAATTTTGTAAATTGCCCACGTTCCTTCCTTTTAAGTATATGTGTGTGTTTTTTTTTTAAACATTTCAAATTAGAGACCATTTTCAAGATAATTTTAGGACATTCCCTCCATAATCATGTGATACATTTTTTTGGAAAAAAAATTTTCAAATTAGAGACTATTTTCAAGAAAATGTTAAGAAACTCCCCCCATAATCATATGGTGGTGGGTTGCTGACATGGTTATTCCATCAAGTGTGAAATGTTTCAGAGCATATCTTCGATAAACAAAGAAATCACCCCACAAATCTTCTCTATAAGGCCATCAAAATGGGAAATGAACATGGATATATTACTATCATTCAATCCACAAACCCTATTCAATGACTACCAACTGACCCCAAAATGTCTTTATAGCCAATGGATCAAGTGTAGAATCACGGGTCACGTTTAGTTATAATTCCCGTTTAAGCTCTTTCAACGTGGAAAACATACTCAGTAATTCCCAGTCAGGTTCTTGACATGTTTGAAGAATACAGGCCTTGTTATTCTAGAAACTTCTCCCTACAGGTGTTTGCCTGGCATCTCCTAATAATTCGTGTGCTGCGGACGGTCCACCATATGAAACATAACCTTGATTTGTCCCATTGCTGGAGGCGCTCACCCTGATTATTTCATGGAGGTGGCATCTGCCAGTTTCTCCACTGGAAAATTATTTATTCTTCTCCCCTTCTTAAATTAATAGTCATTTTCTGTGTGACAATCATTTTCATACTTTGAAACTGTATGAATATCCCATGCTTTAGGGACACCTGGGTGACTCAGTCGGTTAAGCATCTGCCCTCGGCTCAGGTGATGATCCCAGGGTCCCCGGATCGAGTCCCGGGTCATGCTCCTTGCTCGGTGGGGAGTCTGCTTCTCTCTCTGCCTGCTGCTCCCCCTACTTGCTCTCGCTGGCTCTCTCTCTCTGGCAAATAAATAAAATCCTAAAAATACATATATCCCATGCTTTATCAAAGTTATAATTTATTCATCTAATTATCATTTATAGCAGTATGGGCTCATGGCTTCCTCTTTAATTCAATGAATTGTAAGCTATCACAATCCTGATTTACCTTGTTACTCAAATTTTTCCACATTTAAATAATGGAAGCCCCTTCAAGTTGGCCTCTCTATCCCCTCAAAATTTACTTCCTTATTTTCTGAATATTGCAAATTCATGTCATATTTTCTCAGCCCCCTCCCTGGAATCAACCATTACTTCTGGGAGCCCTGGTTCCATCTGGTGGAAAGAGGTATATGGAAACCAAGAACCGGGGCGAGGTGTACACACTGCTATGGAGTACCGCTGTTTCTTTTTCTTTTTCTTTTAAAGATTTTACTTATCTGTCAGAGAAAGAGAGAGAGACAACACAAGCGGGGTGAGTGGCAGAGGGAGAAACAGTCTCCCCGCTGAGAAGAGAGCCGGGTATGGGGCTCGATCCCAGGACCCTGGGACCATGACCTGAGCCAAAGGCAGACACTTAACTGACTGAACCACTCTGGAGGGTCCGGCGTCCCTGGAGTGCTGCTGTTTCTAGTTCCTCTTGATGGATGGAGCTGGGGAATATCTGTGTGTATCTACACACACAAAGCTAACATAATGGCTAGACCTATGCCTACCGACAAGACCATGAATTCACAGAGATAATTCCAGTTCCAATCCAGAACCATGGTTTTCAGTTTTCTCCTTTTCCTTATTTAGGAGATGAGGACCCCTGCTCCAACAATGAGAAACTGACTTTCATTATCCCTAAAGATTTATTCAACTAATCTCCCTGGAAGTAACCCATCCTCCATCATTGTCATCTCTTCCCCTGCATCGATGCCTCTCTAACCGCAGTCGGGTTCAGATATCATTCACCAGGCTACACGGCGCAAATCTAGGTTCCCCCAAAGGGGAACTTTCCCCATATTCTTCTCTTCTCCCAAGTAACAACTCTAGTATAGGATCTGCCTACTTTCTTTCCTTCAGGCTCCCGTGCCCACAGCTTATATTTTTGTGTTTTCCCCAGAGTTTTTGCATGGCATCTGGGAGGTTTGGCCAAGTAGGCACTTACTCAGCAATAGTGGGAGCCACCACTGGTTTTTATTTATCTAGTTTTGTTTTGTTTGTATCTGTGGATACTCTTTATAAGATTAAGAGAGGATCTTTCTAATCCCAGTTTCCTAAGAATTTTTATCATGAAGAGATACTCACTTTCATCACATGATTCTTCTTCTATTGAGATAATCATGCTTCTCCTTAATCTGGAAAGGTGACGAATTCCATCAGTAACTGTTCAAATGTTAAACAAAATTTTACTTCCTAAAATAAACCCAAGTGGAGCACTTGCGTGGCTCGGTGGGTTAAAGCCTCTGCCTTCGGCTCAGGTCATGATCTCAGGGTCCTGGGATCAAGCCTCCCATCGGGCTCTCTGCTCAGCGGGGAGCCTGCTTCCCCCTCTCTCTCTGCCTGCCTCTCTGCCTGCTTGTGATCTCTCTCTCTCTGTCTCTCTGCCTACTTGTGATCTCTCTCTGTCAAATAAATAAATAAACAAATAAAATTTAATAATTATTTATTTAATAAATAAATAAAATCTTTTTAAAAATTAGAATAAAATAAAATAAACCCAAGTTTATTTAGTTGTGATGCCTTTTTCTTTATTACATTGCTGGATTTAGTTAATATTTTGATCAGGACTTTTGCGACTGTGCTCATGAGAAAGACTTGGCTGCTAATTTTTCTCTATTGTGATTTTCTTATCAAGTTCTGTGTCAAGGTTTTTGCAAAAGAAGTTGAAAGGGTCTTATTTTTCTATTGTCTGGAAGTGTTTGGAAAAGTGTTTGTAAATACCGATGAAGCCATTTAGATGAGTTTTTATTTGTTGAAATGATTTCATAACAGATTCAATTTCTTCATTAGATATAGGATTATTCAAATATTCTATTTCATCATTTCAGTTTTAGAAAGCTGTATTTTTCTAGGGACTTCACCATTTCATTGGAATTGATGAATTTAGAGGAATGAAAACTTAATAACATTCTAGCCGTAGATTCTGTAGTTTTGTCTTTTTTTTTTTTTTTTTTTAATCTTTGGTATTGGCGATGTATCCTCTTTCTCATTCACTTATCTGTCTGGCCAAGGGATTTATCAATTTGACTGGCTTTTTCAAAGACCTAACTTCCTAGTTTGTTTATTCATATTTAACATGTAAATCTCAAGTTTTCTTTCTTTTATCATTTTAAAATGCAGTCTGATAACCATAGTCTTTATTTGTGATATTGTCAGCTTTCATTATTTTTTTTTTAAATATTTATTTATTTGACAGAGAGAGAGACAGCGAGAACAGGAACACAAGCAGGGGGAGTGGGAGAGGGAGAAGCAGGCTTCCCCAGGAGCAGAGAGCCTGATGCGGGGCTCGATCCCAGGACCCGGGATCATGACCAGAGCCAAAGGCAGACGCTTAACTACTGAGCCACCCCCGCGCCCCTCAGCTTTCATTATTGTAATTACTTTTATATTTACATTTAAATCTGCCATCTTACAATTTATTTTCTAGCAGTTGCACCTGTTCTGTGTTTCATTTTTCTCTTATCTTTCCTCATTTTGGGACTAATCAAATCATTTTTAAAAAGTCATTTCTCTTCTCCCTCTATTTACTTGGTAGTTTTAGTCTTTCACTGCCCTTTGAGCAGTTACCCTAGATATTACAACCTGCTTCCTGGGCTTATTTATAAGTATTTTTCCACTTTCTAAGCAATGTTAGTTAGAGTGTCCTTCCTATTGTTATCACGTTGGCTGGGGAATGGGTAACTTTTCAATTTTGAGGTAACTGGAGATTCGCGCGCAAGTGGGAGAAGCAATACAGAGAAATCCTATGTACCCTGGCTGTCATTTCCCTTTATAGTAATATCTTGCAAAGCTGTAGTAGAGTATCACAGCCAAGAAATTGATGTAGACGCCCTCCATTGATCTTATTGAGGTTCCCTCATGTTACTTGTGTGTGTGTATGTGTGTTTAGTTCTATAAATTTTATCACATCATAGTTTCGTGTATCCACTACAATGGTGAAAATATGGAAGAGTTTCATCACCACGGATTCCCTCCGGTGGACTTCCATAACTCCTCCCTCCCGTACTGCTCCCCATCTCACCCCCATTCCTCACCGCCTGTAATACAAATCTGCTCATATGATTGTCATCCTGATTTAGTTACACCATTTTTGAGTGTATCTCTTTGTATGGTGCTCTTAGTGGTGCCTCTGGGTATTACAATAACCGCACATGACTTACCACAGTCCATTAGTATCAACGTTGCACCACGTTGAGTGAAGAATGGAAACCCCACTTCCATTTAGGTCCCTGACCTTACCCACCTGTCTTAAGTATCTGATGTTATCGTTGTTTCAGTCATCAACTATTATTTATAAAACTCATGAGAAGGATGGTCTCTTGTACGTACCGACATTTCTGTTCTTCCTCACGTTCCTACTTCATTCCTTCAAGATTTCTCTTTCATCATTTCTTTTCTGTTTGAAGAGCTTCCTTAAGTCATGTTTTAAGGGTAGATCTTCTTGTGGCATTCCCTTGAGAATGTCTTTATTTCCTCTCCGTTCCTGAAAGATCGTTTTCCCAGCCATGAAATTCAGACACACCAGTTCTTTCTTTCAGCATTTGACAAAATGGTCTCTATCTGATCTCCATGATTCCAGGTGAGAAATCCACTACCTAATGTCCCCTATAGAGAATGTGTTGTTTCTCTCTGGCTGTGTTCAAGATTTTTTCTTTGTCTTTAGTTTTCAGAAGTTTAATATGACCTGGCTTTGCATGGGTTTCTTTGATTTTATTCTATTCGAGATTCATAGGGATTCTGGAATCTCTAGGTTCATTTCTTTCTCAAAATTTGGGAGTTTTCAGCTATCAATTATTTGAATCTCAAATTTCCAGCAAGATTTCCTTAAATACATATTCAGAGTTTTCTTTTTCCTCTCATGATTGGACTCTAATCATATGAATAATGAATCTTCTGGGTGTGCCTGGGTGGCTCAGTGGGTTAAGCCTCTGCCTTCGGCTCAGGTCATGATCTTGGGGCCCTGGGAATAAGACGCCAATCAGGCTCTCTGCTCAGCAGGGAGCCGGCTTCCCTCTCTCTCTCTGCCTACTTGTGCTCTCTCTCACTGTCAAATAAATAAAATCTTAAAAAAAAAAATGAATCTTCTGTTATTGTCCCACAAGCACTTGAAGCTCTGTTCATTTTTAAGTCTATTTTCTCTCCATTGTTCAGACTTTATCAACTATATTGCTTTGATCATTGATTCTATCTTCTGTCATTTCCATTTACTATTGAGCCCATCCAGTGATTTTTTTCTGTTATTGAAATGTTCGGTGCTATGATTTTTACTTGGCTTTTCTTTATAGCTTTTATTTCTCTGCTGAGATTTTTCTATTTTTAATTTGTTTAAAGAGAATTTGTAATGTGTTTGTTGAGGCATCATTATGACAGCTGATTTAAAGTCTTTGCTAGATAATTTCAGCATCTGATTGATTTCATTGTTGACATCAGTTGATTGTCTGTTTTTCATCCAAGTTGTAAATTTCCCGGTTCTTGGTATAATGAGTGATTTTCAATTATATCCTGGACTTTCAGATTCTGACGTTAGGAGACTCTGGGTCCTATTTAAATTTTTTAAAGCAGGAAGTCACCTCACTTAGGTTTAGCACACAGGTCCTGGTTTACTTTTGTAAACTACGATCCCAGTGACTATTCAATTGTTGGAGCCTTGACAGTATTATTTTCATCCCTTTGGTATCTGATTCTGCTGGAGCTCCCTCTGATCCTTGCCAATGCTGCCCAAGGGCAAAAAGTGTTTTCCCAGCTGAGATACCTGTTACTTCCAGGTGGGGGAAGGGACCCTCCAAACCCCAGGGAGGGAGATTGCTTTCAGGGCTTGTTGTAGTGGGATCCTCCTGATCGAGTGGATGCCCAGTATCTCTGGATGGGGGAAGGGACTCTCCATCCCATGGGGATTTGCTTTATTATCCCTTTACACCTCAACTCAGTCACAAGTGACCCAGCCCAAGAGGCTGCTTGATTCCCAAGATCTGAGATTGCCTTCACCCCCCAGACGTTCCAGGCAGTTTTGAAATTAGGTTTTTTTGTTTTGCTGCTAACTGCTCCCAGGATTTTCTCTTGGTGTTTAGGTCTCAGCAGCCTGACTGAGATTCGATTTTCTTTGTGTTTGTACTATTTGGCTTCTTTTAGCTCCTTGAATCGGTGGACTGATGCCTTTTGTCAAATTTTAAAATTCTTGGCCATTATCGCTTTAAATAATACTTTTGCTCCATTATCCAGCCTTTCTGGAAACCTGATTACAAAACTGTGTGATCTCCCCATAACATCCCAAATGTGTCCTGTGTTACTGTCTATATCTTCTACCCACTTCTCACTCTAAGTTTTAATCTGGCTGTTTTCTTCCAGCTCATTATCACTTTCTGTCTGCCTATTTGCTATTAAACACATCTCCATCATTTCAGATATTATATTCTACACTTTAAATTTTTTCATTTCATTCTTTATTTTCTATCCTCTCCGTTGTTTTCCTTCTTGTCATCTGTTTCCTTTAATGTATTAAGTTGTACAATTAAAACAAAACCAGGGTTTGATAACCCCAATTTTGGATTTCCCTGTGATTTTGATTCCACTCTATGTTATTCCTACTATTTTTGGTTATGTGATCTTGACTTCAATTACTGGATATTCCTGGTAATTTGATATTTCATGCTGGATGTTATATCCAAAAACTAATAGAGGCAGTTTGCATTTGAGTATTTTAATACCTGATAGTAATAGTATTACTTTTACACACACTTTGCTCTTTTCTTTTTTTTTTTTTTTAAGAAAGAGAGAGAGAGAGAGAATACAGGGTAAGGAGGGGCAGAGGAAGAAAGGGAGAGCAAAACAAGCAGATTCCTCACCCAGCGTGAAGCCTCATGCAGGGTTCAATCTCACAATCCTGATATCATGACCTGAACTAAAATTAAGAGTCAGATGCCTAACCGACTGACCACCCAGGTGCCCAAAAAATTTGATAAATTTTGTAGTTAGCTTCACCTCTTAATGCCTTCTCATAAACCTTGGGAATATTATTTATTTACTAGGATAGTTTTACAGTATTTTAGGCTGAGATTTATCAAGAATTGATGTCTTTATGATTTTTCGTTTTTCCATTCAGAAATACGGCATAACTCACTATTAAGTTTTTCTGCTATAACTCTTAATAAAGTTTCTCTTGTATGTTCTGCATATCTCCTCAGGATTATTAATGGATACTTTATTTATTCATCTTGTATTCTTAGGATAGAATTTTATTATTAATTATTTTGACTATTGCTGTTGTTATCCAAGCCTCTTACCCATTTTATATTTGGTAAGTTTGGTTAATGGTTATAGTTTTTGCAGTGCAGAATTTCTTAAAGACGTTAATACTCCAATATGTACCGTCAATCTCCATGATGTTGATTTAATGTGTAACATTTCCAGTTATGTGTTCTGGAACACTTGTTTTTTTAACATACCAATAAAGATTAATATCTCATGGAACATGTATTCTGTGGACACTATTCAAAAAATGTTTCAACAGACCTTTTCACTAGAATGATTTATGGCCCTGGTTTTAACCATTAGGAAATGAAATCCCCACCTTGCAAAGCTGTGATATATTACAGTTTCTATCTAAGATAGAAATTATATATATATGCTATCTTTATGCTATCTTTAGCATGTTCATTCTGTTGCTTTATATTTTAACTCTTTACAAATGTTTGATACTAGAATTAGTCTAGGTTATGAATTATGTTGACTTTAACTCTTTCCAGGCTATAGAAATGCAATGGTGCCATGAATGTGACACATGAGACTTCATACTCTGTTGCTATAGATAAATCACAGGAAATACCACTGATCAATCACAGAGCTCTTACCTTTTGATTCAAGATGTAGCCTCAGAATCCTTTATAATCACATTTTATAGGTAACCATAGAAAGAGATCAAAAGTGATGCACAAGATAAAAATTGTGCTATCCTTGCAATAATATTTGTCCCTTAGATAACAGCTATTAAATTGTTTTATTTTCTATTTCATAAATAACATTAATGTTTGGATTCAAATTTAAACAATATTTATCTATTTATTTACTTATTTCTGAGAGAGAGAGAGAGTGTGTGTGTGTGTGTGGTGGGGGGAGAGGCACTGGAGAGTAGCAAAGAGAGAGGGAGAGAGAAAATCCCAAGCAGACTCATGCTGAGTACAGAGCTCAATGTGGTGCTTGATCTCATAACACTGACATCATGACCTGAGCCGAAATCAACAGGTGGATGCTCAACTGACTTTTGATTAAGCATCACCCAAGCCATCCATGAACCCCAAATTTAACCAAGTTTATAAAAATTAAATTTACTGGGGCGCCTGGGTGATTCAGTGGGTTGGGTCTCTGCCTTCGGCTCAGGTCATGATCTCAGTGTTATGAGATCAAGCACCACATTGAGCTCTGTGCTCAGCAGGAAGCCTGCTTCCATCTTTCTCTCTGCCTGTCTCTCTGCCTGTTGGTGATCTCTCTCTGTCAAATAAATAAATAAAATCTTTAAAAAAAATTAAATTTACTTTTCACCTCTAGTCCTTTGATATCTTCTGTTTTGTTTTGTCTTGTTGGGTTTTTTTTTTTTTTTTTGTATTGATATCTTAATTTTCCTCTCTTGATCAATCAATTTTGACTCATTTCTTGGTTCACCAACATAAATTTTAGGTCATTATTAAAAGAAGGTCATGAAAATGGTACATTGTCTTTGAATATTTGGAAACATCTTTTATGAGCTCCATATATGAATAAAAAACTTAGTGGCACATCACATTCTCAAGTCATGGCTTTTGCATTAGAATTCTGTAGATGCTACTTCTGCTTTTTTGAATACTGTTATGGGAAATGCTGTGAAATAGGGCTATGTATTAAACATTAGTGGGTAATAAATTTCTTCATTTTTTGTGTTTTTTTCCCCCTTGATATTTACAAGAGGTTTTGTTGCTACCATCATCTCTGTAATTCAAATGTCAATTCAAACATCTTGCCAAGGTAGGTCAGGTAGATTTCTGTTCATTAAGGGTGCCTGGATATGAGTGCACTCTTATATTAATTCAGGGAAATTTTCATCAGTTTTGACTTTATATATTACTTCTGTTCTATTGCTTTGCTTTCCTCCCCTAGAACACCTATAATGCATAGCCAGCCTTTTGTCTCTATCCTCCAGAATTACTATTTCTCTCCACTTTTTCATTTCCTTGCTCTTCTCTTTAGAAAGCTAGTAAAGTTTCTCCTTCTTTCCACTCCACATCATTGATCTGATTTTCAACAATGTGAAACTTGTTCTTTACTGATAAAACCAATTTTTAGAATGTGTGGGTTTAATTAGGTACAAGGGTTGATAAGCCCTAAACCCTGCCTTCAAAATATTGGTAGAAATATGCATGCAACCCAACAAATAGACTCAACAAAAAAAGAATCTCCATAAACAGACAAAGT
Organism: Nasua narica; assembly: GCA_028533885.1. NCBI lineage: Eukaryota > Metazoa > Chordata > Mammalia > Carnivora > Procyonidae > Nasua > Nasua narica. The sequence goes on from CM052806.1 coordinate 2,505,235, forward strand.
ATTTCATTAAAAAACCTAATGGAAATTCTAGAGTTGAAAAGATAGTAATAGCAGAAATGAAAATTTTCCCTAAAGCGTTAAAGAGCAAATTAAGATGGCAGAAAAAAGATTCTGTAATTTCCATAATAGAAATTATTCAATATAACCAAGATAAAAGATTAAAAAAATTAACAAACTCTCAGAGACCTGTGATATAACATCAAGTATATCTTTATAAAGGTAATGAGAGTCCTAAGCAAATAGGGGAGAGGAAAAAAGGACATTAAAATTATTTGAAGAAATAGTGGCTAAACACTCCCCAAATTAGAGTAAAAGTAGTGATCTACAGATCCAAGAAATTCAATAAATTCCAAGTTGGACAAACATTAAGAGATATACACTTAGACACATTAAATTTTTAAAAGACAAATATGAAGAGAATCTTAAAAACATCAAGAGAAAAGGACTCATGTACAAGAGAAAAATAAACAAAGCTATCTTCTTATCAGAAATAACGGAAGTCAGAAATCAATGAAAGGAAATATTCAAAGTGCTAAAAGAAAAACTGTCAAACCAAGAATTACACACCCAGTAAAACTATCAAAAAAATAAAAGAAAGAAAATAAATAAATAAAAACATTCCCAGCTAAAGGAAGACAGCAAGAATGTGTTGGTAGCAGATCTGCATTACAAGAATAGCTTAAAAATCTTTCCAGCCAAAAGGAAGTAGCACCAGAAAGTAACTCAAATAGGGACAAAATAATGAACACTGGAAATCATAAATATGTGGCTAAATATAAAGCACTCTATAAACATACTTTTCTCATTACTTTTCTTAACTTCTCTAACAGCCATTGGATAGTGTAAAAGGAGGAATGAGTAAAAAGAGATGTGTATATTGTAATCCCTAGTGTAGACACTAAGAAAATAAAATTTTAAAGTGTAGTAAACAACAGAGAAGTTATAATAGTGCATTAAGAATATTTATTTAGGGGCTCCTGGCTCACTCACCCAGTAGAGCATTTGACACTTGATCTCAGGGTATTGTGTTCAAGTCCCACATTGGGTATAGAAATTATAAATAAATAAACTTTTAAAAAAAAGAATATTTATCTAATGGAGGAAAGTTGGAGTGGAAGCAAAGTGAAGGATACAATAGGAACATGAAAATCTGTCAAGACGGAAAAGCCCAAGGGACACACAGAAATGACAGAAGCAGAGCTATCCCAGGGGCCAAGGCGCCCGGGATCAAGAAGGATCCTCAGGAGATGAGGTCATCTCTGGTCAGATAGCAAGTCCAGAGTTGGCCTCCAGCACCACGGAAATTTCTTCAGGTCATGTGACTTCAGTTTCTTGAGCCAGCCCCCCTGCCTAGCATTGCAGTTCTACCTGAAGAGCTTTTGGAGAATCTATCAATCATGCTTCCTCTCAGGGCCCAAATACCTGGCCCCAGGCCCCATCAAGATCCCCACAAGACTGGACTGAAGCACGATGTGGAACTCTTTAGCTTCTGCACTAAGATGTCCATGGGGAATAGAGCTCTTGAGATGGTGGAAGAGTGCTTGGACAACTATTTCCAGCATCTTTGTGATGACCTGGAGGTGTTCGCTATGCATGCTGGATACAAGCCTATGAGGCCAGAGGACCTGGACCTTCTGATGCAATGGCAGGGCCTGGTCAATGACCAAGTCTCCCTATGGGTGCCGGTGGAGTGGCGCCTGCCCCTGGAGTACTGGCAGCTGTTCATCCCTTGTGCATTCAGTGGCAACCCTGTCTTTCCTGCCCAGTAGTAGTGACCAGGCTTCAACACTTGCCCAGCGCCCACCTAGGGTCACTTGGCCCCATGTGTTCTTCCAGGACCCCTCCCCACCTCCCCAGCATTGATAAAGTGGAATATATATATATATATATAACACAAAAGAAGGCAGTAGAAGAGAAACAGAACAACAAAAACATGAGACAGGTAGAGAACAGATCTTCAAAACTGGCAGTCACAAATCCATCCTTATGAATGATTGCATTAAATGTGAATGGACAAAACACCCCAGTCAAAAGATACGGATTGTCGGGCTGGATTTAAAAAAAAAAAGACCCAAATATATGCTGTCTACAGAACATACACATTAGATGCAAAGACACATATGGGAAATCAAAAGGGCAAGAAAAGATATAACATGCCAATAATAACCATGAAAATGATGACATGACTTTACTAAGAGCAGATAAAATAAAGTGCAGGAAAAAAAATTATGTTAAAGACAATGAGCGATAGTTCATAGTGATGAAAGGGCCAATATGGCAAGAAGGTATAACAATTATAAATGTATATGCACTTAATAAGAGAGCTAAAAACACATAAAGCAAAAACATGCAACAAAGAAAGGAGAAATATTGCATTTTTCAATAACAGTTTGAAACTACAATGAACTTATTTCCATAATTGATAATAATCAGGATATTAGCAAAAAATATACAAGATTTGAACAGCATTCTCCACCAACTCAACCCGGCTAACACTCACAGCACACTCCTAACTGATGTTTTCAGAGAACATATTATTTTCAAGTACTCATAAAATATTATCCAGGATAAACTGTTTTCTGGGCTACAAAACAATTTCAATAAATTTAATCATTGAAATCACATAAAACATGTTCTCTGAGCACAATAGAATTAAATGAAATCCATAGCAGAAAGAAATCTGGGAAAACCCCAAACATTTGGGAATTAAGCAACGCAACTTCAAATAACCTGTGGGTGAAAAAAAAAATCACAAGGGAAATTTTAAAATATTTTTAATTTTAAGAAAGCAAGATCACAGATATCTAAATTTATGGGATACAGTTCAAACACCGCTTATGGGGAGACTTACATCTTTAACATGTATATTAAAAAAGTAGAATGTCTCAGCTCAATAACTAAGCTTCTGACTTTAGAAACTAGAAAAAGGAGAGCAAACTCAACTCGAGTAAGCAGAAGGAAGAGTTTATGCCACATGGTGACACTATCCTGGGCTTTGAGGTCTTTCATGGTGTGATTTAGAATGGAATATAAATCATGGATCTGTGCTGTTTTTCTCCAATGGGCCAGAGAGAAGAGTTTAGGCTATTTGAGCTATAGGATCTCTGTGGAAGCTACTCAGCTTTCTGGAAAGCAGCCATAGAAAACTGCTCATAAATGTAGGAGCCATCCTTAGCTTATAAATGGAATACAAAAAGGCAGTTGGCCAAATGTGGCCCATGGGCCATAGTTTTCTCATCTCTATATAGATAATAAACTGATTTTTTTCTAAGAAAAAAAGAAAGAAAGAGAAGGAAGGAAGGAGGGAAGGAAGGAAGGAAGGAAGGAAGGAAGGAAGGAAAGAAGGAAGGAAGGAAGGGGAAGGAACGAAGGAGAGAAAGAAAGAAAGAGAAAGAGAGAAAGAGAAAGAAAGAAAGAAAGAAAGAAAGAAAGAAAGAAAGAAAGAAAGAAAGAAAGAAAGAAAGAAAGAAAAGAAAGAAAGAAAGGAAGGAAGGAGGGAGGGAGGGAGGAAGGAAGGAAGAGAGAAAGAAAAGAAAAGAAAAGAAAAGAAAGAAAGAAAGAAAGAAAGAAAGACACTGTAAGCACTGAGCCCCATAGAGAAAGTGGTCGTATCTTTTCAGTTCTGTATCTCTCGCCAGGGAATACAGGAGACAACGCAAAGTGTGGACACCCTGAGGAATCTCTAGGATGAAAAAGGAGAAGCAGCTGCCTTACCAGTAGTAACAGCTTCCTGAAATGCAATTACTTAGTTCTGGTAAATCCAAAGGGAAAGGACTAAAGGCAGAATCTAACGTGTAGTTTCTGATCACTGTATGTACATTATTGCATTAATCTTCGCAAAACCCTCCATTTCACAGGTACCGAAACCCGGGTTGAGAGAAGCTAAGTAACATGCACAAGATCCCATAAATAGTAAGAAGCCAGAGCAGGAATAGAAGGGGTTTGTTTGTTCATTTGTTTTCACGAAACCAGGCTCATGTGCCTTGCCGGCCATGATCTCATACTTGGCTGCTTGCACCACTGCTGTTCCCGGAACTTCTCTTCCAGCATTAGTACACACAGATCACAACCTCCTCACAGGGAACCCTTGACCTGGATTCTAGCAACTGCTCTGCATCACTTCCTACAGGTCCTCCTTGCAGTCACTCGACAGGATGAGCCTCGACGTTCCCAGCTGTGTAATGGGCTTATCGCCCATCAGCGGGCGTATCAGGAAGATTAGGGAGATCATGGGAATGAACTTGTCTTGAAAAGTACCAGCCATTATACAAATTGCTGGTGGCACTTTTAATCATCGGCAATCGGCTTCAGCCTTGTTTTTTTTTTTTTTTTCTTTTCAGGGAAATGGACACGTCTTTGCGAATCAATCACTGTGTTTTATAAGCATGTGCAAGCTCTCTCCGCAAACAGTGCGTGACTGGTAGACGCCCCTGTTTCTCTGCCGGCCAGAGTGTGGGAGAGATCGGTATCAGTGAGTGCACCGATATCTAGGACACCATGTTCTGTTGAAAAGTCAATCTTTTACTGATTGGATTTCAGCTTTTTATTTACCCCTCTCCCCCCGTAACTCCTTCTGGACAGTATTTATTCCTGGAAAACTGTGAAAAAAAAAAATAGAGTACTCACCACCCCCTCCTAATTCACAGCAGCATAGGTGGTAACAAAACGAAACAAAACAAAACAAAAAAAAACTAAAAAAAAAAACCCAAAAACTCCTATGAAAAGGAGATGGTGTGACTCCCTGCTTTGGAATCCAATGAACCTCAGAATGCTTAAATTTTGGGGTTAGATAAACATCAAGAAGTTGAACGCTTATCTGGAAACTTTGAACTTTCAGTGCCTGTTTGGGTAGGAAATATCATGAGATTAAGTTTCGTTGCCTGCTTTCCAGAACTTCCTGATTTTTGCAAGGACCAGAAATTCGTTGAAAAAAGAAAAAAAAAAAAAAAAAAGGAAAGCCTCCATGGTGGTCCGGCCACTTCTGACAGGGAGCAGCGTGGAGAGAGCACGATGGAAGGTTCAGGAACCAACGCTTTTCTCTCCCCACCCCCCAGCAAAACCTGCCTCAGATACCCCCAGCCAGAGCCAGCTGCATTACCTGCTGTTGGGGCATTTCTAGTTTTCACTGGACCTGGTGGTTATAGCTTTCCTTGGAGGCAACGCGGGACAGCCCAGACCTTCCACTGGTCGAGTCTCAAATTCTTAATTGGAAAAATAGGGACGGAGATACCTACCTCGCGAGCCTCTCGGGAGAATTACCCTTGGTTGCCATGATCGCAAAGCAGAATGGGAGGATGGACAAAGAGCTTCCTCCTTTGCCTCCTGCCCTTCCTAGCGCTCTAGAGGAGTGAGTCCGAGCTGGCTATGATCCCCCGTTCAGTAAGCGCACACCGGACCCGAAGGTGGGCAGACGGAGGTCACCCGACAGAAGGCTACGGAGACCAAGAGAAGATGGCAGAGTGCTCTCGGCACAGACGATGTGTGCTCAGCCACAAAATTCCACCAGATAATTGCCCATCCAGGATATCTCCGAATAACAGGTGTGATATTTTTTCTTTTCAACGCGGAAATTCAGTAAGAAACATTTTCTTACTCATTAGGGGTCACACCCTCATCCTGCTCCTTTCTCCTTATTCGAAATGCCCATAAAATTAGAGCTGAGCTCTCTTTGGCAGTTTCCGTCTTACGATCTAGTGTGTGAGTGTGTACGACACAGACTATGCCGATTTTTGTTCGCCGCGGTGTCAACCGCACAGGCATATTCCCCAGGATGTGGGACAAACGATGTAATTCAATATAATTATATAACACTGTTTTTTTTATTTAAATTCAATGATCCAACTTGTAATACATCATTAGTTTGTGATAGAATGTTCAATGACTTATTAGTTGCGGATAACACCCAGCGCTTGTCTACAATGCTGTTTTCACCGGGGATTGAAAGCCCATGGACGTAAGTGCCCTAAGAACAAATCTGCCTTTTTTCTGTCCACGTGGCCCCCACTACAGGGCTTAGCATCTTACCTCCCACATAGCAGGGGCTCCATAAACACCAAATAAAGGGATGAGTTGATTAAAACACTGAACATCTAAAACAAAAATAAAAACAAAAAAACATTGAACATCTAGGGAGTACCTCCCAGTGAGCGAGCTGAAGAGAAAACTAACCTACAGCAAGTTCCCCGCCCTGTAGGAAGATACGAGTTAGTTGAGCAGGGGATGATATAGGTGCAGAGATTTAGAAAACAGTGTCAGGTACATGTCAGTGCCACAGACAGTGTGCAGATAGCAGATTCTGATGGAAGTGCACCAAAGGAATGAGGACAGAGGGCTGGGGCTGCCTTTTGGGGGGGATGGGAAGACTACACAAGCCTCCTAGGATAGGCTGTGGACAGGAGAGAGGTGGGCAAGGATGCTTGGCTTCTTTCTTTCTTTTTTTTTTTTTTTTAAGATTTTATTTATTTATTTGACACACAGAGAGAGGCAGGCAGAGGGACAGGGGGAAGCAGTCTCCCCGCCGAGCAGGGAGCCCGACTCGGGGCTCGATCCCAGGACCCTGAGATCATGACCTGAGCCGAAGGCAGAGGCTTTAACCCACTGAGCCACCCAGGCGCCCAGATTTGTCTCTTTCAATAACATTCCATTCACAAAGAAAAGCAGATAAGGCGATGCAAAAATTAGCAGAGGCAGGATTTTAATCCAAATCTTCCAGACCCTTCAAGGACTACTGCTTACTCTAGGTGACAATTATCCCACTGGGAAATAGGAGGAAGGAATCCGCAGAGGGGGGATGGCAGGAGAATGCTCTAGGAGCGGGAAGCAGAAACGCTAACCTGGAGTGGAGGTCGCTTCCAGGGAGACCGTGCTGGATGCTGATAAAGGCTGAACGAAGACGTCCTTCAGGAGCAAGATCTGTGATTTGGACCTTGCTCTGTGCTGGGAGCATGGAAGGTTAAGGGATGTTAAAAGATTCTTCTAGCAAAAGTCATCAGGCTGTTATATAAGATAAATAAAAAACAAGGAATGGAGATTAGTACAAAGAGCCCAGAGGGGCACTGCTGTGAGCCTTGCTGGAGTGAGTCGTTCATTCATCCTCTTATGGATTTATTCTCTTAGATATTCACTCTCTTCATTCATTCATTCATTCATTCATTCATTCATTCTCTTACTCTTAAGAATCTCTTAATACATTCCTCTGGGAGCTAGAAATACAACAAAAGAATAAGGAAGACATTTTGTTTTTCTAATGGCACCTGAATTCCAATGGCGGAGACAGACAATTAGCAAGCAAGAAAGAAATCACTTCGGAGGGCGGTAAGCATTGCGAAGAATAAATAGGGAACAGGATCAGGCGGAGGGGCGGGTGACAGGTGTCAGTGAGCGGACAGGGGAGGCCTCTCTGAAACATCCTCTCTGTGTGGGTCACAAGCAGCGCTGTGTGTGCGCCTATGGGTAGAGCATGGGGGGGAGGCAGAGTGAGAGGGAGGCCTGGGGACCAGAAGGGCCAGGAGGGCAGCTGGTGGGGGGAGTCTGGAAAAGGGCAGACATCTGAGCAAGCAGGATGTGAGTGGGGAGGAAGACGTGAAGGAGAGACACTCTGTGTGTGCCATGTTAGAATTGGCAGGTAAGGAGGGTGTTCCAGGATGATTTCAGAGGAGTGAGTCTCTAGGACCAGGAGGGCAACAAGAAGGAGAGGTGAGTGCCTTGGTCTGGGGGATAGTGGAAATTTTAGGTGTTACGAACTAAGCCAAGTTAAGAGATGGAGGTAGCCGGTAATTCATCTGTGGCTGGAAGCCTTTCTTTTAAGGACAAAACTATTTTCTTTGCCATCATCATGGGGTTTCCAAAGCAGGAATCCTGACTACACTTCTGGATTGCCTTCATCAAGCCGTATGCCTTGGGAGGCGTGGTCATCCCGACCCCACCCGACAGTGTGCAAATGTGAAGTTGCCAAAAATGCCCAAAGGCCATGGCTCTAGACTTCTCCCATGAGCACACACTTCACGGGGTTTCCAGTTGAGTTACACAGAGATAGCTCTCCTACTTTCAAAACTGTTCTAAAGTAGACTAGAAATGAAACAGGCAAACAAAACGGATAAGGAATGAAATCGATGAGCCCGGAATGGAGAGGAGGAACACACGGGGGAAACCTCTGGTGAGACTCCTCCAAGGAAGGATAAAACGCACAGGGGCACGAAATTGACTCCTCTCCAAGCCTTCCCTTCTCATCACAGAAAGCTAAGGACAAAGAAGGAAAACCGCCCGATGCTCACCATCCGATCATAGTAAACCTTACTCCGTATCTGGCAAAATCACCTTCGTCGGCCCTGAAGTTCAAAAGGGAATATTTGTTTAAGGAGCAAAGTTTATTCATAAACTTCTCTGATTTAAAAGCTGCCCAAAAGACAACTAACTCCAAGTGGCTGTTTCTTTCATCAGTCCTTGTGGGAGAAAAATCACCCCACTAAATTAGAGTCTTAGAGGCTTTTGGGGGTCCCCAGCTTGTTCATTTCTGGAGGTCCGACCGAACATTGGCATAGGTTTGGATAACCTTGAAGACCATGTTTCTATGGTTTCTGGTCGCCCTGGCAAATGCGGTCTCTGAAGGCGGTGGGTCCTACTAAGCAGACGGTGTCCCATCTGCTTCCTTGAGGGAGAGACACCTGCCAGTGCTCACCAGCTCCGCCCCGTGGGGGCGGGGGTGGGAGGTGGGGGCTGCATTGCCTTCCTTGTTCCTGCGCCACCCCCTCCAGCGGACCCCACTGTATCTTCCTGCGCAGACCCGCATTTGTGAATTTTCCACCATCCTGTGCAAAGGGGCAAAGTTCCCTCCCTCCGGAAAACCCAGTCTTTTGCAAGGAGAGACCAGTAGAGACATCTCCGCGAGGAAGAGGATACTCGTGCCTCTCCTTCTGATTTCCCCCGAGTATCAGTTTGGACAAGTGCATTGCACTTTATATCCGGCATTTCTGAGCGTTTGTCCCCCCTTCGACCACTCCAGCCGCGGGGAGCCCCTCTGTCTGTCTCCCTCCTCCTGCCCCCAGGGGTGGGGGGTGGGGGGGGACTATCAGAGCTGCTTCTCGCGGGCTTCTGCAGTCACACCTCTGTTTTCACTGCCTCTGTTTGTCCTGTTGAAAATTTGCAGTGAAAAAAAAAATTCAGAAGCGAGTAATCGCCAGCCTTCCCTGTATCGAAACGCTGCTTGTTTCTATCAGGGACAAGGTGTGCTACAGCAGAGCCCTGACACCGCGCATTTCAGGATAGAGGGGGAATCGCTGGCTGCAATCTGTATCTGCATGCACCGAATAAAATGAGCCCTCCCGTGTCTTCCGCAGCCCTCGTCTGAGACGGGTTTCTGCCTGGCTCGCCCTTTTGGAGCCTCCCTGAGCGGCTCTGGCCGCTCCTGCCTTCCCTGGGAGTGGGTGGTTTCCCTCCCCTCTGAGCAGCGGCGGGCCAGCAAAGCTGAGCAAAACCTTGCAGCAAACACAGGGGCGCGGTGGCACCCGGATCGTCCCAGCTCCTCCCGGCATGCCTTGCAGCCGCAGGAAGCCACCCACCCGAATTTCAGAAACCGCAGGCTCCTGTGGGTTCTGAGATCCCCTGTTTTATGTGTTCTGTGACACATGCACACAGTTCAGTGTGTTGTTGGTCGTCTTCTTTCACATTTCTCAGCTCGGACCGGGAAAGAGCAGCCGCCTCTGCTCTGCTCTGCGCCGCGCCTGGGGTGGACGTCAGTGTCCCTGTTCTCCAAAAGGGGGTCACGGGCTCCCCCCTAAGCAGCCGGGTGGTTGCAAAAAAAATGCCTCACGGCCGTGCTCTGAACTCTATCTTGTCTGGCGTGCAGCGAGGAGGGACCTGTGTCTTGTGGTATCACCCCGCCCCCCCCCCATCACAAGGCGAGGGGCTCTAAAGCAAGCAGGGTTGTGTTCCTCGCTGACACTTGGCGCTTGGAAGCCCGGATGTCCTAGACCCTGGAATGAGGAAGCAGAGGCTGCCCTGGTTTTGAGCCAGAGATGAGAGAAGCTTCTCCCCCACTTCTACTGCACCCCCTCCTTCTGCCCAGAGCCGCCTCTGTTCCTTTCTCCTGCCTGCCCCCTACTTGCCCTTTGCAAACCCGGCCTGCGTTGCACACCTCGCCCTCCAGCCACCTTCTGCCTCACCTCCGCCTTCCAAGACCCTGCGTGGCTCTGCCACGGCTTGTGGCCTCTGAGCTCTGGGGGACCGAGCCCTGTGGGCCCCTTACCTCTGGAGCCCGGCGAAAGGGCAGGACCCCGGGGGGGGGGGCACGCGGTTCCCCACTTTGCCTCAGCCACCTGGTGACAGAGCACTCAAAGGAAGACTATTCCAAATCAGAGCAGCTGGCTGGGACCGAAGTGGGCTCTCCAGCTGCCCCCGTGAGGCCCTCCCGAGGGCTGCGGTAGGCCCCTGGACGACAGCGCCCAGCCTTCCTGCCCCAGCCCCCCCCTCGTCCCCCCCCCCCCCCCGCAGCAGCTGCAGCTCTGGATCCAGGCGGTTGCTGAGGCCCTACCCCCATCCTAAGGCAGCCCTCCCTGTCTGCCAGGACTCAGTTTCCCCCTCCCACTGGGAGCTGCCCTGGGAACAGGGGCAACGTGGAGGTGAAGAAGCTCCCCTTTCAGGATCCCGCATCTCCTCAACAGCAGAGAAATATGAAGCTACTTGAGAAATCCAAAGCATTGTTCTGTTTTCTAGGACCGGCGGCAAGGCCAGCCTCGCCCGCCTGCAGACGGTGCGGTGGCTCAGGGCCCCGGCGCCGAAGGCCCGCAGTGAGCGCTCCCGCTGCCAGGAGCGATCTTAAAGTGGTGAGGACTTCTATCCCGGATCAGCACTTTGTAGGTGAAGGCCAGGGGAGCACGGAGCGTGCGCAGGAGCCTCAGCGCACACGCAGCCCCCGCTTTGGGCAGCCGCTCGCTCCCTGGATCAAGTTCTTGGCCGTCCGCCCCACGACCCCGCCCTGCCGCCGCTGCCACTGAGCTGGGACCTGGGCCTGGGCGAGGTGCTTGGGGACACGGACAGGGTCAGGCGTGCCTAGTCATGGGGCTGGGCCCCCCATACCGTGAGGGCCTGCCATTTCGCCCAGTGACTGTCCCCCTACACCAAGGAGGTGACCTTACACAGCAAATAAAAACCATCATGACGAGTTCAGAGAGAGACCACAGAAGAAGGAGAAAATGCCTTTCCTGGGTTTTGAACCAGGGGCCCGTATTTTCAGGGTGCGTGGGGCTGTGCGCATTATGCGTCTGGGTCAGCCTGGGAGCCCACGACCCGAGGTTACTGATGACGTATCCGCTCCTAGAGGCCCCCACACAGTCTGGAAATTTCGATGAAAGTTCTTCTTAAGGAACAGGGTAGAAGGAGAAGAAACCCTGGGAACGTGGAACTGAGTATCAGAGGACACAGAAGGCACCCACCACCTCTGTCTTGTAGCTCTGTTCCACAGAAGCCAAGGGCCTCAGGGGCCAGCAAGTCGGGGGGGTGGGGGGAGGGGAGGGTGGCGGCGGGGGGCGGGGGTGGGGGGGGAGGGTGGCGACGGGGGGCGGGGGTGGGGGGGAGGTGGCGGGTCAGGCCACATCCTCTTCAAAGGTAAAAGTTCTGGTGGAGGATTTAGGAGCTGCCTTCTCCACCCTTGTATCTAAAATTAGGCTGCAAGTTTGCATCTGCAATTATTTGTGCCCGGAAATAAGGAAGTGAGATGCCTACCTACTGGAAAGACAGTTAGGGGGGGCTGCTTCGGGAGGCGAGTGTGGCCCAGGCCTGCAGACTGTGAGCCACACGTGCAGGGGGAAGCGGGAGCTCCAAACAGGCAGTTTTACCAAGTGCAGTCGCTTATGGCAAGACAGCCATGGGGCTCCGTTTCCTGGCCCGAGTTGGGGAGGAGCGCCCAGGCGACATCGGCTCACGGTGGTCCCCACTAGTGGTCGCCCCCACTCTTCTGCACCCTGGGCTTTATGCCCTGCCCGGGTCGCCTTTCTTTCCTGCCCTCGCTGGCTCCCGCTGGGCACGCCTCATGGGGGCTGCAGTTCCTTCCAGCAAGTTCCCCGGGGCTCCATGTGAGCGGTGCTGACTCCAGGGCCAGCGGCACAAGGGGGCCGATGCCGGGTGTGTGGCCCACCATCCAACCAGAGCAGTCATTTACAGGATTGGTACAGGGACAAGGAGACCAACCATAGCCAGGGGTGTTTCCCAGGGCCTTTGGAAAGAGAAACTTTGCCTCATGCAAGAGCTTCAAGGGCACACATTCTCCCTTCCTCTAGAGGCTGTGTCTGAGAACAAGAGGCATGGACGAGAGGGTGGAGCTTATGGGAGCGAGGGCCCCAAAGTCGGGGAGGTCGGGGAGGTCGAGGAGGACTCGGTAGCAGGCAGACCTCACAGATGGAGAGTCACTGATTTCCTCGCTGATCGGCTGTACCCGGCCCTTGTGGCACCTGCTGTTGACTTTTTATTTGAATGAATGCATTGCCTCGGCTGTTTAGATAAGTTTAGTTGTAATGACTTAGCAAGCAATTAAATTCTATCTCAGCGTTGTTCAGCTTACGTTTTTACTAAGTCATGAGGTCAGCTACTAATTTGAGACAGTCTCCTTGTCTCAAAATCCTTACCTGGGTGGTTCTCTCTCTCTCTCTCTCTCTCTTTTTTTTTTTTTTAAAGATTGATTTTCTAAGAGAGAGAGCAGAGGAAGGGGCAGAGGGACAGAAACTCAGGCAGACTCCCTGCTGAGTGCAGACCCCCCCACACACACACACACGGGGCTCGATTCCACGACCCTGAGATCACAGCCCGAGCCAAAATCAAGAGTCCAGTGCTTAATCGGCTGAGCCACACAGGTGTCCCATTACCTGGGTAATTCTATGGACCATGTGATTCATGCACCCTCCCTGGAGAAGACTCTCTCCTACGTGTGTTTGCCCACCAGGGAGAATGTGAGTCTGGCACTTGCATCATACCCATTCTGGAAAAAAACAGTCAAGGCAGACAGGGGGGCAGAGCGAGACACCGAAAGTGTGATGGGCAGAACCCTGACCTGACCCCCAGTGACCCTCGCCCTTATAGAATTCCCTCCCCTTGAGCGTTGGCTGAATCCGCGAATGTGATGAGATATCCGTTCCCATTACTACATTGTGTTACATGACCAAAAGGATTTTGCGGGTCTTATTAAGTCTGATGGGCCATTGACTTTGAGTTTATCGAGAGAGAAGTTAGCCAGTTGGTCGTGAGCCTTTTCAGTCCCGCGCCAGAGGTCAGAGGCGGGAAAGCAGAGAGTCAGAGCCTGAGACAGATCTGGCATTAGGGAGATTCTCCACTGCCCGGCTTGGAAAATGGAGGGGGCCACGCGGCAGGGACCATGAGCAGCTGCCCTAGGAGCTGACAGCTGTCTCCTGCTGACCCTCAAGGAGGACATGCTGAGTCTTGCAACCACCAACAATGAATCTGTCAATAACCCGCCTGAACGGGGGAGTAGATTCATCCCTAGAGCCTCCAGAAAAGAGTTCAGCCCCGCCGACACCTTGATTTCAGCCTCAGAAAACTGGAGCAGAGACCCAGTCATACCTTGACCAGACTTCTAACAAGTGGGACTAGTTTTAAGACTCAGGTTGTAAGGCAGTTTGTGATACAGTAATAGAAGGACCTTGCTTGAAAGCCCCCACCCAGAGACCTACAAAGCCATTCTTTCCCTGGCTTCTCCAATTACCTGAGAAAACAGAGTCCTCTATTTGTTTAGGTTTATTGCAAGTGGATTTCCATCCTTTGTAACCAATGTCTCCTCTACCACAGCTCTGAAATTCTGTTACCTTCTGATACACTTCAAGGAACAGACTTCCTGGGCAAGGCATATTCATTCTCTTAGTAGCTTGTTGAGAATTTTTACTTGTTTTCAAAAAGAGTTGGGTGGATACACCCTGCCATCAAAAAGTCAAGAATATGCCGACATTGGCATAACTTTACCATTATATTGATCTTCTTCTGTGATTTGCAACAATGTGGTTAATTTGTACCTCTGGGGCAGGGTTCCAACTTTCAAATTGGAAATATATAATCAGTTTGTGTGAATTCAAGTTCATTCAATTTCGCCAACATTCTGTGGGAACCCAAATATTTTTCTCACCAACTTTTATGAGAATCCAAATAAATCTCTGTTGTATTTACTGACAAGTTTTTTTTCCCAGTTTGCTTTCCTTTTAATTTCCTTTCCATCATGTACTTGTTTGTAAGACCTTCCTATTGCTTATATCCCATATGCGTTATTTGCCCCCTTCCTGATTTCTTATATGGGTGCAAAATTTGGGTATTTTTTTTAAAGATTTATTGATTTATTTATTTATTTATTTATTTATTTATTTATTTATTTGAGAGACAGAGAAAGTGAGAGAGAGCATGAGAGGAGAGAAGGCCAGAGGAAGAAGCCGACTCCCCATGGAGCCGAAAGCCCGATGCAGGACTCGATCCCAGAACTCAAGGATCATGACCTGAGCCGAAGGCAGCCACTCAACCAACTGAGCAACCCAGGCACCCCCAAGATTTGGGTATTATGAAAACTTTCTGATACATATTTTACTTCTATATTTATCTCTGGGATTTGTCTATATCAAGAAGTTTCCCAAGGATTAGGTCTTGGATTTATATATCCGTTTTGGTTTTGGTGTTTCTTCTGTTGTATTTTTTCTTCTTCTACGGTAGTTCTCCGCGGTCTTCCATCACTAACTACAGAAACCCAATTTGAGTTGGCATGAACAACAGCCGATGACTTATTTAAGAGATGCTTGACTGGTTTGCAGATGCGAGGGAGGGGCACACGGGAAGAATGAGCGTATGGGGAGATCTTGGGTGGGTGTAGAATGCTCTTTGCCTGCCCCCCTTCCTCTCTTTCTCTCTCAACTTCGGGATCTCGGCCTCTTCTTTCTTCCAGGGGCAGACCCTTCTCTATGTGGTAGAGAACGTGGGTGCTCTGGCCTGACCCCTTTTATGGCACCCAAGCCCCACAATGACCTTGTTCTCCAGCAGTTACCAGGAAAGTCCAGGGAAGGCCCCACTGGCCCAACCTACAGAATCAAATAACAATTGGTGAGTATTTCCCCAGGAAGAAACTTCTCGGCTCTCAACAAAAAAAATCTTTCAAACACCATTTTAAATCTGAATGTACATGATCCAAAGCCCCCCCAGACGTCTCAACCAGGCTATGGACCAAGCCTCTGTACAAAGCTGAAAAACAGAGGTTCTGTCATTGAAGCCAGAGGGCTTCATGGTAGCTCCCTACCCTGCCCCACATTCTCCCAGGAATGACTGTAGTCACCTGCTGCCGTTGCAAAGCTGGGATTCCCTCCACCACTGACTGCAGGACTCTGGGAGAGTCTAAGGGCTTCTAGAGGATTCTCACATCTGCCATTTACTCTTGCCAAGAGAGTTAGGTCTCTAAGTCCAAACTCCTCTGTGCATGGGCTGGGGTACAAATAATGTTTGACCAAATCCAAGGACTTTGGGATCGAAGTTTTCTCTGTTATTTTAACAAGAGTGGGGCGACCAGGAAAACAGCATACTTTTTTTTTTTTTATCAGGATTTTATTTATTTATTTGACAGAGAGAGAGGGAGAGACAGTGAGAGAGGGAATACAAGCAGGGGGAGTGGAGAGGGAGAAGCAGACTCCCCGTTGTGCAGGGAGCCCAATGCGGGGCTCCATCCCAGGACCCGGGGATCATGACCTGAGCCCAAGGCAGACGCCCAACGACGGAAACACCCAGGCGCCCCGGAAGACAGCGTTCTTGACAGAGCTCGGCCTGAATATCACTGTCTGCTGATACTATTGGTTATGTAGCAATTTATCTAGGCTCCATTCTTAAATAAGTTGGCCCTGGTGTCCCCGAACGCCATGTTGCAATACCTAATGATGACTTTTAAGACACATTTTCTTTTTGGGGGGTAGCGGGGGGAGGAAGTAAACTTCTCTCTGCTACCTTGAATACTTCTGTTTTTCCAGTGTATGTTGGTTAACTTTATTTGCATCATTTGGGGCTTTGATTTTTGTCAGCACAATTAATAATTTACTCCCTGACTTAATGCGGCTGTCGAGGGGAAGAGGGAGATCTGGTTCAAATAGCGTGGCTCCCTGTTTGGGGCAGCTATGAGCATCTTGTGTGAGTTGCCAAGTGCATTACAGAGTAATAAATGCATAACGAGCCCGGCTGCCTGTGCATGCTAAAAACGAACTCTGAGTTAAGTAAGAGGAGCATTTCCATCCTGCTGCCTCTGCCGAGAAACTTCTCGAGTGGTGGACTGCGCCTCTCCAAGCGAGTGTAGTGTGTGTGTGTGTGTGTGTGTGTGTGTGTGTGTGTGTGTGAACGAGCAGCCTCAGCACCCGTAAATTCTGCATTGTTTTAGAAGCACGGCTTCTCAGGAAGTTATCTTCATCTAGAGACATCCTCAGTCGCGTTCTGAATTAGGCATATCATGTGGCAGGGCTTTGTGTGACTCAAAAATCTTCTCATTTTACTATGTAGCTGGGCATGGCCGATGCCGTTCCAGCATAGCTTGTGGGCGTGAAATGGTTAAACAGCAAAACCTCCAAGGTCTGCAGCTGGAGAGCGGTGGGGGAGGGGTATCTGCCAGTTGGACACAGCCAACGTGGGAGAGTGAACCACATTCACCACAGGGGAGAATTGGGTCCCCTGACCCTGAATACAGAGGCGTCTATGTGTCTTCAGATAGTCCGTTCTAAAGCAAGGGGAGAGGAAGGAGAGGACTTATGCCCATGTAACCAAAAAGCTGCCAGAACCTTCTAGGAAGACTAAACTGGAGGAAAGACTATCCCTTAGATTCAGCGACAACCAAACCTATTTAAACATGGGAGTGGGGGATGAACTCCAAGTATGAACATCGATCACTTGTAGACAGAGAGACCGGGAATCCCCTTCGGTCAAGGTCAAATGCTTCCCACCAGGACGAGCCCCTCGTGATGCTGTGGGGTGGGACAGGGGCAGGGGATACTCTGAGGCTCACATTGAATGATCTGGATCTGCTCATTCAGCATGACCCCACATCCCTTCCCCCTCACCCGCTGAGGGCATCACCAATTCTATAACAAAGTGGGAGCGAAGGTTAATGTCAGATGCTTTGCAAATTAGTGAGTTACTTCTACCTGTATCATCAAAAGAGCCCTCCACTGATTGTCATTCATTCTCCTAGAACAGCATGTTTAATGAAGTCCAGCCTCTAAATTGAGTAAGCCACAGCTAGCATTCCCTCTGCGTGAAATGACACATTGCAATGCATAATGATAACTTTTAAGGCATATAAGCTTCTCTCCAGTATTTTAACAAAAGGAGGGAGACCAGGAACACAGTATCCTTCATAGAACTCTGCCTGAACATCCCTGTCTGTGCTATTTCCACTATAGAGAGAGTCCAGGATTTCCAAAATTTAAAAAGGGTAAAGCAAAAAAAAAAAAAAATAGTGTTGGATTCAGTTCTGTGCTACTTCAGTATACTTCTGCCATTTCATTTTGTTCGACACAGTGAACCCTTCTCCCTTGGGAAGGAACCAAAGGGGACTAAGCTCACCTTTCTACTAAGCAGCTAATTCCCAGCCTCTGCCTCTGGCCATGAACCCTGCTGGGACATTGGGGAGTGGAGCCCTCCAAGTCGTGGGGCCCTTCTTGCTACATACGTACAAAGGAGTCCAAGCGGCAACCTTCTGAGTCCCCAGAACTAGAATGGACCGCCATTTCGCAATAAGAATCCAAACTTTCACCCAAAAACATTTGTTGTGCACATGCCTATATATAGAAGAAAAAACCTTTAGGACGTTGTCCTTCAAAACTGATAACGTGACAGTGATCAAAATTAAGTCGACTAAACCAAGATGGGGGAAGGGTATGAACGGGGGTCCGGGGGAAGAGCGGTCCGAATGGTGTGTGCAGATCCAAATAACTCCCTCCTAGAAGGGCCATGATGTCACAAAGTACAACGTGGTCTTCCCATCCTGCAGAGTGAAGTTTAAACACTTGTCTCTGAAGATGGAGGAAAACCCAAGAACAGCTGTGCAGAAATGAACACATTATGTTCTCCTAGAAGAACATGTTTAATTAAGCGCCCGCCACATGCCCAATACCCCCCTAATCCCTTTACGTGCCTCTGCGACCATCACGAAAGTGACTAAGAACAGACCGTGTGCTGGGCATACTTTAAATTCTTTACAAATATTAATTCATTTAATCCTCTAAGTAACCCTATGGACAGGTACTATTATCAGCCCTATCTTAGAGATGAAGAAATGGAGACACAGAGAGGCTAAGTAATTTGCCCAGGGACACACAGCAAGTAGGAGGCAAAGAAAGCCAGGGTTGAAATACAGGCAGTCTCGCTGTGGACTCCACACTCTTCACCAGGGTGCTTTATTCCCCGGAGAGCAAAGCAGCATGTGTCAGGCCCAGGAACTGGAGGAAGCAGGACGGGGCTGGGTCCACTTCAGCAGAAGCCTGTCCCTAGTCGCGAAGTGTAGAAACTGGCAAATTGTAGCATCTTCAGCTGGGCTGTGGCGACAAGGGAACTGCGGGTCGTGGAAAAAGGAAAAGTAAGTTTACACTGGATGGATGTGAATTCAAGTCCTAACATTGCAACTGACCTTCTGCCCTGAGCCTCCGTTTTACCCATCTGCAAAACAGGGGTAAAAATGCCTGTCTCCTAGGGGTGTTATGGGGATTCGGTGAGGCTCAGAAACCGTTCGCGCTGCGTGCGAACGTAGACGGTGAGCAGAAGTGGCTGATCGTTTCTCTATTGCAGGAGTGGAGATTATCCTACTTAACGGGCGTCGTCGGCAAGTTGATGAATACTTGCAGAATGAAAATACGTTTGCGCTGGGAAATTAAATGAGGAGTGTCCTTGGGCAAACTTACGTCGCCTTACATAGAACGTATTGGCCGAAAACATCAGTTTTATGTGTTTGTACTTAACAAATTAATTACTTCTCAGTTCTAATAAGTCCATAATTAACACGTCCGGAAAAAAAGTTAGAGGGATATTGGGGGGAAAAGCGGACTCTTCCTTGCTTAATTGAAATTTCCATAAAATCAGAGGGAAAATCTGATACATTTCCAGATGGTCCAAGTGGAATAGGTCTTCCTTTTTAAACGGAAAATTAAAAAATAACTCTCCGTGCTTTGCTAATGTCCGAATAGTGACAAGTAGCATCAGAGGATAATCCCACACAGCTCCTATCATTAGATACATACCACTTTGATAATCAGTATAGAGGATTATGTAAGTGAGACGTTTGGGAGAGGGGGGAAAAGGAAAGAGAAGGGAAAGGTGATACATTTTTCTAATCTGATTTTTACAATGGCTCCGTTTCTGTCCTTTACACTTCATTTGCTCTGTGCTTTTAAATGTATATGGCCCACAAATGGGTTCCACATCCCCTGGAATATTGCCTATCAGGCTCCCTATCTTAAAACCCAACACCTCTGGCAGAGCTGCCTAATCCTCTTTAATGGTCGGGCTGATTGATCTCATTAATTGGCAAAAGCTATTTATTTCTTCTCTAATAAATACTTCTTAATTCAATTAATCTCCTTCCTAGAGCATATGCTAAATTTAGAGATAGCTCCTCAGCTGCAGAGGAACCATGATGCAGGAAGATTGCTATAATAGCAAATTCATTCTTTCCAGAACATTAGCCCAGAATTTTTAATAACCTCGCAGGAGCAATCAGGTTTGCACAGCAACACAATGGCTAAGTCTCTGGCCCAATTTATTCTCTTACTCAGATACTCGCTCTAATTCACGAGCTTGAAACGTATCAGTTTTAAATTGGGAATTTAGAGGTCCTCTTGATAGAAAGCAGTAAAGTAGTACGCACTAATTCCAGGCATGCCTAATGGAAATCTTATTCCTAACTGTTATTAAATTACTTGGATATTGTGTTCGTGGTTTCTGTGACCCATTACGTACTGTAATATCTTTATTTAAATGGCATCTTGGGCCATCTTTTCAACAACCTACTAAAAAAATAACCAATTTATCTATAATAAAGGAACGCATCTATTAACAGTTGTAAATCGAATAAATTCTTCTTCATCTTTTAGACGGTCAACAAATTAAGGAATCAACAAATGTTCATGAAGCATCATAGGACCCATGTACGCCCAGGATTGACTTGGCCTGGGTCTCTTTGCAAAGGTTCATTTAAAAAGAATTTTACCCGCCTTACGCCTTTTCCTCGTCATGTCTTTATGCAGCCTGGTTCTCGCGTTTTCTAAATTTCCCTGCTACTCATATTGCAACTGCCATTCCTGACGTTGGCAGGGAAAAAGACAACACGCCAAATTTGCGGAAAAGAGACTTCCACGCCAGAGAAGCGTGCCTTTGGTCAGCAGAGGGCTCGAAGTTTCGGGAAAGTGAATGGTCCAGTCCACCTCTATGGAGAAAAGGAGGACAAAGTTCCTTGTAACAGGGTCAACATCACCGAATATGACTCAGCTTGGCAGCCGGGATCACCCACACCTCACGCAGTGACTCACTCCCTCTCCCACCCCCGCCCTCTGCCTTCTCTCTTCCTTCTTCTCCAGTGTCCTGGGCATCAAATCTTCTACTCAGAGGAATTCGAAAGCATGGGTGTGTTTGTTTTATTTAACAAAGAAGCTTCCTTAAAAATAAAAAAATTACCAACTGTTAAGATCCCTTTTTAGATACCGTTACACGAGACAAGCCAAAAATTAGGGAACAAAATCCTTAAATTCACATCAGTAGGGAAATGATGGAGGCGAAATGAATATTCTGGATTATTATGTAATTCTGGAATTACATTCCTATTCTAGTCCGGAATATTATGTATTTCTAAAAAGAATGAAGTGTAACTGACCTTTTGATGTCGGAAAACTGTTCACAGCATTTTTAATTCTTTTTAACTGAGTATTGAGTAGATACAATATCGTAAATACACATAAAGTATTAGGAATAACCATCCAGCAGCCACGAACTCACTTAGCACTTTAGGAAAACCGATAATTACCATTACGTTGAGGTCCCCTTCTTAATCTCACCTCCCTGCTCAGAGTAAATCACCCCACCCCGGGATTTTGAGTTTCTTTCCCTATGTTCTTCAGAAAATTATCCTTATTTTCCACCATCCACAAATGGATTATTTGTTGTTTATGTCTTTGGACTTCACAGGAATGAAATGTACTCTTTGAATAAACTCTGTGCCTAACCCGGGACTCAAACTCACGATCCCGAGATCGAGGGTCGTAGCTGTTCTAAGCCAGCCTGGCACCCCGGAAGTCTACCTCTTATATTTTGTGACCTGCCTTTTCCACTCGAATATCAGTTCATGACATCTGTCCCTATGCGTGTATAATGTACTGCTGGTTCATTTTAACTTCGGCAGAGTATCCCATTGGAAGCATACATCCCACTTTTTACAGACACTCACCAGTGGGCCTTCTGGTTTCTTACAGTCTTCATTATCACAAAAAGTGCTACTGCTCTTTCTATAAATTTTAATTTTTCTCCCAATCCGATGACCTGGTATTATAGTTGTAATCTGCATCCAGCTGATGACTAATGAAGATGAACATCTTTTCAAGTGTGCCTA
Source organism: Nasua narica (assembly GCA_028533885.1). Taxonomy (NCBI): domain Eukaryota; kingdom Metazoa; phylum Chordata; class Mammalia; order Carnivora; family Procyonidae; genus Nasua; species Nasua narica. The sequence continues at coordinate 2,526,833 of CM052806.1, forward strand.
AGTCATCATGTTCTCTTGTAAGCGCCTATTCGAGCCATCCACCATTTTGCTGCTGTTTTTTTTTTATTAGTGACTTTAAAAATCCGATGCATAAGAGTTGTTTGTATATTCCCAAAATGACTATTATATGTATTAGTGAAAGAATCTCCCAGTTTGGGGTTTATCTTTTCATTCGCTTTGTTTGTAACATTTTCCCATTTTTAAAAAAAAAATCATTGTCATTGTTATGGTTATTATTATTTCGTTTTTTACGTCTTAATTTTTAGAGGGGTTTTAAGTTTGCGACAAAATTTTGAGGAAGATTCAGCCATTTCCCCTCCACCCCTTACCGCCACACAAGCACAGACTCCCCCATCATCACTCTCACTCTCCCTTGGGGAGTGTTTTTGTTTGTATGTTTGTTTACCAAGGAAGAGCCTACAATGACACATCATTAATCTCCCTCAAAGCCCACTGTTTGTTTTTGGGTGCACTCTTGGTGATATATATTCTATAGATTTGGACCAATGTATAATGAAAAACGTTTTATCATTCAGAGTATTTTCACTGTCCTAAAAATCTTCCTTTCTCCACCTAATCTTTGTCTTTTTAAAATATGCTTTTTGTGTCAAAATTTTTCGAACCTTGAGATCGTGAAGAGATTTCTCTATATTTTCTTTGAAAGTGAAAGTTTAGTGCTTCACAAGTTGGCTTTTAATGATTTGATTTTAGAGGAATGGGTTGCCAAAAGGGTTAGTGTTTATTTGTTTTCCCTTTTTGGATAACAAACTATTCTCCAACTACAACTTACCGAAAAAGCTTTCCTTTTCCATTATTTGCAATTTTACCTCCACTATAAATTAAGTTTCCACACGTGTATGAATCTGTATCTGGTTCTCTTTTCTGGTCCATTGAGCAATCTTTCTATTTTCTGCACCAACAACAGACCATCTTTGTCGCTGTGTTATTCATAATTCTTGCTAGCTGATAAAGCATATGGTCTCACATTTTGGCTCGGGATTTTCTTAGCTATTCTTAAGTCTTGCATCTCTTTCACATGAAAGTCAGAATCATCTTTTTGAGTTATTTAAAACGGTAGAGCTTTGATTGGAAATGAGTTCCTCAATCAATCTGGAAAATTAACATCTTTACAATAGTAAATCCATGAACATGGTATATCTCCATAGGGAGATATTTAAGACTATGGGATACTTAAGACTATGAAGGTGATTCATCTATTTTTCCCCTTCTACTCTTGTGTGTGCATTTTTCTATATTATGAGGCTATTTCTTATTTTACAAATTTAAGATTATTATATTTTTCTGACACTGATGTAGTAGCCTCCTTGTTCTTTCACAATTCCCTTTATGATAGAGTCCCTTTTGTTTGGTTGGAACATAGTTGCACCCGTTTGTTTGTTTGTTTGTTTGTTTGTTTGTTTGTTTGTTTTAGTCTTTATTTAGCTGCTATATGTTCTCCCACAGTTCTGTATTTAATCCTTTTGAAATCTTCCGTGCTATATGTCCATTACAAAAATATATAGTTGGGGTTATTTTTAAAATCCACTCAAAATCCAATTCAATCACAACTAGAGAATTTAGCCTATGAATCTTTAAGTAATGACATTTTCTGACTTACCATCATTTTGCATTTTCTGTTCATTCTGATTTTTATTGTTATACTATTTTCTTTTCTCCTTTTGACTTCATTGTGTTTTATTTTTCATCGTATTTTGAAAATTATATGTCTTCTTCCTATTTTTAGTGGTCATCACAGAAGTTTTAATATGCACACTTAATGCATAATGTTAACAAATATTTTTTATCTTGATCCAGATTATGTTAGGACCTGAGAACACCTCAAGTCCAGTCCTCGTCCTTCTGACTTCCACATTGTTGTAGCTGCAGCCCAACAAAGACAGTGGCCGATGCCCTAGAATTCATCTGGGCAGTATTTTCCCTGAATCTAAAGTTCCTTTCCAATATTTTCCTCAGCCCCGCTTCTGTTCTCCCAGGATCTTCTGTAACCAGCTTTGGATGGAATCCAAGAGTTAATCCACAGAGTTTTGTGAAACCAGAGAAAGTAACAGGAGGAAACCACGTCACCTGGATGCCTCGTTTCCAGGATGAACATGACCAGAGAATATTCTCCTTGGACCTCACCTGCTCCTGGTGAAATCAAATCCACAGGGGCTCAGAGTGTAGCCAGCAAAAGTTGTGTCTACAGGCACCTTCTAGGTTTGGGGGCTCTGTCTTGTTGTAGGAATATTCTAAAGTCCTCTTCAGAGAAGGGAACTCTGAGGCTCTGTGAGAGGAAGTGACTGAGGTCACCAGGGAGTCAGTTGGCAGAACCAGAAATAGATTTCAGGTCTCACTCTCAGTTAGACAAGGCAGCATGTTCTGCTTTGATGCTGAGAGATAGACAGAGTCAGAGACAGAGAGACAGACACGGAAAGAATCGAGAGGCATATTCTTCACGCTTTCCACTCAAGCCCACCTGAAAAGCCTCTGTTAATTGGATTTAGGATTAGGACTATTCCAGCCAGAAGAAACCCTGAATGGCAGGAGATGTAGCCGCTCTTCCCCCAGCTGCAGACCACGTCTTGTGATTTCCGCAGTGCTCAGCCTGTGCCTCTTGGTTTCTCCTTGCCCTGTGTGCTGAGTGTGGGAAAATTCTGCATTGGAGAGTTCTTTCTTCAACACTTCAGGAGCTGGCCACAGCAGGCTTTTTCCTCCTGAGGACACCCGCATGCATCGACATCTGCAGAAGGAACCGCTCTGAAATGATGTCAGGTTTTGGAAACCACAGCGAGAAGGCATACTTTTGACTTGCCTCTCGCCCAGCTCTGATATCCCAAGGTTAGGGCCTCAAAGGACTGAGAAACCGTGGAGTGTTCTGCTCCCTGAGCCCCTTCGGAGAAGGGTTTTCCTTGGAGAATTTGTTTTTCCTTGACTTCTTCAGTTTGTAAACCTTTTCTTTCCCAGTGAGGGAGAGCCTGAGCCCCTACACATGATGCCCCTAACAGAGATCAAAGGCCTCCTCAGGGTGGTAGGAGAGAAATGAGTACAAGCTGAAGCAGTCCCTTCTGATTGCCTCTCCTTCCCAGAAATAAGAGGTTACAGAGAAAACACAAATGGAATCTAAATCTGGTAAGATTTGCAGAACCTCAAGGTTTCGCTGGGTCAGGAACAGTGTAAAAATAGACTCTCAGGATGAATCCTGTCCAGGAAAGAGAGACAAGCAAAGGACAGGAAAATGCATTGTAAAATTTCACTTTTTCCAACTTCCTATTTGGTTTCACTGGTTTTCTCTGAATCCTTCGTTTCTCATACCGTCTTTAAGGCATTACCAATGAGCCCACTGGAAAACCAGAATCCAGGGGACTGCCACAGCAGGGAATTTTCAAAAGCCTGCTTATAAAATCTGTGGCAAACGTCCTGAAATCAGACCACATGCCCACAGAGCTGGTTAGACAAATTCCCATAATGCAGGACCCCATCCCCCGACACAAAACATGGCCACGAAGCCCAGAGCGCAGACTCGAGGGGCCGAAAGAAGAGGGACAACCGAAGGTAGCTTAGTCATCTGAATGCTTCCAGCTATCCCAGAAAGCCAACTGGTTATCTTATTTCTGAAAATCTCCAGGATGGGGACATTCCTGCTTGCCCTGACAGCTAGTTCCTCTCTTTCAGAATACTTACGCTAATTTCCCTCAGGGGGACCCAGCCTGTTTTCATACAGTTCCTCATTCTCTCCAGACGCTTCCATTATATTCTAGGGTCACAGAACCAGGCAGATGCACACGAAGATTCTATTTATCTGTCATTATGGTCATAACAATCTCTTTTTAAAGGACTATCTCAAGAAGTTCGACTGCCTAAGGTCAGCAATGGTGAGACTATCTCATGCTGGTGAGAAATTCTCTCTTAGGACAGTTAGTCAAGGTCTTCGGATTCCAAATAACAGAGACCTACTCAAGCTGCCTTACGTGAAATTTGTTTTCATTTTCTTTCCTTTCTTTGTTTCTTTCTCAATAAGGAATAGAGGATGCCTTGTGGCACCCAAGGGCAGAGAGGTAGCCCAGGGCTTATCGGAAACTGGAACGAAGAACAGGAAAGTCCAAGATGAACCCAGCCAGGCTCCTAGGTTCCTCTCTCAACTCCATCAGCTCTAACAGGGTCTTCTCTCTTCCTCCTTGGCTGTCTCTCATTCCTGTAAGTCTGCAAAATGCATTTCCCTGTTGAGGCACACAGATGACCAAATATAAGCACCCTAACTTCGGCCTCAGTGCCTTTCTTGCACAACGCCTAGCATGTTAGAGAACAATTCCAAATTCCTGGGGGTAAAAATCGGACGGGTCCATTGTAGAGATAAAACTTAGTTCAATGCACTATGCTCGCAAGGGGAGGGTTGAAATATGGTAGAAAGAGCAATGCCTACCCACCTTCTGGGAGTGAGACCTATGTGGGCTCCTGAGACCTATCTACTATAGAGGCTAGCTATAACCTTCATAGGCGTATAGTCATTAATAAGCTTTTTCCATGAATGAGGAAAAGGCAGCTCTGGGAACTTGGAGGAGAGAGATGCACCTGCATTTTTCCTGGGGCTTCTTTACTTTGGTTAAGAGTACATCTCAGTAGGTGAGAAAATATTGAGTGTGTCTGAGTCTTCTCTGGGCATGATCGGTGGTGGCCATCTGTCAGCTGGGCAGATTGGTGTGGTAAGAGGTCACGGGTTAGGTCACTGATGGGTTGGTTAGTAGCGGCATGGTCCCTTGATACAGACAGACCACCAGTACTAAATCCATACCCAAGGCGTGCTGGTGACCGTGAGAATGTGTGTGCAAGACAGTGAGGGCAGTCAACCCCATCCACCACTTGGAAGAAAATTACAAAGCCCAAGCACTCTGTGTCACCTTTGTTTGCAATTAAAAAGTACATTGTCACATGGGTGATGGAGGACAGTAAGAATATTAAGCCATAATTATGCCCAGATTTCCATAATGTCTGAATTCACCACATGCATTGTCTTAGTCCCTTGAGGCTGCTTCTTCTTCTTCTTCTTCTTCTTCTTTTTTAAGATTTTATTTATTTATTTAATTGACAGAGAGAGACAGTGAGAGAGGGAACTCAAGCAGGAGGAGTGGGAGAAGGAGAAGCAGGTTCTCTATTGAGCAGGAAGCCAGATGTGGGGCTCGATCCCAGGACCCTAGGATCATGACCTGAGCTGAAGACAGATGCCCAATGACCAGCCACCCAGGCGCCCCTCCCTTGAGGCTTCTATCACAAAATTCTGTAGACCTGGTAGCTAATAAGTGACGTAAATCCATTTCTCCCAGTTCTGGGGGTTAGAAGTCTAAGGTCAGGTGCAAGGATGGTTGAATGAAGGCCTTCCTCCCAATTGTAGACTTCTTACTGCCCTCCCATGGTAGAACAGGCTAGGAATCTCTCTGGAGCCTCAATTATAAGGTACTAACCCCAAATGTGAAGGCTCTACCCTCATAGCTTCCGTACTATGATGTTGTTAGACCTCACCTACACCATCACCTTGGGCATTAAGACTTCATGTATGAATTTTTGGAGGACACAAACATTCAGACCATAACATGGGTTTTTGAAGAAGGCCCTGGCTTCCTCGGGGCTTTCCATATATTCGTCTCCTCTCTCTACATAGTATTTATCTTCCTGAATAGCATTGGATTTCATGTTTTTCTTCCTCACTAAACACTGGGGTTCTGGGGTGAAGACATCACCATATCTTAGCATATTATAAGGTTAGGGCCTTGCCCATTATCTGGCATATAGCAGTGAATGGTGGACGATGGATGGGTGAATAAGCGATGGATGGAGAAAAATTTAGGAATTGGAGATTGGAAAGAAAGGAAGGAACCAAAAGGAAATAGGCAGGAGGAGGGGCTGAACATAGCAAACATGACCCTACAGTCAGTGTTGGGGGTGTGTTTCCTGTGTTTCAGCTCTGCAAAAGGTATGTCAACCTTCTGGACCAAGCAATACATCAACACAGAGGTGCTATTTCGCTTTACCCAAGAAGCTAATAAGCTTGATCCAAGGCTAAAAGTTCCAAATGCCATGTTGGTTCCGGGAATTCTCTGTTCCTCTTGTGTACTCCTTCCTTCTACTCAGGCATAACGTCTCCAGGGGCATCCTCTCCAAGTCATATAGGAAAGACACTGCTGCTGGTCTTTTGCTTTCGTGAGGGACCACACTTTAGCGTGATTGTGTTTCATCAACTTGGGCCAGTGGTTTTTGACCTTCTCTGGAGGAACATTTGGCTGGGTGCACCCTAGGCCTGCCCCGACATCTGAAGAAAACTGGGTAAAATACACAAATTCAGACAGTGTTGCAGGCAGTTTCTGGGTTCATGGCCCTGAGATCTCTGATCAAAGGCTACTGAACACTATTCTTTGGCTCGGTGTTTTGTTTTGTTTTGTTTTTTATTTTAAACTTCTGTTTTCTAACTGGAGAAGGACCCTGCTTAAAGGATTATCAGGCATCAGTAACCCGTTAGGAAGAAAGATGCTTCTTAGATCAGAATCAGACCTCAAAGTGTAGGAATGAAAGCCTTGTTATTCCTCTGGGTAATTGGGAGAAGATAAGGTAGAAAGGTGATGTAGGTGAGCTTCTCCCATCCCCTTGGCTCCTACTGATCCTATAAGCGCATGCACGCGTGCACACACACACACACACACACACACACACACACAGAGGCCACTGATGGAAGCGCCAAAAATTACTACCTCTGGGGAGCAGGCCTCTATCAATGATTGATGCGAGTCAATGGCTTAATCTCCTACGATCTTTCGGGTGGAACACAAGTGTGATGTATGCTATATTATCTCCCAGAGGCCCCCTTGGGGTTCAGTTTCAGTTGCCCATGGGGTCACCTGCTCATGAATGCACCATGTCAGTTTCCCTCCCTTCCCTGACTCACTCTCTAGCTCCTCCGTGGGGCTTCCTCAGTTCATCTCCAGGGAAAGCACCTGCACGTGAATCCTTCAATGTCAGCTTCTGCGCAAACACAGCCTAACACCAAAGGTGGTCAGAACTCTGAACAATCGGATAAAGTAACGAAAGGGCTTTACACGATGTTCAACAGAGATGAGGTCAGATTGCCTTAACAGAATGCCACAGACTGGGGGACTTCAGCATCACACATTTATTTCTCATAGTTTCTCAAACTTCTGGAGGCTGGAAGTTTAAAGTCAAGGTGCCGGTGGATTTAATTCTGGGTGAGGACTGGTTCCTGGCTTTGTTAACCGCTCCTCCCACAAACGGAAGAGGGAGCTGTTCTTCCTGTTCTCCTAAGGGCACTAATCCCATCTTGAGGACCGCACCCCTGTCCTCATGGCAACTGTATTATTTCCCAAAGGCTCCATCTCCAAAAAGCATCACAGCAGGGAGGGGAGGGCTTCAACATATGAATGTGGGTATGGGGAGGCATGAACATGAACATTCAGAGCCTAACAAAGTGTGTAGTTTGAAAATCTTATATTATTTCACGTAACCACGGCTTTCAGAGGGTGTTGCCGTCTGGTTTATTGTTGTGGTCGGCCGAAGCAGTCATACTCCACCTTCGGATGGCTAATCTGGTGAGTTCATTTGCCCGGAGGGACACCAGCTCCTCTAGTCACGTGTATTGAGGGAAGTCCCGTTCTGATCTGCATGAGTCCCACGAGTTGAAGGGGAGGGGAGAGAATTCAGAGCAAAACATCACCAAATACCTATTTTCTGATACTCCAGGAGACTCTTCCGGTTAGGGTTTACCTTGAAACCCCTAGCGAGTGGTTCACCAAGACCATCAACATCAGCAGCACCTGGAAACTTGTTAGACGTGCAAATTGCTGTCTTTGCCTTAGACCTAGTGCAGCAGAAATTCTGGAGTGGGCACCAGTGATCTGTGGTTCAACAAACCCTCCAGGTGTTGTGGATCTAGGCTCAAATCTGAGAACCACTCCTAAAGAGTAAAGCAGTACCAGAGGGTTAGTGTTGGAGATATAATGATCTAGCTTTGGGGATTCGGAATCAGAGGAGTAGGGAGTTGAATGCCTAAGAGTCGCTGGTCATCCACTGTCTTCAACATTTCACACCTAACTGCCCTTTCTCTGATCTCCCCTAACAGGCAGCGGCATCGGTGGTCTGGACCTTTGCAGAAGAGCTATGAAGTAAAGAAAAGAAGCAGAAATTGCCTTGTGGGCATAGGCAAAAGGAGAAGTCAAAAGTCTTTCTGCCAGTTTGTCATCCTGTTGCAATTCCTGGCCCTTTTCTCCACTAGCTACAACTACCCGTCTTCCCCTTACCCATGAGTTCGGGATAGCCCTCAGAATCCGGAAGGGATTCACATGCTTTTGTTCATTCTGCCTTAATTCCTGTAATTTTACCAGGTTTGATTTGAAGATAGGGAGCCCAAACTTCCTTAACATGGCATTTTGTCTATAAGTCTCTCATCCTAGTTTTCTAGAATAATCCTGCTGTGACATTCTAAACAGATCTACCTCTTGTATGCTTCTTTATAGATGTTATTGTTTAGAGCACCTTTAGGTTCACTGAAAAATCGATTCAAAGGTACAGAGATTTTTCTTAAACTTCTTGTCCCCATGCATGTACAATCTCTCCCACTATTAACATCTCCCGTCAGAGTGGTACATTTGTTACAGTCCATGAACCTACATTGACATATCATCATCACCCAAGGTCCATGGTCCACATTAGGGTTCACGCTTGGCGTTGTATATTCTATGGATTTTGACAAACGTGTAATGACATGTATCCACCATTATATTATCATACAGAGTAGTTTCACTGCCCTAAAATTCTCTGTACTCTGCCTAGTCATCCCTTCCTTCCCCCTAACTCTTGGCAAGCTGATTGTTTTAATGTCTCCATATTTTTGCTTTTTCCAGAAGGTCATGTTGTTGGAAGCATATGGTATTAGCCTTTTTGGATTGGCTTCTTTCACTTAGTAATATGATTTAAGTTTCCTCCATGTCTTTTCATGGCTTAACAGCTCCTTTCTTTTTAGTGCTGAATAATATTTCATTGTCTGGATGGACCACACCTTATTTCAACACTCACCTACTAAAAGACATTTTGGTTGCTTCCAAATTGTGGCAAGTATGAATAAAGCTGCCATACAGACCCTTGTACAGGTTTTTGCGTGGACCTATGTCTCCAAATTATTTGGGTAAATTCCAAGGATTATGATTGTTGGATTGTATGGTAAGAGTGCGTTTAGTTTTATAAGAAACTTTCAAACTGTTTTCCAAAGTGGCTGCACCATTTTGCATTCCCACCATCAGCAAATGAGCATTCCTGTTTCTCCACATCTTCACCAGCATTGGGTATTGTCAGTGTTTGGGATTTTGGTCATTCAAATATAGGTGTGGAGGGATATCTCATTGTTGTTTGAATTTGCATTTCCTAATGACATGTGATGTTGAATATCTTTCCATATCTTTTCATGTTACTTCCACCCTTTTTATATTACTGGCAATGAGGTTTCTGACAGCAAACACTGTCAGCATGTTTCTGCATGAAATTATCGCATTGCTTCTTTATTAGTTTTTAACTTCGGATCAACTTTCTACAAAACTAAAATTCCATCCCCATTTTATAAAACTAACAATAAAATGAGGTCAAACATTTGACTTTCCATTAGTAATACAGCTAGTCACCATTCTTCTAGCCCAAGAATTGATATTGTTCAGCATGTTATCGTTTTTAGAATCATCCTGAATCCATTTTAAAAGTTGGAGACTAGGTTTTTATTTCTTTTCCTCAATGAATAAGTAATGGCGTTTCATGTAACCCCTTCCAATTATTTAAATATCAGAGAATATAAACCATCAGATATAATCGCACTGAATAAAATCAATGTTCACTTTCAAAAGCACTTTTAGTTGCTTTCCTTCCAATTCTAGCACACGTCTTCCCAACATAGAAAACTTTGGTTTTAACTCAGGTTTCTTTTTAAGGAAAAACATGAAACCTAATGAAAAGTTCCCAACTTCTTAATTTTCATACTAAATTTCTATTTTCACCAAATGGATGAAGACCATGTATTTTTTAAAACAACAACAAGGGGTACCTGGGTGGCTCAGTGGGTTAAAGCCTCTGCCTTCGGTTCAGGTCATGATTCAGGGTCGTGGGATCAAATCCTGCATCGAACTCTCTGCTCAGTGGGGAGCCTGCTTCCCCCTCTCCCTCTGCTTGCCTCTCTGCCTACTTGTGATCTCTCTCTCTCTCTGTCAAATAAATAAATAAATAAAATCTTAAAAAGAAAATAAAACAACAACAAAATAGAAACATTTAATATGAAATTGTTTGGGGGAAATGAAATAAATTTAAATAATTAGTTATACATTATAAGGCATTCCTCTTATGGATAAATTCGAAAAAGCACAAAATGCAATGGAAATGACATTAAGATATTACACCAAAGCATAACAAACAAAAGAAATAGGTAACTTATATTTCACCAAAATTAAAAACTTTTATGCATCAAGAATACTACCTGGAGAGTGAAAAGACAACCACAGAATGGGCCAAAATATTTGCAAATCATGCACCTGAAAAAATTGTGGAGGAATATAAAAAGTCTAGTATATACCCAGAATATATAAAGTATCCAGAATATATAAAAAACATTCACAATTCAACAACGAAAAGACACACAACCCAATTAAAAAAAATGAGTAAATGACTTGAATAGACCTTTCTCCCAAGGGGACATCCAAACGGCCAACAAACATGAAAAGATGTTCAAAATTATTAGTCACCAGGGAAATACTAATTAAAACCACGATGAGATATCATCTTACAACCCCTAGAATAGTTGTAAGCTAAAAATGGCAGATAATGAGCATTGGCGAGGATGTGGAAAAATTGGAACACTCACACGTTGCTGGTGGGAATTTAAAATGGTGCAGCTGCTATGAAAAACAGGTTAGCAGTTCCTCAATAAATTAAACAAATAATTACCATATAACTTAGCAATTCCACATGGAGGAATCCACCCCAAAGAATTCAAAACAGGTGTTCAAATGGAAACTCGTACACAAACATAGAGCTACTGTAACTCTGTTCGCATTAACTAAAAGGCAGATATGACCCAAATGTTCAACAGATGAATGGGTAAACAAAGCACCCATTCGATAGAATGTTGTTCAGCACTAAAAAAGCACTGAAATACTGATTCATACTATAACATGGATGACTACTATGCGCAAAAACATTGTGCTAAGTGAAAGAAACCAGGCACAAAATGTCTGATTCCCTTTATAGGGGATATTCAGAACCAGCAAATCATCAGAGATCAAAAGCAGACTAGTGATCGTCTCTAATAATTGGGCTGTGGGGAGGAGTAAATGGGAACCACTGGGGTGTGGGATTCCACTGGGATGATGAAAACGTTCTAGAAGTCAATGGCGGTGATGGGAGCCCAAGGCAGTGGATGTACTTCATGCCCCTGAGTTGTACACTTCAAGTTGGTTACGTTATAGATTTTATGTTTTCTGTATTTTATAACAATAAAAAGGACAAATGCTTCAAAAGCAGAATTTTAATTTGTTTCATGGGCCAATTATATTTCAGAAATTAGAGCTTCCACTGTTTGAAAATGAATCGTTCTGTGTTTTAAGCCTCTTTACCGGAGCAGGGAGTTACGATGTTCCTCATCTCCAATCTTGTGTTGCAGAAACACATACTATTTGTCATAGTGGTTGGAGAGTCCATCTACTTTGTTTTTCAGTTAATTTGGTTTCCACGTGTGTATGGTAAATCTTGGGGCTGGAGACGAGTGTGATAGATTCTTCACAAATGCATTTGGAGACATGTCCGTGGGCCTTGCTAAACTCTTAAACTCTGTAAGCTCTGGGTTTTATCCACAAGTGTGCAATAAACCCAGTCTTTCACTTTCCCTATAAAGTTAAAAAAATCACTTTCAAAAGATCTGAATCCAGCACTTTTGGATTCACTGCTCTCTTAGATGTCAACGAGTGTTCAAAATAATCTTTGCATAAATATTTTCTTGCCTCTTCCAAATACCTGCAAAATGCTTAAAACGACACTGCAGCTTGAATTTTCACTCAACTGTGAGTAGCTGATAACCTTTCATCTCAGAAAATAGACATTCATCATCAATTCTTACAGCTCCCAAATATGCCTTTTTATGAATATGCCAAATATTGGTTTATCTTGTGACAAACATTTTGTTTGTTTTTAATATTTGTTTCTAAACACCTCATTGTAATGAACAATAGACCACACACACACACACACATATCCCTATTGTTTGAGCATGTATGTATTTTTTGAAGTTACACTGGAAAAGTTGCACATTTACCCTTTGATTTATTTTTGTTTGTTTGTTTATTTATTTATTTATTTATTTATTTATTTATTTATTTATTTGACAGAGAGAGAGAGAGATCACAAGTAGGCAGAGAGGCAGGCAGAGAGAGAGGGGGAAACAGCCTCCCCACTGAGCAGAAAGCCCGATGCGGGACTCGATCCCAGGACCCTGAGATCATGACCTGAGCCAAAGGCAGAGGCCTTAACCCACTGAGCCACCCAGGTGCCCCATACACTTTGATTTATATCAACATGTAAGGCTTAACTGTTCTCAGAACTGCCCTTTGAATGCTGTGGATGGGCCCCAAGTTTCCACCCCTTTCATGACAGTCCCTTAGTTGTAATAAATAAAAAATCATATCTCAGTTTATTTTAATTTTCAGTTCATAACCATTACCGTAGTTGAATACTTTCCTCGCGTTCAGTGGCCTCTTGTATTTCTTTTGTAAATCGTGTAATGCGGTCCTTTGTGCATTGCCCATTACTGAGTTATTTCTTTTTATATTTTTATAAATTTGTCAAGCTCTTTGTATCTGAGCACATGCAACCCTTCTTCATTGGTCATCGCAAATGTTATCTCAAAATATCATTGATATTTAAATGATGGTCTTTGTTTTCTTTCTTTCTCAAAAATACACAATCACAGGCATTTTCGAATATATATAGAGGCAGAGATAATCAGATGATAAATCCCCAGAGCCACCGCCCAGGGCCAATAATTATTGAAGATATTGCCAACCTGCTTCCGTCTCTCAACTGTTCTTTTTCTTTATATCATTGTTTTTGTTGTTGTTTTTCTAGAGTATTTTATCTTTTATTTTTTTAAGATCTATTTATTTATTTTGAGAGAGAGACAGAGAAAAAGAGAAAGAGCAGGGGGAGGGGCAGAGGGAGAGGGAGGGAGAGAATCCTACAAACAGACTCTATGCTGAGCTATGAGTTCCCAATGCGGAACTTCATCTCACGACCCTGAAATCATGACCCTGAGCTGTAACCAAAGGTCAGATGCTCAACCAACTGAGCCACCCAGGCATCCGTTGCTGGAATATTTTAAAGCAAAGCTCATTTTATCCAGATAGATAGATAGATGATAGATAGATAGATAGATAGATAGATAGATAGATAGATAGATAGATAGATACATCTGTATTACTAAGGACATTTTGACACAGAACTACATGTTATTTTCTGATATACCCACCTTTAATGTTAAGAAAATGTCATCTACCACGTAAAACTCCTTTGGATAAATGATAACTATTTCAAAATAGACCCCCTCCCCAGGTCATTTTCCTTAGGTCTTCTTGCCTATTTAACCAGAGACAATTTCATCCATTTACTTTGCCTAACTTCCTGAGACCACATTTCTATAATTCTTATCAGAGTCTCTTTTCCTTCAGAAGATTTTTGCATCACTCGGCTGTTCCCTATGCATGTCTCACATTCTCCTTTCTGAGCATCTATTGGTGGTAGGCCTGAACCTAAAAAGGGCTATGATTCTTATTTTTCACTGTCTCTTCTAAGGGGCACCTCAATATTTCCAATGTAAGTGTTGGTGTGAGCTGAAACCTCAAGGTCTTCCTGCTAATTTTCCATGTTGTAGGCATTTACATAGGCATTTGGGGAAGTCATGGGTTTTTTCCCCAAAGCATTCCCCACTTACCACAACCATGTAACTCACAAAAGAGTTCAGGATTTTCCCCAGATCAATACACTTATTTTAGTCTATATTAACTCATCTTCCCTAATTCTCCCTTGATTATGCAGTGAGTAGCCTTTCCCAAGAGTCCTGGTCTTTTCCAGGCACCCATCTTTTTTTTTTTTTAAACTCAGAAGGCCTTTCCAAGGACAATCCTGCCACTGGCTAGAAGCAGGCCACTTGTCTGTGAGGGCACCATACACATCAGTGGGGTGGCTCTTTATCTGTAGCTCATATCTGTTTTATTCTTGCTTCAGATTAGGTAAATCCCTAACTTCTTCATCCCATCCACAAAGTCCTGAGGTCAGACCATCCAGGTTTGGCCAAGGTGGGTTAGTCACCATGGGTTAGTAGATGATGGGGTTAGTGGTTGTGTTTATGGATGTTTGAGGCTGTAATAAGTTGTGACCAGCATCAGCAGAGCTGGCCCTCAGTGCTTGTGGAATTCTGGGACGGCATGGTCCTGAAAGACAGACATAGGGTCAATGTAGAGACAATGGGGCAGTAGCCAGCAAAGCTTTTCCCCAATGCTATTCCCAGGTCCCTGCCAGCCTACAGAAACACCCTGCCAAAGTCAAAGGCAAGGCATGAGATATCAGTTAGGAGAGGTCCTAGAGATCATCTCATCAACCATTCTTATCTAAGGAATAAAGACACTAAAGCTTAGGAGGGTGGACTGATTGACTTTCCCGAGCTTACAGAGAGATGTATGACCCAGTCCAGGTCTCCTGACTCATACTAGTGACATCTTTCATCTACCCAATGAAACCAAGCCAATCCGTCTGTGGCTAGTGACACTCTGCATCTACCCAACCTCTACCAAAGCTCAGAAGGCCAGTGACGTCTGTCTGAAGCACCCTGTGCTAGGGCAGGGGCAAAAATCACCTCCGTGGGGTTGACTGCCATTATGAAGTTAATTCTAAGGGACTTGGAATGTAACTTGCTCAATCTGAGGTCTCATCAATTGCAATTCTAGAATTTCTCATCGTGAATACCAGGAAGATAGAATTAGCTGTGGCCTTGGTGGGTGAACTAAAGTCTACGGAAACAAAAGAGAACAGTGTGCATATAATTCAGATGAAAAATAGACTTCCAAAGATAGTAGATCGCCAACCCTGCGGTCCGCAGGAGGCCCCAATCCAAGTCTCCTATCCCATCCTACCCTTGACCTGCCTTGGTCCTCAGTTCCTAAAGGACTTGGTCTTTTGTCTGTGAAAAGACAACAGGATTGGGTCTTTAAGAGAAGAAATAAATAGTAAGTAGTTCCCCAGGTTTTCTCTAGCTATGTCTCATATTTGACAATCTCACACGCACCGAGTTGACAGTCTGCTTTCACTAATCCATATGCATGTAAGGTGTATATTACCCCCACGTCTACGAGATTCTCACTTAGCCAACGACATCTGTCTTTGAACTGTCATGAAATGCTAGAATGATTCTTTTTCTTTTGTGGTGTCAATTCCTCTCTCTGTCATTATTAACCTTGTTAAATACCCTCTTCCCTCCCCTTATGAAAGGCATGAACTGAGTGCTAAGTTTCAAACATACCCCCTTAACACATCCAGATGGGGAGAAAAAAAAGCACATCTAGCTATCTACTTAATCAAACATCTACTTTCACTCCATCAACGGGGAGTAGGCCCTTTTGTACATTTATCAAATTCAGGCAATTTAGCAACTGGGTTAAAGTCTATGTAAAGGTACTCCAACAACATGGGAAATACAGACACTGGTCTTCTGTCTCAGAATTGGTTAATGGAAGACGTGAAATCTCAAAACGCGCACAACAGTGGGTTCTTACAGAGCTGCCTAATGCACTGCTGGGAAAACCTTGAAACGTTTTCCATCACGGGGGGGAGGTGGGTTGACAGTTTTTGCCTTTGCTGTCAGTTCCACTGTGGGAGGCTCCTAAATTTATTATACCGAGGAAATGATTCTAGAGCAAACGTACCCTGGAAGAAGCAAAGAAGCAAGGCATACACTGCACTCTTGTACATGTGATGTCAGTTATTACTACAAGGCTATGGAAGCTGAGTCTTGGCCACCCCACGGGCAATGACCTTGTGCACATCTCTGACTTGATCAACGGTGCACCGAGCAATGATTGGTTCCGTTGGCCTTTCGACATCAATTAGCTGATCAAGCCTTACTTGAAAAAAAAAAATTTTTTCAGAGAATAAAATAGAACCCTCATAGTGGAGCAGCAGTGTTTTCCACTGGCACGGGTATCTTCATAAAATGCCATCTCCTTGAGTAATCCAAATGCTCAGTACCTATTGGTAGATCAGATGTCAAACATGACTTTTGGGTCATCAAGAAGCAGCTTCGTGTCTCTTTTCCCCCAGTCTCCTCACTTTGGGAGGCTCCCATCCCACAGTGTCCTCACCCACAAAACCAGAACAATAACGTGATCCGGCTTCCTAAGGAGGAGAAGATTGATGAGCGCTTTTTGCTGATTAGCTCAAAAGCCGTGCAAATATAAATCACCCAGTACTGCCTTGCTACCCAGGGCACCTGGAGCTCTTGCTGAAATCAACAGGAGCTCCAGGAATATATAAGAAATATGTGCCAGGAGAGATGGGTCCAGGGTATTTTGGTGATGATTACCGGAGTGCTGTTACCGTGGAGTGGCAACTGCTAAGTGTATGATTATCGACCGCTGCATTTGGATCTGCTCTAAGAACTCTGCTCTATCAGGTAGCCTGGCTCAAAGGGCATCAATCATGTGGCACAACACTCTGTCTTGCAGGCTTAATGGCATTGGAATCCAGAGGGCCAAAAGCTGCCCTGAGAAGCCAGGAGGGCAGAAGGAGTAAGAGCGGACGGAACTGACTTTCCCTTCACCAATTAGGATCTAATAATAAGGTAATTAAACTAGCATACAGGTTCTTCGGATCTATACTATGGATTGAATGATCAATAAGTATACATCTGCACTCTACACTTGGCCGGAGAAGCCAAATTCCTAGGTTCTACCGCCGGGTTAATCACTTAGCTTGTTACACTTTGATGGCCATCCAGTGTGTCCCCAGACATAGTCAAGTGTCTCAAAAACGCACACGAATCCCATATCTCAACTTGTAACAAAGGATGAGGTCTTCCTTTGGTGTATTCTCTTTCCAACATAGGTTTTTTTTTGTTTGTTTGTTTGTTTTTAAAGATTTTATTTATTTATTTATTTATTAGGAAACAGAGAGAGAGTGAGAGAGAGCATGAGAAGGGAGAAGGTCAGAGTGAGGAGCGGACTCCCCGCGGAGCTGGGGGCCCGATGTGGGACTCGATCCCGGGACTCCAGGATCATGACCTGAGCCGAAGGCAGTTGCTCAACCAACTGAGCCACCCAGGTGCCCCCAACACAGGTTTTGCTATCAGCCGTAAATTAAGACAACAGGATCCCTTCTCCCAAAACGCAGGATCATTGGGTACAACATATTGAAAACATGTGCTTGGAAGAATATGTTCATGAGGTATCATCATAGAAAATAAAGGGATATTATAATGGGAAGGCAACCCTTTGGTTTAATTGCAAAACGCTGTTTAAGCTAAAGGAAATTGTGTTTTTGAGCTCTGAAGTGGAAATAAAGTTGCCCGTTTCTGAGATGCCTATTATAGAAAAATGAGTTCTTTTTCTTCATTAGAAAAACATATCTGCAAGTAATAAGAATATTATGAGTAAATATTAAAAGAATATATAGCCATTAGGCTGTGAGAAGGTACAGAATGCATTATATCTTTAAATAATTTCTAAATCACCCATTTAGGAAAAAACCCAACTCCTGGCCTTACTGAATTATCATCTGTGTTCTTATCCTAACAGAAATAAAGAGGCATCAACTCCCTCAGGATAATTGCTTCACACAAACAGAGCAGGATTAGGGAAACTTCCTTATGAAGCCGAAGGGTTATATTTTTAAGTTATCACTTGCTTCCTTCTGAAAAATAACTTGAAAGTCTACAGAAGAGTGCGTGAACGACGACAGGGTGAGGTACACTGTCAACTTTTCCACAGACCGAGGGAGGCATAAAATGCAGAATATTCTGTTCTGAACTTATCACTGCCAAGACAGCACTCAGTAGGTCAACAGGAGGCCTGACTATGTGCTTGAGCCGAGAGCCCCAGAGAGACAGAAGGACACAAAGGGAAGGTGGCTTCTTCCAGCTGTAAGATTAGGAAAACACAGTTCCTTTGCAGAGTAGAAAAACCATACAGCCCCTCACCGGATAATTTAAAGGAAAAGTCGTTTGAACCCTTCAAAAGTAGTACAAATAAATGGAGATACCCATTGAGTGTTCTGGTTCTAGGCATCGAGGAAATAGAACAGCCCAAAGAAACCCCTCTGTCTTCATAGAGAGTAAACAAAATAAATGTTAACTACACAGCATGTTGGAAGATAGGCGTCGCCACGTAAAAATGTAAAGAAGAGAGATTGGGGGAGGCTTGGGTGGGGGTTGGGGTTGTTACGCTTCTTGGAGGGCAGGCCAGGACTGTCCCAGAGGTGAGATGACATCTGAGCAGAGGCTGGCAGCAGGTAAGAGGGGAGGCAGGCAGGTATGCAGAAAAGCGTAGGTGCGGTGAGCTGCGGTGAGCAAAGGAGAGCGAAGTGGCTGGAGACCAGTGAGCAAGAGGGACACAAAGTGGCGGGACACGAGTTGTAGAGGAGAGAGATGGTGGAGGAGGGGAGAATCACCTGACCTTCAGACTTCGACTGTTGTCCCCAGAGATCGGGCACGCTATCCAGAGAAGTGCACGATCTGAGGAGTGTTTCTCAAGCCCTCCTCGAATGCTGTGAGGGGCAAGGACAAGAGTAGACAGCCATTAGGAGCCCCCGCCATCTGCACCATTGTGCTTGCAATGGAGATGGGAGGAGGTAGGAGGATGGATGCTTGGCGGAGGCGGTTCCATCAAAGGAGGAAGGGAGCCACCAAGAATGTCTCCAAAGCTCCTGGCCTCTGCAATTTCCAGTTGCTATTTGATCAGGTGAACAAGGCTGCAAGGACACAGGTTTGAGGGGACAGATCGGGGACGTGGTGCAGGGACATGGTAAATACTAGATGGCGGCTAGATGTCCAGGTAAAGGCATCGAGGAGGCAGTAAGAAACATTAGTCTTGATTTCAGGGGACATTTGGAACCGCAGATATCAGTACAGAGATGACATGAAAACCTACGTCCAGGGAGTTCCCCCATTTTAGGCAGGAGACTGAGAAGCCAATGACACAGGGAAAACCCAGGCAAAGGTGGCCCCCTGAATATCTACCTCACCGATATGAACAAGTCCAGATGAAATGCTTGTGGAAATTTGTGGAAACTTGAGAGTGCCAGATACACGCTCACTTACTGCTCCTGGAACCAGCCAGACTTGGCACCAACCACTCTGACATAATTCTTCGCAGCTCTTCTCGGGTAAAGAAATAATCTATTTGCAACCAGATCAAGGTCTGTCCCAACTGTGAAAGTGGGAACATCTTTCAGGTGCTCTGCCTTTTTCCTCACTTGCTTTCGGCTGGATGTCACCTTAAGAACCTTCATGGAAATGCAGGAGGGGGGAAACTAACACTCGTTACCAGGTACTATGATGAAAGATCTACATTCATGCTCTCAGCCAAACTTCATGCCAACTCTATGCAGCAGGATTTATTTTCCCTGTTGTGGAGAAGACGATGCAATACCGAGAGAAGTGGGGTGACTCAGATAAATTCCTACAGAGACTTTGTGTGCAGAGAGGAGAAACACTGAGAGTTTTAGGACATTTTCCACTGCAGAGTCCCCCCCTCTCGACCCCCTCTCCAAAACTATCCCACCTCCTTTCAGGACTACACAGGAAAGATTTGTGATTTGTTAAGGCCGAAAAGAGAAAGTTGCTATACAAACACAGAAATAACTAGACTCCAATCAGAAAGTCCATTTGTAAACCTTAAATCTTTCCTGGATGCACCCATCTGTTCCCTTTATCAAGGCTGGTGCCATCGGGACGGGTGATTTGGCCATATGGGAAATAAAAAATTGAAAGAGGACCAGAGGGAAAGAAACACTTCCCTCCAATCGGAGAAGGATGTCTTAAAGGAATTGGTCCTTGAAGGGACCGCTATGGGGCAGAGCTAAGAAACCTGACCAAGATGTGTATCCCAGCCCAACCACTTAGAAATTGAGTACTTTGGGGGGCCTGGGTGGCTGAGTCTGTTGAATGTCTGATTCTTGATTTCAGTTCAGGTCAAGATCTCAGGGCTGTGAGATGGAGCTTCATGTCCAGCTCCACGGTAAGCATGGAGGCTGCTTGGGATTTTTTCTCCGTCTCCCTCTGTCCCTCTCCCTGCTCGCTCTTTCTCTCTCTCTCTCTCTCTCAGAAGAAGAAGAAGAAGAAAAAGAAGAAGAAGAAAAGTAGAATAAAAGAAGAAGAAGACGAAGACAAGAGAAGAGAAGAGAAGAAAAGGAAAGGAAAGGAAAGGAAAGAAAAGAAAAGAAAAGAAAAGAAAAGAAAAGAAAAGAAAAGAAATCAGGTACATCAAAATATCAGACACTTATTCAGTGCTATGTGTCAGGAATCCATCTAAGTATGTTTACTACGCACGAACTCCTTCAGATCGCGAACCTGCCCGAGGAACTCATTGCTGCTGCTGTGGCCATTTTCCCATTTTTCAGAAATGGGAACTGAGGTACAGGGGGACTCAGTGACTTTCCAAGCTACCAAACCCAAATGGTTGGTCTGCTGTTTGTCACTTAAACTTTGACCCCAGGACAGTCACCATTTCTGAGCTTTGTGTCCTTACGTGGGATAGGGACGGCCAGGATGGCCTTGCTGTATTGTTAGGTGGGAAGTAAAGTCTGGAAGTGTCCTTCACAGAGCTGGGCTCAGTAGGGCAGTCATTAGCATATTACCTCCAGTCTTTGGTGATTCCCTCTGGAGGAGAATTTTTCAAGCACGCCCACCATGTGGGGAAGATAAACATTTACTTACACCTCTTCTGTTTCCCTTTCTTCCCTCTGCGGATCCACAAAGCCCTTTCCACATCCAGCAACCACTTAGTGACTTCACCCTTTTGTGCGCCCACAAACTTTATGTTGGAATTTACCAGGACATGTTTTGCATGGAAATGCAATCGTTTCTACTTTACTGGGTTGGAACCCCTACCTGTAAGATCACATGTTATGCCTTATTGGCTGTCATTGAATCCATGCCACCAGAAGATTTGTAACTCCACAAGTCATGTTCTAATCTCGTTCCTCTTCAGTGCCATCAAAGGGAGGATGACCTCCACCTCTCCGTTTGTCTTTATTCTGATCTGTTCGGGTCAGATCAAGATCTACTTTTCCTTTACTCAGCCAAAACATGTTCCAAAACTTTTCATCAGAAAGCTGTCTGGGTAAATCTATCTTCTCCAAGTCATCGTATCGGACCTGGTTCGCTTTCGATCTCTTCCAACCAAATGATACTGATAAAAAGTCGCCATTTTCGAGAATCGAAGTGTCTTCTGACAAAGTCCAAGGGGGATAAAGTGAACGAACCGTCATAAAATGGGAAGAATTTGGTGGTCAGTGGTGACACATGCTCGATTCAAATCTAGAGGTGGAAACGTGAATGATGAAGAGAGCTGCTGGAATTTCTGTGGGTTTCAAAACCAGGAGCAACTGAGCCTCTAGATAGGGCCTTGGAAACACTGCGGGAAAGGGAACATCCTGGGATCTCCTTGCTGTTGGCTGGGCATTTCCCACCCGGCCCTGCCCACTGGGCACTCCTGACTCCTTAGACACTCCCCCTGCTCCTCCCCTGTGTCCCATTCCTTCCCTTCCAGAGCTAATGACTTAGAAAAATTGCTTAGAGGGGCGCCTGGGTGGCTCAGTGGGTTAAAGCCTCTGCCTTCAGCTCAGGTCATGATCTCAGGGTCCAGGGATCGAGCCCAGCATCGGGCTCTCTGCTCAGTGGGAGCCTGCTTCCCCCTCTCTCTCTCTGCCGGCCTCTCTGCCCACTTGTGATCTCTCTCTCTCTCCGTCAAATAAATAAATAAAATCTTTTTTTTAAAAAAGTGCTTAGAAAAAAATGGCCACAATAGCCAAACTGTGGAAAGAGCCGAGATTCCCTTCAACAGACAAATGGATAAAGATGTGGTCCATATATACAATGGAATATTACACCTCCATCAGAAAGGATGAATACCCAACTTTTGCATCAACATAGATGGAATTGAAGGAGATTATGCCGAGTGAAATAAGTCAAGCAGAGAAAGTCAATTATCGTATGGTTTCACTTACTTGTGGAACATAAGGAATAGCATAGAGGACATCGGGAGAAGGAAGGGAAAAATGAAGGGGGGGGAAATCGGAGGGGAAGGTGAACCATGACAGATTGTGGACTCAGAGAAACAAACTGAGGGTTTTAGAGGGGAGGGGGGTGCGGAGGTGGGTGAGCCCCGTGATGGGTATTAAAGGGCACGGATTGCAAACCACTGGGTGCTATATGTAAACAATGAATTTTGGAACACTACATCAAAAACTAATGACGTACTTGTATGGTAACTAACATAACATAATAAAAAATAATAAAAAAAAAAGAAAGAAAGAAAAAGCCAACCCTGAAGGAGTGATCCTCGGGGATGGGGGTAGGGGTGAAATGGTCAAGAATCTTGCCCCAGGCCAGCAACCCTTAGTTTTCAAAACCAGCAGAAGCAGAAGCTGGAGATCTTGAAAACTGGTGTTTCATCCACGTTCTAGTCTTTTTCCTCCTGTTCCTGTTCCTTTTCAGACGAAACTGCAGAGTTCTGTATTCCTTTTACACTGTAGAAAGACAATAGAATTTTTTTTTTTTTTACAAAAATCTCTTCCCGTTACTTAAAAATTATTCCTGCTGTTTCTCCACTGCTGCAGGGGAAAAAAAAAAGGAGGCTCATTTGTTGCCGTTTAGCAGACATTTTTAAAGCGAAGTAAGATACAGTTATAATCATAGTAAATTGCTTCCATTAGCTCATTTAATTTTCCTAATTCTATCAACACCATTGTAAAGTAGGTGTGCTCTGAAGATAACAGAGCAAAGCCCAGAGAGGTTAAGTAACATTCCAAGACTCACACAGGGAGTAAGAAATGCAACCATCCTTTTAGTCTGTAAAACTAACTCCCCTTTAAAATCTTCTCCAGTCTCTCCTGGAATAAAAGTGCCAGCCGCTGCATCCCTTATTACATACAGCAAACTCTGAGGAAATAGTTTGTGATTCATTCTATAGGGGCTCTTTGGGATTTCGATAATATCTCAAGAGAAGAAAAACTGATAATTTGGCAGTTGTTGTCTGAATAAACAAGGCCATCCTTCACTAAACACTGCAATATTATGATGTATATATTCTAAAGAAATAACATTTCTTTACACCTATAATTTTTTTTTAAAGTATCACGTTTCAATTTATCTTGATAGGTTTTCCCGTCCAAGGTGCTTTTACTGTTGATTTAGGCATCTTCTCCAGGGGCCATGGTGTGAGCCCACAGACCCCAGGTTATATGG
>CM052806.1:2550465-2581420 GCA_028533885.1 Nasua narica
GCTTTCATTTGTAAAATACGCAGCCTGCAAACAACACCCTGAGGTAGCTCACTTTATTACCACCAATCTATAAACAGGGAAGTTGAGTCTCAAAGAGGTTTAGGAACTTGATCAGGACCACACAGCCTAAACTATCAGGGTCCTTTACCTCCTATTCCTCTGCTGGAGGAAATGCCTTGGCCTGAAGACTACATCTGGGTCCTTGAGTCCCACTCCCAGAGACCATGGCATACATTCAAAGAGACACATCTGGGGGCTAAAGGTGTGGTGCGCACCCAAGAACCAGAGGTGTCCCAAAACCCCTCCACTATAATATTTTTGGCCCCCAAGGCCTTGAACCTTGTGTTTATTGTCTCCTTTAGCCCTGACAAGGACTTTTCAGATGCATGAAGTAGCATTGGCTTCTTTTGCAGGTAAGGACAGAGAGGCTTGGAGAGATTCAGTATCCTGCCTAGGGTCATACAGGCAAGGGGTGGGCTAACGATCAAAGCATTGAACCTTTCACTAGTTCCTCTTCCTCTGGGCTCCAAACAGGGGGAGTCAACAGGCTCAGGGCTCAGAACATCAAAATGTCTCTCAGCAGGAACTGAGTAGTATGGGTTGTGCCTAAGTGGTCCAGGAAGAATTCCTCGGGATGCTGTCTGTGGTTCACGGAAGGCAAGCAGGCACTCCACCCAGGACCGCACCCGGCAAAGCCAGTCCCCAAGAGTGCCTGGGCGCAGCCACCAGCAGCCTCCTGGGCCAGGCCACAGCCTTCCCCGGCGGCCGCCATTCCCTGCCACACTCAAGGGGCCCAAACGACATTTTCCACCTGTTACCTGTCTCCACCTGGAAGGCCCGCACAAGTGTTGGAGCGCCGCACCCACCCCTGTCCCTCTCTTAACGCCCAAGGGGGATCTGGGCAAATCTACTGAAATCACAATTCTCCCACTTCTGCCCACACTGCACACACTCGCCCCTGGCTGCTGCTCGGGTGGGGCCCGGCTAATGAGAATGATGATGGGCTCCTTGCAGAGTGTGAAAAGGTTCTCCGTCTGAGCGGCATTCTTCTTTAGCCGAGACCCACACGGGCGCCTTCACACGCGCGCTTCAGGGCTCAGGGAGGGAGGGGTCTGAGGTGCCAAGAGCCGCGGAACCAGGCTCCGGGATTGCCTTTGGTGTCACCTCCTCCCGCGGCCGTCCCTTCACACTTGCGTGTGCACACGGGCCAGATGGAAGGCGCGATCCTAACTGCTGCCTGAGCAGGTGGGAGGGAAGAGAGACGAGAGGTATTCCATTGGTTGTCTGGGAAAATGAATTGCACCTTCCCCTCACTTGCGGAGGATCAACTTTTCCCACCCCCTCGGGTGGGCACTCATCACCCGGGGTCGCAGCCAGAACCTGGGAGCCCAGTGGCCCCAGTTGGAGGGAAGTAGAGCTGGGCGGGCAGTGGACGCCCCCAGACACTGGGGAAAGTGCTTCACGATGTCCCGCGTCCCGAGGGTCCCCGAGGCGGGGCGAGCGGCCCCGGCAGCGCGGCTCCCGCCTCCAGCTGCCCCGCACGCGCCGTCCGCGCCGGGCCCCCAAGGGTTAAGCGCGGGTCCCGCGGCGCCGCGGCCGATCCCGCCACCGGGTCCCGGGCGCAGTGAGCCGGCGGTCACCTGCCGCGCGGAGCCGCCGAGCGATGCGGCGCTGGAATGAGGAAGCGCGGCGGCGAGGGGAGGGCCCGGGCGCGCTGCGCGCGGGGGTGGCGGCGGCGCGCCGAGCGGGCCCGGCGCGGGCGAGCGGGCTGCAGCCGGCGGCGGTGCCAGCAGGTACGGCCCGCCGCCGCCCCGGCGGCCCTGGGGGCCGGGAGCCAGCCTCCCGCCCTGGCAAAGTTTGTGCGCGCGGTCGGTCCTGGAGTTGCGGTCGGACGGCACCGCGGGAAGCGGCCACCCCGCGGCGGGGCGTAGGCGGAGGCGGCGCGCCCCGCTCCGCGCCCGGGTCCCTGTCCCGCTCCGCACCCATCTCTGCGCCCCGCTCCGAGCCCCCCTCCGCGCCCGGCTGAGCCCCCCTCCGCGCCTCTCCGAGTCCCGCGCCGCCCCGCGCCGTCCCGCACCGCGCTCGGGTCCCGCTCGGTGTTCCGGAGCGGCGAGCGGGGCGAAGGCAGGGCCGTGCCCGCGGGGCGGGGCGGCTGCGGGCCGGCGGAGCGCGGCCGGAGGTGTGCGCCTCCCCAAAGTTTGCGGAGCGCGGGCGGCGGGCGCGCGCTCCGGCCGCCGCCAATCTGGGCGGCCGCAGGTGGCGAGGCGCCGGCCGGCGGGGCGCAGCGCGGAGGGGTCCAGGTGCGCGGCCCGTGGGCGGCGCTGTGCGCTCGGGGCAAGCCGGCCGGCTGCGAGCGCGAAAGCCGGGTCGGAGCCGGCGGGGGGTGGGGAGGGTGGCGGAGAAATGGGGAACAATGCGAGTGAGCAACTTCAGGAAGTCATTGTGAAAGAAAGCTGGGAAGAGCTCGGCGGCCAAGTTAGCAGGGCATTCTAACAAGTGCATGCGCGGCCCGCGCCCGGGGCGGCGACTGCGGCGACAGTCCCTGGGTCCCCGCGGAGCGCCGCCGAGCCCGGGCGGGACCTTGGAGGTGGCGAGGCGGCCGGCCCGGGCGAGCCCGGCAGGGCAGAGGGAGCCCCGGCCCCGAGGTTGCTCTTCGCGTCTGAGGATCAGTCTTGGCCCCCAAAGTGCGACGCGCAAATCCACGTGAGTGTTTTCAAATTGAATTTCAATAGGAAAACTCCGAGTAGCTGGTGGATCAGAGTGAGAGACAGAGAGACAGAGAGAAGGAAAGAATGAGAAGACAAGGCAGTCAGGTTTGGAACCCCTGGTTTCGCTCAGGTCCGCCTCTCCTTTCTGGGGACAGTGAGAGCGCTGACTTTTGTCAGAGCCTCCGCCAACTTGTGCTGTGACCGCAGGCGCAGGGCCAGGCCGGCAGTGGGACGCTTCCGAGCCGCCCCGCTGTCACCGTGAGGAGGACGTTCTAGTTCCAGTTATATTTACACTGTATATATATATGCCTCTAGATCACGGAAGTCAGGCTTTATAAAGTCATTCGTAAAGAGCTTTCTTTTCTTATTTCTGAGGTGAGAGCATTTTGCTTATCCTGTAAAATAATTAGATCGGGTCTGAACTTTGCTTTGTGCAAAATGAAGAATTAACCCCGGGTTGAAAAAGTTAGTAGGACTCCTGCCGACTGCGATTTTGGCTGTGGTTATGAGGCCATCGGGTTACTTGCGACCGGATTTACAATGCATGTTTAAAGGGTCCTCGATGATTCCGAAGGAATTGGGGGCTGAGATGGGTTTTTTCTTCTAATTCGGAAGCACAGAGTATGGCGTGTAGAAACCGGAGGGGCACAGCTTTCAAAAGCAGATCCCCCTGCCCCTGGCTCTGGGCTGCAGACGGCTCAGAGCGAATTCAAGGCAACCTTGCCTGGTGCTCATTTCCCACCCTGCTTCCGACCTTCCCAGCTCCCAGGTACCTTGTTTTAAACTTGGAGACACAAACTGCCGTTGAACCTATACCTGCTTGCTAGCCAAACCAAGCATCTGTTAAGGGAGGAAAAATGTATAGAGGTCGAAAATATTTAATGTGGACAATATTTAAACTTCCATAGAAATTGAAATGGTTGCAAGGATTGCTTCTCTTGGTTCTGAGTAGAGAGGAGACAGAAAACTGCTGGAAATGGTGGGAGCCTCGTGAATTTGTTTCTTTGTTTGAAGATGTTTGGCGAGGCTCATGGGTCCCATCTTTTCTATGGAATGTTAAAAGTGCCAGTTTAAGTATTTTTTTTTTCTCATGTTAAATGTCAGGATTGTTTCAGTGGCAAATGAGGTTGTTTCGTATGTGGAAAAAATCTAAACAGTGCCAAGAGGATTACCTGCTTCCATCATAGAATATGGAGAACAATGTTAAAAAAATAGCTTGTCTGAACAGATATAGATAATGATGCCACATTTGAAAAACCTATAGGCTCCTGGTTTGATAGAATGTATCCCATTTCAAAACTTTCCAGGAACATATGTGTTTATACCTTTTTTTACGTGGCAAAAAAAAAAAAATGTGCTTCCCGGTCTTTGAATCTACCAGAGCTGAGGCCAGAATAGATTCTTGAGTTAAATGGTCATGCTTTCTTCCCCTTTTGTTTCATGGTGATAGTCGAAGGCAGGAGCTCTGAAAACTCCAGCATGCTTGCTTGTTTGTGTAGTTCACCGGTGTTTTCATTGAAAGGCTGGATCTTGAAACATTACACATCCTTGGAATTCAGAAACCTGGTAGCAAGAAGCTGCCCATCATCTAGGTCCTACAGGGTGGGTCCCTAAATAAAAGTGTGCTTGTGTTCTATTCTTGTGGGTCCCTAAAATAAAGCATGCTTGTGTATTCTTTTGAGAACTTGGTCCGTGGTCTCCTGAGAGAAGGTACACTGCGGTTGTCCTTGGCACCGTTTCCTTTGTTGAAAAATTAAGATCCTAGTGAATTCCCTGGCCAGGACGTCTGAGGCCCCATGGTGCTGGGGACCACCAAGTCTTGGTCCCTTGGCTAGAGACGTAAGAGTTTAAGAAGGGAGAATGGTTCTTCTGGGGAGGTTTTTTTTTCCCCCTTGATTTGAATTGGCCTGTTTCGTGTTTGGGTCTTAGGGAAGCATATTGTCAACATAAATGTCAAACTTTGCAAATTTGACGCAGCGCTGTCTACCGGGTGCCCTGAGATGAAACGCCCCCTACCCCCACGCCTACAGGTGTTCTGTGTATACGTCAAGATTATGTGTGCATTGACAGATATAGGAAATAAAGAAATCCAGTGAGTCTGTGCGCACACACACACACACACACACACACTCACACGGCATGCACATGTCACAGAGAGAAAGGCGTGGTGGGGGGGGCAGGGTGAGAAAGAGTCTTTGCATCGCACAAACCTAACCTGAGTAATAAAGCCCCTCCTTTTAGGTTCTGTGTGTTTGGTTGATTTTTACCTTTCGCTAAAGCAGGTTGGATTTTCCTATTTATGCTGTTGAGTGTAGACGCAAATGATGTGAGTCCTTTGGGTGTCTGCCTCACGCTGTTAGCCCAGAAGCTGTCCAGGGTAGCACCATTTCGTGGCGTGTGTGTGTGTGTGTGTGTGTGTGTGTGCGTGCACGCGCACGCGCGTGTCTTGCTCCTCCTCTAATCTTTGTAATTATGAAATAATTTCACTATGAAATAAGTATTGGTGTTCGTTGACTTTTCTGATGGAGATTCAGGGAGGGAGCTATCTCACAGAGAGCAGACTGAGCCCCCTTTAGGTTCTCTGGGAACCTAAAGTCCCTCTCCCCTTTGGGACTTGTCAGCCTGACCAGCCTTTTTGGGGAGTGTGACTCCCACTTCCGGCCACGAGATGCTGTACCCCTCGGCCTGGCCGTGAAGGTTCCTCCCTGCCCTGGGTCCCCACGTCGTTCTTTTGGGAGCCCTCAGACATGGGTGTGGGCAATCGTCCCACATCCCGAGAAAACAAGACGTAAAAACGACAAGCGACCCGTCCCCTTGATCTTGTTTACGCGTTGAGATGGGTCATTGTTTGGCTTACATCAGGCACAGGTGCATGTGTGAGCTAGGTGTTAGGTCGTGTTGCGGAGTATCGGTGTGAAACACACACACACACACACACACACACACACACACGCGTGTTTAGAGTTCAGATGGGGAGGGAACTAGGCATGGGGCCGGGGCACCCCAGACCAGACTCCAGTGGTTCCTTCTTGGCGACCCAAGGTGCTACTGCGTTCTTTGCCGTTTAAGAACCGGCCTCACACGCGGGGGTCTCTCCCTGTGGTTCCTGGGGTCCGCGCTCCCATCCTTTCCCCCCCTTGTGCTCCGTGCCCGTGATGGCTTTTGTTGGAAGTCATTTTTCAACGTGCGATGCTCTTCTGGCAGATATCTCTCAGACGGGACAAAATGTGCAGCATGGAAACACAGACAAAGGACGCGGTGCACCCGTTCCTGAGGGGGGACGGGGCAGGGCCCCCCTCCCCGCTTCTGTGTGTGTGTGTGTGTGAGTGGCTGGGAGGTCACTCCTGAGAGGGGCCCGCAGGGCTCCAGTGGCGGCCGCCCCTACAGGCCGCGGCCTGCTCGCTTCCGTTGGCTTTTTGTCCTCCTCAGAGTTGACTGCGAGCCACAGGCGGGACCCACAGGTGTCTTCAGGGACCCGCCTGGCAATGAACTGTTAAAAGTGGTGAAAACCCAGAGGGGCAGGCGTGGGGCCCCCTCTCTTTCCCGGGCGCAGGCCTGGCCCTGTTTCCCTTCTCCCGCGGCCGCGGCCACGTCGGCCTTTGGGGAACTCGCAATTCCTGTTGACTAAAAGAGCTCCGGCCCCCACCACAAGCCTGTCAAATCAGACGTCCTAATAATCTCTGAACCCGTTTTGGTCGACACAGGAAGCCCAGGCTCCCTTCCTGCCCGTGTTTTCCTGAGAGAAAACTATCTTCCCTCCTTTTTTGCATATTTGGCAAATGGTTCCACCTTTCTCTCCGCCCCAGTGGAGTGTGAAGGCGGTGGCGGAGGACAGGGCCTACAGGCCTGCCACCCGGGGCAGCAGGGTCCCTCCCAGGCGGCTGAGTGGAGGGGACTCGGCGTGCGTGGCCCAGGGTCCGAAGACCCCCGTCCTCCGCAGGCGGCATTGGTGTGGGAAGGCAGCACCCCCTCGGTCTCTGGGAGGCACGGGTTGACTGGTGAGTGCCACACACGCTTTCTCGGCCGCGCTTGCATAGACGGGGCCAGCCGGCGTGGCCTCTCTTCCCGGTGGCCTTGCGCCCGCCGGGCCCGGGCCGGGCTCCCCTCCGCCGCCTGTCTGGGGTGATGGAGAGCATCATTACAAGCCATTGGCACGCGCTGCTTTCGGGTTGTCCCGTGCCCCACCTCCTGATGGCTGATGGCACGGGGCCACAGCTTAACGGATTGCCTAAAATGGGGCCTAATTAGTGGAAAAGTGCCTTCTTCATATTTTCTCACTCAAGTGTGCAAGGATTCATTTTTCTCCAGCAATCAGCTCGCTGCCGAAGGAAATCTGACCCTCTTCCTGCCATTTTCGCGCCAAAAGCTAGCAGGCAGGGACACAGTGCGGGGCTCCCCGGCTCGGGGGGAGGTCATGGGGGGGCGCAGCGGGATGGGAAGGGGGCACCCAGGGTTTTTTCTCCATCCTCCTTCCCGGCCCTTCTTTCTCCCTCTCTCTCCCTCCCTCTCTCTCCCTCTTCCTCCTTTCTTTGGGTGGGGTGGGGGGGGAAAGGGGGGAGGTTGCTGCGAGAATCTATGGAAACAACTGGGAAAGAACAGCATCAAGTATATTTTAAGTGCTCTTACGGGTCCCGACAGAGAGTTTCAGGCTCCATTTTGGAGATCATCCTGATGTCAGCCCTCTAAAGCGTTGTCTGTTAGTTTGAAACTGTTTAAAATGGAACACTGTGGCTCAGAGTCCTTTTCTGAAGCGAAGAGTTCCACCAGGAATATTGATTCGCCCGTTTGGGGTGAATTTCTCTTGTGGAATCCGATTTTCAGCGGTCAGGCTGGAGCACATGAAACAGCCCATAAGACACCTCCTTGGCCCCCAGGGGGGAAAATGTTTGCTTTAGTATCTTTAGGAGAAATGAAAATGAGGAATTGATCTTTTATGAGCTTGCTTCCGAGACACTCTGAAACGTCCTCCCCGTGCTTTTAATGCAAACAGAGAGAGAGAGAGAGATAGAGAGAGAGAGAGAGCCAGTGACCCCCTGGTGCGAGCCCCACTTTCCAGCCTGAAAAAGTGACCTTTTCCTCCTCCTTTGTGGTGAGTTTTGTGGAGGGCGGAAAATTAAAATGATATTCAAAGAGATCCACAGTGAAAACATATTGATAAATTGTGTATCCCACCTCATTAAACCAAAATCGCGCTGCTAATTATCTGAGGTTGTTAGAGATAAGGCCATTAATTACCATTTAAAAAATGGTTTGGAAATTTCTAGTGCTTTTCTGCACGTGCTTTCCTGCTTCTGCCTGGAGTTATCTGTGTTTCCCTGAATTTAAAAGAATTTCCAGCTCCGTTTAGAGCAGCCCAGGCTCTTGTGAAAGAAATGAAACTTGCTGAACAGCAACAGCAAAATTCTTACAGCGAAGCATTGAGAATAAATACTTTGGGCTCATTTAGGGGCTGCAGGACAGTCGGATGGTAGCATTTAAAATGAGTTTTCCTCTCTTCCTGCTGTCTGATGGACGAGAGCATTTCTCTGCCAGGTTACAAATAAACACACGCCGATTTTTGTGGCCCTCCGAATGAGGAAGTTGTAAGCTTCTGTGAAGTTCTACTGATGCCTCCCCCCGCCGCCCCCCCTCCCTACCGGTCTGCATGAGGACCTTGTAGGCTAAATGTTGTAGATTAGAGAATGGGCTCCAAGCAATGCTGGCTGGGGTGGGGCCCCGAAAACCACTAGGCTCTTCCATTCGTGTGAGCCATGTCGTTTGTTCTTTGGTGTTGGGCGTTTTGTCCTCAGGAACCCTCCAGGTTGGGGTTATAACACAGGGGGACTGAGCTCTCTATCCCAGAATAACTTGGAAAGCTAGAGCTTGTCTTGCTCATTCGCTCCAACTTAAAGTGCCAGCTGGGTCTGTCGAGTGGTATTCTCTTCTCTGATTATCCGGTGTATGGCCAGAGGAATCATTCTTCCCAGCTAATGTACCGAATGCATGTCTTCTCCTTTTCACTCTTCTCAAAACAGCTTGATCTGACTTCAGCGGGACCCTTTGGGGTGAACAAGGTGAATTCCAGAGTTCTAAAGCTACTAAGAGCTGGGGCTGGGATTCAGAGAACCTGATTTGCAAATCCACATGGCTGCGTTCAGTGAACGTAGTTTAAAACTGGGACCGTAGGATTTTTAATCATTTTCATGAGGTTACCTTATTTCAAGTGATTTTAGTGGATCATCTGTGGGTGTTGCTGGCAGAACCGGGAAGCTCAGAACGCACGTCTTGCAGGGAGAATTTCCTGTTGGCCCGGAAGCCATGTGGCCATCGTTGGGGGGGGGGGGCGGGGGTAGGGGGGAGCCAGTCATCGGGGTGTCTGCAGCCCCCTCTCTGGAGCCAAAATGAAACCTCCCCTCTTACTGGTGCCCCCTCCCAACAGCAGACTTTTCCATTGCAAGGAACATGAGCTAGATAATCTATGTAACGATGAATCCTGGAACATGTTTGGCCTAGAGCACATTTTCTGTGTGTGTGTGTGTGTGTGTGTGTGTGTGTGTGTGTGTGTATCTAGATTTGTAGATCTTGTCTCACTACCAACCAGATGACAGAGACTTATCCAAAATGGGGAAAAAAGGGTTCTAGTACCTAGCAGAGTGCTCTTGGTGGGCGAATCAGCAAGGACTTTTCAGCTATTGGAAATAAACGTAGTTCTATGGATTTGTAAACAACTGGGCATTCCTGTTAAGACTCAGATAATTGTACTTCTCGGGTCTAAATAAATTAAATCTTTCACCAAGGAAACTCACACAAGCCCTGAATTAAAAAAAAAAAAATAGCCCAGTGGCCTTATAGAAGGCCCAGAATTATAAGTGCATTTTTTGGGGGGGGAAAAAATTTTTATACGATTTTTAAAAAATCGTATACCCATTTTTTATGGGTATATGATACGAGTAGATTTGCTCGTTCAGTTTTAATTTTGAGCTTTCACAGGTCCCCACTAAAGGATCTGCTGATATGTTAAGTAAAGTCACTGCTAAGAAGGCAAGATAAGATACTGTATTCTTTGTGAGAATAGCCCATTGCCCCGGTGAGTAAAACACTTAGTGAATATTGGACCTTTGGAGGTGCCCATTTTTTTAAAAAGTGAAAACGATACTTGGAAAAAAATAGGAACACAAAATTATGCCTGGGCCCCTGTGTCTCCTTGCTTTATAATAAAAAATGACAAAGCTGTCAGCACTTTGGGGGATATCTGTAACAATCGTTATTTGGGGGGCTGTTTAAATATATATATATTTTTTTTCAAGATGTTTTAGTCTCATTTTTGTTGCACAGTTGCTGACCATGCCTGAAGGTCTTCTAACACCGGGAAGAGGGTAGAAGGAAATGGTTCTAAACTTAGATTTTTTGACTTAAGTGATGAAGTGAAGTGTAAAAAGCCATTTATACTTGAGGAAGCTGCTTAGGAAGTGGCCCAGGATGACAGTCAAAATCAGGAAAAGTCCTCTAAACGCGGATGGAAATTTTTGAGCACGTATGTCTTTGCTGTGGTTGCTCCATACATAGTGCTTACTGGAAGTTTGAGGGCCCGTGATCCAGGAGCAGGATGGAGTTGACCTAGATAGAGGTCTCTTCTCTGCGTAGAAGCGTGCAGTGCCAGGCCCTTGCCGGGCCCCTGGAGATCCTTCTCTGGACCTGTGTGTAAATGGCTCTAACTCTGCTTTCTCTGTTAAAAAAAAAAAATGTTGAATACAATCTCTCCCATCATTTTTAAAGCTCGCGTTGAGACGGGGGGCTCCGTGATGTCACTTGGCAATATTTGTGTGTTCTTTCTCTTCCGTATTCAATATATCTTGGCTCAGACTGTTTTCAAGTGGCATGGTTTTTAGCTGTATTTTGAAAAGGCTTCCTCAGTTCCCGGACCCTTCCTCTTTTGCATATCAGTTCCTGCCCCTGGGTGGGGGGGAAGAATCCTGAGGACAGAATTGCACATCTGAGCTAATTTGCCCTCAAGAAAGCAGGTTCGCTGTAGAACAAACCGCTGGAGGCCTTTTCTGTGGCTCAGTTAAATATGGGGGAGGGGGAGCAGTCTGAGAGCCAAATTGGATTCCCTGCTGTCCCGTTGAATCTTGTTTTTCATTGTTATTTGCGCCCGCAATACTCTGTGGAATAATCATGAAAATGTGTAGATTGGCAGCTAATTTTTGAAAAATGAAAAGAATCCGAAATGAAATAAGAGTGCCCAGAAGTTTCTATGTTCTCCCGACCTGTTTTGTCAAGTTGTTAGGAAAATCTATAAGGTTCTCCCTCACCAGACACAAAGGCCTGGCCGATTGCCTCGGCTTTCTCGTGGAACCTTTCTTTTCTTTTTTTTTTTTTTTACGATATGGTGTAATTCACAGCGATATGATAGATTTGCAAAAATAAAATCTACCAATCTGAAAATGAAAGAGCTCTCTCTGGGCAGGAATAATGGGTTTCATTAAAGAGGTCTGTGACCTAAGGCATTTTAAATGGATTATAGGTTTGGCCTGTGTTTCCCTCCGCCCCCCCATGCCCAGCCCCTTCAAAACAAGCATCATCAAGTGTCTAGGGAAATAACCCCGAAATGGAACTCTAGTGCAACCTCACTTGTCAGGGAGGAAAAAAAAAAAAAATCAATAGTGTACATCTTATCAAATAAGGAGAATTTAAATTTATTGGAGAAGTTTTGTGGCGAAAGTTGCCTTCCTTGCAGAGCGTTACAAGGGGCACCCTCCTTTTCTGGTAGGATACAGGCAACATCTAGTCCTTGTCCATCGCGCATTTGAAATTCGGGACCGCGGCGCTGGGCCGTGAGGTTCGCACAGGCGGGAGTGGTGGAGGGAAGGACGCGTCTGCATCGAGCCCTTGTGGGTTCAGGTTCACTCCCTTGTTGTCTCGTTTGCGCCCTTGGGCAGGCTTGATAGACGGTTAGCCTCCATCGTCCCCACCCGTCGAAGGGAAATAATGTACAGATCGTGTACAATAGCCATAATCATTGGGCTTAATCATGAGGATTAAAGATACACAGTTAGCCAAGGAGCCTTGAATACGAGCTCCGCATTGGGCGCCGTACCAGGTGCTCGCACAGAACAGCAGGCGGGGTGGGCGACGTGGACAGTCTCGTGGTTCCTTGCAGTTTGCCTGTGAAATGCCACAGTCGGCTGCTTCAATCAAGCCAGCCGAGACCAGTATCCATTCCTTCACCCTCTTTTTCCGGCACATATGAAGTACTTCAGAAGTGAAGTAGCGCTGGCCGGAAGAGGACCCTTGGGTCCCAGGGGAGAGGAAAGGCATCATTTTTTCGGTATTTATGTATCTGTTTTGACTGAAGCATAATGGAGATGTGACACTTTATTTGTGTCAGGCGTACAGTACGATGAGGCCGTATTTGTGGACGTTGCAAAGTGGTCCCCACGATGAGTCTCACCAACAGCTGTCACCGCTCAGAGTCACCAAAACCCGTATGTGATGCGCGCTTTTAAGATTTACTCTGTTAGCACATTTCAAACAGGCGGGACGGCGTCTTACCAGCATCCCGCTGTACAAACATGGCTTTTTTTTTTTTTTTTTAAGTTCATGTGCGTTGTTTAAACCACAGAGAGCTGAGGGAGGGGGGCTGGGTGCTCCCAGGGAAGGGCTCACAGCGTGTTCGGCCCGCCGGGTGCACTTGGCGGGGCCGGGCTAGCCATGACGTCGGGCCGCTCAGAAGGGAATCAAGTTGCGGTTCTCCACGGGCGTCTTGCTTTTCTCTGTTAATTCCAACTCACCTTCTCAGAAGTACGGGAGAGCGCCGCTGTCTCGTAGCCAGTGCCGGGAAGAGAGGTGTTCATCTCAGGGCAAAGAGGGGTTGCGTGAGGAGGGCCTGAGGACCGCCACAGCCCCGCACACCTGCTGGTGGCCTTCAGGGCTCCGTTGGGCTTTCGGGGCTGTTCTTGGGGCCGCCGACTTGCTCGCAGGTACAATGAGGACGCTCCTGGACACTTGCCCAGCTACCTGACTCGGGAGCCATGATTGCCCAGGACGGTTCTTTCCAGGAGACAGCCAGGTTCTAGTCCCTTATGGGTGTGAAAGAAGGAAAGTAGGACAGGGTCGGAGAGAGGGGATATTTCCAGAGTCTCTCTGTCCCTGAGGGAAGCTCAGTGGGGACAGCACTGGCAGTAAGACCCCATTTCCCTGATTGGGCTGCTGGAGAAACACAGAGGTTCTGGGCTAGCTTTGCTCCTGTCTCTCAGTTCTTTTGCTCCATCCTCTGCAACCCCCCACTCTCTGGAGTCACTGATCAGCCAACCGCACTGAGCTGACACTAGGAAAGTCCGGTTGGCGCAAAAGGACGAGACAGACACAGCGACAGAAACAGAGAGGGAGGGAGGAGGGATGAAGGCGACAGAAGGAAAGATGGGAAGATCTCTTCCATTCCGCGCCTTCTCCAGAGCGGGAGATGGGGGTGGGCAGTGACTTGTGGCAGCAGGCTCCCCCAGAGGGATGGCCGGCGACCGCCGCTGTCACGTTGGCCTTCACTTATCTCTGCATCTGGTTCCCCGTGTGCGAGCTTCAGAACTGCTTGCTCCAGAGAAACAATAAGAGCTTTCAGGGCTGCAGGAGCTGCCCAGGTGACAGGTGTTTGCTGAGGTTGTGTTTTCTGCCCCGTCGATCAGTGGAACTCCGGCCTTCGGTTGTTTGGGTTTTTCCCGTGCGGGGGAGAAAATCACAGTTCACTTCTGTGAAGTACTCCTCGCCTCTGGCATCTCTGTGGTCCTGGCTTTTGTTTAAGGGCCAGTTTCGGAAAACAGGTTATGAATCCACTTGTGTGATGAACTCATCTTTCTGATCATGGAGATGAAATCCAGCCCACACACTGTTTTCCACTTGGCCCTGGACACAGCTTCCATGTGGGGGACAAGAGCTCAGTTAAAACTGCCTGAAAATAAGCGTGGAGCCTGGGTCATGCACGCGGTAGCCAGGATAGGGTGGCGTCCCCCCTGCCCCTTCCCAGACCCCCCCACAGATGTCCCTCTGTGACCTCCGGTCTTGGAGGGGGCGGAATGTCCTCTCCCTCCATTAGTGTCCCATTGTCCAGTTATTCCTTTGGTCTTTGCCTAAAAGCCATCACTTTTACAACGAAGTCACGAGGGTTTCATCCCCAGAGATGCAAATTTGGGATCTCCTCCAGTCTCACACCCCCAGCGTGATGGTGGGCCCTACACCCGAATTATCAAGAAGGTCAGAACAGGGGCCCCCTCAGCACGGCAGCACACCCACGCACAGTAGGGTTGGTTGGGAGTGTGTTTGAAAATCTCAATGGTGCTCATTACCCAGCGGGGTTCCGCGTGGGGGGATGGCGGGGTGGGGGTGGACCTTCAGTGAAAATGGGAACAGACGTGTTGACACCAGTTCATGGTCCTCCGCCCGGTGTGGCCGACCCCCAGCACACCACTGTCCTGACTGTCCAGGAGGCTGCTGGGGGGCAGGGGGGCACTGCTTCCAGGAAAGGATACACAGGGCATACAAGCTAGGTGACAGCCCAGGGCAAGGGCTCTCCTGCCCAGCAGAGCCTGGTCTGGGCCTCGGACCATCCGTGTTCTGTTTTGTGGCACTTGTCACATCTCCTACCTGAACCATCGGATGCCTGATGGGGAATCTGGCGGGAGTGGATTGTTCCCTGGCCTCAAACGCGGAGGGTCCCCACCATGCCTCGAGGGAGCACACCTTCTCCCTTAGAGCCAAGATGGGGGCCTTAGGAAACCATTGTCCTCTACTCGCAAGTAGCTTGGCTTTACACTAGGGTAC
The DNA here is from genome assembly GCA_028533885.1 of Nasua narica. NCBI lineage: Eukaryota > Metazoa > Chordata > Mammalia > Carnivora > Procyonidae > Nasua > Nasua narica. Next base: position 2,564,964 of record CM052806.1, read on the forward strand.
CGGATAAATCAGTCCTACCGCTGAGAAGCGTGTAGCTGCTGAAATGAGGACGTCGATGTAGATATGCAAAATAAAAAGACCCATGACAGATTAAATGAAAAATTAGTGTACAAGAGGCCATGTGGAATGTGTTTAGCGTCCTGTTTTTATAGAAAGCTCTGCGTGTGTGGAAGTTATGGGCATTTTCTTGTCTTTGTGGGGAAAAAAAAAAAAAAGAAAAAAGTTGTCAAAAATGTGTCCCTTGCACGGCGAGAAGAGTCCAAGTCAGCGGTCTACAGATTCTGTGTTAGCCCAGGGTTTGTCGCAAGATTCGAGTTCTGCCATCCGTCTCGCCACTCAACACAGGGTCGTTTCGAGACAGGTCTGTGATATCACAAGAAAACACTGTGCCCGCCTTCAGCGAGTAGAACCTCACGTTCCTGCCGCCCAAAGATGACAAAGGTTTTCCTCATTGGGGTCCATCCTGTCTCTTTCTAATTGTTTGGATGGTTTTGGAAGAATTGTAGATTTTTTACATGGGGGTCCATGAGACGTTGGGCACACGGCCAGTTTCTGGCCAGCTCCCAGGGCTGGTTTGGCCAGCTTCGGCTGGCTTGTGGACCCTTGGTCTCGGAGTGGACTCCCACGTGGGGTCACGGGCCGCCTTCCCCACCCTGTGGTCAGTGGCCATACCCCCATGCCCCACAGCAGCCTGGAAAATTCAGGTCACGCTTCAGACCCATTCGGTGGCTTTCAGAAATAGATGAAAACCCCTCCCCATCCAGAAAAAGTGACAGTCATTTGTGTCTTCTTTGTGACCAGTACTGGTACTACAGAAATTGAAAATATGGATTCCACGGGCACCACAAAGGTTGTTCTACATATGCACGTATTTGACCCTGCCTGCATAGTTCGGTCCCCGAACCCCCCCCCCCCCGTGGCCAGGTCTGCTGCAAACGGGCCTCACGCTCAGATCCACATGCCTGAACCAAAGAGACAGAGGCATCCCTATCCATCCCCCCCAAAAAAACCCCCAGAGGTGACCTGAGTTAGATTCAACAGATGAACTCAGTGCATTGCTTAAAGAAGGGTCTATCCTGCCAGTTGTGCAACAGAGCATCAAGGAGCTGACTTTGTTGAGATCACCCGCCGCTGGCCACAGATCTCCCTGTGCACGGGGCTCCCAGAGCTCGTCCACTAGGGCACCCACGATTGCCGAGGTCAGGCTCTCGAGGGCCCCCACCAGCGCGTGCGATGGCGGGCCCCGCAAGGCAGGACACTTGCCGTCCCCACCCAGGGCGGCTCTTCCCAGTTGGTTTTCTGTTTTTGAAACCAACGCGAGGAGCCTAGCCATGTGTCAGCAAACAGGAAGGTGTGGGTGCTCTCCTGGCCTCGCTTTGATGTTGCCGCCGCGCGCGCGCTTGCTTCCCTTCTCCCTGTGTGAACGCGCGCGCGCACGCGCGGGCGAAGTCTGAGGCAGGGTCCCTGAAAGAGTGGGGGACAAAGACAGAAGCGCCCGCGTTGCCCATCTGCCAGGCTGGAGGTGTATTCATTATTGATGGAGGGAGTGCGAGAGCTGCTCACAGATGCAGCCCTGCCTGGGTAAATGAGACATTCTTCAGCAAATTGCTTCGTTTTTTGATTGCTGATTGTACGCGTGTCACCAAGCTGACTCAAGGTTCATCGATGCATGCTCAGTAAATTAGAAAGAACATAACTATGGATCAGCCAAGAGAATGAATTCTGTGCCTACAATGACCCAGGGCCATTTAATTTTCTGCTTAATTTTGTTGCAGTCAGTTTGCATTTTGGGTTATTATGCAGTAGGAAATTAACAATAAATAACAAATTTGGTCCTCCTGCGCTTGTAATGATATTTTTATAAATCTTTGTAATGCTGTTTTTAAAAGGATCAAGGTCTGTGCCAGTCTGATACTCCAGCAAGTATGCGAGGAGGAAAATGCATTATTCTTGGTAGATAGCCTTGTTGTTAAATGTATAGAACGTCTCTCTCTCTTTCTCTCTCCCTCTCTCTCTCTCTCATATCTTATTAGTAATTTGCTTTAAACTAAAATCCCTTCCTCTCTTTCTCAGATAACCCGAGGACAATGGACGCTGATGAGGGTCAAGACATGTCCCGAGTTTCAGGTGAGACCCTCGTGGGGTACCTGTGTGGGGGGCCCGTGGGGACCCCTGCCCGGGGTGCCTGGAGCCAAGGTGCTCGCTGTGTTCCCGAGGGAGGAAGACAGGCTGTCCCGCAGAAGGGAAGACCAGGATGGAATTTGTGTCCATGTTTTATGTCAAGTCTTAGAGCTCATCCCAGTTGGAGAACCCGAATAGGAAAATCTCCAAGCGTAAAATGAGTTTTGCTGGGAAATCCGAGAGCACCCGGAAAAAGGTCCAATATGTGTCGATTCTCTTGGGGAGGGGGGAGTGACTGACGAATCTGCTCTGGACCCCAAGAAAGTACCAATGGTGGTGTTTAAGAGGGAGACGGAGGGAGGAAGAGGGAGGGAGGGAGGAAGAGCGGGAGAAAGAAATCGAAAAGCATAGTTTTGAGGCACGAGTCAGAATATCCGGTAAGCTTGGAAGCAGCATTGCTCCCCTCCCACGTACATTTTTTTTCAAGCCATATTGGTCGTGGCTCTTGCCGTCTTGGGAGACCCAGGAAGTGGAGCAATCGGTAACGGGACGTAGGGCCTAAGGGTGGGTCACAGACTGTCCCCCTAGGCGCCAGGCCCCTAGGCGTCCCCTGTAGGGACAGCCCCTGGGGGCTGTGGCTTTTCATTATTTTACTTTTTAGGGCCTCCCAGGCTCATGGCCAGTCTCGGGTGGGCGTCTGTGGGCCGATGGCCTGGCCTTGTCGTCTGGGCCCGGCTGACCCGTCCCCCGCCTGTTTCCAAGTTTTTATTGAATTCTGCACCTCGGTCTGAGTGGCTGCGGCCCCGCAGCGGGGGAGGACAGTCAAGTCCTCGCCACAGTCCCAGACGTCTCCCCCAGACGTCTCCCGCCTCCTGTGGGCCAGCGACTCCAGGCATTCGGCAGGCGTGGACTCGAACCCTCGGGGCTGCAAAGAAGGAGTTCTCCCTAGAGCGGCGTCCACGATCGCGAAGAGTGTTTGAGCGGCCCCGATGCTGATGTCCGAAAACTGGCCCCTTCTACGCACGTGTTCGTCCCGCTCTCCCGAACGGGGACGGTGTAAATAGTCTCATGGTCTTAGACCTATGCCAACGGGCAGGCGGTGTGCGGGAGGGCACGCAAGGTGGGATCCATTCCATAAAACAAACACACACAATTCCTACACACTTGCATGCACGCTGAGGAAGATTCTGGAGAGGGATTTACTAACCTGGATTTCCCCTAGGCAGCTTGGGCAGGGAGGCGGTGGGGGGAGTGGGCTGTGGAACAGGGGCCTCCTTTTGCTTTACAGGTAATATCTACTCCCTTTAGGTTCTATTAGCATTTGTTTCCCTTGAAGAAATTCTTTGATTGTTTTTTTTTGTGTTTTTTGGTGTGTGCGTGTATGTTTTTTTTTGTTTGTTTGTTTGTTTTGCTTTGGGTATAGGTTTTGCTTTTTGGCTTAGCGGGTTTCTTTCTTTTTTTTTTTCTATTTTATTTTATTTTTTTATTTTTTATTTTTACTATCATGTTATGTTCTCTCACCATACCGTACATTGTGAGTTTTGGGCGTGCGCTTCCGTGATTCGTCGTTTGCCTTTGAAACCCAGTGCTCATGACGACCCATGCCCTCCTTAATACTGGAAAAGTACAACAATGAAATACTATTTCAATGGGGAAAAAAAAAAAAGATTGGCTCTTTGAAGCCTCTTACTGGCCTGGGGGAGAGGGGGGTCTGGTGGCCGTTGGGGGACAGGCCTGCAGAGAGGAGGAGGAAGGGGGTGGTGTGTGGCCCTCCCTGGGTTAGTGGGTGCCCCCCGCCCCCCACCCTGGGTGGCAGGCCTTGGCTAGAGGGGATTAGCACGTCCAAACACAGGATGTTAACAATTTCCAAAGGCCGAGAAACCCTTTCATTGTTTCTGCTGTCTTTTGAGGACCTTCTCAGTGACACTTGGAGGGATCATCTCTCCGTCTGGCCTCTCAAGTCTCAGAGTCAGAACTGAACCCCCCACCCCTGGGGCTCAGGCAGGCTTCTGCAGAGTGTTTCATTTGAGGAAGTCTGTATTCCCATCTCCTGTCTTGTTCACCACCAAGCAAAAGCCTCCTTATCTCCTTATGGTTTTCTTGCCCTTAACATCATGCTAAACACTCCATTCCCCCCCTCCCCGACGCTGGCTTTTGAAAGTGGGGGTTGGGGGGAGCAAGAAGGGAGGGAGGCCCGTGGCCCAAGACTGCCTGAAAAAGGAAACTCTTCTGTGTTCAAGAAGGTTCAAGACTTGATCTGAAATTTCGTTCGTGTGCAAGGGAAATGGTACTTCCAAAACACGAGGAGTGCTCTTGGTCGATGTAACTCGAAACATCCTAAACAGCGAGCCGGGCATCTGAAGGGTCCTGCCATTTTTCCTAAAGATTTGAAGGATTCTTCTTCTACTTCTTGCTGCTTCTCCAACTCAAACCTAGTCCCATCACTTTGTCTTTTCTATTTCTGAAAAGTTACATTGTAAGGATGGACAAGGTGGGTTCAATCGGTTGAGCGGCTACCTTTGGCTCAGGTCATGATCCCTGGGTCCCGAGATCGAGTCCCACATGGGGCTCCCTGCTTAGCAGGGAGTCTCTTCTCTCTCTCCCTCTGCCCCTGCCCCCCTGCTCGTGCTCGTATGTGCTCCCTCTCTCTCAAATAAATAAATAAAATCTTAAAAGAAGAAGAAGAAGGACATGCATTTAGTCAAACAGGAGTTGACATTCTTGATCTGTGGAGGAATATGTTACTCAAATCCCCCTTTTTCCCCAGAAAATTCTTCACTGTCATGTTCTGCCCCCAGGAGAGGAAACAACAAACTTTCTAAGGTCAACCAAGAAGTTGACCATTTCCTGGGTTCAAAAATGCTCCAGCATCAACAGTTTCATCAGTATCCGTGACATATTCACTTGAAAAAGAAAAAAATACTTAATATCTGACTTTTTTTTTTTTTCCAAATCACCTGATTCTTTTCTTCCTGGTGGTTTTTTCCTTTAGGGAATTCTTTGGGTAATTTGTGTGTGAGTATGTTTTTTTGGTCTCTTTCTTCTTTGTCAGTCTTTCCAAAATATTTTTAGGCCTGTGCATTATATTTTTTGTTTTGGTCTCCAATGGAAGAGACAGCTCATGGAGGAGAGCGAGGTCAGTATCTATCTCCCATCTCGGTCCCCAACTATGGGACCTGAGACAGGTTTCCCGCCTCCTGGATGGACCGCTGTCGTGTCTTCTGCAAAATGAGGGATGTGGGCCAGTTGATATTTAAGGATCCTCTGGCTCCTGTGGCCCAAAGCCATATAGGAAGTATTCTCAATGGCGTTTGTAATATTTGTTAGGACCCAGAAGCAAGAAGTATGCTCTGTTGACATACATAGTCCGCTTAGGGAAATGACGCTCATCTCTACTGACAGAGAAGTGGAAAGGTTCATCCTAAGAAATCACATGGACTGAATGCTTACATTTACCAAACGCTGCCCTGAGTGTTGCCTCTTTTCAACTTTATGAGCACCCAGTGAAGAAGATACAAGTACCATTTTGAATTTGCAGGGAGCTGAGATTGTGGAGATTTTAGGAACGGACCAGAAGTCCCACAGGGAGCCAGACATGATGATGGGGTGCAAGATTTTCCACTATTCCAGAGTTGGGGAGTCTGTACTCTGACTTTTTCTTTACCCCCAGGAATTATATTCCCCTGGCTAATTGCATATAAAAAACACTCCTACACTTGGGGGCATTACAGAACTTTGTTGGATGAATTATAATCTACTTGAGAAATTAACTTGCTTGCTTTTGATAAGCTCATTATACAATTTTCTCATCTAATTGGCCCCAAACATTCTCACAGGTAATGCTTTATGTGAAGCAAAAGCAAGTAGTAAGATTACATATAAATTGCTGAGAAGTTTCTTTCATTTTTCTAAGTGAAATTACGTCACTCTTCCTAAATTATTCCATGAGAAGCACTTGGATCTCTTGCTGTCTACAGCCCCGCATGTTGTCTGTCTTTGTACTTGAACTTGGGGCAAATGCCAGCATTGGTGCTGTGGAGACCGCGTGCTTTTGTGGTTTGCTGCCATTTAGAAATGACCCCATAGGCTTCTTTAGCATATAAGCATTCACACACGTGATTATTTTATCTTCACGGGAGCCCTGTGAGTTAGACCCAAATCACGGTTTTTAGCCTCATTTGTTAAGGAAATGGTCTTAAAGAGGTGACTTCCTCCATGTTTCTTTTTTTTTTTTTTAAGATTTTATTTATTTATTTGACAGAGAGAGAGATCACAAGTAGACAGAGAGGCAGGCAGGGAGAGAGGGGAAAGCAGGCTCCCCGCTGAGCAGAGAGCCCGATGCGGGCCTCGATCCCAGGACCCTGAGATCATGACCTGAGCCGAAGGCAGAGGCTTTAACCCACTGAGCCACCCAGGTGCCCCTTCCTCCACGTTTCTGTCCGAACCATATCCCAGGTCGGTCATGCGTGTTAATGCTTGGGACATGTTCCCTTGATCTAATAACCTTACTTTTGTACCTCTTACGATCTTTCCGCGGTTTCGCCTTCCCGGGGGTTCATGGGGCGAATTTGTTTAAAATCAACACACGAACAATCTTCCCTTGACCAGAAGGTTTTCCCAAAGTGGTACATCTTCACCGTAGAAATCTCCACCGGTAAGAGAATCCAGGGCCATGGGGCACCAGGGCTCATGGGAGTGAGTCATGTCTCAGCACCGCCCAGACTTTCGGGGCTCTTAGGGAAATCAGGCCCCCTCTTAAGATCTCTCACCGAGTGAATGTGGGCCGAGGCTGTGTGACAGCAGAGCTGGGGGAGGGAAGGGGACTATTATCTCACCCTCGCCTCCTCCCCGGCAGGTCCACACGGGGAGCTCCCATGGATCTGTCTGACCCACGCATCTTGGAATCGGCCTCCCTACTGCTTTGTCCCTTCGTCTTTCCCCCCTTGCAGGAAGCGGTGGGAGGACTAGGGCACAGGCTGATGGGGGCTGGAAAGCGGGCGTTTCACTCAGTGCAGGAGCCCATGCAGACCCACAGAACCCTTAGCCGGCACGTCTATGATATAAGCGTCCTCAACAACGTGTGGTTAGCGCCTTATTCCCTAACCCACAAAGCAGTTCGATTACGGAAAGCGTCATCGGGAGTTACTTGGACACGCTTAACTCAGTAGAAGAGATACCCACGTTCCTCCATTGGATCAGTGCTAATTCTTTACCCAGGGGGATCATGGAGTACTCAGAAGGGAAGCATCACAGGGAAGGTAAAATATGCTCATAAAGTGCAGTTGCACTCCCTCGCCCACCCCCTAATAGTGACGGTGGTTGATCACCGAGACGCACGTGCACACTACCTCGCTCTGTACATCTCTAATCTTTAGGCCAGCTGGCTCATCCCGGGGTCTCCACTGTCTTTTTTAGGGGGGAAGGGAAGTCCTCAGGAGGTCTTTGACAAGGCAGGTGGCCTGGGTCTCCAGACTCCCCTCTTCCCCCGCCACCATAGCCCCACTTGACACAGAAGTCTGGTTTTATGTATCGAAGTTCTACGTAAGGTCAGTCTTCCTCCCCTCCAAAAAAAAAAAAAAAAAAAAGATTCCTCTGACCACCTCCCTGAAGTCCTCTAAGTCTGAAAACCATTGCTCTAGGCAGTGATAAGGAAAACCCACACGTCAGATGGTCCGTATGCCTCCTACATTCTCCCGTCCGGCTTTTTTCCACGTTTGTGGAGTCGGTATATGAGAGCACCGAGTCTTTTCGCCACTGTTACTTCTCACCGTTTAGAGCCCTGGAAATATCACTGACCTAATGCATATCAACGAGGCTTTCCCGTCTCGCGCGCCCTTTCGATCAATTCATCTCCGGCTTTTGTTTTTTGCTTGGGACATCCTCAGAATCCCGCCCTGCCTTTAACGATGCGTCTCGCATTGGCTGTCCAAATAGACCCCATAATGCTCTTTCTGAAAACCTGCCAGTTGTGGCAATTGCAGCCTGACCGGAATATTCCACTGCGATGTCTCCTTCCCGGGGAATGCATGGCTGTCCCCCGAAACATCACCTCGGTGCCTGCCCGTGAGGTCGCGTCCTCTGCCCCGGGATGCTTGCATTTGTCTCGTTCCCCCCCCCCCCGAAGTGTTGACGTTGGTGTTGCTCTTCCAGATGGTTCTTCGAATAGGCGCGCGCACTTCTGTCTTCCTGGCCGTGTTTTCTGGGTTTCAGCTCCGTCCTCGCCAAAGTCTGGGCTCGTCTGTGCGGGGATGTCCTCTGCCTGGGAAGCCGGGTCGCCAGCCCAGCCAGCAAGCCTGTGACCCACCCCCCCCCAACACCTTCCACTTCTCTCTTAGCATCCTTTAGGGCGGGCATCTCCCCCGGTCTTCTCGAGGGCTCTGATGGGTTATTTGGTATCAGCTTTGGGCCTCACCATCTGTTCCTTGCATGTGGTTTGTGTCTCCTAACCTAATTTTAAGTGATGTCTAGGTTGGGAGACACAGGTGTTTCAGTTTCAAAGGAAAAAAAAGCACGTTTTCTGCCCGTCGTGGCTTCCCAGTGCTGGATTTCTGGGAGTGGGGCGGGGGGGGGCAGGGGCGGGATCCGCATTGCTGGAGCCTCTGATGCGGTCCCAGTCGATACAACCCTCCAGGAAAACACTTTCGTTTGCTAAATCTCACTTGGTGCCGGATAAGCCGCTTCGTAGTTGTGGGGATTCTATTTTTGTGTTTCAAAGGTGAGAATTCCACAGAAGGAATCGTGGCCCCAGAAGGCCTCGGATTCCCTGTTCCTGCTCTTTGCAAGCTGGCTTTCCCTGCCTGCTTGGATCGAAGTAGGCCACTGACAGAATATTCTCTGGGTCTTAAAAGGCAGTGAGCACACCCAGAATGTTTAGCTCTGACCTTAAGTCAGGTGACCTTCAATGGTAATTAGTCTGAAGGTGGAGCAAAGGCCACTTACAGGGGTGTAAATTGGAGCCATCTTGCAGGAAACAATGTGGGATAATGTGTGGCAAGCCTTACAAATGTAGATGCTTGGGACGCCTGGGTGGCTCAGTGTGTTAAAGCTTCTGCCTTCAGCTCAGGTCATGATCTCAGGGTCCTGAGATGGAGCCCCGCATCGGGCTCTTTGCTCTGCGGGGAGCCTGCTTCCTCCTCTCTCTCTGCCTGCCTCTCCCCCTGCTTGTGCTCTCTCTCTGACAAATAAATAAATAAAATCCTAAAAAAAAAAACCCGTGGGTGCCTTGTGACCCACTCTTGAAACTTCTGGAACACCTACCTAAACACGGGTGCAGAGGCTCGCTACAAGGATGTTCTCCACAGTGTTGCTTAATAGGGAAAGAGATTGGAAACAACATAAACTCAAAAATAGAAAAAAAGATTTAAATAAATCCTGGTGTAGCCATGCAACGGGGTATTACCCAGACACAGACGTCATAAATAAAGTTGTGGGAGTCTGGTCACTTGGCGTGGAAAAACAACCATGATGATGTCTGAGGAGCACCGTTCATTTCGATAAAATAGATCACTGCGCATTACACGTTACTTATAAAGATACGCGTACGTGTTCAGGGTCCCTGCTGCCCGTGCTGTAGGCGACCACAGCCGTAGAAACTCAAGACGCTACTTGTCTCCTCAGGGAAGGAAAGTCCTCCAGTGAGCGACACTCCCGACGATGGGGACGAGCCCATGCCGGTCCCCGAAGACCTTTCCACCACGTCTGGTGCACAGCAGAGCTCCAAGAGTGAGAGAGGAGTGGGTGAGTCGGCCATCTGGGCGTCCCTTTGGCGGGCTGTCCCATGCTCTGTCCCCATTAACACCTTGGTCCCTTCGTATCCTTCCAAAGTCAGTGGTTGGGCGGTGGGATCATTGGATCTGCTCTTTCCCCTCAACTGCCATGTTAAGAAGATGCGGGATAAAGCAGGATGGGGCCCTGGTGTGTGCGGGAGGATGACACAAGTCACTGAGGCTGGGACACCCCCACGCCGGGGCCACGTGGCAGAGGGGAGGAGCTCCCCACCGTGGGCACACCGTCCCTAGCACGTCTCCCATCCTCTGGGTGCTGCAGGAACATCTGATATTATGGATTGCAGGTAGTGAAAATTATCCATTCTCTGCGCTACGGCAATACGAGTTAGTTTTAGAGCTTTGGTTTAGAGGAAGCCAAATCTGTGCATTTTATGTTATCCGCTCAGCTGTGTTTCTCAAATGCCAAAGGAAACTCCAAATATGGAACCGAGAGATAGAAATGGTTAAATGTCAAAAATGCCTTTTCTCGCACACCTTGTCCATAAAGAGGTAGGTATGGAGGTTCCTGCAGCCTCCCCCCTGGGGGTTAACCAACACGGCACGGGTCCTGTTTGCAAGACCCGGTCCTCTCTCTTTAATTACGGAGTCCCCAAGAAGTTCAGCGAGATAACCGAGGCCACACACAGAGTCAACGTGAGACTTGATTTCGAACTCAAAGACGAGTTTTCACACTTTTATACCATGTTCTCACGAGATAATGAGTCAGCAATCCTTAGAATACCTGTTTTCTCTTTCTTTTTTTAAAGTAAAAAAAAAAAAACAAAACAAAAAAAACCCGGCGATATCGAGAGCCACCTATGTGCACAAAAGAATATGGTCACAAGGTGGGATGGATCCCATGTGGGGCAGCTGTGTGAGCCCCCACAGCCAACGAGGGCAACGTGTGTGAAGTTCTCAGGGTTATGAAAACCGTCACAACTATCCCTTTGTAGGACATCCTGATAGAGGAACAAAGAAATGCATTTTCTGTGTTTTTCATGTCTCAGAAACTAGTGAAACTTTGTAAGATTATTTTTGAAAAAAAGGTTATTTAAAAAAATACATATATATATATTTCTACGCGGTGAATTGTATCAACAGACAAGGATAGTGGCTAAAGCCATTTGTGGTAGATGAACCTAGAAAACAAGTTGTAAATGTACTTTATGTACATATGTACATTTAAATACATGTGTACATATATGTGTATAAAATACATATGTACATATACAGGTGTTTATGACTTGTTTTCCCCTGTTAGAGCATGGCTGCTGGATGTGGGACAGTGGGTGGGAAGAGAAGCGTTTCTGGATTTTTCTGCCCTGCCCCCCATACATCATTTCAGGGGTTCCCAGAGCTGGGACACAGAAAAGCATGCCTCTTGGTCATCGATGCGCTTATTTTTAACACTGTCTTGCGTTTGTTGCACGCGATTCTGGTATATCACATACCGTGCTACTGTAACATTTCCTTTCAGGACCCATTTACGTGAAGCAGAAAGTCAGATTTCAGTAACACTGTGAAGCCAGTGAGGGTGCACATATACGATGCAAGTTTACAAAGGTGGCGCATGAATGGCTAATGTTGGGGCGACCCTGGTTTGTCTCCTTTGTTCAACCTTGAAATAACCAGGGAGGCGGGTACTGTTCTCTGCATTTCGGGCAACAGCAGGCACGATCTCATGGCCCACCTGGGGCACAGTCGGGGAGGGGGGCTCGGAAGAAATCAGGTGGATATGTAGCCACTAAGCTTTCAAGTGATCCGAGACCCCAGCCATCAGCGCTAGGACTCTGGGTTCGTTGCGGGGGAAACCAGGGAACGCTCCCGACCTCCCCGGAGCTGCCCTGCAGCCCGTGAGCCCCGGTCGTGATGGGTGTCCTTTAGAGAACTGAAAGTCGCCTGATTCCTGGAGAGCAGAGGACAGCACGCAGGGCGCTTGGTGGAGGTCAATACGCGCTCCCTATAGATGCCTTCACGGTATTCTAGGTACACCGTCCCTTGTCAGAGGCCAAGGGCTGGGAGGTTCGGCTGGGGCCAGGTCACCAGGCCCCTGGCGGGCACTGCTGACTGCTTCCCAGGCTGGGTCTCTTGGCTGAAGCTCGAGTTCTCGGTGCCGGCGAGCCCAGGGCATGTGTGGCGGGGAGCCAGGGGGGCAGGGTGGGGCTTATCCATGAGTCCCTGCAGCCTCCTGCCGGTGCCCCTCGCCGCTGCCTGCGATAGGATTTGCATTCCACTTCTCCTTGTAGGATGAAGTTTAGGACAAATCAATTCCAGAATTGTAAAATTTAAAACACCCGAAAAACCTCTTCCCTGGGTTTGTAGCGACAGGCAGGGAAAGCCGTTTAAAGTGGGTGGCGAGACGCTGGTTTGGGGAGCCAGCGCTCTCTGGGAGGGGGCCGGGGGCCAAAGGGGGCGATGGATCTCTCTGCCAGGAGGTCTGGAAAGGCCTCAGAAAAGCACAGAAGACAGTCTAGCACGCGAGAAGAGAAGGGGTTTGAGGAGCAGGTAGTGAGACAGAGAATCTCAGAAGCCCATGTCCAGAGAGCCATGGAGGAGGTCACTTGTGCTTCCTGGAGAGGAAGTTTTAGAAACCCTCCTGGGGGATTTTCGAGGGAAACCAGCTCGCATTAGTGTGCGGTGGACGGCTATTGATTGAAGTGACCCAATCTAGGGAGCACTAAACAAACCAGGAGCTCAGAGCCATGGGAGACCGTGGGGCAAGGCAGGTGAGTTGTCCCCCAGGAGGACGGGGAGGCACCTTTGAAGCCACGTGTCCTCAGCTCCGCGGGAAGAAGGCAGAAGAGCAGAGGAGCATCGAGGACAGAAAACAGGAAACCAAAAAGCCCCTCCCTACACAGAAGGAGCCAAGCAGGCAGACCAGTGAGTGCCTTTGTTGAGCGCAGGTCCTAGAAAAGGGGTGGAGAGGGCGGGTGGCGCCGGGGGGAAGGCAGCGCAGAGAAGGTGCAGCTCAGACTCAGAAGGGCGGTGTCCCAGCTCCTCTCCCGGCCCCGGCCGGGCGCCTCTGGCCAGACTTTTACCACGGAGCCTGTTTCCTCATTTTCACAACAGCGGCGAAACTCATCTCATGGAAGGGCTTCCCGGGTCACGTGAAAATGGAGAAACACACTCTCTTGCAGACAGAGCAGCAAAGACAGGCGGTGAAAAGGACAGTAAAAGGCAGAAAAAGGAAGCAATTTGTGCAAAACAGGGCTTTCAAAGACTCAGGAGATAAGGGGGGAGGGCACCTGTTGGGGCTTCGCTGGAGGGAAGGGGGAGAGAAAACAGGTAAGGTTTGGAGCACATTTCTTAGTGTGGAAGAGCAATTTATTATTAATAATAATAATAATAAAGAAATTGATCTCAGGGATAGGCAAACCACAAGAGAAGGCCTAGAATAGAGAGCTTGGTGGGGCGCCTGGGTGGCTCAGTCAGTTAAGCCTCTGCCTTCGGCTCAAGTCATGATCTCAGGGTCCTGGGGTCGAGCCCCACATCGGGCTCTCTGCTCAGCAGGGCGTCTGCTTCCCCCTCTCTATCCCCACGCGTGTCCTCTCTCTCACACACACTTGCTCACTCTCCCAAATAAATAAAATCTGAAAAAAAGAAAAGGAAAGAAAACAGAATGGAGAGTTCAGGAGCGCTGGCCATGGCCAGACCCAAGCAGGAGGATAAATAGCCAGATGCCAGACGGGGGGAAATCTTCAGCAATAGCAGAGCCCTGGCCTGTCTGCTTTAAGAGACAAGGGATGCGTAGACACATCGAATCTCAAGCTTGGTCTCCAGCGTACTGGCGGGGAGTGGTAGAAATGAGCCCCCTGTGAGGGGCGGTCGTGTTTCTGGGGACGATGGGCCATTCCGAGGGTGGCCTTCGTCCCGTGTTGAAGGGACGCTGGAGGACCACGTGGAAACACGGTCTCCTGGATTAGGAGAGAGAGAGAAAGAGGGATGGGGAACAGAGGTCCGAGCAACCTTGGGCGGGCGGGCCTCCGTTCGATTCTGGGCCCCGAGTAAAAGGAAACAGATTGGTAGCGCGGCTTGAAGCACTGAAGTTAGATGCAGAGGAGAACTTCCAGGCGGGGAGGGATTCAGTCTACCTCTGGGGATGGAAACTTGTGCTTCTGAAGTGGTCGCTGTAAAAATGAGAGAGATCTCACCTCTCTGAAGTGGTTGTGTGCAGAACTGCGGAGCGCAGACTGTGTACCCAGTGACCTCCAAAGGCAACCCCGCACTGACGTGCCCCACCGCGGGCCTGGGGTTCCTTCCGTGGGCCAGCGGCTTTGGAGGAAGGCTAGCCTGTTGGCATTAGGGGAGCAGATGAGCGTTGCGTGTGAAGAAATGGTCCTTTTCTTCCTTTATCCGGTGCCCCACCCCCAAATTCCTTCTGAGCTCCCGGCGAGTGCGGATGGACGTAGTGGGGCTGATGGGGGGACTCGCCTCCCCCAAGCACCGCCCCGCCTACCCAGCGGGAGGCCAGAGACTGGAGGCGGCCCCGCCCCCGCCCCCCCCTGGGGCTGGCCAGAGCGGATCATTGGGAAGAGCTTGCATACTCGTCACTGGGTCCTCACTAGTCACCGTTCGTGACCCTGGGCTTGTGTGTGGATGAGAGCACGCACGTCTGCAGGCCCCACCGGTTCTGCAACCGGCCCCTCTTTCTCGCTGCTCACTTGAGTGACCTGCCCCCCCCACCGCCCCGCCCCCAGCCCCCTCCCCCGAGCTGGGAGGGGATCGCCGCGGTTTCATCTGCGGTGTGTTTTAGGCCTCCGCTCTCAGACGTCGCGTGTCGTGGCGTGGCATTTGGAGCAAGGCGCTGTGTGTGGCCTTCTCGAAGCTCAGCCGGCACGTCTCGGGGCCTTTCTCTTGAATCTTTGGTCCGGAAGAGGAAAGGAAAAAAAAAAAAAAAAAAATCTAGATTTTTGTTTCTTTTTTTTTTTCTTTCCCCGGAATCCAGGAAAATGACGAAGTAGGTGAACACATTAATTTAATTATCGTTACTATTTTTTATTTATTTAAATAAATGAAAAATATTTTGTTTATCCGACGGAAGTACAAATCGCGTCGCCCAGCCGTGAGTTCGAGGGCAGGTGGGTCAGAAGGGCGACGCGTGGTTACTCGATTATTCGGGCGCCAGATCTCACCTTCATTGTCAAGTTTAGGCAGAATCTCAAGATGGCGCAGAGGGGTGGACACGTGGCTGGGACACTTCTGGGCAGCCAGGCAGGGCTGGGGGGGCCAAGGGGAGAGGCGCAGAGAGTTTTTCCCGATGGAAAGAGAAAGCAAACTTTGGTCTAATTGGAGATTGGGTAGCCGGCCGTGAGGACGGATGCTAAGCCTGCTTATCTAATCAGCAGTTAGAGGAAGTTGTGTTTATCTGTGAAATGCATCTCTTCTGAACCGATAAACCCCACTTTAGCTAGGGAGAAATATTATCATCCGAGCGCTCGCTGCTGCGGAGAGAGCAGGGTGCCCGGATGGTAAGTGTCCTTTCGAAAGAGGGCACAAAGCCGAAAACTGTTTGCCGGACTTCAGCAGGCTGGCTCTCTTGGGTTTGGGGTTTTTGTATTTTCCTTGGAGCGAAAACTGAAAGCCAAGTATGCCTCGGGTCCTGGGTTCTCCTCGCCGTGCTGGTTCCTCGCGCCTCTTCGTAGCTGGCGTGTTGTGCAAGAGTGGAGAAATTTGTACAATTCTGCATCACTCAACTTGCGGTTCCCCCAAGCTTGGAACGCCTGCCTCACGGAGAGGGGAGGTGGTGTCCCCAGGACATTTCCCAACCCAGACGATTCCTGTTGGGAAGGCTCGCATTTTCCTGCATCTCCCCAAACATGAGACGTAGCCTTAAACCAGGGGTCTTCCCTGACACTCGCAGGGTTTGGAAAGAGGGGCCATGACGTAGCAGGTGCCTCGCTTCCCATTTAAAAATTAATTCTTTTTTTAATCACCTCTACTATTGTCCAGCCACAGCACGGGTGGGTCGTGGGCCCTGCAGAGCAGCCCGCGTGGGGGCCCCCGAGGGGAAGCAAGAGACCGCGGGCTGCTCCAGGACCATCTGTACCCGGTTCTGGTGGGGGGTGCTGGGAGGGGGGGAAGGGGGCGGGCGGGGGGACTGGACCGCACACTGTCCAGAACATTCCTCGGAGGAGACTCAAACTACTGTGCGTGTGCGTGTGTGTGTGTGTGTGTGCATATGTGTGGTGAGTGTGTTGTGTGTGGTGTGTGCATACATGTGTTGTGTGTGTTGTGTGTGTATGTGTGGTGAGTGTGTTGTGTGTGCATACGTGTGGTGAGTGTGTTGTGTGTGTGCATACGTGTGGTGAGTGTGTTGTGTTTGCAAACGTGTGTGTGGTGTGTGCATACGTGTGGTGAGTGTGTTGTGTGTGGTGTGTGCGTACGTGTGTGGTGTGTTGTGTGTGCATACGTGTGGTGAGTGTGTTGTGTGTGTGCATACGTGTGGTGAGTGTGTTGTGTGTGTTGTGTGTGCATACGTGTGGTGAGTGTGTTGTGTGCATACGTGTGGTGAGTGTGTTGTGTGCATACGTGTGGTGAGTGTGTTGTGTGTGCATACGTGTGGTGAGTGTG
>CM052806.1:2581920-2679458 GCA_028533885.1 Nasua narica
TGTGTGTTGTGTGTGCGTACGTGTGGTGAGTGTGTGGTGTGTGCATACGTGTGGTGTGTGTGGTGTGTGTGCGTACGTGTGGTGTGTGGTGTGTGTGCATACGTGTGGTGAGTGTGCGTACGTGTGGTGAGTGTGTTGTGTGTGGTGTGTGTGCGTACGTGTGGTGTGTTGTGTGTGATGTGTGTGCGTACGTGTGGTGAGTGTGTGGTGTGTGGTGTGTGCGTATGTGTGGTGAGTGTGTGGTGTGTGTTGTGTGTGCACACGTGTGGTGAGTGTGGTGTGTGTGCGTACGTGTGTTGTGTGTGGTGTGTGTGGTGTGTGTGTGTACGTGTGGTGAGTATGTTGTGTGTGGTGTGTGTGCATACGTGTGGTGTGTGTTGTGTGTGCGTGCGTGTGGTGAGTGTGTGGTGTGTGGTGTGTGCATACGTGTGGTGTGTGTGTGTGGTGTGCATGTGGGTATTGTGTGCATGCATGCGGTGTGTGTGTGTGTCCCCGGTGGTTCTGGACCGGAGATCACAGTTGTTCCCTCGGAGGAATTCCGTGAGGGTTTCTGTCCCTGGCTCTGGTCACGTCTAGCTTGTTGGTCCCAGCCTGTGGCTTCCCACCGCTTTTGTCCCCATGCGCTGACAGGGGTCACCTGCCCACTGCCGTCCCCCGGAAGCACCGGGCAGGGGGACCCCCCGAGGGTGCTCCAGGGGGGCTGCTGCAGTGTAATCAGTACCTCCGTCCGGTGGACTCCCTGTGAGATGTTCTGTGGGCCCCGGGCGGCCGTGTGCCCATGACACGTGGTGGCAGGGGACGTCAGGGACAGGCCCTGACCCGGTGACCGCACGAAAAGCCAGCACCCCTCAGAAATGAGGCACTCAGAGAGAGCAGGTCACGGTCAGTCTCCGCAGAGAGCGGGGGACGAGGAGGAGGCCAGCCAGACGGGACGGGGTCCTCGTGCGCCCCACCCCCGCCCCCAGCATCGGGAGGGCGTGCGTGGGGACGAGGGACTGGTGCATGGCCCCGTTCCATTCTGTCCCACCAGGGCCAGCGTGTCCTCGCCTGCTGGTGCCTGGACGCCAAGGGCCATGGTGCCCTGGAAGTTCTCAAGGTCAGACCCAGAGCAGGGTCCCCACGAGGGCTTCCCCTGCTAAGCTGGGAGCTGGGGAGGACTCCCAGGGTTGACACTTGAGCAGGTGGCCAAGGGGAGCCATGTTGGACTTTAGGAACCGTGGTGGCTCGGTGGAAGGGAGGAGGGTGGGCAAGGAGAGGCACAAAGCGGCTTGCTCTGGGACGTGACCCTGCGAGGTCTGTGTGCTGGGAAGGTCGCTGGTGACAGTTGGCATGGAAGCATGATTTGTGCCCGCGTGCAGGGGCTGCGGCGGGAGGGGCCCGGGCGGTGGGGATGTCCGTCCTCTGTGGCCCGCGTAATTGTCCACTTACTTGCTGTGGGGACGTGCGTGAGGTCGCTCAGCCTCCACCTTGGTGATGGCAGTGATTCCCCCGCATGGGATGGGAACACACGGGGAGTGGGAGTCGACTCGACATCTGTTGGCCATCGGTAGCCAAGGAACCTTCCAGAAGGCAGGGTGGGTGAGAGCTGGAGAGAGAGCTAGTTCTAGCTCTAGGATTTGCGGGAGGGACGGCGGAACACCTTGGGAAATAAATGTGTGTAATGGTCGAGGACAGAAGGCAAGGGAGGAGGCAGAGCATAAATAAGCTGTTTGATTCAGGTAAAATTTCTAGAAAGAAAGATGGCGGGGAGGCCACTGCAAGGAGAGAAGAGAACGAGGGTGGGAAGGGTAAGCAGTGCTGGGGAAGGGCGCCTTTGGGAGGTGGGCGGTGGGTCCCCAGAAGCAGGTCAGCAGGGTTGGAGGCCCGCATGAAAATGTCGGGGAGCATCAGGGAGCGGGTGGAGGGTAGGAAGGCAGCCCCCGCTGCGGGTGGACTTGTAAAAGGGGAATATGAAAGTGTGTTTGGAGGCCAACAGGAAGCAGCAGGTGGAGAGGAAGGATTACATGACAGCAGCCCGAGTGGAGGCCCAGGGGAGGCAGACAGGGCCGTCCAGGAGCTGGGCTCAGGCTCCTCCTGGCCAAGTCCAGGCCTGTGGCATGTCCCCAGCATCCTCACGGCCTTCTCCCGCACTGCCCTCAGGGGGCCATCCTTGAGCCCACCCACCGTGGCATCGTCGGCCCTTACCCTGCTGTTGTTCCCAGCAGGGTCTGCCCCACCACTCAGGGAGAAAGCACTCCTCTGGGATTTGCTCAGTCAGCAGCCCCAGCGCCTGGGCCTTCCGTGCAGTGAGTAGGCGTGCAGGGCATGTACAGAATGAGCGCGCGGAACGGGGGCGGCGTTGCTCTCTCAGGTAGGACCCCAGAGAGAGGAAGTGAAGGGGAAGGAATAGAAGTCTGGGTCTGAATTTAAGGTTCATCGTGTGGATTATTTTAGGTCACCGTTTCTCTGCGGGCACGGTTGGTATTTGGGGCCGAGAAGCCTTCCTGATTGACAGTCCCTCCCACTGGAGGATGTCACCCATGCGTGTCACACCTTGCCCCAAACCTCCCCACCCGTTACCCAGGCGAGCCCCTGGATTCACGCCTCGCCATCCAGCCCAAGCGCCTCAGCCCTGCACGGTCATCCGTGAGTCCATCCCCAGAGTCAGTCCTACAGCCTGACCGTGGATTTCTCTTAAAAAAAAAAAAGGGATACCTGCAGAAAAACTGGGCCGCGGAAAGTCGAGGAACTCTGGTCCCGGCAGAGACCCACTTCCCACTTCGTTCGTGTGTCCGAAGCTGCACGTTCACTTCGAAAAGTTGTTTATTTGCACAAGCAGCCACGAGTGTCTGTATCATACACACGAGTGTATGACGGACAATTTAAACACCAGGCTCACGGCGCACCCCCTCCTAGACTTAGTAAAGGAAATAAAGAGGAGTTCTCATCTACCAGAGTAAGTAGTTAAACGGCATTTTCGGCGCCGAGGGTGTCGGTCCGATTTCCCACCCTGCCCCGCTCCAGCTGTGCCTGAAGGCGCACTTAGCCCTGGCTGGAAAACAGCCAACTGACATTTCGTTAACTTTCCTTCTACATGGGGTTTCAGAAAAGAAATGGAAAGAAAAAAAAAAAAAGGTTTTGCGCTGTGGTTGCCACTTGCCACCTGTCCTATCTGGTTAGGACATTTTCTGATTTGGGAAGTGTAAATATAACCCAGAAAAAAAAAAAAAAAAAAAAGCTTCCCCTCCTTTTATGCAAAAGCGGCAACAAGCTTTAGGCGCCGAGCAGAGCCCAAATCATTGCCCTGCGAAGTTTCCACGACCTCGATCAGTGAGATGAAAAGGCTCTTTGCCGTGAGGCCGGCGGCCCCAGGAAACCGCCTTGCTGCCTGCTTCCCCAGCTTGGCGGTGGTTGGGGCCGGGCCACTGTACCCGCCAGATAAGCCCCGCATTCTTCACCGTCTGAACGGGAACTATGGTTGGCACGTTACCGCAGATCTGCTCCAACCCTTTGCCTGTTGGGATTTGGGGGTGTGGGGTGGGGAGCGGTGCCGGAAACCTATGGGGAGCTCTGAAACTATGTTCCCGTCCACAGCTAGAGCCAGCGGGAATATGCCAATGGGCACTGACTCCGAGAAGCTTCCAGGCTCCCCCGGGACCAGCCAGGGGTAACTTGAAGCCCCCCAGGGCAGGAAGGACTGAGGTCACAGAAATTGGCAAATGCTACAAATTAGAGCCTTTTTTTTTTCCCTTAAAGCTGGTTTTATTTTAGAATTGCACACCACAGCTGCCATACTATGTCCCCGGGGCTCACGGGGGCAGGGAACACTTGGGCGGTTAGCTGTGTGGGCGGGAGCGGGGGTTTGCGGAGCAGGGTGAGGAGGAGGGGGCCGTAAGGGGAAACGCAGGGCGTGCAGCCAGAGGCTTGGTTCCAGGTGACTCTGCCCTCGAGGTCACAAGCTGGAAATGTCACACCAGCTGGACAGGCCGAGAATGCTTCTCCGGCTTTCTTGGTGTGTGGGTTGGGGGTCACGCTGGTTTTGTGACTGGGGGGATCGCGACCAGAAAGGCATGCCGTATCTTACTGATGAAACGCTATCTTTATGGCTCCGGCTGGTATTTGGGCTTGAAGAACCTGGGCGCGCAAAGCGACCCTCGTGTGCGTTACATGCATGAATCCGTGATGATGATTTCTCCGGGGATGAATCAGGGATGTCGATCCTCCCAGTATCCTTCGAAGTGTGGGATTGGACTTGGTCTTCTGGGAAGTTTCCGTGACCCAGTGTCTCGGATCAAACACAACCGGGGGGCGTGCGTACGGATCTGCCGCCCGTCCCTGCGTGCACGGTGGCCTCCGTGGGCCTCGTGTGTGCAGGCAGCGGGGGACGCTATCAGAAGCCACCCATTGGGGCCACGCCCCACAGGGACCCTTACCACGTCCCCTCCTCGAAGCCCCCGACACCTGCTGCGACCCCATTAACCAAGGCGCCGTTGTGTGCCCTACTTTGGGAGCAAGGGAGCTGCAGGGACCTTTGAGCCACACGTCTTGGGTGTGTCTCTGCGAGGCTGCCGGCCAGGAGAGTACTTCCCCCCACAAGGGAGGTGGCTGCAGGCTGTCGATTTCCACTGAAATCACCCGGGCAGGATTCCGGTGAAGCCCTGAACATCCGGTGTCTTTCCCCACCGGGTGGGGTGATCGAACGGCTCCTCGCGACCATTCCAGAGGCGGCCACCCCCCCTTGCAGAATGCGGGGCTGTCACCGCAGAGGTGAACGGGGGCTGAAATGGGAGACGAGCTCTGAGGACAGCCCCTCGGGCAGCGGGGTGACAATTTTTATCATCCTTCTTGGAACCCGGCAGAATTTGCCTGCTGTCACGGTAGCCACGCTGCTCAGTGGAAGGCGGCGGCAGCAAGAAGGAGAGGACCCCACCGCCGGGGCCCCCAGATCTCTCTGACGGCCTCCCCTTCCCGCCAAGGGGGCGAGAGGGACCATAAGCTCTTACCTGGGGCGGCCACCAGCCCGCTCGTCCCCGTGTGACACGCGGTTTAACCTGTCTTCAGTGAAATTCGTGTTCGGTAGAGAAGGCTGTGGTTTTGAGTGAAGTGGTTTTATTCCTGAGAAGATAACAGAGTTATTTTGTCATTATAAACACTGCGTTTACTCACAGTTTCAAAGAGGTACTATTATTACTAATACACTGAACTTTGTTGTTGATTTTGGAGCTCCGGGTGTTAAAATTCTGTTGGTGGTTTGCGTGTGTCCATTTGTGTGTGTGTGTGTGTGTGTGTGTTTAATTTTTTTTTTAAAGATTGTATTTATTCATTTGACAGAGAGAGACACAGCGAGAGAGGGAACATAAGCAGGGGAGTAAGAGAGGGAGAAGCAGGCTTCCCACCGAATGGGGAGCCCGATGCGGGGCTCGATCCCAGGACTCTGAGATCATGACCTGAACAAAGGCAGATGCTTAATGACTGAGCCGCCCAGGCGCCCCGTGTGTGTGTGTGTGTGTGTGTGTGTGTGTGTGTGTGTGTGTGTTTTAACACGTTAAGTAGCCTTCATGCTCAGCGTGGAGCTCGAACTCACAACCCTGAGATCAAGCATCACGAGCTCTACCGACTGAGCGAGCCAGGCACGCCTCAGCAGCTGTTCTTTTATTACTGATGGAGTGTGTCCTAAAAACTTACCCTAAGGTCAGGCTGCCCTGTGCCCGTACACCGCACATTCAGGCACAAGTCTGTAGGTGTCAGGTGTGGGTCTTTCCAGAAGGGTCCCGGGCGGGCAGGCAGTGGGGGCTCTCTGCCTTATGATGCGCAGGGCAGCCTTCAGTCCTTGTCTGGGGACACAGATTTCATAGATGAGTACTAACCAGCATCCCTGGAACATATCTGTGAAAAGCAGGAAATCAGGGGTGCCTGGGTGGCTTAGTCGTTGAGCCTCTGCCTCCGGCTCAGGTCGTGATCTCAGGGTCCTGGGATTGAGCCCCGGTTCGGGCTCCCTGCTCAGTGGGGAGCCTGCTTCTCCCTCTCCCACTGTTCCTCCTCTGCTTATGTGTGCACTCTCTCTCACTCTGACAAGTAAATAAATAAAATCTTAGAAAAGAAGGAAGGAAGGAAGGAAGGAAGGAATCAGCATGAGACCTACAATGGTAATCATCAGTTTTCCAGTAGACATTCAAAAAGAGAAACGGCACAGGCGAGATTAATTTTAATAGACTTTAAGAGGGCATGCCCTAAATATTATTTTTTGAACATGCACTCGATAGAAGCAATCATTAACGAGTACTGTGCAACTTTTTACGTGAAGTCCTTGAAGCCCAGAGTAGGTTACGCATGCTGCACATCTCAGTTCAGAGTGCTCAATTCAGTGTTTCAGGTGTTCAGCAGCCTCCTCATCCAAGGGCCACACGCTAAATGGGGCGGACACAGAGTGCTGGAGGGGAAACGTTCCCTCTGTTTCCCCTTTCAGAGCAACCTTTGCTCAAATGTAGCCAAAAGCCTGTCCCTTAGCACCTCTCCAAAGCAGTGTTGAAATCGGTTTTCTCTTCGACACTTTTTCTCAGTTGTCCTCCGCAACGAAGGTGAAAATTTGCTTTTTTTTTTTTTTTTTTTTGGGTTCTTCCGTTTTTGGCCACATCTGATTTAGAGAAAAAAAAAATCTAGGTCCAGTCCAATTTTTACATCAGTTGGATTTATTTTACGCAGCTCTGTTTTAACTACGCATCTTGGAGGCGTTAGATGATGTGCAGAATCATGAGAAGGCAATTCTTCGTCGTAAAAACTATTAATAAGGCAAAATGTAAAGCATGTAAAAAACAAAGCAGTTTTCCAAAGCGGAGCGGCTGAGTTGAGCACAGAAATACGGTACTTTTAGTTTTGGTTTTCAGCCATTCACTCTCCTCCCGTGCACTCTTTATGGTAATTTGGGCGGGGGAGGGGGTTGGTAAATCCTTTTTTTTAAATCTTTTTTAAAATTTATTTGACACAGAGAGAGAGAGACCACAAGTAGGCAGAGAGGCAGGCAGAGAGAGAGGGGGAAGCAGGCTCCCCGCCGAGCAGAGAGCCCGATACAGGGCTCGATCCCAGGACCCCGAGATCATGACCTGAGCTGAAGGCAGAGGCTGTAACCCCCTGAGCCACCCAGGCGCCCCTCTCTCCTTTCTTTTAACCCTGGTCTTGATACGGTTTCATCCGAATTCTAGTCCTTGGGTCCAGGGACCAGGGACGGAACCCTTTTGCCGGGGAATAAACCATCACAAGAGGCTGGAGGCAAGGCTGCCCCCGTACCCTCGGGTCGCGCGCACCTGTGTGGCCGGTCACCCAGAGTCCGAGCCCCACGAGGCTCCAGGTCACCAGGTCTTGCGTTTTGCCGCTCGTTCCGTGAGTTAGACAGGGACGACCTGGCAAGAGTTACTAACAACCAGATCTGCTGCTTCGGCCAAAAGGGTCGAACCAGAAAAAGACCACAGTGCCGGGCGGGTTGCGGTCTGTAGGCAGGAAGGGCGCACCTCCCTTAGCTGAGCGGACGGCGGGCGGCGTGATGCTGGGCCTCGGGCCGCAGACGGGGACTCATCCCCCAGCACCCCCACACTGCTCCCGCACGCAGGCCCTCTGACAGCTCCTACAGGCAGAGCCCCAAGCCCCCACTGTTGGATATTTGAGGCCGGGTTTCGTTTTTCTTTCAGAAATCCTCAAAATCCATTTGGAATCTAGAATGTTGACCACATTGCCGAATCAACCTGGGCCGTCCTATGGTTTTGTTCAACGCAAGTTGGACTGTAAGGTCGTGAAAACGGTTGTTTGGGGGGCTGCCGTAAACGTTCGCCCTTGAAAGAGTTCCTCCAGCAGACGAGTCGCTCTGGTTGTGGAGGGTTTAGAAGCCGAAGGTGTGGGTTCGGTCTCGGCTCTCAGCCTCCCTGCGAGTGGGATTGGGGCCGACCACTGCCTCCGTGTACAGAGATACCGGATGGATCCCGCGTTTCTCCGAAATGCACAGTGGAGATAGTGCTACTGTCAAAGTGTGTTACTCGGCCGGACTGGGTTAGAAAGGGTGAAAACGTGCCCTGTGTTTACTGTATGCGTCTCTCGCGGACGAATGGACAGACTGTGTTCCCGTCTCTGTCCTTCCTTGATGGAGTCATGGGGCCACATTTAGAAGCTCCCTCTCTTTGCACACGACCAACCCGTAAGGGCCCGTCATCTCCTCACCTTTACGTTGTTCGCCCTCTAGGAGACGTACTTTATTTATTTTTTTAAAGATTTTATTTATTTATTTGACAGCAAGAAAGAGAAATCACAAGCAGGCAGAGAGGCAGGCAGAAAGAGAGGGGGAAGCAGGGTCCCCGCTAAGCAGAGAGCCTGATGCAGGGCTCGATCCCAGGACCCTGAGATCACGACCTGAGCCGAAGGCAGAGGTTTTAACCCACTGAGCCACCCAGACGCCCTAGGAGACGTACTTTAGAACTTCCCAGTTATTTACCTAGGTATTTATGAGTGCACCTAGAATTCTCCCACTGTTTGGGCATGAGACGGACAAAAAGCATAGAGACCCCTGTGATGCCTCACCCAGCATTTCGATGTAAGCTGCCCCCTGGGGCGGGGGTGAGGGTGGGGGTCCGGGGGCACCCAGGCTGCACCTGTGCCCTGCGTCCAGTTAGATTGCAAGACCCTCCCAGGCCAGTCGCATTTCTCCTTCTGTTGCCTCCCCATTATGGAACACACCGTGGGGGAAAAGCAGAAACAGAATGAACGTCCCACCTTACAGAAACAGTCAGTTCAGCGTATGGTGAAAAGCCTCTTCACCGTGTCTTTTCATGAGACCGGCTGTGGAAATTGAAAATCCTCTCAGGAGGGAGCTGAAGTCAGAACCGACATTTGAGCCCAACGAGGGCACGCAGTAAATGCAGAAGGGAAAGGAGTACGGCCTCACAGCTGAGAGAAAAAGAAGGTGTGTCATCTAAACGTTTAAGTCACATAGAGATGGGAAAAGCTAAGGGAAATGAATATTTTCCATTTTGCTGTGTAATGAGAATGTACTTTGCAGTCTAGAGACTGCAAAGGCCACCCCCTCTGGCCTTCTTCCGACCCTTAAGGGGACATATCGTCCCAGTCAGTAGCCTCTCGGGATATTAGAAGTTATTACTGTGTCCTATGTTGAGTTATCATCTTAACAAAATGTTTGTAGGTATGGACTATGAATTTAATTCATCCTATGCAGCCTTGACAATTGGAAAGAAATCTGAATGGTTATTGACATGTTCATCGACACCACGGTGCTGTCTGAATGCGATCCCTGAACGCATTCCGAGCTGCCCGGCTAGCATCAGCCCGTAGGAGCACTGGGTCCCCTAAGGCGTGAAATACACCGTCTATACCCGCAGGGAGCCCCAGGTGCCGAACACCGCTGGAGGTTTGAAGCTAGAGGACGACCCCACGCGTCGAGGGGTATCAGCATCCCCCCAATGCAGAAGAGCAAGCTGGAGGTGGGGTTGGATGGCTTCGAGCCTCAGTTTACGAGACGGATGCTTCCTCAGTACTCACTTTGTCCCAGGCACCCTACCAGGCACAGGGGTGACCAGGCAGAGAAGACGCAGGGGCTCAGAGAGCTTACTTTTTGTTCTAAAAAGGATGCGGTTGAGCAGAGAGAGGAAAATAGTAAAGAAGAGGGAGGAGGAGGAGGAGCAGGAGGAAGAGGAGAAGAAAAGAAGAGGAGACGGAGGTAGGAGAAGGAGGAGGGAGAAGAGAAGAAAGATATAGAAATATATAGGATAAGCTGTCTTCCTGTCTCGCGGGCAGTTCTGCCTGGTTTTGAACATCTGTGGGTTTAAATGAAAATATTCAGCACGGTGCCCAAAGTCCTGGGCCGCTTTTAGCAGATGCACTCACTGCAGTGCCAGCGTTCCCCCGGCGGAAAGGGGGTTCAGGGCTTCTGTCCGCATGTGAGTGAAACCAGGAAAACGTAGGGACACCCCGGGTGGCTCTGTCGGTTCAGCATCCGACTCCAGATCTCGGCTCAGGTCTTGATCTCAGCTCAGGTCTTGATCTCAGAGCCGTGAGTTCAAGCCCCGCGTGGGGCTCCACGCTGAGTGTGGAGCCCTCTTAAAACAACCACAGCAAGGAAAGGGTAGGAGAGCTGCTTATGCTAAGCCCTGCTCTGCGCACCGCACCCGCTGAGCCGGCCGCACACAGTTTGATCTCCCCGCCCTGCTCTGTGCAGTGAGTCCCCGTCCCGTAAAGCATCCTCGTGGAAGAGCACCGAGCGAACCGGAGCCCCGTGCACACCGGTGGATAAGGGCCGGCTATCCGGACATCTCCTGGGACGGCCGGGGCCAGGCTCGGGGACACACGGATTATCCGCAGTCTTGAATCAAATCTGCTTGTCCCAAGAGCCGTGCAGGCAGCCAGCTGTACTGTGCGTACTTTCCCTGAACCGTGAGAACCCTTCCAGTCCACCAAGAGAGCCATGCTGAGCCCTCTGAACATCCCCTTCCGCCGGCTGACGTTTCCTGAGACGCTCGGAGGGTGATGAAATCAACGCGAGTCTCCAGGGCTTTGCTTCCCCTCACTGTCCCCACCCTCCTCGGCCATTGGCAGCGTGCCCCAGTCCCTCCCCAGACACAGCGTCTGGAGGACCCCGCTGGCCCTGGCAGGGAGCACAAATGAAAGAGAAAACCCAGTCCGTGCGCCTGGCGAGCTCTCCTTTGTCCAGATCGCCATCGCCCTCGGGGTGTGATGGAAGCCAGCGAGCCAGGGCTGATTTGTAGTATCGGGGGTCTCGCCGCTGCTCGCCTTGAGAAACATGGCTGTTAAACCCATTTTCCATGTTTGTGAGCTTTCATATTCTGGAGGGCAGAGCCTTGCCCAGGACGCCAGCGGCCCCCAGTGCAGTTTGGGCACATGTAGGCGGTCGTGGTCGGTCTGTGGCGCCTCGACCCACAGTAGCTGTCCGCTCAGGACGCGTGCCTCGGTTTCCCAGAAACACGCATCTCTCCCTGTGCTCGTCCCAGTGCGTCGGACGCTTGGACCTCAGACGCGGAGCTGACGTTCGTCCGCTCACACCAGCCTGGTGAGATCTCTCTGGAAGGACTGTGTGTCCCAGACATAGGTGTCACATCGTAGGTGAATAAGAGAGCTCCGTCCCTTTAGGATGCTTATCTCCGCAGCAACTCTGAGAGAAGTCCAGCGGAAACCGTCGCTGGTTTTTTTTTTCTTTTTAATGTTTAGATAATCTGGTTTTCGGAGGGGGTTGTTTTTTTTAAAAGATTTTATTTATTTATTTACCTGACAGAGATCACAAGCAGGCAGAGAGGCAGACAGAGAGAGAGGGGGGGAAGCAGGCTCCCTGCTGAGCAGAGAGCCCGATGCGGGGCTCGATCCCAGGACCCTGAGATCATGACCTGAGCCGAAGGCAGACGCTTAACTGACTGAGCCACCCAGGCGCCTCTAAACAAATCAGTCTTTAAACAAATCTTCAATCCAGAGTTTCCGTAGCTCGTGAAAATGTCCGGTGCTGTGTCTCAACGTCGTGAATCTTTCAGGTTGCCGGTGGCCTGTTATAGATAAAGAAAGATTTCTTAGGAAGTTTAAGTGAAAGGGAAATTGGTAGAAAGTGGGCTTTACAATGACAGCAATGCAGATGGTTCTCCAGTGTTGTGTCTTGACAACATCGTGAAAGCCTCTTCGTTCTCACTTTGCCAACTCCTGGGGTCAGGAAGGCTCTCATTCCAAGATCCACAGAGAGACGGAAGATCCACGAGCGAAGGGAGTGACATTTTATTGTGATCAAAGTATGGAGTATGTTCTTTATTTAGGAAGGACAAAGAAAAATCCCAAGATTTTCTTATGATATGTCAGGGGCATTTTGAAGAGAATTCCCATTTCAGAGAGACAGTTCCTGTGGATTTCCCATTGGTGGGTCACCACGCTTGAATTAGTAAGGAGGAGAAGAAATTCATTATCTTAGTTTGTCAAGCAAATGAAATCTCTCAAGTTTTCAATGGCTGTTACTGGAAATGACACAGCTGACTTTTCAGAATCCATGAGAAAAGAGCACATGATCCCAGCCACAAAAGAGAAAGAATTGCTGAAAAGGGATTTCATGAGATGCTCTACAATTTGGCTATTAGCGAAATCTCACCTCAAAAAGAAAAATAAGAGTGCATTACATACATTGAGAAACAGTTATTTTTGGCCCATTCTTTGAGGTAAAACCCGTCAAGGTGAGGTGCCGCTTCCTTGTGACCGTGGCCCCGAGATCAGAACAAGAATGTGGTAGGTCTGAGACCATGGGTGTCACTCATACCAACTATAGAGGCTCAGCTCACTTGAAAACTGAGCCCGGGCACCATTTTGTTTCAGGAATGAGCAAATGGGATGAGCCACTGTGCCAATGTGCTATCAAGCCCACAACTCTTCCAAACACAGCCACGGAAGGAGGTATACAAAACAATCCCAACAAGGGAATGGCTCTCTTATGCAGAGGTGCTATCCACGCATTGAACAAAATACACCAGATGCACACGCCGCAGATGCTAACATTCTCTGCTCTTAGAACTGATTGGTGGGAGATAAAGAACACTGGTTTTGGTGATATGATTTAACTTAGTCTTCACATTGCCCTCTCTCTCTCTCTCTCTGCTTTACAGATGAGAAGGGTCCCCGTGCCCAGACCGCCTGGAATGGCAGTCGGTACTAGGAGTCGTTGGGCCTCCATCTTGGGTCTGTGGTTGGTTATGAACTTAACGAGGTCAATTAACCAATCTCCAAATCACGCAACCCCTAGGAATCCAAGTTTGCCAAGTCTCAATCTTGTGTTCTTTCAATTCTCTCTTGCTACCATTTTTTTTTTTAATATTAAGCCTGTGTGTTAAGGGCATTTGTTACCATCCCAAGAGTAAGTATTAGCTGAATGCCATATTGAAAAATACTGGTACTCTCGATGGCATTGGGAAACTGGAAGGAAAATTCAGTTGTGATATCCACGGGCCAGTCTAGCTTCATTCACCCTGTGCTTGTTGGGCAAATAGTGAGGAACACAGAGGGTGAGTGACGCACCCCCGGGGCTTTCCTCCGGGAGCAGGATACATGAAATGCTACCGTGGGGGAGGTATCAAAACCCACAAACAGACAAGGTGCAAAATCAGTTTTGATGGAATGGATGTAGGATTTCAGAAGACATGCCATTCTATCCTTTCAAGAATGTGTAGAATTTTTAGAGATGGGTAGGAAAAAGGAGCAGGTTGGGTGGGACACAAGCAAGGGCTGAGGAAACACAGTGAGATCTTTGGTTTTTGTGTGGGCCTCGGGGAATTCTGGGAGGAGAGCACCTCAGAGAAGGCCTTCCGTAGATGTACTTCCTAGGCAGTCATGTCGTGGGGCTGATGGGGAGTAGGGAGAGTCATTGGCATAGCTTTCCTCCCAAACGAATGCCATCTTGGACCATCCTCACTTGCCTTTCATCAAGAAGTCTTACAGCACGTATCACCCAAACTGAAACCCTATCGCATTTAGGGCATTCATGCTTCTATCTTAAGTCACGTTATAAGATCAGTAAGAGAGAAGTTGGGGGAAGATAGGGACCCTCCACGCAAAGGTTGAGTCAGGGCTTCGGAACCAAGGCAGTGTATCTTACTTATTTTACACATTCATTTAGAAAGCTGCAGACTTGAAAACACCCAAGTTAGGTACAAGAAGCCATGTGAGAAGCAAATGAAGTGACCCCCAGCTCAGTTGAGGTGTCTGAGCGGAGGTATGCAAAGCAGAGGCAGTGCGTGGGGATGCCCCTGGGGGCGCAAGCAGGCCTGGGTTTAAATCACCATCAGAGACCATGTGGCTACCTACCAATGCCATCTATTCAGAGGAGCTTGGAGGGAAATCCTGGGGTACGTAGGGGTCAGGTCTCCTTGATGCGGGGTGCACCCACCAAGGCGGGTCTGTGTGTCTCAAGAAGGCAGTGAAACCCATCCCTCCTCACCCCTGTTGTTTCGCATGGTGCAGGACCCATGTTTGGGAACGAGTGTCTCCAGCAGCAATCCATTCCACGGTCCTTCCCCCGATCTCGAGACAGAGTTGGCCTGCAGCTGGATAGAGAACCCCTCCACCAGGACTTGGACTTGGAGGCAGGCAGATGGGAGGCTACGTTGGGCTGGGCTAGCAGGCTACACAGACAGACTCTGATGAAGGCCCTACATCACACACAAATAACTGCCCCGCTCCTAACCGTTAGAAATGAGTCGCTGAAGTGTGAAAATATTTATGCTGATAGATTTCCCATCATTTTCTGGTCTTTCATTCCCTCTCATTTGCATTGGTTACTCATACACGTAGATCTTCGGCCTGATGCATCCAACTGCTGTGTGTGTGTTGTTTTGTGAAAAGAGAGCCATGGGCACACCGAGCCACGCGGCGCCCCCCCAGCCCGGCATGCTGGGTCGCGACGGTTAGCTCCAAGGGGGGGCGTCACGGTGGGTCCTGCCTGTGCCACCCGGGATCGGCGAACAGACAACAGACCGGGTTTCTGGTTGACCCACTCGTGGCTGAAGACCTGCTTTAGGAAGTGCTAGTTGTGCTTTCCGGCCCCAGGGGTTGGTGTCTTAACACAAGGACCCTCGTTGTTTAATTCACATCATGTAGCACAGCTCCGAACAGAAACAACCAGTGACCAACTTTACGATAAGTTCTGATTTGAGATCATGAAAATACTCACATCGCGATTATCCCCTAGGTACTTTCTCTCTCTCTTGTTATCGTCCATCGATAGAAAATACTCAAGCATCTCGCACTCTGTGGTTTTATGATATGGGAAGGGGGACGGATTTAACCCTTACATTCGCTGGGTTTTTACAATTTAAAAAGTCACTTATCTTGATGAGAAATCGTTAAGTCTTAATAACCTCGATAAACTACGTTTTGCATGATTACACCTTAAGGTTGAAACACATTTCATTTCATCATTTCCCAGAAGGGGCAACGAATTCACCCATTTCCTGTTTTTAATCTCAGTATGTTCTGTATTTCCTCCATATCTGCTTTCCCGGCAGCAAAACCCTGGAAGCGATCGACGCCGCGCTCTTTTACCCGTACTTAAGATTTATGCACCTGGCACACGGTTGCAATCAAAACCGGCAGTTTCTCTGCTCAGAAACGGATACGGGAGGCAGAGTTCGCCGTCCTAGGCCCACGGGAAGTCGTTCAGCCGGCTGCTCAGTGAGCCCCTGATCACCACGGATCTGGGCTCAATACTGGGTCTCTTCTGCGTGCCCTCTATTCTCGTTCAGAAGCTTCTCCACCAACCTCTCCTTCATCTGGGATTTGCAAGGAGAGAGCGTTGCTTCCTGACCCGAATTGCCAAGCTACTCAAACCTACCGTGTTTTATTTTTGGTGTATTTTAACTCTTTTGGATGAGGGGTTTTTCTAGAACCCCCTGGAAACCCTCACCCCCCCCCCCCCGCCGCGATTCTTTCAAGTATATCTTGCAATTACGGGAACCTCTTCTTCTGGACTCGGGTTCACTATTGTAAATGCGAACTCTAGCATTACGGAGAGGTCATTTATGTGCACACGTTTGGCCAGGTGTAAACGCCGGGAGCAGGCGGGATGGCATGGTCCCATCTGTTCCCTCGCTCGTGCGTTCATTCCTTTCTTCAGCAGACAGGTCTCATGCCTCCAGCGTAGTGGGGGCCTGACTTCCAGATTCTCCAAAGCAGTCCAGACCGCAAAGAGGTAGTCCTCTTGCAGAAAAGAACAGCGGAGTTTGTTCCTCGGTAGAGGTCCTGGATGTCACGTCACGAAAAGTCCCACGCGTGTAGAGCTTATCTCTGTTCCCTGAATGACCCTGGCTTTGAACACTCTTATCTGTTTGGATGTTTTGAGTGTCTTCCTCGGCTTTCTAAATTGCAACTTCTAATCTGCTCGGTGTTAAGATAAGAAAGAACTATTTAATCGTCTTCAACGTCGTGCCTAAGGTGAGGGCACAGGTGCCCCAGTGAGCGTCAGAGGGACGCACCCATGAGTAAATGCGGGAATTTGGTCGAGAGACTTCTTACTTCTCTTTTTGACGGTCGGCTCGGAGGCAAGTTTTACTTTCTCATTGTGGACCTGCTGTCACCAGTTGGTGGCAACTTCTGAGTAACTGTCATATCAATGGGATGAGGTCAGCTAGTGATGCTTTTGACTTCCCCCGGTCTATATTTTTCAGCGTCGCAGCTCAGAATGAAGCAGAAGCATTGCATGTGTCATTTCTTTGATCTTCATTCCGACACTTCCAATTTAAGTTTTGGGCGGTTCTTCCTCCCATCCCTCAAGCCCAAAGCCTCAAATCGAGATGGGAATGTTTAATGACAATGCTTGATCTACAGTGCAAATGATGTCTTCTTGTCACCTTGTTAGACATTTTAAAAAAAAGATTTTATTTCTTTGTCTGTTTAGCAATAGGGCATGAAGAGGGGAGGGGCAGAAGGGAGGGGCAGACTCACTCCCTGTTGAGTGTGGAGCCCCCAGCGGGGCTCGATCCCAGGACCCTGAGACCATGACCCGAGCCGAAACTAACAGTCGGACACTTAAACGACTGAGCCCCCCAGGCACCCCATTAGACATTTTATTTCACTTGGCCCTCCACCATGACAGACTTTGGAATACTTAGTGACCGAAATATGAGTATTTCGTCATTGCAGAGGGTAAAAATTCTCTGTGAATTCCTCATGCTGTCTATTTTCCCCTCGTATGGGTTTAGAATTTTTTTAATACTCAATGTTCAGAAAATAAGGATTGCTCTTAAATAAGCAAGGGTATGGCTTCCCAAATCCCTCTTCCTTGATTCGATCCCGAAACCCTGGCGCGTCACCGTGCCTCCCCAGAGCGGGCCTGATGTCCCCTTCCCTCCAGGCACACGCCTCCTGCTCTTTCCCTGTTTCTTGGTGTTGAACTTGAAGTTTCATTTCTGCATGGTTTGCGCTAAGGCTTATAAGGGACAAGAGGGACAGACGTTTGCCCCCTTCCAACACGTGTCCACCCAGCCGCGGCATTCCGGGTTCTCCAGAGCCACCACAGGGAATGACTGCCATGAGAGCCGGTCGTGGGGAAACTGAGGAGTCGGGAGAGCTGCGTACGCCAAGGGCTCAGTAGATGCAGCCTCGGCTCCACGGTGGGTCTCCAACCGTGTCTTTTTATGAAAGGGTGTCGCTTGTTAGTGAATCCTGAAGTCTACTAGCAAGTCACTAAAACTTTCCTCTATTAAAGCATGCCCAGCACCCTTGCCGCGCTTCTCCCAGCATCTCTGTTACTGGGTGGGAGATCCATTTGCATGGGGACCAGACTGTCCCAGAACCAGGATGCAGGAATCGTATTAAAACTCAATGGCAGGGGAGCACCTGGGGGGCTCAGTGGGGTAAAGCTTCTGCCTTCCGCTCAGGTCATGATCTCAGGGTCCTGGGATCAAGCCCCGCATCGGGTTCTCTGCTCAGTGGGGAGCCTGCTTCTCCCTCTCTCTCTGCCTGCTTGTGATCTCTCTCTCTGTCAAATAAATAAAATCTTAAAAAAAAAAAAAAACCCTCAATGACAGGGTCCAGCATCCCCCTGAGCATCTGCCTTGGGTAGTGGAATTGCTTTATCATCTTTATCCATAACTCGGGGTCTAAAAGCCCCAGGTTTGCCTTCTGTGCCTGCGAGATGCTTCTTGATCAATTCTCCGTCACTTGGAAGAGCTGGGTGGTTCTCCCAGCCTGATGGGAGGCCGGGCCGTGGGACAGGGGAGAGAGAAAAGGGGAAAAACCAATGCAGGTGTGACCCCCCTCCAGTACTGTGGGGGACCAGGCTACCATCCCACCAGAAAAAAAACAAAAAAACAAAAACGAGCATCAGAGATGGGAAACCAAGTTGCCAAATCGGAAGGGGAAAAAAAGAACTCAGGCATTTTGGAATCCCAGGCTGTGGGTCCCCTGCGAGCAGTGGTAGTCTTCGTTTTGTAATATTGGGAAGGGTCTCACAAGTCGGCAGTCAGTGCCCTTGGTTGCAGGCCCGTGGCCACGCGGCAGATGTCACAGCCTTGGTGGCTCCAGGGCTCGGTGTGGCACTGGAGGGTCCAGAGGGTCACGTGGACATAGGGACGATGGGTGATGCAGAGAAGGACTTCTAGAACATTCACTGGGGAAGCCTGGGGGTCGGCACACGGGGCAGTCCTGAGCTGCCCGCACATCCAAGCTCTGCCCACAGGCTGAGGGTTTGCCTCAAGTCTTCTCGGGATGCAGGCCCTCCTGTCTTAAATTCCTGGCAACTTTCTCCCGCTAGCAAAGAATGAGCCAGAAGGACCTCTCCTGGGAAGGTCCCACACACATGCAAAGTTTCAAGACACCATCCGTAGTTTCCTCCTAAAACACTAACAGCGCCTGGGGTAACCCGGGGTTCTCTTGGAAAACAAGAGGAGGGGGAAGATGCATTCATTTGAAAGCCCGCGCCAGGAGGGAGGTTCCCGCATGAGCCCATCGGTCTCAAGCGGTAGGAGAGGGCGCGAGGCCCCCTAGGCTGGGCCGTCCGCCCTCCGCCCCACGCCTGTGAAAACGGTAGATAAGGTCCTCGCCCCTCCAGTGGGAATGCCTTCGGCTCAGGGTTCTGCTGCTGGTTATCTCCACATACAGAAAATGCCGCAAACGGGTTAATTCACGACTTCTTGCTCATTTTTCCCTAGATTTCAGGCTTTTTCCTCTTGGCCTGTTCTCATTTCTTAAAAACGATATTTTTTGGTCCCAAAGGGGATCTGCCTGAATGTATTTACACTTTCTGTTCATTATTCCATGGAGTTCTTTTTGTCTCCGCTCCAAAATTAAATTTTGATGATGCTGTAAGGAAATTTTACCCGGTTTTACTCTTGACTGTTTAAATGTAAGAGGAAAATGACAGAGCGGCCTCCTAGGATCATTAGGGATTTCTGTATCTCGTACCGTTTAGGACCGACCCACAGAGGGAGCTTGGACCGGGTGCCCTCAGACAGCGGACTGCAGGCCTCACTAGTCCCTCTCCTCTGGGGCTGAGACCCAGGAGAGCCTTGCCTTTCAGAAGTCTGAAAGGTTTAGATGCAAGAAAGGCGTGTGTGTGTGTGTGTGTGTGCATGTGTGTGTGAGTGTGACTGTGTCCGTATATATGAGATTGTGTGTGTGTGTGTGTGTCTAGGCATAAGTGTGTATATATGTGTGGGTGTGTGTATCTGAGTGTGTATGTAGGTACGTGTGCATATGTATTGTGAGTCCGTGTATGTGAGACAACAGGTGTGGGCAGCTGTGTCTATGTATGTGTCCGTGTGACTGTGTGTGTGGTGAGTGGCTGTATGTGTGTGTGTGAGAGCTTATATCTGTGCACATGTGTGCATGTATATGTCCGTGAGAGTACGTGTGTGTGTGTAGGAGTGTCCGTGAGTGTGGGTATGTATGTACGTGTGACTGAGTCTGTGTGTGTGTTTGTGTCGGTGCCTGCGTGTAAGTGTGGGGGGGTCTGCATGTGCTTGTGTGTGTGTGTGTGCATGTGACCGTCTGTGTGTGAGTCTGTCTCCGTGTAAGGGTATGTGTGTGAGTACGTGAGTTTGGGTGAATCTATGAGTGTGTGTGTGAGTGTGTGTTTATGTGTGTGCGTGTCTGTGAGCGTGAGTCTGTGCTTATGAGAGTGTATCTGTGTCTGGGTGTCGGTGCCAAAGTATGTGTAAGTGTGAGTGTGTCTGCGAGAGTCTGTGTGGGGGTCTGTGTATAAGTAAGCGTGTGTGTGCGTGCGTGTGGATCTGTGTGGCTGTGGGTGTATTTGTGTAGGTATGTGCGTGCGTCAGTGTGTATAGGAGTGTGTGCGTGTGTGTGAGCATGTGTCGTGTGTCTATGAACACGTGTGTGTGTGTGAACATGTGTCCGTGTGTGTGTGTGTATCTGTGCCTGCGTGTGCACTGGGCCACGCCACCAAATGCAATTCCCTACTCTTGCTTCCCTTTCTGTCACTTCTCCATAATTCTCCGCATTTCGGTTGGGCCGGTGTCTGGCGGCGGCTTCCTCTTTCCCCGCATTCCTATATTTCACTCGGCGCCCTGCTTCCTCTTCTGGGCTGTTACAACTCGGGCAGGAGGATGTGGACACCCAGTTACAATATGACACACGCCGCCGTGTCACAATCGTGCTTGGGCCCTGCCTCCTGGCGGCATCTGGATGAGCAGCGGCAGGAGGAGGGTCAGTGGCGTGGAGCGGGGCCGGAATGCAGAAGTTGGGGCCTCTGGAAACCCGAGGGCTGCGGAGAGCTGGGACAGTTTTCCTCAGAAGCCTGGAGTTTCCCATCTGCGGCCCGATTCCAGATGGGCCCGAGCCCCGCAGGGCCGCGGGGGGCCAGGGGGCCACGGGGGGCAGCGGTCTCTTCTGGCCTGAGTCAGACCATGAGCCTCCTCGCCCCGAGACCACCCTGCTGGCCCCCAGCCTCCCTGTTTCTGTCTGTAGGGTGTGGGGTGTGGGCATAGCGTCCTCTGTGTCTCCTCGGCCAGACCACCCCCCAACCCCGGCCGTCCCCATCCTAACCCCGTTCCTGCCACAGGACCCTCTAATCACGGGCCTCGGACCTAATCCCAGAGGCCTCGTCCCCCGCTGCAGCCCCAGGGTCTGAGCGGTGGGGAGGGCCCCCCACCACACACACCACCCCCTCTGTGTCGATCACCCCAGAGATCTCCCCTCCGCGCCCCACTGCTCACCGTGAATGCTGCCCTTCGAGGAAGCCAGGCCCTGTGGCACCCGGCCCACCACGCTGCCCCTCCGAGAACAAGGCCTTCCTCTCACCCCGTGCTCCCCGGAGGCAGGGCTGGGGTTTCGTGCACGG
This sequence comes from Nasua narica, assembly GCA_028533885.1. Taxonomy (NCBI): domain Eukaryota; kingdom Metazoa; phylum Chordata; class Mammalia; order Carnivora; family Procyonidae; genus Nasua; species Nasua narica. The sequence continues at coordinate 2,602,724 of CM052806.1, forward strand.
CGGGACTTGGTCAAGGGGCCTCATTTCATAAACTCACAAATGACTAGAATGGGGAGACTGGCAAAGGTCGGCTTTGTCCGACCGAGACAGCCAGAGGAATTCAGGGCGTCTCCCACGTGCGACAAAATTCTCGTCCCCGTCACCTCTGTCTGTCTTACTCGGCTTTCCAGTTGGATGGGCGTATGGGGCAGGCCCTGCACAGACAAAAGATGAGCCCTGGGGTGCAGAGCACGGGTTCGAGCCCCTGGCTCACCCCCGTCCCAGCAGATGACCTGGGGCGGCCAGCCGACCTCTCGAGCCTCCTTTGCCTCTTTTGTCAAACGGGGTCCTAGCGGCCTCGCGGGGCTGCTTCGAGAATGGGAGCACCGCTGTATGGCAAGCATTTCCCATGATGGCTGGTACCCAGCAGCCGCTCACAGACCGCGTGCGGCCAGCTGCTGCTGGGGCCGGGCGGCCTTGACGTTGACCTTGCTTGTTCGGCATCACCTGGCTTCTAGACAGAAGATAGGCCCAGCCTGCCCTCGTCCTTCTCCCGAGCTTCCCAGTAAACAGAGTTGAATCATAAAGTGACAGAGACCAGGGGAAAAGGAAGAGAAGAACCTCCCTCATTTCAAAGAAATGGGGCTGGAGAGAAGGACAGGACTTTCTGAGCTTCTCCAGTCCTGAGAAGCAGCTGACATCTACCAGGAAAAAAAAAAAAAAAGCGTGATATTTGAAGGTTCTTCCCAAAAGATGTGCAGTTTTGACGGAGGTGCCGGGAATCGGGAGGTTGTTGAGTAATGAGTGAGTCCCAGTCGGAGGCTGTGGGGCCGGTGGCAGAGGCCCAGTGGGCAGGCATCTCTGTTGGGGCGCTTCCCGTCCTTCCACCCTCCAGAGGTGTGGGGACAGGGCAGCCATCGGATTCCAGTGTCACCTGAGAGGGGCTCCCAAGCCCCAGAGCCCTAGAGCAGGAAGGAGGGCGGTGCCAGGTCCTTCCCTAAGCCCCTCCCTCCATCATCCCCTTCATTTGTTTGTTGCCTAGAACTGAGTTTGGGAATCGTGAGAGAGAGAGATCGAGAAGGGGAAGGAGGGAGGGGGGGTGGTTAAGGAATCCCTTAGGAGCATCTTGAGGTGAGCAGTTCGTTAAGGCTAGTTACTAAAGAGCCTCGGTGTCAGCTGGGGACAGGGGCGCCCTGCCCTCGGTGGTCCCAGTTCCTTGCCAATTAAGAAAGGGAGGGAGCAGGCGATTTGTGACTTCCCAGCACAGTGGGGGCTGGAGTCTGACGCCCGGGGCTCCTGTCTGCCTCTGGCTCACGGGGCTGCGGCAGGGAAGGTGCCCCCAGGGAATGAGGGGGTCATCTGGTGCTCAGAGCCAGGGGACTCCTGTCTCCCCGTGCCACACCGCATCTATGTCTCTGCCTGCGAAAAGCACCGTGAGTGGCAGGCTCTCTAGCTTCGAGCCTCTTTCCCTGGGCTGCCCTTGGGAAATACCTTCACAGGAAGAGTGATCTCTGTGCCGTTTGCACGTGCACACGCGTGCACACACACACGCACGTGCGCCCTGGGACCCAGGCCAGATGCACCCCCCCTCCCCACCTGTGGGCTTCAGCCCCAGCCGCGGCTCCCAACCTCCTCCCTGTCTTCCTCTGCGCATGACGAAGGCCGTTCGCACTTCCTGCTCTTCCCTGCCCACACCCCCGAACCCCAGCTCACCGGCCGAGCTCGGGCCTGCCAAGTGTGCTTGTGGAGCCCAGAACAGGAAGAAAAGGGAAAAGGCAGGAATGAGGGCCTCGTGGCCGCTGCAGCTGGGGAAAGCAGCCGGAGGCCGGCTGAGCCCCGCAGCGACCTCTGAGGACGAACTCGGGGAACACTTCCCTCAAGGATCAGTGCCCATCGGAAGCCAGAGAGCCCGCTCCTGCCCCTTGGGCTCAGGGACCCCGGGCCAGTGCCCGAGCTGTTCTTCCTGCCCCTGCTCGGCCTTTGCTGAGTCACCTTTTGCTTGGAATTCTGGCAGGGACTCCTCAGAGCTTCTGGAAGGGAGGGACAGCAGGGAGCCACCCTCTGTGTGTCCTGGGGGAGATTACTTTATCTGCCGCCTCCCCGAAGCAGGGTCTGGGCTCCTGGAATCTTTGGGGCTTGACACCGTGCCAGCCGTGGGGAAGGGAGGGAATGGCCCAGAGCGTTTGCCCAGCCTGGACGGGAGCTGTGTCCCCTCCGCCCCTGTGCCCGGAGGCCGGCGACAGAGCTGGTTCTGTCATGCTCAGCCCTTCCGCATTTTCCAGCAGGAGTACCGTGTCCTGCGCCTCCCCCTCGATGCGTTCCAGGTCTGCTGGGGCTCTTGAGAAGCCGGCAGGTGTAACAACCGGTTGCAATACTTCCTTTCCTCTTCCGTGCCGCATTTTGCCACACTCCCTTCCCCCCAGGCCCCGAGGGTTCCGCCTGGTGTTTCAGTACGAATGTGCCCGCGGGAAAACCCGCATCTCAAGCACGGGTGCGGAGACCTCCGCCAGGGCGCATGCGCAAACGGCTGCCGGGCGCCTGGCTTCCGAAGGTCCACGCTGCAGCCGCCCGGGGACGCTGGCGAGCTGCGGGTCCCGCGTCCCCTCCTCTAGGCTTTGGGGGCTGAGTCCTGCCCTGTGCACAGCGCTGTCCTTGCAGAACCTGCTGGCAAGGTGGCCCTGCACCCACAGCCACTGGCCACGTGTGGTCCTGTGTGGTCACCCCAGCCCATTGGCACAGTCGCTGTGTAGAAGGTCCCTGCTTTACTCTTGGCGCCTGTGTGCCCCGGCATGAACGTCCCTCCCTGGGTTGAGATGTGGCATGGAAGAGGACATTTGTCGCTTCTGCCCAGGGCTTGAAGCCAGCTCATCTCCCTCCTTGGTGCATGATGGGACCTCCGCTGTCTTGTCAGTTTCTCCAGCCCACTTCCTTTCCTCCAGGCCTGATTCCGTGCCTGCAAATGTCCCTTCTCTCTTTTTAAAACTTGGATTACTCTCTGTCACTCTGTTTTTATTATTTATTTTAGTATCATTCCCCCATGTTCTCCCTCGCAGGATTTCTTTAGATTTACAGGGGTTGGGAGGTGACTTTCCGAAAATCTCGTCTTGCTGCTTCTGTGCAACTGGGATCTTTAGTACAGGCAAATGTTATTTTTACTCCTCCCCCAAAAGAGGTAATCTCTCATTTAAAAGAAATGAAATACCAAGAAGGACATTAACGGAAACTGTGCATCCCCGTGTTCTTTAATCTGCGGGATGTCTCGCCCTTAAGTTGTGATGAACTGGGCCCGAGGGGGTGGGTGGTGACAGGAGGCCACAAAGGACACCAGAGCCGTGACTTTCAAGGATAATCCCATAAGTAGAACCATCATTTTTCAACCTGCTGTTTTCTTATTTGGACCCTTCAAAAGGAAACTCTTCACTTAGTTCTTCCCTTTCTAAATTACAGGTCTGTAATTTAGCAGAGGACTTCTGCTCTGCCCATTCGTTCGCTGCGAGCCATGAAAAGCAGATTAATAAACCATAAACAAAAATAGGGTAGGTGCCCAGCTGCCCTGCCGAGAGAGACAGAGGGTCGAAACCCGGTTTTCATCTGTTCCCTAGGCTCTCGCTTAGCCCTGCACCCCGTCTGCTCGGGAAGGCAGATTTGACAGCTGGAGTTAGAAATAAAGCAAAGTTGACTTTAGCTGTCTGTGTCAACGCTCAGTTCAAGCATCCAAAATTGTCCCACGGACCTTGGCGGTTCCCTGAAACCCCGTCGGCGTAATTCCCAACTGGAGGGGAGCGCCAAGCAGGAGTATTGGGGACCAAAGGGAAGGCTGCTTGGACCCAGGGGGTCATGGTGCCGACGGCAGTTTCCCTGGGGACATGTGTCTTTGCTTGTCACAGCCAGGGATGCCACAAAGCATTCTTCCCGGGTTTTTTTCCCCCATTTAGAAAATTCAATTAATGTCAGCGGGCTGTAGCTGATCCCGTAGGCCCTGAAGTCTTTGTTGACAGGGTGGGTGTTTATCTGTCTGTGCTTTTCCACTAAGAAAAAAAAGTTTCAGCACACCGAGGGCCTGAGTCTTCACGTAAGTCCGACGAGGATAGATAGGGTTATTCTCACGTGACGGGGCAGGAAACTGAGGCTCAGAGTAGGTGACCCTGGACCGCCCAGTCCACACAGCTGATGGGGTGGGGACCAGCAAAAGCGATTCTCCCCGTTCTTAACTGCCTCCAAAAGCGCCCAGTTTCTCGGGGAGCCTCGCTCTCTGCCAACGTAGGAAATCCAAGCGCTCTCTGCTGCGTATTTTGCAACTTCGCACTGGATGCGATTGAGCTTCTGAAAATGTGCAGATGTGATAGTTGTCTTCGGAAAGTAGTAGGGAAGGCTGTTGATTCAGCGGTTCTGTCCTGGGCACCTTGCACGTTCTGGACAATGTGCGGGAGGAGGGGAACGGGGGGAGGGGGTGGGGAGAGGGAAGCCAATACGCGTAGGACCTTCAGCTGAGCACAGAATTGGGCTCCGGACCACTTCAAGTTCAGAACCGGGCACGTGGTGCAAGGATTCTGGGCGGGAGACGGCCCGGGAGAGAGCCGGCCTTGGCGGGGGCATCATGAGGATGAGAGAGTGGAGCCCTGTGGAGGGCGGGGATGGACGGGGCTCCGGGAGGGGACCACGTTCCCGCGGCGCCAGAGGCCTAGTTAGGAAACAATGATGTGCACAGCTGAGGAAAAGCGGCAGGGTATCCACCAATGAGGTGCAGTGGGTGAATTTGCTTTTTCTTACATTCTTCCGTAAGGCTCGTGCATTTGATTATCCGAGCGGGGTGGCCTGCGGAGAGGGTCCCCATCCTTGTGGACATGTCCCGGAGGGACTCGGGCGCAGATCTCGTGACCTGGGGCTTGCAGGAACGGCGTCGACCCGTGGGAACTTTGGTTGTGGCCGTGGACTGCGGAAGACAGCCTGTGGCATGTTCATCTTAGAGCAGGGGGCAAGGCCGATGAAGGGGGAGCCCGACGGCAGGGTCCACAGGATGCGTCCCCACCAGTGTGCCCGGGGGGAGGGGGGCCAGGAAGCCCTGGCAGGATGTGGCGCGGGCCAAGGCAGCCTCCGCTGGGTGGCGGTGCTAGGAGGAGGGGGCGATGTGACTGGAAAGCAGGAAGCTCGAGAAGGTCTGTCGGATCAGAAGTAGGCTGTGGGAGTCCAAGGTGGAGGTGGGGGGACCCACGTGGGTTTGAGCTCCGGGAATCCAGATACGAGCACCATTGGAGCAGGTGGGATGGAGAAAGGGTCGCTGGGTCTGCCGAAAGATCGGGAGTTCACGCCTAGGAGAGCCGGGAGGCGAGAGCCCGGGTGAATTCCCGCAGCTGGGAGGCCCTGGCATACATCCGCTGCCTCCTTCTGCAAACATTTTGTGCGCCCCTCGGTGCATGGCATTCGGCTGGGGCCATGCTGGGTACTGGGCTAAGGGAGACACCGTAAGCTGCACGCCAGGGCCCCCGGAGCCTGGGAAGGAGGCGGGCTGAGAAGCTCGATGTGTCCCGAAAGGAACAGCTTAGGACCGACTCAGTGGAGGGACGAGAGCTGAGACCAGCGCTCCCCGGCTCTGTGCCCGTGGGTCAGTCTTGACACTGGCCTGTAGGTGAGCCGTCGGGAGCCATTCGCTAGCCCTCTCTTCCTCGGGCAACGTCGAGGATGGGTTAAGAACAAGGATCCGTCCCAGGAATGTGTGGGTACGGAAGAATTCCACGACAAGCCGGAGTTGCAGATGAACTATGCAGGTTACCTCCTACCCTAGAAGGAGTGCACTCATGCACTCTGGTGAGGGTCGCCCATCCCGTCCTTGGCCTTTCTGTGCCGTCCCAAATTGGGGGACCCCGTCGCTGGCTCACTGGCAGCGTTTGCTTGCCAGTCGTGAAATGCCAAATCTGTGAGCCTTGCAAAGCTCACTGCAGACCATCCTTACACAAGTTAATATCTTTATTAATGTCTCGATATTAATATTATATTAATATCTAATTGATATCTTAATAATAAGCATATTAATCTATCATTAATAAATCAATGATCTGGCCGTGCCCAACGGGCTAATATGATTCGAAGAATATGTGGAAAAGTCAGACCCCAGCGAATTTCTAACTTCTCCTCACTACAAAGGTATGCGTGTCGACTCTCCCCAGAAAATCATCCGTATCCTCCTCTGACTTGAAAGTGGAACGGACTTCCTCCTCGTGCTTTGAAAATCTCGGGTCTGTTTTGACGTCTCCCTGAGGGGACCACCGCGTCAGAGATTCACATGCACGGCCGCGTGCAAACCGACAAGTGTGGTTTGGGGGTGTGTCATCCTTCTTCCAGAATGTTCGCCAAGGGGGCAGGCTGGATGGAACTCAGAATCTGAGCCATTGGTGGCATTCTCTTTGAAAGATATCCGGGGCAATTTGGCCCACAAAAATTCCTACCGAGCGAACCGGAGGAGAACGCATCTCACCGGCATTCGGGACACTTAAGAGACATGGAATCTTTTTCTATCTGTACCCTTTTGTGGTGGCCTAAAATTTGGGGTGGGATTTGCCAAAGGATGGAACACAAGCCTGAAAGCCCCTCATGGAAGCATCACTTCCCTGCTCCCACGGGGCGGCATCCTGGGGCTGCTTTGCCTCGAGCCTTAGGCTTTTCTGTCCTGTCCCTTAGCACAGGGGTGCACCTGCAAACAGGTGCGCTCCTGCAAATGAGCGAGAAGAAGGGTTCCGGGGCCCATCTGAGGGCTCAGCAGAAGTACGCGAGCCCCATCAGACTTCATGAGCCTGGGACCGGGGCCAGCTCCGGGCGGGATGGGGACTCCTGAGACACAGTGCCTCCTGCACAGGGACGATGTGTGTTCAGAATACCGACTCTCATGTGTTAGAGTCTCAGATTGCACCTTCCCATGCTAACCACCGGGAGGACCAATTCCAGAACTTTCTGGGAGCCCCAGTCTCCTCCCCGGTAAACCGGTGATAGTTCCTGCCTCTGGGACCGTGGAGAACCCTGAAGGCAGCTTATGGAAAGTTCTTCGCAAGTACCTGGCACTTACAGACTCCCCGTGAGTGCCTTTTGTGAGGCTAAAATAGAATAAAGGAGGCCTGGACAGGAAGGACTAGATAGAACCGGACAGAACCAGAAGGAACCAGACAGGACAAAAGCAGACGAAACTGGACTGACCGGGAGAGGGTGAGTTTCGTGCTTTCCTGTTGTGCGTCGTTACCGCGCATAGGAATGCCGCGTTCTTCTTCCAAGCTGAGAATTGGGTAGTGCATGAACGCGGGGGGCTGGGGGGCATGAGCAAGACTGAATTCCTATCAGCGCAGCTTTCTTAGGGCAAAGTAGAGCAACTCTATCGCTGCAGCCGTGTTCGGTTTTTTAAGCTTTTCGTCCATTCCAGGGAATCAAAGGTGAAGGACAAAACGCGAAAGGTTTGAGTTACAGGAGGCATGGAATGGATTCTGTTAAAAACGATGAACATTTAAAGTCCAATGAGGTACTGGGATGGAGCTCTGTATTTCAGGGCTTGGATGACCCAAAGACCTACGTAAGTCTCCCTTTTCCACCGTCACACGGTCTGTAGATAGCGTACCTTTCAAGTCCCTTTTACTCCTATACCCGTAAGTTACCAGTGACCATGAACACCTCTCAACACCGTGTTCATCACGGGACACACAGCTGTGGCCTGCAGAGCTGAGGGGACACCCGGGGACACTGACATTCCCGTCCCATCTGAGCAGCATCTCAGGGCGTGTGGCAGTATCTGATTAAAAATTGAATCGGTCGTGCTCGCTTCGGCAGCACATATACTAAAATTGGAACGATACAGAGAAGATTAGCATGGCCCCTGCGCAAGGATGACACGCAAATTCGTGAAGCGTTCCATATTTAAAAAAAAAAAAAAAAATTGAATCGGTCTTAGGTCGAGTATCGTAATGTCCCCATTTTTAAAAGGCAAGACTCTGCCTTTTCTCCCGTCATCTGAGATGGGCGCAGCCCCTGTGCCCAGAGAGACTGGGGTTGGAAAAATTGCCCTGGAGGGTCGGAGCTCAGTGCAAAGCTCACTGTAAAATCAGCATCATTTGGCAGGCTGGTTGGAGACGTTGGCTATAGGTGCGCCGGGGCAAGGCGCCGCCGACCGGCCCGTTTGATGGAACGTGGGATAGTGACCGTCTCCGTTAGATTCGGACTGTCAAGGGACAGTGTCCGTAAGGAAGACCGGGGGTGTGTCGGGAAATAATTAAGGTGGTCACTTCGAGGAATAGCTTTGCGCGTCGTCCCAATAGTTTAATAAATGTTTCCTGGGACAACCGGGAGGGTCGGTGGTCAGATAAGTTTGGAAGCTTGAACCGGTTTCAGCAAGGTTCCGCAGGTCCGTTTCCCACAGGACACGGTGAGGTCTTTCCCCTGCTAATCCAGCGGGGAACCCAACAAGTTTAATCGAGCAGCTTCGCGGCGCTCCCAACTCCCAACAGACGCTAGGATGCTGCCCTTGGAGGGAAAACTGTGTGTGTGTGCCAGCACACGTCTGCACGCATGTGCACGTGGGTGGTATCTACTAAGCCTTCAGACACAGACACACGGTGGGAAGCTCTGACCTATAAAAACAGAACAAGAACTTGAAGATTTGAGGCGCTGATACCATTTATGAAAGCAGCTGATAAGGAATACCCACAGAAATTGATAGCTCCTGTTGAGGTAGGGGAAAACACTAATTTTCCCCCGCCCGATGTGTCGTGTGAACGTTTCTCATTTTCTATGAACACTTTCTAAGAAACGTTGACAAGGCGAACGAAAGGCATTTTGCTAATGTGTTGAGCCCGGCAAGAGCCACGCAACTTTGGTGAAGATACGTGCTCTCCCGGGACCAGCTCTGATGCGATGCTCGGGTCTGGGGTCCGTGTGTACTGATTCTGCTGAAACGTTCCTCGTGGTTCTAGAATGTGTTCTTGGTTACGACCCCCGAGCTGTTTAGCACAGCAGGCGCTGTAGACAGTGTGCATGAGCTCAGAACTCTGGAGTCACAGCCCTGGTTTCTGAGCATCACTGGGTTACCTTTTCAGTAGCCTCTAGGAAGGCTGAGAGTTCCAGATTGGGAGCTGACTAATGGGTCTCGAGCAGTGATACCTCTTTTCGAGAAAGCGTAACCTTTCTGTGAAATGCTTACTGTGTCTCGTGAACATTATCAAAAGCCAGCTTTCTTTTCTCCTTCTTTATTGCAGTTGTATATGGGGCCGATGGCTTTAGGGATTTTCATGCACTAATTCCCCAATCTTTCTCTCGTAAGTATATGCCTTGCTTCTAGAAAACAGAAACGTGTATTCATTTCATACTCAGTTTCCATAGTGTAAATCGTCTAAATGCATGATTCTTCATCACCCGCCTTCATACTTGAAAAAAATGAGGTTAATATTGCCCATCCTGTTCATTACACATCCACCATCTGGGGCGTCACTGATAGGAGAAAGTGCATATGTAACATTGCAGACCGCTGGAAGAGTAGACTGCATTCCACATGCCTTCTGGTGCAATAACAGGGGCAGAAGGAACACGAGCATTGAATTGTTACTCCCCTAGTGCTGCTAGCCAACAGTTCTGCCATTAACGTGATGAGTACCTCCTTGCCAGTTCGTATGATGATAAAATGGCCAGGCTTCCTGTCGCCATGAAACAGCCCCAAGGGGGTGCACGATGACTTTGACAAATTTGTGGGACAGGAGGAAGAGACAGCCTCTCCCTCTGTTGCTCTGAAGTATTAATTTCAGAACCGAGAAGAGAAACGGTGCAGGGCTTTGGGGCCGTTCGTCTGTGGTGCGGTCCCTCGCTGCCCAAGCAGACGTACTTAGTACTTCGTGTCCTCAGGGTGGTCCTACCCTGAGCTGTTAAACCAAAAGCAGATGTTAATTTCATTTTTAGGTATTGAGAGATGATAAACCGTAGAGAGAACGGGGCAGCACCTTTGAGGGAGTATTTTAAGGAATGGACTGTGCTTTTTAAAAATGCTTTAAAGATATTTAAAGTAGCACAGATTGGTCGCCGGCCCCTTTAGGACCGAAGCCTTCGAAGCCTGCATCAGTAAATTCTCTCCTGTTGTAGAGCAACATCAGCAAACAGGAGAGAATTTACTGATGCAAGCTTCAAAGGCTTCCGCTTATTAACACTGTAACAATTATCGATCTGGGCGCAATCTGAAAGGTGTTAGTAATGGGAAAGGTAAGTTTCTGACATCCTGGTCATCGAAACTCTTCGCTGTCTAAAGGATTTGGCAACAATCCAGACCGGAAACGGACTGCTTTCCCAGGATATGAAAATTATCGAGATTTTTTTCTCTCACTAGCCTTCCTTTGCTTCCACTTGGAAACAATAGCTTGAGATTTATTTCTGGGAGACACGGATGGATGTCTATGTGTTTCTATGTCTGTATATAGAGGGGTGAGCACTCCTACGGTAATATCAGACCCGGAAGTGTTAGGACGGAGAAGTCACGTTAACGTTGAACAGTCACGTTGCTGAGATGCTGAGAAGTCAAATGCACTTACGTCCTGAGATGTTCTCACTAAATCTGGGGGAGGTTCAGGGAGAAGCTTATTGGGACATACTCATGTAAAGGTACATGCTACTTGGAGATTTTCCAAGGTAGATGATGCATGTTTTGATATATGCTTGTCTATATATTTATGCAAATGAATCACAAGGTACTCGTAGCTCTCTCTTCCCCACCCCGTATCAGGTCTCCAGACTGTAAATATCCTCCTCCTCCCCCTGCACAGGGGGCTGAGGACCTGGAGGACTGACTTCCCCACCCCCACAACAACCCAGCTGTTCTGGGCCAACATCGCCACCTGCTGGGCAATGTGGGGAATTGCCCTGCTTGCCCTGCCTCACCTCTGTGTTTTCCTTCTTGAAAATTAAAAATGGAACCTGTTGGACCCCCACTACCTTCTCTATCCCAGTTTGAGTTCCCAGGTACCTGAGGAAAATGTAAATGTGCCTGTAAGTCATTCCGTTGTCAGACTGCTCTGTCCCTGACTTGTTTCATTTAAAGGCCTAAAGTAATCAAAAAAGGATAAAAATGTGTCTAATCATGCAATGTGACAAGAAAAATACCGCTAAATTTTATTGGGGTTGGGAGGGGTTGTTCTTGTTGTTGGCTGTGGTGCCCAACACGGGTCTTGAACTCATGACCTTGAGACTGTGACCTGAGCCAAAATCAAGAATTGCACACCTAATGGACTGAGCACCCCAGGCGCCCCCAAACCCCTATATTTTTTTAAATTTTTTTTAAAGATTTATTTATTTATTTGACAGAGAGAGATCACAAGCAGGCAGAGAGGCAGGCAGAGAGAGAGAGAGGAGGAAGCAGGCTCCCCGCCGAGCAGAGAGCCTGATGCAGGGCTTGATCCCAGGACCCCAAGATCATAACCAGAGTGGAAGGCAGAGGCTTTAACCCACTGAACCACCCAGGCGCCCCTTAAACCCCTGTATTTTAAATGATAAAAGTTATAATAAGTGGTTTTCTTAGCTTAAAAATACTTAAAAGTTCTCCCAAATCTCTTTTAGAGGCCGCACACACACACACAAAAACTACACATTTCTTCTCCATCTCAGATTTTAATTACGCTGTCATTAAAGCGCGTGGACAGGGGCCCGATTTTATTATTCAATAAACTCTCTCGTAACTGTTTTTGTTCCCTTTGCGTTTCACTTGCCAATATCCGTCTCCCCTTTTTTGGTTCGTTTAAAATATGGAGCGCTTGTGGCTCCCGTGGCCTCAACTCAGACCACAGGGACGATTTCAGAATGTCTTCTCTGTGGAAAAGCCCAGTCTGGGGACCGAACATTTACTTTACCGGTAAATAGAAAGACACGTTCCAGAAGGGCAAGGAAAACAGGGAGGAAACACAACCCATTAGTCAGGTGGGGGCGAGCAGGGCACGTTTTATCTATGCATTATAAGGTTTTAATCATTCATGAGTCCGGGCACTGCTTGCAGCCCGCAGAGGCCTCCTGGCCCCATCGATCCTAAGTTCCCTGGATTCTCCAGACTGTTCAGTGCCGTGCTTGCGTATGAGCCGAGGTCCACCTTGCCTTAAGGGTCTGGGGTCCCCCTTAGGTCTGCTGCATTACTAAGAACGCGGAAGGCCTCTAAATTATGTCACAAGATCTTAATTTTTCCTAATGTAAGACAGCACCTGAGAAGGAAAGTGGCTTTGGCCTCAAGACTTGAAGACATCCGCTCTGAATAGAAGCCACGTTTATTGAATAATAAAATCGGGCCCCTGTCCACGCGCTCTCGGGCAACAGCGGAAGACCCGCCGGAGTGTTGGGGGGGTAAAGACGCATGGGATCCTCACCTCGTGTTCCACATATAATCAGCTCAATCCGGTGCCGTACCAAGTTCGACGTTTTTTCTAAGTGGTGGGGAGGATGGAGTTGCAAAATATTTATAAGTGAAGCCCCCCGCGTTGAGGGAGAGTGTAGCCGTTCATAGACAGCATAGCGCGTCTAAGCAGTTCCAGCCCGGAGAAAACGGGGCGGGCGAGGGGGTTTAGGAGCCCAGGGAGAGGAGAGCACGTCATGACCCCCGGTTAGCTCGGAGATGGCACCCGAGGGGTGAACGCACACGAGGGTTTCCTGGAAGTGACTAGAAGGAGACCGATTAGGAAGGACGGGAGGACTCGGCCCCAGTCCATTCGGCTCTCCTCCAGGGACTAGAGTAGGAGCCGTGCATCCTCCCTCAGCTGGGCTCCTGGCCAACAACACGTGGCCAGCCTTCGTCAATGTCCAATGCCGGTCCTCTGTCCCGAACTCCCCGTTTACTGAAGCAGCTGCTGTTGCCTTCGGCTTCCGTGGGTTTTGGAATTCGGACACAGCTCAGCAGTCCGACAGGCCTCCCGAGGTCACACGTGGGCACAGAGATGCTGGAGGAGGGGAAGCCCTCAGGTGCTCGCTCTGCTCCAGGAGCGAGGGGCCGCCTGCCCGGCCGCAGAAGGAGCCCGCCCACCCCCAGGTCACCCGCTTTCCTGTCCGGCCTCCGTCTCTCTGCCTGCGAGTTCTTTGTCCAACCCGGTCCAGCCCCGTGGACACCCCCAGGGTGTTCAGCCCCCACTGACTTCCTTCCTTCTGCCCTTTTCAGGCTCGCCCTTTTAAAGGAGGCGCACACACGGCCGGGTGCCCCGGGGCGCCCGCGACTCGGATCGTCCGCCCCCCCCCCATCCCGTGCAGGACCCCGAGTCTGCATCTCTTGTTTCTCCTTTTTCCAGCCACATCACTAATTGAGCCATCAACCCCAAAACCTTTTTCACACTTAGATAAGTGGGGCCGACCCCTCCCCCCTCCTGAGTTTTTGTTTTTGTTTTTAAGGTGTTTTAACTTAAGGGGACCGGACATCTATGTCCCTTCGATCACAATTTTGAGACCGGTGTGTTTGTGACTTATTGCGATAGGTTTGTGCCCTGGAACCCTGAAAATAATAAGACCCGTTGCCTGTGTTCTCCTCCTAGCCAGAGGGGACACCCCGATTTCATGGACGCCCTCCTCGGAGGGCGGGAGTCCGACCATCCCTGCTGTGTGGCCAGCACCGCTTTGCAAATGTCTGCAGAGATAGATGCTTTAGGAAGTCTGCAGGGCATTTTCCTCTCCCTCTGCCCCCACCCCACTCTCTCTCAAAATAAATAAATCTTAAAAAAGAAAAAAAAAGAATGCCTTCTGCCCATATTGAGAGGGCTGTCGCTCGTGCTTGACTCTGGCGTGCCTATGGGGACAGTGTTGCCCAGTGAGACCCGGCCCCTCCCTGTCATCCTTTCTCCCTTCGTCCCTACAGACCTCCCCTGTCCTAACGTGGCTTGGAATCTGTCCCCCAAGGGCGAGCAGGCTCTCTGCGTCTGCCCCACAGCTCCGACCTGGAACTGAGGGTTCGCCTGCCCTGCCCCCCGTGACCTGGGGTGTTGTCTGCGCTCTCTCCTTCAGAGACCCGCAGCGTCACGGCACCCCGAATTCCGGGCTGTGAGCTTCCCCTCTTCCAGCACTGACCAGATTGACTTCCAGCCGTACCTAGGGTCTGCAGAATCGCGGGGTCCCTCCTCGTAGGCTCTCGTGCTCTTTGAACCTCCTGTGTTCTCAAATGTCCCCTGGCGTCATCGTAACGAGAAAGCCAGATTATGACGGGAATCGGGGCTAGGTTGAAGGGTTCCGCGGTACGTAAGGTGACCCCGTGCCGTGCCCTCCCCTCCAGGTCACCTTGGTCTCCTACCTTCCTGACGCAGCTTGGACCCCCCCTGTCGCCCTAAAGATCACCCCGCTGCTGGTTTCTGGCAAGGGTCTGTTCTTTCCAAGTCCCCACACCTCTCCAGCCGCAGGTGCATGGACCTACACCCGTGTCTCGGCGCCACGGGCCTGAAGGACCTCTCACGCTAACCATCACGGGCCCCGCCGTGCTCTGTAGAACACTGTAATGTCCCAGGCTCTTTTGATAAAAAAACAAGCCACCAATCAGATGATTACAGATGATCCCAGGTGAAGGCATTCCGAAGTCTTTGAAACTTGACGGTCCTGTTTCCAGAGCATTCTAGCGCAGGAGAGCCCCGTGCTAATGGAGATCCTAGAGAGTAAGCTTGCCCCTGGAGAGGTACAGGGCGAATACAGATTCTAGAGCACTCCGAGGTCAGGAAGCCGGATGGCACCCCTACCGCCTGGGCTGCCTCGTGTCCTGTACCCTCCCTCTCCCATGTCAGTGGGACCTGGCCCCTTTCTCTGGCAGCTGGGAGAGGTCAGCAGCAGCCCCCTCTGGGGGCGACCCTGGGGGGTCCGATCTTTTGGAATCTAGTGGGAAAGTACAGGTGGGGACCCCCTCTTTCTGGATGTAACACTGGGATCTGATGAGAGGCGATGGTCCCTCCTGGGCTCCGGCCCGTGTGCCCACTCACCGTTCTGTTTATTTTGAATATTTTCAAAATACTTGAATTTGAGAAATATTCAAAAACATTCAAATATTTCGAAAATAGATCAAAAAATATTTTGAAGAGTTATTTGTCTCCCCAGAGAGGCCGATGGGAAAATCTCGGCCGTCCAGCAGCTAGGAATGTGGGCGCTGGGGCCAGGCTGCCCGCGCTACCTTCCGGGTCTGCCACTTGCTGGCTGTGTGACCTTCCCACGTGGCTCAACCTCTCTGTGCTCTGAGCTCCAACCGTGAAACAGGATGACAGCAGGGTCATCCTGCTTAGCGGGTCCCTGTGAGAGCTAAATGCCACAGGGGAGGGAAAGTGCCGTGGGCCTGGCACAGACTCAGTGTTTCTGATGTCACTGGGGTGGGCCCCCCTCCTCGGACAGCTCTGTGGGGGATGTGTGTCCCCCGGGCCCACCCAGTCCCCGTGCTAAGCTGACTCCTCATCCATCCATCACTGTGTCCCCACAGCGTCCCTGGCCGGCCACAGCCGCCCCTTCTGGCCTTGACAGGTATGAAAACCAAGGCCTAGGGAAGGTGTGTGACTTGCCCCCCAGATCTCAGCGCTCCTAACGTGCAGAGTGGACATTCCCAGCCACGAATGTCGACTTCAGAGCCTAGACTCTTGACTTTTATAATCAAAGCGTCGCATAAAGTAAACCTGAAGGGTTATTAACAAGGTTGGTTATTTAAAACCGTGGTCTCAGACACGCACAGACGTTGGGATCCCCTGGCGGGGGGGGGGGGGGGGCTCATGACCACACAGGGCACGGGGTCCAGCCCCCCGGGGCTTCCGGCTCGCCGCATCTGGGCCCACCCAGAATTTGCTCTTCTCCCAAATTCCTGGTTGATGCTGACGCTGCTGGTCCACGGACCAGATCTGGAGAACCTACGGATTCCAGATGTCCATCAGAGATTTTGTAGTCACGATTACTGTGTGGGTCACCGTGTCTTGTACTGGGCAAAACTTACCTCCCTGTTCTTCTTAATCGATAGAGGCCACGTGAGAAGTGACAGCTCTCAGGGTCGTCGTGGTCTCTCCTGCTGGTTGTGGGGTGGGACTCGTGGTTCACCACCGGGTTGCGCTTCAGAAGCATGCGCACGAAATGCCTCTGACTTTCTCTACCGACAAAGCTGTGCGACTGGCACCCGTAACTGCCCTCGATGGGACTTTAACGGAATCAGGAATGCAGAGCTGCCAGGAGTCGGTGTGGTCCTTAGGCCGGCGCTTTGCCCTCACGCGTGGGGCTGGCCCCTTGCTAACGAGATCTGTCACCTCCACGAGCGCTGCCCATCCACCCCGTAGGAAGTCGTGGCCCCACTCCAGGGCAGATCCTAGAGAGCTCCCGAGGCGCTAAAGAAGGAGACAGGAGGATGGTGTACCAAAGAAACAAGCAATCAGAGCCCCGGCAGAAACCCCTTAGGAGCCCACGGCCAGAAACGGGAGCATGAGCTCTTGCCGAGTGGGGTCCCAGAGTGTATTAACCCACAAAACGGGGAAAGGTCGCCTCACGAGGAGGAGGAGAAGCTTTTCAGACTTGACGATCACTCAGTAGGGATGCGGCCCCAGGTGAGGCGGGGGCACCTCGCGCGCGGTCGGCACCCGGGGCCGCCATCCCCGAGGGACAAGCCGCCGAGAACCTTCTGTGCTTCCATGTGCTGTCTTTTTGCTGCTGTGCTGTTTTGTATTTTTTTTTTTTTTTTTGCGATGACACTGAGTGGCCCCTGTATTGTGTCTTTCAGCCAGTAATGTTAAAGTAGAGGCTCAGAGTGATGAAGAGAATGCGCATGCCTGTGAGCTGAATGGGGACGGATGTGCGGAGGATTTACGAGTGCTTGATGCCGCGGGAGAGAAAATGAATGGCTCCCACGGTGGCCAAGGCAGCAGAGCTTTGTCGGGAGCTGGAGGCATTCGACTTCCTAACGGCAAACTAAAGTGTGATGTCTGTGGCATAATTTGCATCGGCCCCAATGTGCTCATGGTCCACAAGAGAAGCCACACTGGTAAGGCCCGGCGTAGTTCCTCCTTTGGTGGCCTGGAAAGGTCCGCGGGTGTAGCAGGCAGAGAATAATACCCTTGTGTCGCAGCGCTGGTTCCAGGCCAGGGGTAGCGTTGTTCTTAAGGAGCAGTGGCGAGAGGGACTCCTTAACATGCCCCGGTGTTCAATCCTAGACTTAAAGCAATCCGATGGGGAACATTCACAGCCTCCGCAGTCCTGTCATAGGGGCCGGGGTCTCGCCTGCCGCTAATGAGCAGCAGCTGTGCAGTTAGGGTCCCCTGTCACCCCCACGGACATGCACTCCTTCAGGTTTAAAATGTGCCCTCTTTGAAATCCAGGCTCCCAGAGCTCAGTTTTTAGAAACGTGAGCGAGCCGCGGAAAAGCAGCAAAGTCCAGCGTGTCCCCTCATCCCGCTCAGTTTTCCGGCGGCGTCCCCACCAACAGGACAAGATGGCTGATGGCCGCTTCGTGTCCATCTCCCACGGGAACAGGCTCTCGCATCGGAGCCTCTGTCCGTCGGAGGCTCTGGAACCCTCAGAGAAGGTCTCCTGTGTCCAAACAGGAAGGGACGAGGACAGTGTAGCATCCACGGCTGTGCCCAAGCTCGAGAGGGCGAGGGGGAGATAGTTTGTCCCTCCATGTGCTCGGCTCTGGCAAAAAATCCAGTTCCATACTCTCCCACTGGGAGAGTGGAGTCCCCCTGAATGGCCCCAGACAGTCTTGGAGACATGAATGGGGCCACACGTTACCTTTAGCTGTATGCAGGAGACGTCCTCCGCATTGAAGAGAAGCTTCACTTTTTTCCCGTAGAAGTGTGCAAAACGCAATGAAGTCACCACCTCTAGTGGTCACTGAAAGTGTAAATATAAAATGCAGGAATCCCGAGTCTTGGCTGCCTAGGGGTTGCCGTCGGTGGGTCACTATGAAGTCAGCAGCGGCCACCACCCTCCGCAAGGGGCTTAAAAAAAAAAAGCTGAAATCCTTAATCTGGAGGCACAGCAGATCTTAAAAGATAACTTAAGGAAGCAGGAAGAAGACGTGAAAAATCACAGCCTTACGGGGGTCTCCCCCGGGGGCCAGAACAAATCCATGATTGTCAGAAATCAAGCAGGAATTCAGAAAAATCGTCGAGTGGGACAGCTGGCTTGTCGGGACACACAGAGTTCTCCGTGGGGCTGTGATTTTTCCATCCGAATCCAGGGCAGTCTCCAAAATGATGTCTTCCATTTGCTAAGACATCTGGAGACTCCTAAAACCCGTTTACTTTTGGAAAAACGTGCGTCTTCAATAAAAACGTGACCTCTAAAATGAAGCAAACTTCGCTTTTCCTAATGCGCCCCTTCGCCTTCCAATTATCCCATGAAAGAGACCCCTCACATCGAGCCCTAAGTCAAGCCTGCGGGAGAGTCGTCAGGCTCTCCCCTTTTGTCATGACTTGGAAATTAAAGCGAAGGTAAGTTACTTCGTGAGAGACACCCGACAGGATATGCCGGGACCCGGGTTAATACATTCCTGATGGAGGAAGAGACCTCACGAATGAATGACTTTCCTTGCTAATTCATGTAAAGCCTGACTGTGCTGTGAAAATTCGCTTAAATAAATATTTGATAAATGAATCAAACTCTGGCATACTAAATTGCCAAAACATAATGACTGCCTGCCCCCGATAAAAAGAATAATTGCATTTAATGAATAAACCTGCCAAGAACAGATAGGCAGAGTAGCCCCGGCTGTTTGCTGCCTACTTCTCCCCACAGATAGCGGCTGTGTGCCAAGCACGCAGCGACCAGCTGATTCCTTCCCTTGCAGGACAAGGACCTTCCAGAAATAAGAACATGCAATGTCATATCAACGTCAATGTCATAGGTCCTGGTCTGGCTTTTATTCAAACCAACCAACCAACCCCTGAAACAGTACCCTCGTGGGTGGTCTTCATGCCGTGTCCCCACTGGCACAAGCGTGGAGGGTCGCACCTGGACCCGAACGAGGTTTGAATAAGCAGACGATGCTGGGGGAGGTTTCCAGTCCATTTCTCTGGGATCCGAAGTGGAGCATGTTAGAAAAGGCATGCTTTGCTAACCATCAGCCCCGGCCCGAATTCTCTGAATTTCTAGTGCTTCTAGAGCAGTTTCTCCTCAAACTCGAAGGCCATATAAATCACGCCAGGGTTTCCTTCCCTGGTCCCCGACTACAGCCAGGGGCGGGCTCCCCTCTTCCCTCGGCCCAGAGCCTCCCCCGGGGAGGGTGCCGTGGGCGCCACGCTCGGAACTGTGTGTTGACCCCACCACTTCCGTCCCTAGCTTTGCTGCTAAGTTTCATTTTTTTTTTTTTTTAATTTAAGTTTAATAGCACTGCCTTCCCCACCAACACCTCGGGGTTGATGTGAGAATCACAGGGGAGAGTGGTTCGAAAGAGCCACACAATGCAGGGGGAAATCCCGCCATGCAAATAGGCAGCAGTACAAGATCAAGAAGAGTATCAAGGACAGTCTTGGGCCTCCGGCGGTTCCCATCACCACCAGCATCCGAGAACAATCGGAGGTTTGGTTGCCGCGGGCCGAGTTCATTTTTGCAGCTCAGGTCCATATTTCGTAATCGACCTTCTTCTGATAATGCCCTCTGAAATTTTACGACGGAGGTATCAATGGGGCTCAGACCTTCTTACAGAGGGCCCCTGGCGTGGACACCTGCAGACCCTGAGAGGAAAAACTTAATGTTGAGTTAGCGATGATGATAAAGCCTTCATCCCGCCAGGGAAAAGAAATCCGGCCTCGGAGGGCCCGATGTCACCTAGCAGTAAGAAACGAGCTAGGGACCAGAGGAGGGAAGCAGTCGATGCTGGAGCCTCAGCTGCAGGGGAGCAGAGGGAACGGGGGCTGTGTTCTGTCCCCCGTTGCGGGGCGGGCCCTCTGTCCCGCTAACAGCACCTCCAAAGGGAAGCCACCTTGAGCTGCACCCCGGGTTGTCACTTCGGAGAACACCGTCTTCGGGACTCCCCGTGTCTGGCGTTCCATATTCACGCCGGCACAGGCAATCAGAAGCAAATAGGTTTCCAGGAGAGCTCGCCAACAGGATTAAGACGCCCGGCATAGCAAGACACACGAGAACCGCTGACTCAAATTGGAAGACAAATTTCACTCTTGAAGCAACGGCTGCCTTGCTTTCCTTCCCGCCCTGTCGTGCGGGCGGGGGCATGGCTTGCCAGCCCGGTCCCTCCTGGGTCCGAGGCTGCAGCTCCTACAGAGACAAGGGCTCCCCGGCAGGGTCTGACCTGGGTTCCCCCCTTTCCCGCCAGCCCTTCGGATCTCCAGCGCCTCATCAGCCTGGAGGGGCTCCTTTACACAGCTAGCTAGCTTGGGTCACCCCACAGAACGCCTGTTCACCACGCCCGGCCTCCCCCCGTCCTGTATGCATTTCGGGTGGCGTGAGCTCCCCCGACTGACAGCCTTTCTGGAACATTCAGTCAGAAGTCCACTCTGCCAGGATCCATTGCACCCTGCCAGGCTCCCTGCACCTGTTTCCCGAGGACCAATGACTTCTCTTTCCCCCGTGCATCTACTTGGGAGTTCAAATATGCACATTCACGCCCATGTGTGCGATGAAGGCCCAGAAGTGTTTCTCGTAGGTAATGATCTCTCTCTGCTGGACGCTCCTGGGGGCCACACGGCCACCAACTCTTTTGAGATGTTAGCCCCAGCTAGTAAGGTTCGCTGTCACCTCCCACCTGCCTGACTCTTTGGCCAGCCAAGTTCACTCCAGATGGCGACTGGGAACAATACCGCGTACATCCCAGTGGGTTTCGGGATCCCTCCAACTGGCCTGTAATTAAATATCATTACAAGCTAGTTTCCATCTTTACGGCAGCCCCTCTCTCCGGCCCACTGAAAAATACAAGCAATGATAATCACGACCTCCGGGGGCCAATATAAACGTTTAGTCCCAGACAGGCTTCTGCTAGTTGCTTTTGGTAAGTGCCTCCTTGTGCGCCAAAACCACATTAAGCATTTGAGAAAATTGTTAAATATACATTTTCACACATTCTTTTTTTTCCTAAGAAAAACCCGTTACCAGGAAGTGTGTGTGTCTGTTGTTTTTTGGGGTTTTTTTCCCCCCGTGGTATCTCAACACCAGATATTGTGGGCACAGAGAGCTCTTCTTAAAAAAAAGAAAAGAAGGAAAAAAAGAAGGGAAGAGAAAAAAAAAAGCAGTTGTTTTCAAAAGAGCTTTAGTGTTTACTTAAACCTGACAAGTGGGTCATCCTTTCTACACGAGAGCTAAGGAAAACGGTCACCGATTTAGAGTCCAGGACCCGGGACTGCTCAGTGGCGTGTTTCTTTCTCACAGATGCCCGCACGTCCCTTTGTTGGATCCCGAGCCTACAGGGACAGGCACTGCCACACACAGCTGGGGCTCCCCTAAAAGGATTCCTAATCCCAACGAAATTGCATCTCTTAGACGATCATACTGAAATCACACCTGATCTTCTGCGGAGATAGGCGAGTGATAGCTTAGCGGTTTTAGGATTTGGGAGGAGAGGGGGAAAGCCAGGAGTCTCCGTGCGCCTCTGGCTTGGACGGCCCACCCCGGGGGAGACCTGGGACTTCTCTTTGGACCATATGGAGCATCCTTCACAGTTCCTTAACTTCTCATTTTATTCAATCTTTCTCCTTCTCTCTCTCTCTCTCTCTCTCTCTCTCTCTCTCTGGGCCTCACACTCTCTCTGTCTGTCTCCTTCCTGATTTGCCTGCGTAGGGACAGACAGGTAATGGAGAAGAAATTGAAAGGCAAAATACAGGAAAAATGTAAATGAAAAGAAGTTATTATAACTGTTATAATGAAGTGCCTTTCATTTAAATATAAGAATGTAACGCTGAAATGAACTTGTGATCCTGAAATGCATTTTTAATGAGTTTCCTTTTTATTTTGCTGCTTCAGTGGCATATTTTAAAGACCCTTTGAAAAAAGCCACATTAAAAACCCCACCAAATGCCACAACACGCAAAATTGGATATTGGTTTATTCCAAAACTGCTGATCAGGAAGAGTGGCTCTTCATCACAAAATGTTGCAGTCACTTTATTTAAATGAGTTTGAATTTGCATTGTGATGTGCCATTCTGATTTAGGGGAAAAAAATTAGATTTTCAGATCAAATTGACCCAACCAGTGAAGCGTTAAGGAGCTGGCAGGTTTAGTCTGAAAGCCTCATGTTCTATCAAACCTGCAGCCGGTGGAAGTCACCGGGCCCCCGTGGGAAACAAGTGCCTCGCCGGGTCCTCCTCGTGTCCCCGCGCCGAGTTCTGTTCTCACCCATCCCTCTCCTCCTCCCAGGGGAACGGCCTTTCCAGTGCAACCAGTGTGGGGCCTCCTTCACGCAGAAGGGCAACCTGCTCCGACACATCAAGCTGCACTCCGGGGAGAAGCCCTTCAAGTGCCACCTCTGCAACTATGCGTGCCGCCGGCGGGACGCCCTCACGGGCCACCTGAGGACGCACTCCGGTAGGTCCTCCGGGCGCAGGTGCCAGGCGTCTGGGCCGGGCTGGCGCGTGTGCGTGCGCGTGCGCGCGCATCCGCGGTACCACCCCAACCCCCACCCCCCGTGGGTTGGGCCCGATCCCACGCAGTGGCCCCCCATTGGGCCCCCGTACTTCCAGGGACTGTGGCAGCAGCGCCCCTGTGCCCTACGTTCGGACTCCCCCGTGGGGCAGAGGGCGTGGGTGGGAACACGTGCGTGCGCTCGGGCGCACACACACACATAAGTCCTGCTTTACAGATACATTCTTTCCAGAAAGACCTCCTCTTCCCGGGGTCCTCAGGTAAGTGGGGCTCTTCTGCGGGATTCTGCCGGCTCTCCTTTCACGGGGCGTGCTGCTAAGGCCCAAATAGTTCCCAGGTACATTGCCTGACGTTAATGGTCAGGCCACACGCGTTTCTGCTTTACGCGGAGGACTCCGGTAGTGGTCGCTGTCGCTGGCGTAGTTTCTTTGCAAAGCTGAGAGAGAAGGTGAGTAGGGTCTGCCGCCACACGTCCTGAATGGGGACCGGGCTGTCCCCACCCCACCCCCCGGGGGGCATGCCTCCCTGTCTGGGCCGGACCCTAACTCGTGCCAGAAGCCAGAAAGGCCTCTGTGGGGCCCTTACCAGAATTTTAGCAAAGACACGTCGAATAATCCAGCATCTTGGCACATGATTACCAGAGATGCTTGACGTTCCCCAATTCTCCCAGCCTGCGAAGCGCGCGTCCAGCTTTGACTGCGTTCAGTCTTCTGCCTCCTGAGGAAGCTTCTATTCTGTCAAGGGGCCCCAGGGTCTGGCAGGTCAGAGGTACAGAGAGGGGCCCACTGCCCAGCAGGAATACTTTACCCCTGCGCCCCTAGAGCTCATCATCTAGACGGTCCCCCGGTCAGCGACTTCTCCGGAGCGGGACGCTATGGGGGAGGAAGAGGCTTCAGATCATTCCACTAAAGCCAAGATCAACCTCATAGCTTTCTCTGCCCCTCCCCAGGGCCTCTCTGTCCCCCAGGGGCAGGGATGCTGCGTCCCTGGGGAAGCCTGCCCAGAATCAGGCTGTCTCCTTCCCAAATGTGATGAGTGCAGTTAGTGGCGAGCTTCTAGTGGCCTCTCCCTGTGCCTCTTCCTTTATTACTGGGCATTTACAGAGCACCCAGGGGCCCCTCTCTAGGAGTAGGAGGCAGGTGCGAAGTATCCAAGTGCCGGCGTGTTACCAGTGTGCCGACACAAGTGTCTGAGGGGCTGGTGGGAGCATGGGGAGGGGACTGCCAGTCTCCAGGGTAGGGTGGGAAGCTTCAGGGGAGACTTCCAATAGGCGGAGGGGCTTGAGTCCACGCGGAAAGGTGAGTGTCTGAGCTTTACCTGCAGAGAAGTTCCGTGGGAACGTGTAATTCTGTAAGTGACCCCAGAAGGGGACGTGGTTCACATTGTAGCCGGTATCCCGGGGGAACACAGTCTTTCTCCTGGAGCGGTGCCTACAGGAGCTCCCAAGGAGGCTAGCGGGCTGGTCACAGGCGCCCTGCGACTGCGGGTTCCCTGTCGGGTTCCAGCCAAGCGATCTCATCCCCATACTGACCTCCCTCCTAGTAGTCAACATGGAGGAGGTTTCCAAAGGCCGCCGCTTCCCCCGCCCAGGGGTCCGTGCTGAGGGCTGGGAGGACTTTGCCGCAGGGGACAGGTCCCACAGCTGGCTCGCCCAAAGGGGAAGGATGACGGTGAGCATCTCTTAGTGTTTACAGCGTGTCAGTGACGAGGAGCATGTATGCTACCCCCTAGAAGTGAAGGTGTCCAGGGAACTAGATGCAAGGCTTCAGATGCGACCATTATACTGGCAAGGTGCAGAGCCCGACAGGTGATCCAGGACAAAGGGGCTTCGTACATACCATCCATGCAGGTCAGGGGGACATCAGCACAGTTGACAGCAGGGCTGCATCGGGGTTGGTAGGAAGCACAGCTCCATGTAGGTGGAAAACACAAAGACTCACGCCTGCGTGACACCAGTCGCGCGTCCCCGTCATCCCCAGTGACTCTGATTTGCAACAGAAGTCTCTCCCGCATATCAGTCCTCGAAACTCCAAGGGGTGTCGCTCTCTCTGTGCTCTCCTGCCCATTGTGAAGTTTGGAACATCAAATAGAGTATTTTTGGCTATTCTGGCTCCATGCCTGCTTATTTCCTTCAAGGCGTGTTGATGGTGTCCTTCTCTAAGCATGACCAGCGACTCGGGTGATTATATATAAGGGCAGCAGACTTGGACAGCTTATCGGTGCTATGTTTGCAGTGCTGAGTGAGTCGCTAACACTGTACCATTGACCCAGGGCTGTTGGTGATTCCAGCATCTTAGAGTGCCGTTGACACGCAACTCTTAGAAAATAGCCAAGTGGGGCCACTCCCCCATTCCACTAGAGCCAGGATCCACCTCATAGCTTGCTCTGGCCACTGGTGCTAGCCTGAGATGCCAAAGACCAACACATTAAGGGGATAAGATAGCCGTAGAATGCGTCCCATACTGATAAGAGGAGGCTCAACTATCTGGCAAGGTAGGGAAGACATCCCCTGCGTTCCTCACTGCCTTCTTCCGGAGTCGAGAGCTGAGCTAGAGACTTTCTTTCCTTCAGAATATTGGGCTCTGCTGCAAGGTATACTTTAGTTTGGTTTCTTACTGTGAACCTATTTCTTGTGTTCCAGAGTTAAAAGTAATCACATATTTAGAAAAAGGGATATTCAGGCACTGGGTCATCTATACATGAATTTGCTTAAGTGGTGGCTTTTCCAGGAAAGGACATTGAGGGGTTATCTATGTTCTATTAATTTCTAAAGGTAGTACTCAATAAAATGTGCAATTTTAGGCAACGTTGTATATTTCAATGTCACTTCCCTGACCTTAGTGATACAGTGCTTTCTACAGATAGAGACCCACCCCTTTCCTCCTCTGTTAAATGTTCCAGAAACCAGATTGTGTTTTTTGTCTTAGTCATCTTAAACCATTGCTTCTATTCACCTGGGGAAGAGATTGAATTAGTACAAGCTTTGGTTAAACCATTTTACCAAACATTCCTATTTGGAGGGTATGGATTTTTATAAGATACGTTCAAATCTGTGAAACATATTTTTCACAACATAAGAAGGAAGTCTGAAGATTCTGGTCTGAGGATAGAAATTTGTATTCCTCATATAAATAAAGATACTTTACCTTTTTCATCTCTTAAGTTGCTGTGTACTGAAGTCTTTAAGCTTAAGCATGATATGAATTTGCGTTAGTCTTCTTTCCCTAAAATACCCCTCAATAATAAAGTTCGGGAAGAACCAAACCCCTCATATAGAACTGCACTGCTTAATATGGTAGCCACTCACCACATATGATATTTAAATCATAAGTTTAATCAACTGAACTTAAGCAAAATCAAAACTTCATTCTGCGGTGACTCTAGCCACACTTCGAATGCTCAGTAGTCACGTGGGGCTGATGGCCACCATATTGAATAGCACAGTGGCTATGCCTTGGGCACTGCAGATGGCGAACACTTTCATCTTTGTAGGAAGTTCAGTTGGACAGGGCTGATCTCGAAACCATGCCATCTGTAAGTTTTCGGGGAGAATGCACAGCTTTCTCTAAACTAGAAGAAGGAAATACATTTTGGAAATGAACGCTCATTTCATTAACATATATTTATCCACTATGGTTTATTAGAGACCTCAAATTATCCGATTTAGTCTCCTGGAATTAATCCACTTTGGCCGCATTTGGATCTGTCCCCAGGAGTCGTGCCAGGCCTGGCCCTCAGTGAAGATGCTGTCCTCACGTCTTCACCCAGTTGTCGGTCATTCCCCTGGGTCACACCGCCGTGACCCATTTCCTCCAGTTAAAGGAGTGACCGAAGTCCTAGAGAATTCGGTAGCCAGGACCGTGGGCAAAGGAAGATGAAAGAAGATTCACAGGAGATCTTGGTACAAGAAACCCCAGGGCGTTAACGTTTTTAAATTTAGCAATTTTGACGGAGTCCATAAGGCTTTTAGCTCTCAAGAGTAGAGGGGTACTTTTTTTTTTTTTTTTTGCCTTTTTGATAATAATTGTATTGCATGCATTCCCATTACCCATAAGGCCAATATTTAATTGGGGTCTTGAACTCAATTGTGTTTTCTGCAGTTGGTAAACCTCACAAATGTGGATATTGTGGCCGAAGCTATAAGCAGCGAAGCTCTTTAGAGGAACATAAAGAGCGTTGCCACAACTACTTGCAAAGCATGGGCCTTCCGGGCACGCTGTACCCAGGTAAGCGCTGGCTCTCCCTACCCAGCAAGCGGTGAAGAAGGGCCCCGGGCACAGAGCTCCGGGCTTGCGCTCCGCCGCCACCACTGGGGCAGACGGAAGTTTTTGGCCACTGACAGGCCACGGTCTCGCCCAGAGCTCACTGTGCTTCCCGCCCTTCGAAGCCCTCCTCTCACCAGAGAGAGCCTGACCTTGAACCCCTCCCTCTTGAAAGCTGGGGAAACATCTAAGATAATAGTGACCCCTGAAACATTGGGGGGGAGGGTTCTTGGTTTTTGGTAATTTTTAAAAAAAAATTTAGAGGAGTGGTTACCTCTTTGGGCTCAGTAATCAAAACAAGATGTGAAGTCTTGTTCAAAAAGCTATTTTTTTCATGAAATTGATGGAATAAAAGCTTTCAGGCTGGGGTTTCAGTCTCCGGTTGGAGCACCTGCCTGGAACAGGTGAGTTCCTTGGAAAACCCTGACAGTCCGAGGATTGCGGCTGTCAGAGGTTTCGAGGAAAGGCTGCTTTTTTCTTATGAGCCTCGATGCTTGCGGCATCCCATCACGAGGGAGCGTTTGACTCTGATCGTAGATAATGTAAAGTGAAGGATATAAACAGATGGCTGAATTTCCAGGAGGCTGAATTTACTCAGAGGGATGGCGGTGGTATGAAAGGCACCCTTTCAAACATTTTAAGACATAAGACATTTATGAATAGATCAGCGGAAGCTAATCTCTTTCAAAACACCACTTGCTTGGTGCCACCAAGGCAAAGATCATCATTGGACCCAGGAGCAGAAGTTAAATTAAAGAGTTGAAATTTTTTTTTAAGATTTTATTTATTTATTTGACACAGAGAAAGATCACAAGTAGGCAGAGAGAGGGGGGAAGCAGGCTCCCCCACTGAGCAGAGAACCCCATGCAGGGCTCGATCCCAGGACCCCGAGACCATGACCTGAGCTGAAGGCAGAGGCTTTAACCCACTGAGCCACCCAGGTGTCCCAAGAGCTGAAAATTTTTTAAAACCTCCTTAAACTCCCTGGCTTGAATGAATGGCTCATAAAGGAAACCGACCAGGGAACATGCAAATCACTTTTATCATTTTAAATTTTATGTGATCATTTACTGGATTTTTATTAGGGTGAGATACACAGAGCACACACAAATAGGATCCTAACCATTTTTGAGTGTATGGTTGAGAGGGACTGAGTAAGTTCAAGAACACTCAGATTAAGGACCGGTGAGAGCAGGAGAGATGGACGGTCAGAAGGGAGTTCTAAGAATCAAATATATTCGGCACCCAGGGGCAGCGTGTTACGTGGCCAGAGCTCTGTGGTTCTAGGGCTGCCTTCCCCAACCATCAGCTGTGGATCTGGGGGCTGACCATTGACCTCTCTGGGCCTTACTCTTCTTGCCTATAAAGTGAGGAGATCCCATTAAATTCTCAGTTAGCCTTCTTCAAAGTCGGAGGTCTGTTTCTAGAATGGAAAAGCATCGAGGGTTATTAGAAGAGAGAAAATTAGGCAATAAAACAGTAATAATCATGTAATAGTCATCAATTTGTGGCCATACCCCAAGGTGGTGTCCAAAGGATGAGAGAATGACAGTGATCCTTCAGAATAAAACCTAAACATTCAGCCATTGCGTTTTCCTGACAAAAGTAAACTAACGGATCTCGGAAGTAAGTGTCGCAGTACCCCCACTTTGCCAAGAAGGAGGGAAATGCCTCTGAGGAAGCGTATTTGCTTGTCAGGTCAAAGGTGCGACCAGTAGGATTGGGTTTTTATGGATTTTGTGTATATCCTTCATATAAATCGGGTGTGAGCTTTTATGTTTGCCTATTTCATGAAAAACACACATTTCCAACGTTGAAGGATTGCCTGTAAGAGTGGTAATAACCAATTTGAAATATGTGTTTCCAAAATGGACAGATCCGTGTTTAAATAAGCCATTTATCTACCCAACAGATATTCGCTACAATTTATTATTTACCATACCGAGCCCTCTTTGAGCGCAGTGATCTGAATTTCCTCTAAAACCCTACCCATGGAATTTCGAAGACCGAAGGAACAAGAGACACAGACAGAGCACATTGGTTTTCTCTGCCATTTTATTACTGAAGGAACACGCTAGGATGTCAGCCAGGGCTGATCCAGGGGAGGGCAGCCATCATGTCCCTGAGATCTGGGTTCAAGTTGCATTTCCTAATCTGTTTGTGAATGTGACCCTGGGCTAGGATGTGGGAACACTTAATTTTTCTGAATATAGCTTTACTTAGTTAATGGCTTGTTGGTCTTCTGTTGTAGTTTTCTTTATGGAAAAAGTAAGTTTCTCTTGAGCGTTTCGAAGATAATCCATCAGGTACACAAATCGTGTTACAAGCTCTTAGGGGGAAATGCATTGAAGACAGGGTAGCCACCGATCTGGGAGCTTTGGGCTCTTTCGACCCTCACCGTGAGGACACTGAGCATCTCTGCTCTCAGGAGGCCCTGTGGCCAGGTGGGGACGTAAGTGCTGCAGGTGCCCTGGAGCTTAGCGGAGAAGGCGGGACATGTGAGGAAGCCTATGAGCTCGATAGATCAAATGTACAACTGCTGGAATTGGGCTGCGTGGGTTTTTGTGTGTAGCCTCCATCTAAATCAGGGGATAGACGACTATGTTCGCCCATCAAAGAGTAAACACACATTTCCAATGTTAAAAAATTGCCTATACCAGCGATAATAGCCAATTTGAAATATATGTTTCCAAAATGGCCTTCATAATAGCACTGAAGACCCGAAACACTTAGAAATCATCTCTGTAGGCAATGCACACGGCCCCTCACCGTGCTGGGGCCGGAAAGCAAAGGTGGCAAGCAGAGGAGGGGGAGGACCAGACAGGGAAGGTATGTGTCTTCCCAAATCAAGGCATGGTTTTCCCATAAAATGTGTCTGTAAATCGTATTGGAATATCGCGAAGGGCGTCTAGAAGAACAGAGGGGAGGATTGGCATTTTCAAAAGGGAAGAGTAATGTCCAGTGCCGTATTCGCACGCAGCTAAGACAGAAATCAAGAACAGCAGTGCATAAGCCTACAGGTCCTGTGCTAAGTCAGCGTGTCGTAGCTGAGAAAGGAGGAGGAGAAGGCATACGGCAGTGGGATTGAGGTGGACCCTTCAGAAACGGTGCTGGAAAGATTGAATAGCTATTTGGGATAGAATTGACATTTTCAGCTCTTCGTACGTTAGGATAAATTGCAGGCACGTGAAAGAGTTCTATTTCTAAACATCTGACCATAAAATCTAGAATATTGGATGGACTCCGCAGGATACAAAGTTGTTACTTCAATTTGGGGGGGGGGGTTTAAAATTTTTATTTATCTATTTGACAGAAAGAGAGAGATCACAAGTAGGCAGAGAGGCAGGCAGAAAGGGAGAAGAGAGAGAGGCTCTCCGCTGAGCAGGGAGCCCGATGCGGGGCTCGATCCCAGCACCCTGAGACTATGACCTGAGCCGAAGGCAGAGGCTTTAACCCACTGAGCCACCCGGGCGCCCCAGTTGTCTCTTCAATTGTGGGAAGGAAGATCACGTAGAGGAATAAAGACAGGCTAGACATACTCCCTACGTCAACACTTAACCCCCCCAGCATCCAAATGTTCTGCAGGTAGAGAGTGTGGTGCGGGGATCGGGAGCTCTGGCTTCTCCCCCGACGTTGCCGGGCTTCGCCATAGTATTTCTGCATCTCACTTCTCCGTGCTGATCAGTGGCGTCAATCAGATCATTTCCAGCCCTGACAGTTCTGTGATCCTCAGCAGGCTGATGTCAGGACTGACGGAGGGACACAGGTGCTTCCTCCCGTCCCCATCCAGCTTCTGGCGGCAGGGGTGGTGCTCCTTTCCTTTGGTCGTGGGAGATAAAGTGCGGTCCCCAGGTGTCGTTAGCAGGTGGCCGGGGGCAGCCTCTGTCTGCCTGGCAGAGTTGCCGGGGAGATTAGGAATAATCCCCACGAAGGGCCTTGCTCTCGTAGGCACGTAACAAATGTCAGATTGATTGACGCTGGATGCGACCAAGTTCTTTCACTGTAAGCATATCTAAACTGGCCTCTCTAACTGTCTTTGACTTTAGTCATTAAAGAAGAAGCTAATCACAGTGAGATGGCAGAAGATTTGTGCAAGATAGGATCAGAGAGATCCCTCGTGCTGGACAGACTAGCAAGTAACGTCGCCAAACGTAAGAGCTCTATGCCTCAGAAATTTGTTGGTAAGAGTCAAACGTTTGCTGTCTCTTAAAAAAAAAAACAAAAAAACTGTGCGGGTGTTTTAGACTCAGGCGGTCGTTAGTCGAGAGTAGAGGAGAGAAAAAGAATCTCATTTTTTTAAAAAAAGAAAGCAACGATCCGTAGGCTTGACATTTCTTAAGTATTTTGGATTCTTTGCTAATATCCAAACTGCACGGGCAGTTTTTCCTAGACGTGGTCTTACAGCGTCCTGGGCACCCAGGAGAGCTGGGTGCTTCCCAGATCAGCACCTGTGTGCTTCTGAGGGTGGCCGGATCAGTGTGCTTGGGGCCAAGGGATCCCAACACAGCCCATTCAGCTGCTGCCTGAGCAGCCCCACTGAGCCATAGAGGCTCAGAAGTTCATCATACCCCCTGCATGGGCTACCTTGAATTGCAGAGCAACTGGCCCATGAGAAGTGCCCGGGGAAGAGGGGGCACAGCTACAATTGCTGTGTTCCCCATGGCACCTCTGCCCATGCCAGGTGTTTTGAGGGATGAAGGGAAGAGCAAGGTGGCCCTTTCCTCCAGGAGCTCACTGTCCAGTGTAGATGGTAGGCAGATGCACCAGGACCCTCGTCAGGCCACACGGTGCCAATGCAGGAAGGTGCCTAGTTAGCCTAGTTAACCTAGTTAGCTCGGCGTAAGAGTGGAAATGCCCTCGGCTTGGGGCCCAACCTCAGGGTGTCACCACGTGGCCACATGTTAATGCTGTCACCTGCGTGACATTACTTGACCTCTCCAAGGCTTGGTCCCATTCTTTATGTACCTCACATGGCTTTGTGAACGTTAATTAACACCAAAGATGTGAGAACATTTAGAAACCCTCAGTGTAAAGGTCAGCTTTATCAGTAGGATAATGTGGAAGGAGAATGCTGGAGGAAAGGTCATGTGCAGGAAAAAATGGGAGAGGGTCATTATCAGGAAAGAGGACTTTGGGGGGGAGGGTCATGGTCAGGAGAGAGGACCATGCGGGAAGGTCATTATCAGGAAAGAGGACTTTGGGGGAGGGTTATGGTCAGGAGAGAGGACTGTGCGGGAAGGTCATAGTCAGGAAAGAGGACCATTGGGGGGAGGGTCATGGTCAGAAGAGAGGACTGTGGGGGAGGGTCATTGTCAGGAAAGAGGACCCTGGAGGAGGGTCACATGCAGGAAAGAGGACCATGGCGGAGAGTCATTGTCAGGAAAGACGACGATTATTAAAAGTTTTATGAAGCTGATCGTGACCTTGACGGGGAACTAGGAATTCAGCACATTATTAATAGTAGAAGACAGGGACAGGATTCTAAACAGACGTAAAAGTACAGGGACGTGGTGACGCCAATTGTAGGGGCTGGAGTGGGGAAGGGACATGTGGGACCTGACCAAGGAGCAGTGTGTGTTCTGGGCTAATTCACGTGTCCTCAGGGAAGCAAGAAAAATTAAGTCTCAGTATGCTCTGGCCACAGAATCAGTGGCCTTTGGATGCTGAGGTGGGAAATGTCTCCTTAACTCAGGAGGCAGGAAAAAGCACTGGCACATTTCTGATGGGAACTGCATCCTCGGAAACAAGCCCACAAGTGCCAGAAGGTGACTGAAAAAGGAGAGGGCCCATGGTGGCAGGGAAGGAGGAGGAAACGCAGCAGAGGAGTTTGGGATAGGCGTAGGAGTCAGGGCAGGGACTGGCGGATGGAAGCCATGAGTCTAGAACCGCTAGAACCGTGGTTCTGGTAGAGGAGGATGCCATTCAAAGAACTGATAGAGCCAGTTTCTGGGAAAAGAGTTCTCCTTTTGATCTGCTCATCCTCAAGGGCTTTCTGGTGTAGAGGCCACAGGGGAGCCTGGAAAACGTGTGTTGGGAGAGGATGGGTCTACAATGGAGTTAATGGTTAATGAGGGGGACCCTGCATTTCCCGAGCAGAGCAGGAGCAAGGTCCTGAGCACAGAACAGGTTGTTGTGCTGGGATTTCAAGTCGCACTGGTCTAAGTGAGAACTCAGCGCTCACAGGTGGTGAGCAGTAGGCGGGACTCAGGGCGCAGTGGGCGGGACTCAGGGCGCAGTGGGCGGGACTCAGGGCGCAGTAGGCGGGGCCCAGTGGTCAGCAGGCAACTAGTGAGGCAGAGGGCAGTTGCCAGGTAACCAGAAGGGGAGATGGAGCAAAGACTCAGTAACAAGTGCGCCGGAGGGTCATTAGTGATTGACCTTGAGAAGCTGGGCACGACTTCTCCTCCATGTTGGAAAGTTGGACAAGTCCTGCTGAGGACTTGATCAATGAATCTTTGCAACCCATATTAGCTTTTGGAGGCTTTCGACCAAATGAGACTACTTGTGAACCTCCCCTGTAGCCACCTGGAGGAGGCCACGAGTTAGGTATTGTCTTCAGATTTAGATGCTTCTCTGTTTAAAACAAACAACAACAACAACAACAACAGAACCCAAAAACTCTAATCAAGCCAAGCCAAGGTTAGAAAGAAGTCCCTGGGGGAGAGGGGAGTACAGGAGAAGTGTGATGGGAACAGTAGAACAAGGACAGAAGCATGGAGATTGGAACAAAGGGCTCAGGAACAGCTTCGTATTCTGTTAGGTGTTTTCCCAAGAATTTGGTGACTGATAAGTTATTTCTAAAATAATACCCTCCAAATGCCTAGCTTGTCGTCATTTCATGTGATGGGATTTCAGTCAACCACTCCTAACTTGTCACAGCTTCTCCATCGCTAAAATAAAAAGAAAAGAAAGAAAGAGAAGAAGGAAGGGAGGGTGGGAAGGGAAGAGAGAGAAAGAAAGAAAAGAGGGAGGGAGGGAAGGAAGGAAGGAAGGAGAAAAGGAAAGGAAGTGAAAAGAAAGAAGGAAGAGAAAGAAAGAAAGAAAAAGAAAAGAAAGAAAGAAAAAGAAAAAAGGAAAAGAAAAAGAAGAAAAGAAAGGAAGAAAGAGAAAGAAGGATGGAAGGAAGGAAGGGATGGGGGAGGGAGGGAGGGAAAAGGATCTCTTAGGGTCCCTCTTAACTTCTAGATGCTGACTTTATCCTTTATATAAGTTCAGAAAGTGCGTAGGAATGCACCTGTTATCATACATGATCATACACACAGGCCAGTGGTGGTGCTCTTGGAAGAGCTCCAGGTCTGCATTCAAGAGACCCAAGTTCAGGTCCAGCTCCAGCGATGATTGGCTGGTGACCTTGAGCATGTCACTGGGCTCAGTGTCCCCATGTGTGAAATGGGTGTGATGCCTCCTGCCCTGCATCCTTCCCAGTGCTATTCTGAAGATCAAAAGGGACAATGGGTGTGGCACTGCTCTAAACTCGAGAAAGCACCTTAAAAATGTAAGGTGACATTATTTTCTTGTGGTACATTGCTCAGAATGGTCTATAATTTTGCTTAATTGATATGTGATCTATGATTAAAATTTTACCTTGCATGTTGACATGACTATAAGTGGGTAATGATTCTGCTGGCAACATTCCTCACCAATTATGTCATCAAAGATCTCATTCTCTGAAATCATCACATCAATGAGGCCCATCAGAAAGGGAATAATAATGTTACATAGCAATGCTACTCATTGTTTTTGGTCATCTGGGCGATTGCGAGGAGAAAGCGTTTCTTGCAGTGGTTGTTGTTGTTAGAGAGGAAGGGAAGGGCAGAGGAAGAGGGGGAGAGAGAATCTCAGGCAGATTCCATGATGCGCACAGAGCCCAATGTGGGGCTCGATCTCATGACCCTAAGATAATGACCTGCACTGAAATCAAGAGTTGGATGCTTAACAGACTGAGCCACCCAAGCACCCTGAGAAAGCTTTTTTAATACAGAAGAGGAGATAGGGGAAGATAACAATGATCAATATTCCTGTTGTCCATTAGAATTATCTTTTTTTTTTTTGAGACGAAAAACACAACCCTGTTGCATTATTAAAATGACACATGGGTGATATAAGGAATTTTAATAGAAAGATGAATGTTTTCGAATCACCCTAAAAACCCAACATCCAGAAACTGCCAGTATTAAGAGTAGCTGAGCATTATTCTAAATATCTTTCTATCCATATATATGTATGTGAGGGGCTAGAATGATGAGAAGGTGGATATATAGGCAGGTATGAAATAAATGCTTCTGTAAAGATTCTATCATATTACAGATGCTATTTCAAAATGAAAGTATCACTTTGTAGCTGTCTTAAATTTAAGAGGTGAACAAAAACCAGATAAAACTGGAGGCATGGCTGATCTTCAAATAAGTATTTTCTCAAATAAATATTATCTATAATAATATAGATATTATTTTAAAGGATTTTTCCAAGATTAGAAAGATATACTGCTTTATTTAAAACATGAAGACCTTCAGATCAGTGTTTTAATCTATTTGTTTCACTTAGGCAGTATGTGCTGACTCGTAGCTTTGGGGAAATAAGGACATGATTTTATTCCCCTGTGTTCAGTTATATTATTTTTACATCGTCCTGCTTCCTAATATTCACATTCTATTCTGTAATGCTAATTCTCCCGGAAGTCTAGCTACTTATTGTTAACTCTATATTTAAATAGATTCAAAGCTCAGACTCAGTCCTTTTACTGCTATTTCTGTTTATTTTGATTAATCTCTTAACTGATGGGATTTAACATTAAAGGTGCTATAGGGGGCCCCTGGATAGCTCAGTTGGTTAAGCATCGGCCTTTGGCTCAGGTCACGATCGCAGGGTCCCGGGATCGAGTCCCATGTTGGGCTCTGCACTCAGTGGGGAGCCTGCTTTTGCCTCTGCCCCTCACTCTGCTCCTGCTCTCTCATTCACTCTCTCTGACAAATAACTAAATAAAATCTCAAAAAAAGAAAAAGAAGGTACTATAGGTGTTCCATTTCCATAGTGTTCAAGGATGTCTACCTGTTGCCTTTCTCTCTTGACAAAGTGTGTGGTGCCTTGATGGATGGCATTGCTTGTTGAATATTGCTGTGAAGGTCTCTAAGGCCAATCTGATATTTTTTTCTGAAAGATGATTTCTCTTTTCTTTCTGAATGCTTGAAGAGTTCTGTAACCTAAGAGTTAAATAGCCTCACTAGGATCTTGGTAGTTTGTATTCTGAATAAAAATTTCCTGCCATTTTAATCTGAAGAATCCCTTTTTCTCTATTTCTGAGAAATTCTTTTCCTTATAGAGACGTCATTTATTGCATCTCTTGTGATCTCTGTCAGGGATACCATTTGTCCTGTGTTGGATAATTTGTCTTCCATATCAGTTAGCATTTCCTTCAGTTAATGTTTGCGGTCTTTTTCCACATTCAGTCATACTTATTATCTTGTGTTTTTCCTCTGTGTCAGTCATTCCATTTTTAGTAACTCGTGTTCTACTATTCGCTGCTTCTAAATCCATGGATTCATTCTGCAATAAAACTGTTGGGGACCTCATTTTGTTTCCTGAGATCTGACATCTCCTTTTTTCATCTCATTCTGTTGTTTTAGCATGCTATCTTTCTGTCCTTTTTTTTTACGAAGTCCGTGTCACAAAGCAATTATGAGATACCTCTCTTCCTGGAGTTAAGCTTTTTTCCTAGGATGGGCTTCTTGGTCTGTTTTACCCCCTTTCCTCCCTTGTATTTCTAGAAAATATTTTCAACGTAACCATGGCATTTCTTTTCATCTTGCTCGTCTACTCGGGCTGATATAACCTGATTGACGTTTCGACATTCTTCCCGCTGTGTGTGAGACTCTTTTTTTTTTTTTTTCCTGTGAGAGCTATCGACTTTTCTAAATCCTGAAAGAATGCCAAAGATAGGATGGGAGGGGGAGTTCAGGTGAGGCAAAGTGCAGTCTTTGTTAAAAGACTTTCTCTCTGCTCTCTCTTCCTCATTCTGAGATTTGGTTAAATGTCTTAAACCGGTTATCACTGCACTTGGCTAGAGAGTGCTTCCCAGCCCCACAAGGGGACACCAGAGGCTTCAGGCCATTTCCCCTCATAGAGGACATGACTCCTATCCAGAGAGCCAATTTCAGTGCTCTTGTGCCACCTGGTTCTCGCTAGCAGAGGTTTTCACTCCTTTTTTGGTCGGAAGTGGAAGAGGAATGCTTATTTGAATTGGTTCTCTACCGATATGAGGATATTAGGGAGAATGCCGAGGATTTTGTTGACTCATACTTTATAAGGTTATTAGAAGTCACTCTTCAGCAGCCACCCTTTACCATATGTCTCAGGACAGCATCGCCTTTTCTTGGTCCTTGATTTTTTCTTTTAGCTATTTCATTAGAACACATTCTCTTATTTAGTTGATCACCAAAGTGAACGATGTGGGGTTTTATTTTTCTCACTTTGTGGAGTATTGGGGAAGAGGAATTCTGTGGGTAGTTTCAATACGCCACAGTGATCTGCAATATATGGGTTTTTTTTTTCCCTCTGTCCATTTGTTGTTGTGGAGATCAAGTTTTAAAAACAATGGATTTTAATGGTTGCTTGGGAAACCAGAGAACCATGACTGAGGAGAGACAGGATAAGTAGGAAAGCACCATTTTTGGTGGGGCTGTAAACACTTCGATACGTACCTAAATCAGCCTCAAAGTCTGTGCCTCGTCTTGTCCCTACCAGGGTCCCTACAATCCTTCTTTTCTGGGGTTAGAGCAACAAAATATTTACCACCTCGCCACTAACAGATGAGAACCGGTGTGGTGTTAGTAATGCTATCGAATTACTTCTTTCAACTAAAGGAGAGAAACACCACCTCTGCGTTCCCTGCCGCCCACCTCGTGGAGAGATCCCATCCATTTTGTTCTGTTTCTGCGGCAGGTGTGACTGGCCCGCAGCAGCAAGTTTTCCTTTCTGTAATCTGAGGATTGCACTGTCCCACTATCCGGGCTTGTACCCCTCCTGACCACCAGCAGATTAGAATGAATGCAGGCTGAGCCGTTTCATGATAAATCTCCTCTGCAAGAAAGAAATGAGACCAAAAGCTACTTTATAGTATAATGGGGCCAATCCCTGGGCTCCTTCTGCCCTTGATTTCCCCTTGTTGCCCCCAGTGTGGCGCACAAGCCCACTCACCCGGCCGACTAGGTCACAAACCCGTGTGACACAAGCCTTCTGTTTTCTTCATGGAACTTCACAGCCTGGGGCATGCTGTTTGTGCAGGTCTGTCTTAATGTCTGTGTCCCCTGTTAGCTGTGTGCCAATAAGGACGGGGACCCCCTTTTACTAGCTCACCTGTCCATCCTTCCTGTCCGGTCCAGGAGATGGCGCTCAATGAAGATGTGCTAGAGGAGGGGCGCCTGGGTGGCTCAGGGGGTTAAAGCCTCTGTCTTCAGCTCAGGTCATGATCTCAGGGTCCTGGGATCAAGCCCCGCATTGGTCTCTCTGCTCGGCAGGGAGCCTGCTTCCCCCTCTCTCTCTCTGCCTGCCTCTCTGCCTACTTGTGATCTCTCTCTCTCTGTCAAAGAAATAAATAAAATATTAAAAAAAAAAAAAAGATGTGCTAGAGGAAGAAAAGAAACAGAGTAAGGGGTAAAATGTAATCAATTCAGGCGTGCCTCGGGTGCTTCGATGGTCTCATAAACCAGCCCTGAAAGGAAAGCAAACCAGTAGTCCTGATAGTAAAGTGCAGACAGTTAGGGGATTTGCTAATTGAGCCCTGGTTTCATACTGGATCTATAACCCATATTCCGAGAAGGTGCAGCTTGATGAAAATATTTACTCAGAAGCCAGAGCCCGCCTCAGGGTTCACCATTCCCAGGGAGCAAGCTTGCCCACCGCGGCAAACCCTGCTCTCAGACCAGAAGTTTCTTGAGGTGGAGTTCGAATGCTGAGAGTCCTTGGCAGTGGTTCCTCGAGCATCGTTCACGCTTGGTAATTTTCGGAAAGATCAGATGAGCGGCACACCTTCCTCTCCCCCGAGCTCCCTCGGTGTGCCCCCAGCCTCCCCACACATACCTCTGCGGTGTGCGGCTCTAGTGCTGCCCGTGATGGGAAGGTCAGTGAGTGGGAAGTGGGGAGGGTGTGGACAATGGACCCTGAGCACCTTTTTACTCTCAGACCCCCAAGTCAGCTTTCAATAAACCTTAATTTCAGTTGGATCCTCTGGTTAAATTTAATTCTGAGTATTAAAGTTATGAATTTAAAATTCTATCATGTAAGACGATTTTATTTATTTATTTGAGAGAGGGAGAGGTTGCAAGCAGGGGTGGAGGGGCAGAGGGAAAGGAAGAGAGAGAATCCCAAGCAGGCTGCACACCCACCATGGAGCCCAACATGGGGCTCCATCCCACGACCCTGGGCTCGGGAAATCAAGAGTCAGACGCTTAACCCACTGATCACCGGCGCCCCCATCTAATACTATTTTAAGTAACTATATTGCATTCTGTCGTGAATAATTATACACTAATGTACTTTGATTAAATTTACAAGAGATTCATTAGTTACTGCAAATCACTTAGAATACTTGGATTAAATTTACGAGAGATTCACTAGTTACTGCAAAATCACTTAGAACGCTCTGTGGTAAATACATCGTTTAAATATTAATCTTAAGTATAGAAATGTTCGGTTATACCCTCCAGAGGAAAAGACACAGGTGGTGGGTGAGTATTTAGTTGGAAGGTGTGCTGTTTATATTGACTCGCGCCGCGACTCCGGTTCACGCATTCGTTTGTGCGGTCAATTCCGTTTAAGTGTAGACTTAACGGAACTGACCTTAAGCAGGTCCCTCTGCTTGGCGACCACGGGCAAAGATACCGCCACCTTCCCCATCTGGGAGGTGATTGTGTGGCGTGTCCTCTGCGGGAGCACTGGGACCCCCGGGGGGGGGGGTGTCCCCCGCCCCTCCCCCCACCCGTGTAGATTTCAGCTGTTGCTGTCCTGCGCAGAGCTAATCCGGCCTCACTGACTGTCACCTGCCTCCCACAGGGGACAAGTGCCTGTCGGACATGCCCTATGACAGCAGCGCCAGCTACGAGAAAGAGAATGAGATGATGCAGACCCACGTGATGGACCAAGCCATCAACAACGCCATCAGCTACCTGGGGGCCGAGTCCCTGCGCCCGCTGGTGCAGACGCCCCCGGGCAGCTCGGAGGTGGTCCCGGTCATCAACCCCCTGTACCAGCTCCACAAGCCCCACGCGGAGGGCCCCCCGCGGTCCAACCACTCGGCCCAGGACAGCGCCGTGGAGAACCTGCTGCTGCTCTCCAAGGCCAAGTCGGTGTCCTCGGAGCGGGAGGCGTCCCCGAGCAACAGCTGCCAAGACTCGACGGACACGGAGAGCAATAACGAGGAGCAGCGGAGCAGCCTCATCTACCTGACCAACCACATGAACCCGCACGCCCGCAACGGGCTGTCCATCAAGGAGGAGCACCCGGCCTACGACGTGCTGCGGGCGGCCTCCGAGAGCTCCCAGGACGCCTTCCGCGTGATCGGCACGAGCGGGGAGCCCATGAAGGTGTACAAGTGCGAACACTGCCGGGTGCTCTTCCTGGACCACGTCATGTACACCATCCACATGGGCTGCCACGGCTTCCGCGACCCTTTTGAGTGCAACATGTGCGGCTACCACAGCCAGGACCGGTACGAGTTCTCGTCGCACATCACGCGGGGGGAGCACCGCTTCCACATGAGCTAAGCCCCGCCCCAGCCCCGCCCATACGAACTAAGCCTCGCCCCCGCCCCGCCCACATGAACTAAGCCCCGCCCCCATGAACTAAGCCTCGCCCCCCACTCCCCACCCCCACCTGAGAGAGGGTCGCGTCGGGGGGGGCCCCCAGGCCCTCCCCTCCTGCCAGCAGCCCAGACTGGACCAGAACGTCATGCTTTGATTTCTAGGTGGTTTTTCGTTTCGTTTTGTATCTTTTTTTTTTTTTTTTAAGTTGATCGGTTGGCTGGGGTTTATTTTCCTTTGGAACACCAGGAAATTTTTTATTGTTAGAGGCAGGGTTCCATATGGACAACCCCCCCGCCCCGCCCCCCACCCGCCCACGCTTTCCAAACTGCTACTGTTACTAGATGTGCTCATAGACTGTCAGCCGAAATCCCCCTCCCTGGTTGCTTCCTAGAATTCCCCTCCTCCAAAGAACTGCTCATTTTCAGAGAATGTTTGGTAAAAATAGGTCAGAGCCTGGGAAGGAATGGGCTGGTTTCTGGGCTGAGCGTCCACGCACCCGATGTATGTTTCCACGGCCCCAGACGCAGTGAGCACGGCCCTTGTTCCTTGGCCTGACAGGTGCCCCCCCAACACGGCAGGGCCGAGAAACCCAAGCCGCAGCCTCCGACCGCGTGCATCTAGGGCTGGAAGGCTGCAGTTTGTAAAAGAGGTGATTGTAAGTCACAGCCTGGATGGAAAAGTACACTGTTGGAGAGGCGTTGGACTCCCCTGGCAAAGGGCGTGAGGAGGGCTCAGAGGACCCGGTGGTCTCTGGCTCAGTTTCCAAACCGCTGTAGCATTGCTCAGCCTTCTCCGGCTTTCCAGCATGTGGAAGGCGCCCCCAATTCCACACTCCCAGAGGCCCGTCTGGAGACCTCCGTCCTCTGCCTTCTCACGGCCCAGAGTCCGACACTGCAGTTTTAACATCCATCCTCAAATGCCGACCTTAATTCCTCTGAACTTCTCAAGTGGTAACATTCCGCCGAAACCAAGGTTTTATTCCAAATTGCACATTCCTTCCTTCCCTGGCTGGTTCCACCCAGAGCCAGAAGCCTGTTTCCCCTCGGAGGCCCAACCTAGACCCCATTTCAACATCACTGTTTTGTTTGTTGGTACATTTCTCCCCCCCCCCTACATTATTCTTGTCCTAAAATCCATAAAAGAAGGATACAGAATGATCAGTCATTTTCACAGCAAGGAACTATGAGGAGTAAAGCCCAGGAGATGTGGCTAACACACAGAACCTACCTGTTAGAAACTAAATTTTGCAACAGGCTGAAACTCCTAAGTAGCAGAGCAGCCCCTCTACGCACACCCATAAATAGGAACATCCTTTGGGAGGGGGCGGGATTGGAATGTGCAGAGCGGCCCTGCAACCCACCATCGAGGTCTGAAGGAAAAGAGGCAGGTGGTGCTAGAGTTAGAACCTTCTTCGGCCACTCTGCCAGGGGTCCCACTGAAGTGCTTGGAGGTTCCAGTCCCCGCTGGAAGGGG
Source organism: Nasua narica (assembly GCA_028533885.1). Lineage (NCBI taxonomy): Eukaryota > Metazoa > Chordata > Mammalia > Carnivora > Procyonidae > Nasua > Nasua narica. Next base: position 2,644,735 of record CM052806.1, read on the forward strand.
TAGCCCTCAAAGTTAATCCTATCTCATTAAGGATAATAATCCCCACCACCTAGGCGAGTAAGAGCATACAATTTCCAATGTTTACATGTCTTTGCCAAAACTGAACCAAGGTGAACATGAAAAAAAAAAAGGAAGAAGAAAAAATGTCTATAAGCACCCCTCATGTAATCTAAATCTGGGTTTCTTAACCACAGTGACCTTGACCTTTGGAGCTGGGTCCTCATTTGGGGTGGGGGATCCCCCTACGCCTTGCAGAATATTTAGCAGCGATCCTGGTCACTACCTGATAGATACCAGCAGCACCCTCATTCAACAACCCAAAATCTCTCCAGAGGTTGCCAAATGTTCCCTGGGGAGCAAGTCACCCCGAGTCGAGAACCCCTGCTCCAGTTCTAAAGCAGCCAAAGGTCTGGGAACCCTTCCCGAGAGCAAAGGCACTGGAAGAATTGTCCCCACTGGGGGTCTAGCTCCTGACCCGCATCCCTTTGTATTCACTGGAATATTCCTAGGAATGAAATAGTCCCTTCCATTCTTCAGAAGCAAATCTTCTCGGGTGCGTTTGAGTTCTGTTGAAAGGATGGAGCCCCCACACCTCATTCTTGGGGCTCGGTTTCTTTGCTTATGAAACGATGTGGTGTTCTGAAACGGGGATACAGAGTCACAGGGATTGAGACTCGGGCGCTGGGATGTGCGGAGTCAGGTAGAGAGCGATAGGGCTGCTGACAGCTGTGATCCTGCACATAGTCACAGAGGAAGCTATGTTCCACCCCTATGAACAAGGTCAAGGTGAGAGACTTCAGAGATTTCCGGTGCGCCGGCCAGTTGAACCTGCCGTGTTCTTTTCCATCCATCTCACAAAGCCAGTTGGTGGAAAGGAGTTCGCTTTCCCCACCACGTGGCTTCAAACAAAGCTTAACTCAGAACTGTAAATAGTGGCCACGGATGTCCTTTCCTAAAATGCCCCCCACCACCAGCTTTTCCAGCCAATGTAACCATCTCTTTACACCCCTTTTCTTGTGGTTTTATATTGCAAAGCCATTTTTCTTTGAGATTATTGTGTTTAAGGTAAGGTCCCATAGAGTGGCAACAAGTAATTAAATTATGTTAGAAAATCGGTCCTGTTCTCTACCGAAAGCTGTTAAACGTTTTCTCTTCTAGCTGGTTAAAGTAGGATTTTGCATGGCTCCACCCCCTTTTTGTTCCGCAGTTGATTCTCTTGTTGGATGGTGTGTGTGTGTGTGTGTGTGTGTGTGTGTGTGTGTCTTGGGAACCGCTGTGTCCTGAAGGGTGCCTAGGCTTTATGCACCCCTCTTTAAAATAAACACCGGAGACAGGAGGGTCGCTAGTCGTGTCGATTACAGGAAGACACCACCGCCCCTCCCCTTCGGTCCCCGTCACTGAGCTTCCCTCGACAGAGAGCCTGGACGCCAGCTCCTTACCCAGGTCCCTTCTGTGACGTGGACCTTAGAGCACAGGCTGTCCAATTGGAAGGATCAGTAAAAAGATTTGGGGTGTCATTGCTTTGCCAGCAAAAGGTGTGTCCGAGTACCAGTCACTTCAGAGAGCGGCATGTTCCACTTCCAATCGAGAATCGTCCACAAAAAGAAATCTTAGAATCTTCACTGAGAAAGGAAGCTACTGTTCATGGAGTTGTGAGTTTGGGGTTGTTTTTGTTTTTGTTTTTTTGTTTTTGTTTTTTGGGTGGGGAGGGGTGGGTTTCTTTTTACTTTTGTGGGTTTTTTTTTTTTCTTGACTTGTTTTGATCACCGTGTAGCTCTTATAGTGTGGTATTTTTGCCAAAACAGAAGTGAGATCAGAAAGACTTGCAGAGACAAATCACGAAGCAAATGTATTTCTCTACCTGCACTTTTTGAGTTTCAGCAATAAGGGTCAACTCTACTTAAAAATCCAGACAGTTTTCACTCAGTTCAGTGTGTGTGTGTGTGTGTGTGTGTGTGTGTGTGTATGTGTGTGTGTGTGTGTGTTTAACTTTAAAATGAACCACAGTCAGATCTATTTAAGATGTACAGGCCTCAGAAGAGAGAAGCACATCCACAAGTGGGTATGGTCGCCTTCACTGTGAACAGATGTAACCAGATATTAATATGCAATATTGTTTCAAATACTTTCTAATACACTTTTTTACAATGTTGTCTGTGGGGATCCTCAAGGTACAATTTGCTTGCGTCCTGGTGCAGCTTTAGGTCTTCGTCTGCCATTCTAGAAAATACGTGTACAGGATTGTAAATGAGAAAATGCACTTGTATTTCCCATCCGCTTTCTCTGATGATGTTAAATTATTTCTGTTTAGCTGTGAACAAGGGGTAACGCACCCCCTGGAGAAATAGAGGATCCTTTTGTACACATTTTGAAAATGCTTCTTCTGTAGTGATAGAACAAATAAATGCAACGAATACTTTGTTCTTTTCGTGTGAAGTCCGGGGCCCTGGGGCGCGGCCACCTGCGGCAGACTCCTCCCCTCCAGGGAAGAGGGGCGGGCCTTGGGGCCGCTGAGCCCTGGTTGGGAACCACGTGACCATGGGCATCGATTGTGTGTTCATAGCACAGCATAGTGGCTCGGCGGCACACTGACTGCCTCCCGTCCACGGCTGCGGTGAGCTTGGGGGGCTTCAAAATGTGGATTTGAGGCAGGTGGAGGTGGCGACAATAATCAGTGCACTCCACGCTCTTCATAATACCACGGGAGGTGGGGTCCATGGCTGTGGGGGCGCGGGAGACAGTGGCTGACCACAGTGGCCACATGTCATGGTCCCAACCCCACAAAGCTGCGCTCTTAGGCCAGGGCCGGGCTGTGCCACAAGGCTCAGCTCCCTTTTGGAGAGAGAACCAGACATCAGATGTGTTCGGACCTAGTGAGTAAGATGCGGTAGCCAGGTCTGCATGGTGCAGCATTTGATCGGAGCAAGGTGACACTCTAGTGAAATAAGCAGATCGCACTCTTCCCCTTCAGCTCCTGCCATCGATTCCCAAAGGAGCTTTCAAAACCAGCCCTTGACAAGGCAGCATCTTTTGAGGGAGTTTTCAGCCTCCTCGGGTAAGCTCACTTCTAGAGCGTGTTGCTCAGACTGATGTGATGGGATGCCCACTTGGAAATCGGTCCCACCATCTTACAGCCGTGCCTTGTTATTTCTCAGTGATCACAGATCCAGAGAATCAGGAATATCTATACTTACTTACAGATAAGCCGAGAGCAGCCAAAGGGAGAAAAGTCACTCAAAGCGATGAGTTTGATGGTGAGAGTGACAAACGTGTCTGTGTGCACCCTTGCAGTCACATCCTTATGAAGCTTAATAAATAAAACCTGAAGGAATCGATAGGCAAAGCATCCCTGGCACTAAGCCCTCCCAGATGTCCCCAGCTCTCCATTGCACATTGGAGTCTCATCCTGGAGACCCAGATGTGGCCACTGGGTGAGAGTGAGGTTTCCAATCTCAATTCCAAGAGCCACCTGTGGGAAAACAGACTCCGTTTCTTGGTTTTCACCAAGAATCCCAAGAATGATTATCTCAGCTCATCCTTCTGACCCTGAACCTTTAGTGTTCCTGTGCCTTCCCTGGTCCCTGCGCCCTGCAAGTCCGCGGTGCATCTACTTGATGGGCCCAAATGATGAGTCCCACTCTGCGAAGGCTGACCCGGAGGGGGTGCCCCTTTGTGGGGCGGCAGTGAGGTGTGCCTGGTGGGCCCCAGGAGGACAGCACCGGATTTCAGGTGGGACGCAGCAAGATGCCAAGAGCCGGCAGCAGGTTCAGAGGTCCCGAGGCTGAGGGGAAGTGATACGTTCCTGATGCCCTGCCATTGTTCCCAGTCTGCCCGGAGCAGCCCCTTGAGCACCCCCACCCCCCTCTATCTCCCATGGGGAGCCCCAGGGCTGCTCCTGAGTTTTTCTGCATGCATTTTTATCATTCCCACTGGAAACTGCTGCTCTTGTACCCTTAACTTCTGTTCCTGATGAGTACCATAAATGTACACGTCCCACCATATATTATATATATATATATATATATATAAGATTTTATTTGAGAAAGAAAGCGAGTGAGCATGAGCGGAGGAGGGGCATCGGAACAAGCAGACTCCCGCTGAGCTGACCTAGGACCCTGACATGGGGCTTTATCCCAGGACCCTAAGATCATGATCTGAGCCCAAGTCAGATGCTTAACCGACTGAGCCACCCAGGTGCCCCAAAAGTCACACTACATTTTAAATGTTAGCATGGAGGTGGGGGAGCTGAAGATCAGGACTGCAGGCCCAGAGGCCGAAGATTCCCTACCCCATTGCCAATTAATTAGTCATATTTTTTGATCAAAATCAAATGTCTTGGAGGTTTTGTGACTCCTTGGTGGAAGCATGCACTGTCATCAAAAGCACGTGGATTCTCAAGGAACAGAATCCTTTTGGCAGTTTCTACAAGTCATGTGCTTTTTCTTTCTTTTTTTTTTTTTTTTTTTTTTGGTATGGCTTCTCAACTCCAAACACAGAGCAAGGCACAAGAGGAAACTCAAGGGACCTAGTGATTGGTACAAGACTGGGGGTTGGGGGAGTGAGGGAGTTCCTCCAGCAGGACAGGATCTGCTTGATGCCTCTGGGTTTTCTCTGCACCAGAGGCTGGAGCACCAGCAGGTGGCATAGCCCCCGCCTGCTCAGGGATGCTGCCCAAGCATCACTATTCCCTATTCTGCCTGCTTCCCGGCAGTCTAACCCGCCTTTCCCCAAATACCCCGCCCCTCAAGCCATCTAACAGGAGGAAGTGGAGTCCCGTGGCTCTGGGGACCACAGGGCTGCCTCACAGCCAGGCTCCTGGCCTCTGACTGGCCTCCCCTGCCCTGAACCCAAATTCCCAATCCCCAGCTGCCTCAAGGCTTCCTTGCCTCCCACCATCTGCCCTGGTGCCAGTGCTTCCAGAGATCCCCCGTGACCCTGGTTCTCAAATGCAGCTCGGAATCACCTGGGTGGTCCTTAAAAATCCAGTTTCCAGAGCTCCACTCCTGATCATTCTGGAGCTGGAGGTCTGCTTGGAGTCCACCCACTGAGCATGGGACCAGCGTCCCCAGACCAGCAAAGCTGATTCCAATCCTGTTTCTCCCCAACACGGTTCACAGCTTACCCCTCTTCCTCTGCCCAAGCCTATTTTTTTTTAAGAGAGGAAGAACAATTAATAATGACTCTCTCTTCCCCTCTGGAGTCTGAAACAACTCAGAGACAAGAGGATCAGAGAGGGGAAAACCGAAATAAATTTTTGTTACCCATAAAACCTAGATTAGAGGACGCAGTTTCGGTGCGCGACCACAGCACTTGCCCTCAGTTAAACCAACTCGATTCCAGGGACACAGGCAGCATTTAAGTTCATGCACCCCCAGGAAGACTGAGCCCTGGCCCTGCAGGGATGGGGGACAGGAGACCCAGCAGGCAGCACAGCCCAGCAGTGCCAAAGGAAGCTTGCTCATTTCCTGCCCCCAGAAGAGGGTGAAGAGGTGGTCAGGCAGGGGATGGGGCGCCCCTAGTGGCAGGGAGGGGAGATGCAGTGGGAACCAGAGACAACAGAAGGAACCGGGACCCCCTGCGGGGGGGAGCTACTGACCTTGGAGAGGAGTCCAGATAAGAGGGAAGCAAAGAGGAGGGGGATTGGGTTCTTGCCCCTAGAATGCGATTTCCACGAACAGGGTGGTTTGGGATTTTTCCTTTTTTTTAAGATTTATGTATTGATTTTAAAGAGAGCAAGAGAGAGAGCATGAGCTGGGGGAGGGGCAGAGGGAAAGGGAAAGGGAATCTCAAGCCGACTCCCCACTGAGTGGGGAGCCCACAGTGGGACTCGATCCCACCACCTCCAGATCATGAGCTGAGCCAAAATCAAGAGTCAGACGCTTAACTTACTGTGCCACCCAGGTGCTCCTGGGATTTTTTTTTTTTTTTTTTTTTTAATGTACTAACTGCCACATCCTCCGTGTCAACAAGGATACCTGGAATAGGCTAGATGCTTGCTCTGGTCTGAATGTTTGTGTCCCCCAAGTCCGCGTGCTGAAATCCCAGCCGAGCCTTCACAAGTGGGATTAGTGCCCTCATAAAAGGGGCCCAGAAAGATTCCTGTCCCCACGTGAGGGCACGGCGTGAAGCTGTGACCCAAAAGAGGCCCCTCAGTCCGACTCTGATCTCACACTTGCAGCTGCCAGAACTGTGGGAAGTGATTTTTGTTGTTTCTAAGCTCCTAACGTCCCCTGGCTTGTCCCCTCCCCGCTCAAGAGCCTTCCCAAGTGTCCCTCCTGCCCAGAGGCAGGTTTGCTGGCCCGGGGAGCAGATGGGCTGTGGCTACCCAGTGAATCGGCAAGACGGGAAGCCCATGCAGCCACCAGGGTCCCCGTGCACAACTGGGAACCAGCCAGTTGGGGACGAAATTTGCATAACAAGGATAATTTGGTACCAAAACCGTCCCCCGAAGTGAACTACATGGATCTCGGTACAGCGAACAAATTTCACTTCTTCTTTCCCATGTTTTGTCAGACCAACTAGATGTGACACTGAGCGTGTGAATTGTCCCAGGACGTTCCGTCTGGGCCTCCGTGGGTCAGCTCCTGGCCTCCCTTCCGTGCTGCCCATCCCTGGGCCTCCCACGCGGCGGTCCCCTCCCTGGGTGTCCCCTGGGCACGTGTGCCCGCGCGCACACACAGCAGGGTGGGTCCCGGCTCTCCGGAGTCCTGCTGGCCCCCGCGCTGGGGCGGCCTCACCTCCGGGGCATCTCCGCCCAGCCGGCACCTGTGGCAGCTTCCTCATCACATCTCCCTCCGGCTTCCTGTGGGCAAGGGCGGGCCAGGCCCCACGGCAAGGAGGGTCTGTGGTTTTGGGGCCCTCGTCTGATTCCCCTTTCAGGGCCTCCTCCCTCTGGGCCCTGCCCCTCACAAGACCTGCTGCGGGCCCCCCTGTGCCCGCACCCAGATCTTATCCCTGAAAGCATCAGGATGCTGTTTCCCAAGCGCGGGGGTGCCGCCCAGGTGGAAATCAGTTGCATGTTTATATCCAGGGTGAGTCCGGGCCGTCTGCCATCACCGCTGCGACCCTAAGAGGTCAGGGAGCCTGGCCTGGGCTTCAAGTCCACTTTCTCCACAATGGCATCCAGCAGGTGACTCCATGTGGTCCCTCCACGTGGTCCCTCCAGCCTCGCTGCTGCTGACCTAGCCATCCAACAAGCCCGAGCTCATTGTACTGAGCTAGTATTTGGAACTCTGTCAAGACCAGGTCTCTGTGTTCCTGGAATCCTCACCTAAGTCCATGCTGGGGGCTCTCATGATGCTGTGTGTCAAGGACCCACCTCCTCCATCAGATGGAGGGCAGCCATCTTGCCTCCATCATCCCCAAACCTCCAACAGCAAGCAAAGTCAGGCACTCATCTGGAATGGGCCTTCAGTTTTGCTTCCTGGACTCCCTGAGGTCTTTTCTTGCCCTAGGTGATGACCTGGATCCCCACTACATGACTCCTCCTCTTTCTGGAGCCCCCTCCCGTCTTTCCACTTGCATAAGGGCCACTGTCACCCTCCCTGGAGACAGGCAAGAGGCAATGGGACCCAAGCCCCAGGTTCCTGGGGTACCCTGAGGTTTTCCAGGAGGATCCTGTCTGCATCCTAGCATTTGGGTCCTTGTAAGGGTGGGGGGGGGTCCCATCCAGGAGACAGACTGAGCACCAATTAAAGCATGGAGATTATCAGAGTGGATCCACGTACAAGCCCCAACTATACGTTGCCTGCAAGCATGCCCCTTTAAATATAAAGACACGTGGGCTAAAAGGAAAGATGTGGAGAAAGACCACGTTAGCATTAACCCAACGAAAGCAGGAGTAGCTCCATTAAACTTGCGACAGAACTGACTTCGGTGCAAGGACAGTTGCCAGGGACAAAGAGGGGCCTTACCTAATGATAAAGGGGTCTATTCTCCAAGAAGATGTAACAAGCCCGAATGTATATGTATGGGCCTAATGACAGCGCGTCAAAGTATGTGAGGCAGAACTAGAATGATAGAAATGCAGGGGGGAAGAGATGAGCCCACGCTTGCAGTCAGAGGCTCTCAGAACCGGACAGATCCAGCCGGCAGAAAATCAACAAGGACACGGAGAACCCGCCGAAGGGGTTATTTATTTATTTATTTTAAAATATTTTTTTCTTAAAGATTTTATTTATTTATTTTGCCAGAGAGAGACACAGCGAGAGAGGGAACACAAGCAGGAGAGGGGGAGAGGGGAGAAGCAGGCTTCCCGCTGAGCAGAGAGCCCGAAGCAGGGCTCGATCCCAGGAGGCTGGGGTCACAACCTGAGCCGAAGGCAGCTGCTTAACGACTGAGCCCCCCGGGCGCCCCCGGAAGGGGTTATTGGAGCGAAGAAAGGCAGCCAAAAAATTCAAGGCAAAAGGACGGCATGCATAGAGGTAGAGAAGCTCGAAATGCTGTTGGAGGAAGACCTTGGTCCAGAGATTGGCCAGAGCATCCTGGGATGGCTTTCTGGACTGACGGCCGCCAGCTAGCCTCCTGCGGGGTAGGGGATGAGCAGGAAGAGGGGAACCGTGTTTAGCCCCAGAAGCATCCTCTCCGCCCCAAAGCTGAACGGGGGCCAGAGTGGCGTGGAAAACGACCCATCCTGTGATCCTGGAACTGCCAGGCTGCTCGGGAGGAAGGGCGGAGATGGGTGTGTGCATCAGTTTCAGGTAGTGAAACTAAGGCCAGGGAAGCAGAGTGACTTTTTCAAGGTCACAGAGAGTCATCCTCGAGCCATACTTCCTACAGCCCATGATGCATGATTCAAAAAGAAGAATGGGACCGTGTTTCGGGAAAAGCCACACACTTCTGCTGCTTCTCAGAGAGTCATGCTGTATGGCAGCCTTTGGAAGGGTCCAAGAAGGGCGCCTGGGGGGCTCAGTCAGTAAAGCCTCTGCCTTGGGCTCAGGTCATGATCTCAGGGTCCTGGGATCGAGCCCCGCGTCGGGCTCTCTGCTCAGCAGGGAGCCTGCTTCCCCCTCTCTCTCTGCCTGCCTCTCTGCCTACTTGTGATCTCTCTCTCTCTCTCTAATAAATAAAATCTTAAAAACAAAGATGTAAGGCTCCAAGAAGAATGGAATATATGTTCTTTAATCCAGATTCCCACAAACGGATTTAACACCCCCAAATCCCCACCATCTCTTTTTATTGTCAGCATACATGTGGCTCTAGGAGGACATGGTGAAAAGCACGCGGCCTGTCCCTGCTCTAGGAGCAGCCCTCCTGGCCGTGCCCCAGCACTGAGGTCTGGACCACCGCCCAGCAAGGCTATCCCTGTGGTGCCAGGTTCTGTGCTGGGGGCTCTGTGTGCTTCTCCTACTGCTCCTGTCACCCCACTGGGTGGTCCTTAGCATCCTGGGTCGTGAGTGAAGACCTAGGCGTGAGCTCCATGACTCGGTGGATGTCCTCATCCAGAAGTGAAGCCAGGGGGAGAACATAAGCCCCAGCCCTAGAGGGGGGTCACCCCCCAGTCCTCTGTGGAACTGATGGGTGCCTCTGCCACGGACGGGTGCTTGTACGGGCTGTCGCCTGCCTTCTGGAAGTCAGTCTTTCCATGAGAGTGGAATTGTTTCAGGGACATGTCTTCTGCCACCAGCAGGGGTATAGCTGCGGCATTTCAGAGGTGAGATTGGGGGTGTCTCATTCTCTTTATGGCAGGAAAAAAAAAGAGGCAGGACGCTCACATTCTCAGCGCATGCTTCCACTCGACATTGAGACATAGGACCTGATGTTGGCCCTGGATGATTCAGGACAGGTGGAGGTCCCGTGCAAATGCCCCGGTGTTGACATTTGAAAAGAACGGCACAGCATTTCCATACTTGTTTTCTGGTTCAGGCCTTGGTGGCAAACACCACGAGACCAACCGTAAAACACTTGGGGAAAACAAAAGAAAGAGGGAAATGTGCCGAGCTGGTCTCCAGCACCACGCACGGCGCTGTTGTGATCTTTGCAAGCTCCCATCACACCCACCTGATGACTCAGACAGGATGCGTCATTTCCCCCAGGTCACACGTTCGCGGACCCCACATACCCAGCATAACGCAGTTTGCAATAGCAATATAAAAGCAATACACCAACGTGGAGGTAATACAACTTCTGAATAATATATCTACTATGTTACGTTGCATGTAAGGGAAAAGGAAAGATATCAGTTATGGTGATAAATTATTCTTGGTTTTCCAAACAGTTGCGCATGACTGGTTGCCGTTAGGCATTACTCGCATTTCTGTTTTCCGGTACCCAGACTTTTTAGTTCAGACTCAGCCATATTTTGTATACATCACCATACGCAGAATTTCTTTTCTTGTGGCAAGAACTTTTAAGATCTACCCTCTCGGAAACTCTCAGCTATGTAATACAACGTTAACGATGGTCGCCATGCTGAGTCTGACACCCATGTGACTTATTTACTTTCTAACTGGAAGTTTGTACCTTTGGACCCCCTTCACCCATTTTTCCCATGCCATGCCTCCACCTCTGCCAACCAGCAATTATAGGAAAGAGCCCTCGAAATGGTTTCACTTGGGTGATGTAAATCTTGCTTACAACACTTTATGTCACAGGGCGTGCCTGAATTTGAATGATGGGATGAAGACCTGTGTTGAGAAAGACTAATGATTCCGAAAGTGAACCAGAAGTAGTAGAAAGCTGAGTGGGGAAAAATTTACATAGGAAAAAAAAAAGCGTAGCCTTCACCATCACTGAATGAGTATTCTATGGGTTGGATGCACCGAGCAGGGAATATGGCAGGGGCATTGTGGATAGCAAGCCTGGGACAGAAGTGCCGTTACCTCCTATCTTAGAGATCACGTGAAAGAGAGTCCTGGACCTCGCTCGCTTGAGGTCCCCCAGCTGGTGGGAGCCACACCTGTCACCAGACCATGGTGACTGGGGCTGGGACTCGTGTACAGGATATGGGAAACAAACAGAAGGAGAATAATTCCTCATCCCTAGGACGACTCGGTCACCGGCGGGCACTCTGGGTGCATGCATACCCCCATCTAGGTGGTGTCGAGATTGCGAACACAGAGTAGCTGAAAAGCCATGTCTTAGGGAAGCGAAGAGCAAATCTGATTTCTTGGCTGTTTGCGTGGGGGACCAGAGCTGCCCCTTCCCTCCCCGTAACCCGGCGATGCCGTAGCCTACGTCATAGCCTACCTGTGTCCGACCCAAAACAGAGGTTCGACGTAGAACATCACTTGTTCCGTATGTTGTAGCTTAGCGGCGCACATGGCTGGCTACGTACATTTAAATTCATTGAGATGTAAAGAAAGAGAAAATTCAGTGGCACCAGCCACATTCCACGTGTTCGGTAAGCCACACGTGGCCACAGCTGCCATATTGGAAAGCAAAGATACTGGAAGCTCTCCACATCGTGGAAAGCTCTAGTGCGTGGCTCTGATGAGCCCCCCGGCATCCAGCCCAGTGCCCAGAAAAGGTGGTACCTCCCAAACCTTGATTCCCTCCCCCCAAGTAAACCATGCACTCCCGCCTGGGTCCCCGGAGAAGGCTGCCCTGAGTTCTAAATCCTGAAGCCTCCCTTCAATATGCAAATCATGCAGAAACTTTCATTTCCCTTTTGAAGACCAGGGCTTTCACTCTGCCAGCCAGGGACATGACATTTGCCTGCGGACCTGTGCTTTGTATAAAGCAGGCTCACTGGAGCCCACAAGGTGTTGGCTAAGTGGGGGCTACTTCCCCCCCACCGGCGCCTTGGAACCCGGGGACCTGCCTGACGTCCCCCTTGTTCCCTGTGCTGCCTCGGAGCCCGGGCTGGCTGCTTCTGTGACCTCCAGTCCCCTTCCCGAAGCCACAAGCTACAAAACAGAAACTGAGGAGCCGTGGTGGGAGGGTGGGATTTCCAGCAAAATAGGGAAGGTCTCGTTATAGGCTGCTGGTACATTCTTGCAGGATTATTCTCCTCTCAGGAGAAAAAGAGGAAAAGAAGGCAAATCACTTTCCTCTTGCTTCTGCTTCTCCTAAATAAACTGCTTGCCTAATTTCCTTTGCACTTAGAGAAATGTTCCTTGTGAAAGTGGCTGTTTCCACACATTCACACAGCAGGGCTCTGGGAGGCATTTGCATTTGGGGACCCTCCCCTTGCCAGGTGCCCCTGTCCCTGGAGCTCCCCAGGCGTCCTTGCTTCTGGCATCTGGGCTTGAAGACAGGCACCAGCTCAGACTGGCTGCTTCCTCCTTCAGCAGAGTGTGCTGGTCCCTGCTGGACCCCAGCGCCGGGACACAGCTCTGGAAGGATCTACCCGATATCAGGCAGCAAAACACAGGGCTGTGTGTGCCAGACAGTGACACACTCAGGGCCACAAGAAGGAAGTCAAGGCCATTCCTAATCCCAGTCTCTGTGTCCTGCGCTAGAGTTGGACCTGCCGATCAATAACTCGGTCTGACCGGCCTCCTCCTCAAACCAGAGCTTAAAAATGCTCACTAGAAGCGGAAGGACTCAGTGAGATACCGTATGTGAAGAAAGTGCCTACACAAGGTCCCACAGGTAATGAGCCAATCTGTGTGTGCTTGTCTTTCTGCTAAGGACTCGAGAATAGGAATTGCATAGGTAACAGAAATTTCGAAAGCACGCTGGCTGAAGGGAAGTTGGTCGCTCCCTTCCCCCAGCCCCACCATCTATCAGGTCTGGTGACCCAGGAAAGAACAGCTGACTTGAAAGGGATTTAGCCACTTCCCACTTGTATCAAAACAAGTGCCAGTGAAGGTCGTGCTGGAAACCTCCTAGTGAAAAATACAGACCAAAGCATGTTGAATGCTCCAACTAATTAAGCATAGTTTTTTAAATATTAAGTACAGTACATTAAAAAAGACAAAAGTGAAGAAACCCCAAACTTGAGGCTTTAGCACATTAATCGGACATCGGACTTGGAATTCCTTTAAATGGTATCGGTATTCAGAGGGATGTGGACTGGCTGCCTCCAGGGCCTTCCTGGAGCCCTGAGGGAAAAGTGGGAGAAGCTCTCCATCTAGTGGTGAACAGATGTGGGCTTGGACAGAATCCGTGAAGCTCACAACCAACTTCCTGGTCCCAGGAGGAGATGCTGCATTTGCTAGGTGCTCAGGGTGAGCCTCTCCTCCCCCAGCCCAGCTCCCTGGCTGCAGGAGGGAGGAGCTGAGCCCTGGGCCAGTAAAAACATACCCCAGTCAGGTAAAGGTCGCAAAACCATCTTGCCACCAGGTAAATAGCAGAATCATTTGGTTATGGATTGATTTTCACATGACCCTTTTACATCTCATTCAGCCATGATGCCTCCCGAAATCAATCTTTGCATAAACTCTGATAACACCAAGAGTAGGGATCTCTCTCGCCCTGGCTCTGGCCCAGAACCCCGCTAACCTTGATGGATCCTCTTAATCTGTGTCTACCTGGGGAGCCACCTTGACCTCTGTTGAGCTTATGCCCCAGGGAAGGAGCACAAGGATTTCACTTGCATTAAGAATATAGCTCAGGCGAGAATTGTTCTTACCGCTGGCCCTTCACTCCTTGGCCTCCAGGTTCCTGGAGCCAAGATCTCCGATGTCTTGCAGGGGAGGAAACATTTCTTTCTACCCTCTGCGGTTCAGTGGCTGGGTCTCCAGAACAAAGTGGCCAGAGACAGATCAACAGGAGAAATTGTGTATGATTTTATTTGGTGTTAAAGTTTTGTGTGGCATGGAAGAACGAAATAAATGCCTAGGCTTGGAGGCTTTTGTGCTCCTCAGACAAAGGAAGACATATTTAGAGAGAAATGAAAGGCAAAGAGAAAAGACTGAACTTGTAGGGGCAGTGATTTGTAAGACGGAAAATACGACGGGAAGCTGGTGGCAGATGAGGACTCTCTGCTTGGGCAGGAGAAGATGCCGTCACAGGGAGAATTTATGCTCTGCTTTCAGGAGGATGGGGGAGGGCAGAGAGCTCATCCTGTAACTACTTTTTCTCAATCCCCTTCGGTTTAAAATAATCCTTACCCCAGAGTGACGGATTAGACGGTGGTGCACTCTGGTTTTGGATACCCTGGTTCTTCCTGCCATGGCTCCAGTGCTCACTGACCACAGACAGGGTCACTGACCACAGACCCTGCATAGTGTGGGTGAATGAGTGAACACTGGGGTTAGCCCATCTGGGCTCTTGTTCTAGACTTAGGGTAGCTCAGGTGTGTTATTTGCTGTCTATAGGCTTCCACGTTTCAACCCCTATTCTGTTTCACACCCTCCAAGCTAGATTAAATGCAGATTACACATTGCCTGAGAAAGTACGGGTAGACTTAAAAGTATAACGATAGAAACTATGCAAAATAAAATACAAAGGAAGTCTAAACTTCAGCAACTTTAAAACATGTTCAAGGGAAGTCCTTGAAGAGGGGGATGGCGGAGCCAAAATTTTAGAAAGTAGGAAATATTTCATCAGCTATTATGAATGCTGTTATTAAAGTGGGATGACTGGTAGAGTTTCTACACCGACACTGGTGATGCGGAAAAACACCAGCAGTGCCTGCCCACTGAAGCAGACTTTTCTTTCGCCCTGTGGTCAGTGGGAGCACCCATCCCACTTGCACCTCGAAATGAGCAGGAGACCAGTCACTCCTTAGTCTTCAGCATGGCCTGGCCAGGGGCCCGGGGGGCAGACTTGCCCTGCGGGGAGCTACAGTTCCCCCCATAGCCACCCCAGGCAGGGGATGAAGAACTTCTACAGCACCAGGAAGAGTTCTCTGGGGGCCAGGAGCAACCGGATCAGGGACCAGGGGAAGGCATCCTGTGTTTTGAGGTCAGCAGTGTCTGCACCACGGAGACAGGTGGGACGTGAGGAGAGGGGGCCATCCGAAGGGCCCCATGGAGCCCGTGGCCAGCGAGGTCCAGGAGCAGTCATATTGGATATGTCATTCCACTTCATTACTTCCTCTGTCGGCCCCACATATTACACAAAGGTCGGACAAACTCTGCAGCTGGGTCTTCATGTGCCATGGGGTCCTCTGGGAGAGACCTGAGCCCACATACTAGATGGGGGTCGGGGGCACTACTGCTTCCTCAAATCGCCCACCACCTGTCTTCAGGGAAAGAGGCTCCAGGGATCAGGCGCAACTCCGTGCTAACCTGGTCGTGTGGGATGCCTTCCCTCTGGAGAGAGGCCAGCGTCATTTTTCACTGTATTTAACAGATGATTCCAACGATTGATGCGAATGAATGCCTCTAGGCAGGCCTTGCACTAGGCCAAATCCTAGGGAATTTCCAACATTGGACCATCTGCTCTACACTCAGAGGGACATTGCCAGGTGGGAGGCCTCGGTCATTGGAGAGCAGGATGGAAAAGCTAAGATCACCTCATGCTTTGTCTTGTATTTTATATTACCTTATCTTATCTTTGCTACACAAGGTGCTTCTCGTGCAGAGAACTATCCAACCTTGCAGGGCCATGCTTTCCCAGAGTAGCATTTCAAGTCCAACTGGTCTTCGAGAAAGAAAAACATCCCCATGGTGAATGGCCAGGAGTCCAGGTGCTAAAAGGTTAGGGTTGCCCAAAGTCCCCCAAGACAAATAAAGGAGGAATTATCAGCGGCGCAGAGTATTCAAGACATTTTGCTGAGAGAATCGGCGAGTTATTTGAAAAAAAAAAAATCCATTTCAATACCATTGTCACCTTTCACAACATTGAGAGGAAGGACCCTGCTGCATCTCCCACACCATGCAATATCTCATTTCACATACGTGTTATGGCCCCTTCTCCTTTACCCCTCTTGGATTCCGGCATTCTTTAGACCAGCACTGTCCCACAGAACCTTCTGTGATGATGAAAATGTTCTACTTCTGCCCCGTCCAGGGTAGAACCCACAGGCATGATACTACTCAGCACTGGACTAGCACGGCCAAAGGGCTGAATGCTTTATTTCGTTGCATCTTATAATTCATTTAAAGCTGATCCACTCCATGTGGATGGTGTCCATGTACCGGACAGAGAGTCCATTATTCTGTCTCCAAGCAGATGTCCTACGTGGTACCTACCATTCTTGCTTTACCACGTTAACACTGTCTTAAGATTTTGCCAAAAGCTGGTCTGCGCTTGTTTGATTACATGCTTCATCTTACATGAAACATCCCTACGGAATTTTACACTTGAGAATTGTAGACA
Source organism: Nasua narica (assembly GCA_028533885.1). Taxonomy (NCBI): domain Eukaryota; kingdom Metazoa; phylum Chordata; class Mammalia; order Carnivora; family Procyonidae; genus Nasua; species Nasua narica. Next base: position 2,660,887 of record CM052806.1, read on the forward strand.
AGAGCTCTTGCCCATCCTGAAAGGTGTGACTCAAGAGAGCGAATCCATAATTGAGTGGAAAGAACTTCACCCATCCTCCCAGGAAGTCACACGCCTGGGACGTCCTCTGAGAAGAACACTTGTTACGGCTTGACCTGAAATAGAGCCTCCCTTCTTCCCTCGACTCTCCATTTTGTGTTTTCTCATTGCTGCTTCTGCTGCTGTTTTTAGTGTGGCCCTGGGTCCTGTGGGAAATGTCATTTTACTCTCCTTTTTAATTATCTAGTGCTATGTACACGGATCCCCAGACCTAGAAGCCTCACACAGGAAACACATGTTATCCAACAGTTTCCGGGGGTCAGGGTTCCAGGTGTCACTCAGCTGGGGCTTCCGGCTCAAGGTGTCCCACAAGAACACATTCAACTTGTTGATCCAGGGTCGTATGTGAAGGCTCAGCTGGGGGAGCAGTACTTCCAAGCTCAATCACGTGACCGCCAAGATATAGTTCCTCTCAGGAGGTTGGGTGGAAGACACCAGTTCCATACTGACCAGAGACCTCCCTCTGTCCTTCCCATGGGGGCCTCTCAATAGGGCAGTTCACAACATGATTTTGGAAATTCACAGCTGTCTAGAGAGGCTGTGAATTTCCAAAATCATGAAGTCTTGGTTCTCTCAATCCACTTCTCTTGTGTTTATTCCACTGTAAGCAGCAATAGGAACCCAGAAAGCCCCTTTCACACTTGGCTGGGACATCTCTTGAGCTACACAGGCAGCTCAGCTCCCCACAGGTCCTGCTTTCTGTAGAACATCCGGAGACAATTTCACTCAACTTTTTTTTATAACTTCGTATAACCCCCGTCTTCTGGATTATAATAACAAACTTTTCACTTGTGTGGGAGTCCCAGTGGCAGGGTCTGGGGCAGAAATCCTACAATAGTCTGTTCAAGGTGATTTAGGCATTATTGTATGCCTCAAAAATGCCGTGGACTGCTTCCAAAGCCATCCCGCCCCCCTTTTCAGGTGTTCGTGACAGTCGCCATCCACTTCTGGATGCTAGAGTCTGTATTACTACCTACTGCTGCTTAGCAAATGGCCACAAACTTAGCAGCTCAAAATAACACAGTGTCTATGGGTCCAGAGTGTAGACACAGGTCGATCAGGTCCTCCGACCCAGAATATAAATGTAAGTATAAGAGATATGCAAGGCATCTCATCTCTGTCTGGAAAGAAGCTTTCTAAATAGAAATCACAAAACACAGAATTGAAAGATTTGATGGATAAAAAGTCCACCTCCGGGCCAGGTTCCTTCCATCACAATCCACCTTCCTTCCGAGACACTTTAAATCCCCAAACCCATTTCTTCCATCTAGCCTGACATATTGGTGAAGAATTTGGTCCCTGGAAATGATTTCAAGAGTCCTACTCAAAGGCTGCCGTTTATCCTGTTAGAAAATATTCCCCAGCATCACCCGGTTACGTCATTTTCTCTGTTGATTAATGTCTAGCTTCTCAAACTATGCGTGCGAATCACCTAGGGAGCTTGGTTAAATGCGGTGGCTCAATTCGGTGGATCTAGCATGGGACCCAGGTGACCCACATTCTCTAACTCAGGTGATGAGGAGGAGATATTTCAGGGTTTTCTTAAGGCATTTCTCCTAAGTCCATGTAGTTCTCTGATGTTCTTTTTTTTTTTTTTTTTTTTTTTGAGAGATAGATTTAGTTAGTTAGTTAGTTGTTAGTTAGTTAGTTAGCGGAGAGAGCAAGAGAGACCACAAGCAGAGTGGGGAGAGGGAGAAGCAGACTCCCCACTGAGCAAAGATCCCTGACATGGGACTCAATTTCAGGACCCTGAGATCATGACCTGAGCCAAAGGCGTTTGCTTAACCGACTGAGCCACCCAGGTGCCCCTCTCTGCTATTTTTGTTTTTGTTTTTCCTGCTGTTCTTATAAGACTTTTCTTAGCACTCAACAATCTTGTCCCCTACATCAGGCCAACATCAGGGGACTAGTTAAGCCTGGCACATCCACTCAGTGGAATCCTAGGCAACCTTGAAGCATGTGGACACATGTGGCATCCATTTATGGTACCATATATATGGGACCATATAACCATACCATATAACATACATATATATGTTACCATAACATATATTGTTATGGTACATATTTGTACCATATATATGGTAACGTATATATGTATGTTATATGGTATGGTTATATGGTCCCATATATATGGTAACGTATATATGTAACAACGTAACAATATAACATACATTGTTATATTTTAATGATAATTGAGTCTGCCGTATAATTTGAGTTATAGAAAAGAGTATTCTCTGTGTCATGGAGGGAATGACCTGAAGAGAAGTCTGTCCCGTTATTCCAGACTGTGCAATTGCATGTGTCATGTGCCCCCTGACATTCTGTACTTCCTGAATTTTCTTCAGGGAGCATATATTATAATAATTAAATTCCTTATATGCATTAAAATGTTTTATTTTTAATTTAAGATTGTCCTAATCATTGGAAGTGGGAAAATTTGTGATGGGAATTTCAGCTGGGAATTTATCACAGGTGTCTTTAAGGAAAATCAACTCTAGTCTCAAGATGTTTGGAAAGCTAAAATTTCTGAGTTGAAAGATTTTCTTTTTGGGGCCCCTGGCTGGCTCAGTCCATAGAGCATGGGACTCTTGATCTCAGCGTTCTGAGTTTGAGTCCCATGTTAAGTATAGAGATTACTTAAAAACAAAATCTGTAAAACAAAAACAAAACACTTTATTTCTCCATTTCTCCAAATACTAATCAGGAAATTTCCTATAATACTTGAAGAAAAATACAGAAAATACAAGGGGAAAGGAAGGGAGTGTGGAAGGAAGAAAAGAAGCAATATTTTGACATGTCCTAGATAGTTTCAAATATATATTTCTCATTTACTCCTTATCATGATCCTTAGTGTGGGAAATATTATCCTCATGAGATAAAACCCAGAGAACATTGGGGCGCCTGGGTGGCTCAGGGGGTTAAGGCCTCTGCCTTCGGCTCAGGTCATGATCTCAGGGTCCTGGGATCGAGCCCCCCCATTGGGCTCTCTGCTCAGCGGGGAGCCTGCTTCCCCCTCTCTCTCTGCCTACTTGTGATCTCTTTCTCTCTCTGTCAAATAAATAAATAAAATCTTAAAAACGAAAAAGAAACCCAGAGCACATTAAAAGAGACGAGGAACACAAAGATTCTTAAATTCTAGCACCTAGGAGTTTTATGCCCAACAGAGTCAGTTTCATTTATTTTACTTTTTGAACCTGCACTTGTACCTACTTTTATAGTTATTCAGAAAGTGTGTCAGTGTATTTTCTCATGCAAAATTCAGTTTTGTCTGTTTCTTATAGTTTCTCCTGTTTCAAGTTGATAAGTAATCTTAGAGCTCATTTATCTTAAGATGGTAACATCATGTTTCAAGTTATCAGGAACCTGTTTCCCTGATATTTTTAAACGTCATATTTTCTCTAACATATTATAAAGTGTATATGTGTTTTATATAAATTAGCACACTGAATCCAATAAAAGAAATGCTATATTGAATTTCCCATTTCTTAGAGTATGTATCCATACTCTATAGATGTGATCCCTGCATGGGAGTCGAATTTTAGGAGCGTCTTAAGTAGCAAAACTTTTAGTTCCCCTTCTTAATCTATCTGTTGTGTAGACAGCAAGAAAAGGGAGCCTTGCTCATTACTTAATAACATTTCTCAATAAACCAAAAGTTACCGAGTTGGGGGTGTCACAGCCTCTGGGGGCCCTTAGGTTGGGCCCACCACCAATCTCCCTTTGGTCTGGCAATGATGCTAGCAGATGGCTCTGTCTAATCTTATTAACCTATTTTTTGCTGAATGGAAATACTGGCCCTTAGAGTCCAAAGATAACCACTTGATTTACCCCAAAGATGCAGATGTAGTGCAAAGAAGGGCCACATGTACCCCAGTGTTCATAGCAGCAATGTCCACAATAGCCAGACCGTGGAAAGAGCCAAGATGTCCTTCAACAGATGAATGGATAAAGAAGAGATGGTCCATCTATCCAATGGAATATTATGCCTCCATCAGAAAGGATGAATTCCCAACTGTGGCATCAACATGGAATGGACTGGAGGAGATTATCCTGAGTGAAATAAGTCAAGCAGAGAAAGTCAATTGTACGGTTTCACTTAGTTGTGGAACATAAGGAATAGCATGGAGGACATTAGGAGAATGAAGGGAAAAATGAAGGGTGGGTATCAGAGGGGAAGAAGAAACACGAGAGACTGTGGACTCCTAGAAAGAAACTGAGGGTTTTAGAGAGGAGGGGCGTGGGGGGATGGGTTGGCCCCGTGATGGGTATTAAGGAGGGCACGGATTGCATGGAGCACTGTGTGTTATATGTAAACAATGAATCTTGGAACGAGACATCAAAAACTAATGACGTACTGTATGGTGACAAACATAATTAAAGAGGGAGAGGGAAAGAGAGAATTTGTGATGGCCTAGGTAACAGGTGACACCCAAGAAGTGTGCAATAGGTCGTGCAGTGGAATTTAAAGAGTCAGAAAGAGCCTTTGAAATTAATTATACAGTGGGAAGAAGTTTTTCCAAAGTACTTAAATGACTTAGGAGAAACAATTTTTTTTTTTCATTTCTGTGTATACAATTGCAGATTGGATATCATGTGCATTTTCCACTCTAATTTAGACCAGTCGAAAGGAATAAATAATGAAGTACTGACATATTTATTTTGCATCTACTAAGCTTATCCATTAAAATAGATTTATCTGCACCATTTCCCTTAAATTGCAATCATGCCCTAGTTCCACAGCAATTTTCTGCATTTTGTGAAATGATGTCTCCAGAAGCCTATCAGACCTTGGGGGTTGCAGTGCCGCACCGGGTCAGAAGCATGCATGTGGCCACACCGTTTCTTCCAGATGTGAGAGCTCGACCTTATCTGGGCCCCAAACTCTGATAAACAGAATTTATCCACTTCCGTGGGCACAGGTATAATGTTATTCATACATGTTGCTTGCTGCCAGACTTCTGTATAAAATGGGTTTCTGAACATTCAGTTTCTTAAAATGCAGATGAAATCTCCTTTGGCCTCATAGCTACTTTTTGAAGCAATTTTGACAGCATTGCTCAATTTGGATTTGAATGAACGGCTATTTGCTATGGATTCCGATCGCGAGAGGTTTACTTCTAAATCCCGTCTTCTATGTGTGCAACACATTGACGCTCTCCCACTATTTTCTAAAGACTCATTTTCAATCCGTTCATTATTTTTCAGCCCTGTTTTCCACATGCCATGTGACACATTTTCTAAGAAGAATTAATAATCAGGGGTCCCGGGACTCTCCCCTTGTCTCTCCAGGACTTACGAACAAACCTCCTGGCTGCTGGAATAATTTTTTGGGTGGGTGAGTATTTAGACTGGCCATCTATCACGGGGGGGGGGGGTCTCAGCCTCCCCCGCTGGGAGCCGGTTCCCATAATAAATCTCCTCTCAGGCACTCTGTCTGTGTGCACTCTTGGCCTGCTTCTCCGGAGAACCTTAATACACCAGGCGGTTTCTCAGTATTTCTTCCCCATCCTCAATGGACTTTTTGTTTCATGTGAATACTCAGCTATTTACTCAGGAAATCATTTGCTCTTATTAATGTGCCTATTGTCTCCTGTGTCCTGTTCCTTGATGTGAGATTCCCATCACGCCGATAAATTTCCTGGAATCGATCCTTCCGACCACGGAACTCGCCCCTTCCTTCTCTTCGTCCTTCTGCTTGAAGGGCGGAAAACGGCCCACAAGTCATTCTTCCCTATCACTAGGGTGGTTTCGACCATTTCCAGTTACGCCTCGGTCCCTCCACTAAGATTTTTATTTTGACGGCTAGGACTCTTTCCTACTTCCTGAATCTGAATTTCATAGCCGTGGGGCTTGTTACTCAATGGGATACAGCAGAAGTAGGGGGGCACCTGTGTCGCCACGTCGTGGAAGATTCTAATGCCTGTCTTGCTGGCTTTCAGGGAGCGAGGGGCTGATTGGGAGGGACTGCCATGACAAGCAGTGGCAGGCAGCAGACACCGAGGTCCAAGGTCCTGCCTGCTCCCAGCAGCCGTGTGAGCCGCGAGGTGGCCCCTTCCCCGGTCGAACCTCGGCTGAGACTCCGCTCCGGCCGGCACTCCCGGGGCAGCCGTGGGAGCTCCCGACACAGAGCCTGGGCCACGCCTGCCCCACGGACGCTGGGAGATCATTCACGTGGGCCGTTCGTTCCACGCCACTGTGTTTGTGCCGAGATTGCTGCCCCCGTGTCCTGACTCCTATAAACGCTGCTGATTTTTATTTTGTGGCCGCTGCGTCTTCTGGGATCAGGAGTTTTCAGGACTGCGCTCGCTCGGGCTGCGGGACTCACAGGTCTCTCTGAGATGAGCTGTTCTCCTTCTCTGGGCGCCTCCCCAGCCGTTGGGTTTTCTGAGTTGCCTGGTGAACCTCGCGTGGTTCCGACGGGACCGAGCAAAGTGCCCAGGCTATGAGGACCCCCCTTGTGGGTGTGACAGGGACGCAGGGAGGTGTGAGGGACAAAAGGGAGTAAGCATAGATATTCCAATCAGCGATATTCATCAGTTAAAAACAGGGTGGTGGGGGCCCCTGGGTGGCTCAGCGGGTTAAAGCCTCTGCCTTCGGCTCAGGTCATGATCTCAAGGTCCTGGGATCGAGTCCCGCATCGGGCTCTCTGCTCAGCGGGGAGCCTGCTTCCCACCCCCCGCTGCCTGCTTGTGATCTCTCTCCTGTCAAATAAATAAATAAATAAATAAATAAAAGTTAAAAAATAAAAAATAAAAACGGGGCGGTGGGACGTTGATGGGTGGACACACCCTACTCGGTGGTCAGGGAGGGCCTTGGACATGAGGGATGGGGAGCAGACTTCCAAGCTTAGGGTACAGGGAGTAGAAAGGCCCCCTCGGTCCCTGCGTTTGCGTCCAATGGCAGCCGCAGCAGGTCACCACACACTCAGCGAGAACGACTCGCACTTACTGGCTTGCCATCTGGCGGGTGCGCGTCTGCTGGGGCCCGCTAGGGTCTCTGCCTGAGCCCCTCGAGGCTGAAATCAAGGCGTCAGCTTGTCTGGGCTCTCCCCGGGGCTCTCGCGGGAGGGAAACCCACGTCCAGCCTCGTTCCGGTCGTTGGCAGAATTCGGTTCCATGTGGCGGTTTCTCTGCTGGCTCTCCGACCCTGCATCCGAGAGCCGTGACCCCACGTCGAGTCCTTCCCACGCCCGGCATTCCTGACTCCCGCTCCCGCCACAGCGAGCCTCTGCCTCCTCTTCTCTGACCCACTCTTACGGTCTGGTGTTAAGGTCCTAAACCAGGCTAAGCTCGCCGTCTGGGTCCACAGCTATCCTGAAGCTGTCAGGTCCCTTCCACAAGTGCCGAGATTCACGTCTGATGGAATAATGGGGGGACAGGAAGCGTGCAGGGACGTCAGCAGAATTCGGCCCACCGCACGTCCTGTCCAGGGGGAAAGTTTGCTGCATCTTCGAGGACCAGTGCGATGGAGCAAAGTAAGAGCGAAGACAGGGGGCATTTAGCTCTGGAAAGGAATTCGGATCTTTGATTTCAGGGGGAATCTGCTGTGGGATTTTTACGGGGGAGTGCATCAGAAACTAACTCATACTTGAAATTTGCCCAGCATGGAGAGCGGGGAACGATCTGGCAATCCTGGGTCTCGCACAGCCAGCGGGGCCCGGTGGGAGGGGACGCGGCAGCCTGGTGTGGGCGTGGTCTCCTGCGAGAGCCTGCAGTGCGTGCGTGCGTGCGTGCGTGCGTGCGTGCGTGCGTGCATGTGTGTGTGTGAGAGGGGGCGTGGCTTCCGGGACTGTAGGGAGGGAAGCCGACACCCACAAACAGAGCGGGTAGGCAACAAGTCTCCCCGGGGGATGGGGTGAGTGGGCTGGAAGCTCTCACCTGTGCTTTTGCCCAACGTGGCCCCTGGGAATGACCTGCCACTCGGGCCCACGACTCAGGCCACGGAGCCCACAGGAAGCAGGCCACTGCCCATCGCTCTGATTCAGGGAACTCGTCTCGCCCACGGGTCCGTGTGAATGCAGTATGGCGGGGCTCTGCACTGGTCCCGGCATCCTTGCCCTGGCCAGCAGCCCCCACCCCCGACCACCCACACCCAACAGCTGACTTTGCCGTCTGAGCTCCGGAAACACCCGGGCACCGGGAGACCGGCCTCAGCCGGCCTCCCTCACCCTTGTTAGGTCGCTGGTCTCAGCTCAGGGGGCCCGCCAGCCCACCGCCACTTGCGCTGTAACTTCTAGAAACACCACAAATGTCTTATTTGAACACGGTGTCTCCCCTCTCCCACACCACTGCGATGGAGCCCATCTTACTTTTTCTTTCTTCCTTTCGGTGAAGGTTCTGCACATACATGTGGGTGGAAAAGGTGAATGTGTGGCTCAGCCCACTATTGTAAATGAAGAGCTCCGTACTAGACCTTTTCTTAGTAAGCTGATTTTTTTGTTCTGGGAGAAAAAGAAGCGGGTATAGGTTTGTTTTCATTTGTTTTGTTTTTCCCTCGGAGCAAGTGGGCAGCACATCTTAGATACATAGGGAGCAACTCTGACCCCGAAGGATGGGACCCCAGGAGAATGAGTCCCTCTCTTGGGGCTGCACACTTGTCACCCGGCCAGGGCAGTGGGTGGAGGGGAGACAAGGGGTGACAGGTTCTGCTCTACGGGCTGCTGGATCTGACCGTGTGCCACGAAGAGGAGACTCCTATTTTTAGCCCGAGTCTCTAACTTTCTGGGAAGAATGGATGAGAATTCCAGGACCTTCTCGGGCTGGGCAGGCCCCCTCAGTCACAGGTTCCCTGCCGGTGGCCGAGACTCCCAAGCTGGCCGCTGCAAAGCACCCAGGGTCTGGGGCATCCCTAACCACTGCTGAAACGCCGCCCTATGCGGAATTCCTCATTTTTGAAATGTCCCCGTTTCTTACATGATTCATATATTCAGTGGCACCTTATGCTGACTTAACTTCTCACGGAAGCTCTCCCTTCATGTCTTCCTGGTGTCTGACTTTTTTTTTTTTTTTAAGATTTATTTTAAGAGAGAGAGAGAGCACAAGTGGTAGGGACAGAGGGACAGCGAAAGAGAATCTCAAGCAGACTCCAAGCTGAGCGTAGAGCCCAACACGGGGCTCGATCTCATGACCCTGAGATCACGTCCTGAGCGGGAAACCAGGAGCTGGACATTTACCTGACTGAACCCCCAGGTGCTCCTTCCCCATTTCTATCATGGGCCAAATCAGTAACACTGAAACGAGTAACATTTCTATGTATTTATATATTTATATAAATTATAAATATGTTTACTTTAAATATAAATATAAAAATTTATATATGTATTTATATGTTCTATAAAGAACTATGTACTATTTTGTATTTAGCACAGTGTCAGCACCTGGCACTCTGTAAGCCCTTGTCAAATTGATAACCACTTGGGGGCACCTGGGGGGCTGAGTGGGTTAAAGCCTCTGCCTTCAGCTCAGGTCATGATCTCAGGGTCCTGGGATCGAGCCCCACATCGGGCTCTCTGCTCAGCAGGGAGCCTGCTTCCCCCTCTCTCTCTGCCTGCCTCTCTGTCTACTTGTGATCTATCAAAAAATAAATCAAATCTTTAAAAAAAATTGATAACTACTTGGTAACTGATAACACAATAGCAAATCGGTCCTCAGGATGATCTAATACAACATCCTGACTCTCAGAGCTAAGAAAGCCATCGCCTGAGGGGGTTATTACAAACCGTCCACAATTAGTCATCACTGGTTCATAAAGCCCATTGGTAAGTTGTGCCTAAGGACAAGAGTTAGAAGGGGTGATTCGTCTATCCACATAAGATGCCCTCCTTCGGCCAGGCAGCTGGGGCAAACTCTAGACGGCGGGCCCACCGGCCTGCTCACCACCAACTCCAGATCTGAGGTCAAGAGCCAGAAATCCGTGAGGTTAATGTGTCCTTAGGAGAGAGAAACCACGAAACAGACTCTTCGTTATAGAGAACACACGGATGGTCGTCAGAGGGGAGATGGGTGGGGGGTGGGGGGAAACAGGTGATGGGGACGAAGGAGGGCACCTGCCGTGATGAGCATCGGGTGATGGAGGGAAGTGCTTTATTACTCTATTGTACACCCGAGACTAATAGTACACTGTATGCTGACTAAAGGTTTAAAGTTTAAATAAAAACCTAAAAAAAAAAATAAAAAGTATCCTTATCTGACCTGCCCTTTTGCCATGGACCCGTTCAGAATCCTTCTTTCAATCAGATCTCTTAGAGGTGGGTTTTAAAATGTCCCTTAAAAACACGGGGGACCAACAAATGTCCCTTAAAAATGCTGGAGACCAATAAATAAGACTTAAAGAGAAATAAGTGGAATATCATAATCTGGGCTCTACCGAGAACGTCTTATTCCTAAAGAGAAACAAAACTAAAAGACAGTTCTTTCTTTTAATTAGATTTACTGCCTAAGTTTACATGACACGGCATCTGTAATCAGAGACAAGTATCACAAATATTAAGCAGACCAAGCTGGAGTAGACAGCCACCTGTCGGGCAAGGCCGACCGGCAGACGGACGCACCGTGTCTGAGCCATTGTGAGGCAGGCTTTTTTCGACTGCTCTTTTCACCCTCCCTCTCCAGCAAGGTAGGCGCAGGCATCCTCACGTTGGAAGTGGGGCTGAACCCCGTCCGTGGCCCACGGAGCCGGGCCCCAGAGTCCAAGCGCTTCACCGGGACGCTCCCCAGTGTGGAGGCGGACTTTCCAAAGTCGAGAATTGAGAAAATGAATTAGAATTTCAAGGTGGGAGGCCACAGACTGGAGCACAATTTCCCACATCAAATCAAACTAGCTGTAGGATACAAACGTTTTAAAAGGACTGATATTAAAGGCTCTACGGTATTCCTGCCAACACTTCTAGGCATGGATACACAAGCGAGTTCGTGCATCGGCACAAGGTGTGTGTGTCCGTGAAGTAAACGGATCCCCCAAGGATACGACCGAGCAGGTTAGAGCCCACTTCTCTAGGGACACGAAGGCGGGGACAGTGCGGCCCCAAGAAAACCCTCAGGAGGAAAGACTTCAATGCCAGATTTTCTTATCGAATCAGAATGTGGAGACAGAAAGAGATCGCGTCTAAGTTTCTGGAAGTTTCCCACCCAGACGCCTCCGAAACAGACTCCCCGAGTCACGGAAGGCTGAAGGAACGAATGCTTCCATGTGGCAGAAGGTGGGGACAACCGCAAAGTGACTCCCCAGCTCACGCTTTCTTTCCAGGTTCAAAGTATCTGTCGCATCCGACCTTTCAAGATCAGATTTCCACATGAGCAGTTACAGAGCAAAGTAAGACACGAACCCCGCCTGGACAATCGCTGCCTAACCTGTCAGCTGCCGTTAACTGTAACGCCCAAGGTCCGGAGAGGTGACCTGAAAGGGAATTAGTAAACATCAGGGAAGAAAGCGGTAGAAATACTTAGGACTCCAAGGTCACTTACAGTGCTGTTCGTGCAGAAACGAAACAGGACAAAGGAATGTACGAAATGCTTTACGGTTTTAAAAAACGTAACTAAAAACTAGAGATGAGAAGGTTAACGTCCAAACTCTAATAAAAGACAATGACATGTTTCAAGGGCAAGAACTAATGGTTGCAAAAACAAAGCTGTTCAAGGAGCACAAAAGTAGAAGGCGGGCCAAGAACAAAAATGAAAACAACGGTCTCAACTCACCTCGTTAGAGTGCCAAATGTCCTCTCTTCCGAAGCGCTGTCAAGAGAAAACCTGAAACCTGAGTGTCGCCTACGTAAGACCCAGGATTTCTGTCTGTTCACTGCTCTGGGTTCAGCACCTGGAACGCCGTCCACATCCGATACCGTCCGAATGAATGAACAGAAGAGGAATGCTAACAAAACTGCGCGATGGCCCCCGGTGACACAGGAAATGGGGACTGTGGCTCAGCGCGGGTGGGAACACTATATACGCGCGGCTTTTCCAGGGGACAGCTCAGAACACTTGCCAAAGGCCTTAAAATTGTGCATCATCTCTAAAATGAGACTCCTAAGGAATCTATATTTATTTTTTATTATTATTATTATTATTTTTAAAGATTTTATTTTTTTTATTTGACAGGAGAGAGATGACAAGTAGGCAGAGAGGCAGGCAGAGAGAGAGGGGGAAGCAGGCTCCCTGCTGAGGCCTGATCCCAGGACCCTGAGATCATGACCTGAGCCGGAGGCAGAGGCTTTAACCCACTGAGCCACCCAGGCGCCCCAAAATGTATATTTATTTTTTAAAAAGATGATGAAGGCAGTCAACGTTTTTGTGCACAACGAACAAAAGGGAAACCACAGAACCTGCTGCCCTAAATGCCTCCAACAGAGGACTGGCTAAATTACGTGCAGATGTTGTAACACAGCATGTTCCCACGGGAAGTGACAGGGACATAGAGGAAAAAGCAGACAATGAGGGAGAACACGGGGCAATCCCTCTGCCGCGTGAAAGGCCTGGAAGAAATGACAGGTTCCCCAAACTGCTGGGACGACAGTACTTTTCACTCTCTTCTTGCTGTTCGTCTCTCTTCCCCACTACTCCTACAATGAGCACCTGTGACCTCATAAATCATAATCATACTTAAATCATAATAATTACAATGGCCCATTATAAAAACCTGGAAACATTATTTTTGAGCGCCCAATGCTACGGGCATTAGTGAAGTAGTGTCAAATAAAGTATTTATTTTAAACATCTACCCCCCTTCCCCCCCTGGAAAAACACAGCATTCATCATCTCTCGATTCTGTGGATCCGTGCCTGGTATCGGGACGACACCTGGGCTACTTCTGGACAAAGGAGCGATAGAAGAGAGCTGTAAGCAGTTACGAACCGGAACAAACCACTGGACTCTCATTCTGGCATCGGGGGAGATCGCAAATCCATCCAACGGCAGTAAGCAAAGCTGCTGCCAACATAAACCACAACACGGGCCGACACTAAGGGTTGCGCGGTCTTCAGAAGAGACCCTCTCTTTCTTCGGGGGAAGAGGCGTACCCATCAGATGCCACCCCAGACACAAATGAGACTTTCTGGTTTCGGCCTGCGCTCGCTAGTCATCCCATCGCGCATCTTGAAAACCAAGATTGCTGTGAAACCAAAGGGGAACGTTCATTCGCGTTTGGTGCAAACAGACTCACGGTGAGCTGGTACCTGGGAGAGCACTCAAGCTTCCGTTAACATGGGCTAAGGCGGTCACTTGTAAAACCTGAGCTACCGTTACTCTATTTTATTTGAGGTACAGAATTCAGGACGTACGCTACAAGTACAATCAATAAATTCCCAGTTTGCCGTGCTAACAAGTGGGAAAGGCTGCATTTCAAAGATGCCAACTTCAAGCGTTCCGTCTGTCCCCTTCACTTCCCACAACCAAACGTCCTGTTCCAGTTCTCATAAAGCTCTAAATCATCAGGAGACACGCTAGGCCGCACGGTTCTGAAGGCGTTCTCGAAATCAACGTACGCTATCGGTCGAACCTGATCAGGCGTTATCGTGGCAATGTCAACAGTCTGTAAACTGCGAATAGGCCCCAGGGACGCCTCTCTGCAGAGCTGGGTCATGTCCGCTCCCGAGAACCCATCCGTCTGCCGTACAACCAGGGCGATTTCCTCCTCACTGAGGCAGCACTGCTCCCTGGACATCAGGTTAATCACGATCTGTTTCCTCGCCGCAGCTTCCGGGAGCGGAATGTAAAGCCTCTTCACCAGCCTTCTCCGGGCAGCCTCGTCAATTTCTTGCGGCCGATTGGTTGCTCCCACCACAAGAATGCGGTCTTCGGAAGATGTGGTTGCTCCATCTAACTGCACTAGAAATTCCGTTTTTATCCTTCTGGAAGATTCGTGCTCACCATCTCCTCGTTGAGATAACAGGGAATCGATTTCATCAATGAATATCACGGCTGGCTGCTGACACCTTGCCACGGCGAACAACGCACGGACCATTTTCTCGCCCTCACCTACCCACTTAGAAGTCAAAGAAGAAGCAGAGATACTGAAGAACGTCGCCCCAGACTGACTAGCAATGCACTTGCCGATGAGAGTTTTACCAGTCCCGGGGGGCCCGAAGAGCAGAATTCCTTTAGGGGGTCCTCGTAAACCTGTAAAGATGTCCGGCCTCATCATGGGCCACACGACGATTTCCTTTATTGTGGCTTTGGCAAATTCTACTCCTGCGATGTCTTCCCAGCTGACGGGCGGTCCGTGATCCATAATCTCATTCATGATAAGTTCAATCATCTTTGGCTCCAAGTTCTTCAAACGCTCATCAGTTGGATTTGCCGGCTCTGCAGGTCCTGTGCCGTAAGCCTTATACTGCACTCCCCCATTCTGATCTCCCCCATCTTGCTTAGGTATAGGAGGAACGAACTTCCCAAATATTCCTCGGGACCTACTAGCTCCCAGAGACTTCTTTATACCACCATACGAAGACCCGGATGCACGCTGGGGTTGGTGGTACTTTTTTTGCTGATCTACCCATAATTGTTCTTTTGCAGTTTTAAAAGTAGGCAGGCTGCTCTCTTCTCTTTGGGCGTTATCTTCTATTTTACTAAAAGCCTTATTCGCTGTGGCGCTGGAAAGGGCATCGAAGGTGCCAGCACCATACAAAGCTTTCCTCTCCCGTGGATTTTCACAGCCATAAGGAAAACCAGACTGATTAGAAGAGAACATATTTAGTCCTACATTGGTCTTCGGAGAGGTGTTGTTTTCTTTCTTGACATTTCCAAATAGTGGTGTGGCGTGGATTTTTGCAGCAGCAAAGTCACCAAAGGGCATTAAGGATGTAGGACGGGTCTTACTGGTGTTAGTTAGCACAGGTGGCTGGGCATTCTGAGGGCACGCCGAAGGACTGCTCTCTGCGATGCCTCGGGTCCCACTCGTGTCAGGAGCTGCGTTAGTGAATGGGCCACCCTCCCCAGGACCCCCGCAAACACTAAGTTTAGGAGGATCGAAGACCACGCCCTCTTTATGGATTACTACTGACGCATCAGCCGGTGCCAACAGAGAGTCTCTGGCTGTTGTGCCAGCCTGCATCATCTCCTGTACACTACTCATCTTGAAAACATTATTTATTGACAACCCGGACCGCCACGTGTCACTGTCCGTCCGCTGAGATCTTGCTAAAGTTAAAATGCTTTCTGCATAGTTATTCAAGCCAGTCTCTCCATTGTCAGAATCAATCACCGCAGAATATCTCTCTGCATATTTTCTGAACAGTTTGGTGGCGCAGACCTGGGAGAGCTCGGCGTTTGCCCATGCATACTGAATGCGTAATATCTGCGCTCGGTACGCATCTGCCTTCTGTCCTGGGGTACATGTGCCAGATGTTATTAAAAAGTAATTCTTCTGCCATTCACTCAGGTGCACAGACCTGGAGCTGGAGGCCTGCATGCTGGGGGTTCTCTAACAAATGACAAAAATGAAAAACAGTCAGTACGAAGGAGGAGGAACCAGAGACAACACTTAAGCGTATTTTTTAAATCTCCGCTCATCTGGAGGAAGGTATACTGGACTTCTCACATATAAGGATAGAGCACTTACAAGAAAAATAGCTAGGTGAGCACAGATTTCAGGCATTCAAGATAAAGGCTTAATTAATAATGCTTTGTTATGGGTTCAATGGTCTTAATTATATCATTTTCCCTACAAATGGGGAAAATATTCCTAAGGCTTAGATGGAAAGGATTTCAAATTAATCAGCAAAAGAAAGGCTACATATTAGGGCAATGGAACTACAGACGAAGCAGGACATACCAAGCCTGGGGGTTCAGCTCCGTCTCTAAGGAAAACCAGATGAATGATCTCTGCCAAGCCTCTATCACCGGAGCCCTCTGTTTGATCTGTAAAGTGAGAGAAATTACCACAAGAATCGAGTCAAGGGGCGCCTGGGTGGCTCAGTGGGCTAAAGCCTCTGCCTTCTGCTCAAGTCATGATCAGGTCATGATCTTGGAGTCCTGGGGCTCTCTGCTCACCAAGGAGCCTGCTTCCCCCTCTGTCTCTGCCTGCCTCTCTGCCCACTTGTGATTTCTGTCAAATAAATAAATAAAATCTTAAAAAAAAAAAAAAAAGAATCGAGTCAAATAATGAGTATGCAAATACTGTGAAAAGTACTATTCTCAGGCCTGTTACACAAATGTACAAACTAAGGCTGGGAGCTCACCGGAGATGAGCTTGTCCCAGCAAGCGACAGTGCTGGAATTCACACTCAGGCACGTTCACTCAGGGAGTGTGCAAGTCACCGCGCATGAGCCCCTGCTCCCTGCTGCCACCAAAGGGCACAGCAGCGTGGATCGTAATCTTCAACAACCACCACATATCTCATGTTTTTAAGGACTTCCTCATCAATGAGCACCAAAAACAGGATGCCCCAGAATCTCTCACAATTTTCCAGTTTCACCTGAAGTATTAAAAAGTGAAACTGACCTTATAAATGAAATATGAGAACAAGTCTGCTCAAGTATAAACACTCTGAAGTCCCAACCGTCTGTTAGTAAAGGGCTTTTAATTTAGGGCTCATCTGTCAAGTTATTTTTGTAAGCCTCCTTATATTCGGTTAAATTATTTTACCAGAATTATAGGCGATTGTAATCATATTGCCAGCTGTGTGGAATTTGCCTGTCCAGCCACAAGAAAAATGCGTAAGAAAACTTCTAAGCTTCCTAGGAGTATTGCCATAAAGGAGTGCTATAAAGTCCAAGAACTCATGCATTTTAAAATCTACCTCCCAAACTGCCTGCGAATATGGCTTAAAAATTCACAGGTTCTTCCAGTACATAAGTAATACAGCTGTGTCTCCCATAAGACCCTACAAAAAGGAAAGGCCCAATGAGGTTCTAATCTACTTCAGGCAATAAAGCTAAACTAAAAGAGTCAAAAGTAGAACTGACTGGAGGCGCCTGGGGGGCTCAGTGGGTTAAAGCCTCTGCCTTCGGCTCAGGTCATGATCTCAGGGTCCTGGGATCGAGCCCCGCATCGGGCTCTCTGCTCAGCGAGGAGTCTGCTTCCCCTTTCTCTCTCTGCCTACTTGTGATCTCTCTGTCAAGTACATAAATAAAATCTTAAAAAAAAAAAAAAGTAGAACTGACTTCTGACAAGCCCTTCGTCCCTCTTTCCCCTCTACCATTTTACTTTTTAAGACTCTTTCAGGCAGTGCTGGAAGTGAGGAACTGAGAGGTGACTTGGAAAACATTTATCACTTTTCTCATCAGGAGGAACCCCCTTTTCCTCTGCATAGCTCCATGCCCCCCCCCCATTCACTTGCAATCCTGGGATTCCTCCAACAGCACAGCACTCTATCCTGCCCCCAGGATACCCTCCTTTCCTTTCCACCTTCACCCTTTTCTTGGAAATTCACCTCCCAAGTCTCCTTCCCGTCGACTCAATCATTTACCCCACAAACACGGACAGGGACAGCCAAACACCTGTGTGGCCAGCCCCGGCCAAGGACAAAGCCACTGTCCCCATCGCTATCGGTCATTTCTTATGGCATTTCTTCCACCTAAAACTTGCGGCTCATTACCACACACGAACGGCATTTCAATCCTTTTTTATTATTATTATTGTTTGATAATTTTCTGCTTATTGTGAGAATGTGGGATCTAACTAGCCAGCTGGCTTCTGCAAGCAGGACCTGTTTTCTATTACATCTACACTCTCCTGGTATCTAGAACAGGGTATCCACTGGAATAAAAACTACTAAAATCCTACCAGACACCGGGCCGGCCCTTTATAGGGATGTCTAACTCCCAGAAGCAGAACCGCGCAGGACCTGTCCTCTGGCTCCACCGCCCACCAGCCAGGACCTTGAGCGCAGTGTCTCAAGTTTCATCATGAGCACAGTTAACACGACTCAGCTCCCGGGGAACTCTAAGTTCTGCAAAGCACTCAACACTTGGAAAATACTAGAACGATCCTTAGGGGTCCCCAGTCCTCGCAAGGACCCCTCCACGGAGGTGGGCGCCCCGCCGCAAGAAGACCCCCCTCCCCAAACCGGCGGGCGCCGCGGGCACGGCCCCTACGAGAGCCCACTCCAAGCCGCCTGCCTTCCCCCAGCCCGCCCCGGAGACCCCTGCCCCGCCGCCTGGCCCCCCGCGCTGCCTCCGCCCAGGACAGAACCGCCCCTAACCCCCGGACCCTCCGCGACCCCGGCTCCCGCCCACTCGCTCTGCAGCGTCCCCGGCCGGCGCCAGGCTCCTCCACACGCCCCGCCCCCTGTGCACCCCCGACCCCCAGTCTGGCCCCAGCCCCTGGCCCCTATCCCGACCCCGACCTTTGACCCCTACTCTGCCACGGTTCCGATCCGGGCCGGTGTCGAGCCCTCCGGCGCTTCCCGCTTCCCAGCCTACCTGCAGCCTCCGAAAAGCGCGGGGCACGATATGCGCCTGCGCGTTGCTTACGTGCTCGGGTCCGCGCCGTGCGTGCGTGCGTGCGTGCGTGGAGCGCGCCGGAGGTGGGGCCGTGGCTGGTGAGCGTCTAGGCGGCTG